>CM026412.1:26768790-27323875 GCA_014858505.1 Corymbia citriodora subsp. variegata | reverse complement strand
TTCTTTTCTTTAGTTGTTTGTCTATGTACATTAAAATTTTCAAAAGCAACCAAGTGACCCAACTGCTCAACTTACAAAGGGCAAGTCTCAAAACTAAAATGCATCAAGAATCACAGGTACAAGATTATTTAGTGTCTAAACTTTCTGATTACTTCTTTTGTTAAACTTTGAGCAAATTACATTAATACATCTCATTTAGTTCAATGAAAGATAATTTTGTGCTTTCTTATTATCTTGAGATAGGATAATTTATAGCAGGAAGAAAGAAACACCCATGCACTATCGCTGACACATAAAAACTCGTCGCTATCAATCCTCAAATTCATAATTGCTGCTTGAATAAAATTGTATTGACATACTGTAATTTGTTTTGGTTCCGTATTCAATTATTCCATGTCTTATAGGGAACTAAACAATTAAATAATCACCTTTATAATATATAAAATCTCCTCACTTTATTCCGCCGACCGAAAGTGTAACTTAGCTCTATCACAGAAGGTAGTGCTTCTTTCTATAATTCAAACCTTCGGCCCAACCATTGTACCTATAAATAATCTGGTTTGGGCCATTTTCTTAAAAAATCACTTATATCGTTTAAAATAATTAGTAAATGAAACACATTTTCATTATCCACAACAACTTATGTCAAAGTATTTTAATGAATGACAAAAATAGTTTTCTCTCATTTATTTTTATAAGCAATACATTCAATCATTTTTAGGAAAATATTTTCCAAATAATTCATTTTTTATAAAACAAGCATACCCAAACTTTTGAAAACAGTTGGATCCACCTTTTCTTCTTTGTTAGGGGTTGGATTGTTTTGATCAACATTCGACAAGTGTGTCCACGAGCTTGCATAATCTATTTTGAAAGCAATGTCTTTCCTCTATATGCTTCACTTCAATCCGAAGATATAGAAGGAAATGAATCCGATATCTATCGTTTGAATCTCATTGATTCTCGTTAATTTTGAATTATTGGAACATGCTTGGATCATTTTTTTTGCGAAGACTAAACAATTGCATACACAGACAAATAATTTATTATTATTTTCATGCACTTTACTATAAAAGGGCGCACTTGTGGCAAAAAGCTTGCGTTGAAGAAACACCAATCTAAACCTGCATTGTCAAAATCAGTTCCCAGAATATGGAATCCAGAACCGATTTGGTCAACCCAGGAACCAGCCTATCTTGTTTTTTGTTTTACCCTTCATTTTTTATTTAATCTCTTTATCCTATGCATTATTTTTACAGAATCTCTCAATTAGGAGGATTTTAACTGTTAGTGTAGAGACACCAAATAAACAGGAGTAATGCACGAAAAGAAAGTTCATCCGTTGATGTTTTGTGGCATTTGGCGACGTTAGAGACGACAAATTCTTGAAGTTGTCACAATTGAGGGTATTAAATTTCTGTTGAACTCTTGCAACAAATACTATCAAACCCAATGGTATGGTTGAATTGGTGACCCACTATTTGTTGGAAGAGCGTAGTAGAAAGCTAACACCTTCCTCCACGAAGAGATTGGCAAGGAGATGCTCAAGTTCAAGGTTGATTGATAAATCATCGTTTGTTGGAAGAGCGCAACAAAATTCCAATACATTCATTTAGAGAGATATAGGTAAGTGGAGCACAAGTTCAAATCCATCAATATATCTAATTGAACACATTTTCACTATAAAACTTAAGTCAATAGATGAAGAGAGACAACATATGTAAAAAGAGCGATGTACGATAATTCAACACCTCCTTGCATGTGCAAATCAGATGAGGAGTGACATTTTGACTAATTGAGGTAGAGCATTTGCAAAAGAGGTAGAATCTGTTTATGATGCCTTGTTAGAAGTCCAATCAAAAGTATAAATTAATAAGTGAAAAGAGACCACATATATATATATAAAGAACATATAAATCTTATTGTCAAACTGTGACATCCTAAAATTCGAGCCCTTTGAAGGAGGAATGAACGTTAATTTCGCCAATGCATTGTTGGTTGATCTCACTCGGAACTAATCACTCCTAAGATACTAACTTTGAGAGGAAAGGCTAATGAGGACAGAACTCATGCGACTAAAGAACTTGACCTGGGAAAACGATTCGACCGTGAGACTTGCGTAAAGACGATCCTATAGATATGCAGGCCGATTTCAGGGATGACTAGAAGTCGATTCGCGAACAGAAATAATGGGACGACGGGTGATTCCGTCTACTGTTATCGAACCCGCGAATGACCCTATGCCGATCCTTAATAATCGTGTACTTTGAAATAAGAATCGATCCTTCGCAATTTCATGCAATCAATGACGTCCATGTGTCGAGAAGTCTTGAACATGAATTGGCACGAGTCAGTTACGCGTTAATCCTCGAAGCCACCTGTCAGTCTGAGTAGTACCAAAATGGCATTTGGGAGAAATCGACAAGGCATGAGGATCCAAGATTGGACTTCGAATTGTCGAGAACATCTGGGACAGACATTTGGATGGTGCTTCCTTGACAGTCGACGATGTCAATTGAGTCGAGTTTTTGAGAAAGGGATTCTCTGACTGAGGAAACGAGACTCCGAGGAAACGAGCCTACGAGGATGTGGGCCGGGCAAGAACAATGAGAACCTCACACCCAAGGTGGGACGGCTACCGTGGAAGACCAAGACAAACGAGCAAGTCCGTTGGACCCAACCAACCCCTCACTCGTCCTAGCCCATTATCCAAACTTGAGTCAATTCGAGCCCAACAAATTCCTAAGCCCGTTCCTACCCATTTCCCAGCCCGTTTCTTAGGCCCGCCTTTCATTTTTAGCCCAAGGGCAGTTTGGGAATTGTGCAAGGTGGAAATGACCATTTTGCCCCTAGATATTATTGGGAAGAGACAAAAGGAAGAGAGAGAAGATGAGGTCATGTGCTTGGGAAATTGGAGCAGCCATTAATGGCATTGATGAAAGATTTTGAGCTGCTAAATACCCCTCTCTCACTCAACTTGATCTCTCAAAAATCACAGCCCTTCTTCCTCTTGCTTCTCCTTGCATTTCTGCAGTTTCTTCTTCTGACCTCTCACCAAATTTTGAGTTGTTCATTGCCTTCCCGGTGGAATCTCGGGCCGAGCCACCTATCAAAATATTCAACACAGAAAATCCGTACAAGCTGAGTTGACCAATCACCAGAAATAGTTGGTGGCCGTCCCGTACGACGGCCTGAAGTCGGCGGTCCTCCATCCGTCACTGTAGTGTGCAACTTCGTTTTTTCCTCCGTTTCTCTCCATTTTTGACCTACCCACTGCCCACACTAGCCACACACAACTTCCCCTCAACCCCTTGGAACCACCGGCCACCAACTCACTGAAGCTCCGGCCAAGCCATTTTACTCTGATTAGCCCGATTCTCCTCTTGTGCAATCAATTTTTCAAAAGTTGCCGAGGGAACCTGAGTTTGTTGCTGTTGTTTCGGCCTGGGACCGCCTTGGAGTATCGTGGGAGAGGTCCCTAGGTGTCGGGTTCATCGCCGCCGCCACGTCCGCGTCTCCAGCTCGCTTAACGGGTGAGTTTAGCTCCTAAACCCTATTTAGTGCCTAAACTTGCTTAGGGTTGGGTTAATTAGTGCTAATGGCTAATTAGGGTGTTTAATTAAGTGTATTAGCCATAAGATAGGTGGGTTAGATAAATGGTTAAAATTATCTTAATTTAATCTTGCTTCTTTATGCTTAATTGTGCTTAATTAGGCTTAATTAAGTGCTTTGTGCTAATTAATCATGTTTTTCCTTAATTTCTTGATTAATGTGATTAATTGTTTAATTTATTGATTTAATTAATTTCTGAATTTAAGTATTTAATTATTTAATTTTCGGAATTTATTTATTTATTTATTATTAAATTCAGATTTAATTTCTGAATTTAATTATTTAATTATTAAATTCTGAAATTACTGTTCTTCCAAAAATTAAGGTGTAATTTCATGTGCATTGATTTTTATGAGGTGAAATGGATGTGGCATTGCATGAACATCCGCTTGAATCGTGTGATTTTCACAAAAAAATAGGAAAAATGGTTTGTTCGAGGGACATCGGAATTGGATCGTTTTTATGAGAAAGGATGTAAATTTTCATATGCAAGCATGTGTGCATTGGCTAATACTCAAAGATAATAAATGGGTTGTGGTAATGTGCTTGCATGATCGCTAAACTGAACCCGCCGTCTTGAGAGAGTATCCATTGACATTTTTTTGGGCATGTAGTCTCGGGAGAATATCCATTGACGTTTTTTGGGCATGCAGTCTTGGGAGAGTATCCCTTGACGTTATCGGGGCATGCCATCTCGGGAAAGTATCCCTTGACGTTCTTTGGGCATGCCGTCTTGGGAGAGTATTCCTTGACATCTTTTGGGCACGGAAGGGCACGGTTACGCCTCTGCGGAGGAAGGGCACCGTAGCAAGGGCACGGTTGCGCCTCTACGAAAGAAGGGCGCCATAGCGCCGTAGCACCGTTGCACCTCGGTTGTAGCCCTGTGGGGTAGTAATAATCGAAACACGTGTGGATGCCAGAGTGTATGAGAAACATTGCATCATTAGTTCCGATTATGCATGAGATAATCACATCATTATTTATGGCACGCACACATGAACTGATAACATGCAGGGTGTGGCAATGGCCAGGTGAGATTGCTTGTGACGCGACTCGTATGTGATTGATGAACTATATCATCTAACGGCCATGTGCATTACGTGTGTTGTGCTGATATATAACATGCAGGGTATACCATACCAGGTAAGGTTGCATGCGAACCAGCTTTTAATTGTTGGTTGACCCTGCTTGTTATGTTATTGCTGATTGCTAGTTGTTGTGGTTGGGTTGTGTGAGGGGTGGTTTTGGAGAGATGCCCGGGTTTAGTTGGTGTATTAACCGGGGCTTAAAAGAAGAACTCGCTGAGATTTTATCTCAACCCGTCGTAGTTAACCTTTTTCAGGCCTTTAGAATGGCGCACCCACAGTGGAGAATCCTACCCCCGCTCCACCAGTGATCGACTTAATGTAGCTGAGTCTCCAGGTGACCGTGGTGCTGAACTTGAGGGTTCATTTTGTATAGCTGGATTAGCCTAGTTTCTTTTTGGCCTTGCTATGAGGATGGATCAGCCCTTTTGTTGGGCTTGTAATTCAAAAGACGATCCTCCGTTGGTTAATCTAATAAGTTGTATAAATAGAGGTACGGACCCCAAGAGTGTCAAAACTTGGCACGGAGGAACACTTAAGTGCCAAAACTTACAAACAGTATACTTAAGTGCCAAAATCGGAGCAAAAAGAATCGGTTAAGTGTCAACGGCGAAAAATTCCGGCAAAACTGCCACATGTCCATTTTCCAGCAACTTCATTTGTTGATGGAGCATTTTTTTTCAAAATAAAAAATCCACATGGCAATTTTAATAAAAAAAAATTGTCCACGTTAGATTTTTAAAACATTAAAATCAATTTTATTAAAAAGAGAGAGAGAGAGAGAGAGAGAGAGAGAGAGAGAGAGAAGAAGGGGATCAGTGAGGGCTGTGCAACCCTCGCCGCCGCCACCGTCGCCGCCCCACCATCATCGGGAAGGGCCAACGACAGTGGGCGAGTGCTAGGCCCTGGTCAGTCTGGGCGGCCGATGGCGCTTGGCCTAGCTGGGCAAGGGCCAGTGACCCTCGCCGAATCTAAGGGAGGGTCACGACCCTCACCCCAGATCTGGGCGAGTGCCTGCAAGCCCTCGCTGCAGGCCAACCGGGGTCGTCGACCACTAGCCGACCCTCGCCCACCGTCGCCGGCCCTTCCCGGCGATGGTGGGGCGGTGACGGTGGTGGCGGCGAGGGCTGCATAGCCCTTGCCAATTCCCCCTCCCTTTTTTTTTTAAATTAATCAATTTTATAATAATATTTTTTAATTATTGAATATTAATTAATTAATAATTTTTAAAATCCACGTCAACACAAAATGATGTCATTTTGCACTGATTTTTCGTTGATTCAATTTCCAGCGAGCCACGTAGGCAAAAAAAATTAATAAAAAATTGCCACGTAGGATTTCCGGTAGGGTTCCAACGACTTGGCATTGAAGTGATCCATTTTTTTTGAAAAGTGGCACTTAAGTGTACCGTTTATAAGTTTTGGCACTTAAGTGTGCTTCCGTGCCAAGTTTTGGCACTCCCACTATACTTATCCCTGTATAAATGAGTAGTTGAAGTTTCTATTGTTCATCCCTCTATTCCTATTTGATTGTTTGATTGTCTATTTGGACTGGGGATGGTTTATCTTCCGCTTGCGCAAAAAGAAAGATTAAAATGAATGGTCGTCAACGAGTCCTGGGATGTCGCTTTCAATTGACCATAGTAAGGGGTTGTCGCGTGCTCGGGATTTGGGACGTGACACAAACAATATAAGATTTTTCAATAATAATAGCGAAATGGTGTATTATCCGTGACAACTGCACTTATTTTTCAAGAAATCCTGTTGGTTCTCTATTGTTAAAGTTGTAGTACACTAATAAAATGACAGAAGTCAATAAACTTCAGTCCACTCTTTATAATTATAAAAAAAAGGATTAAGCACATTTCACTTATTTAGCTCTTTGCTGTTTGCTCATCAACCCCCAGTCTCCCGTGGTTTTTGTGTAAAACTTCTAGTAGCTGTCGATGTCATAGTGGCGATGTATATTTTCACTTATTTAATTTACTAAAATATATATTTTTCTTTTGTTAAGATTCCATAAAATAAAATAAAAATATTTTAGTAAATTAAAATATAATTAATCCAAACAAAGGCATGTGATAGTAGAGACGTATAAATAAAAGCTAGAGTCATACAAGCCTAAGCAAGTGGCTAGTAATCTTGTGAAGTTCAAGCCCATTAATATATTCAATTTGATTCATATTTTTGATTAACTATGATATTTTAACTACTCTACGCTGCACCAAATATCCTATGTAAGACCTTCTAGCACAACTCACAGTGCAATTCAATAATCTTTCCCTAACATGTGAGCGTAGTTTTAAGTCTATTCCCCTTTCATTCAAGTATCCTTCTGCATCAATATGTCTCAACTTGAATCTTCACTTTATTGCCTATGAGGACCACAATAATAATAACACCCACCTTCATCCTTGGTCATTTTTCCAAGCCAAATTGTGAAGGCTGTTATCATGATTGAGTTGCAACACCGCAACACCCACCTTCAACCCAGGTCTCTTTTGTCGAATCGAACCATAAAGCTTGCCCAAAAACCATGTTGGTGACGAGATTCATTCTTTGAAATATTTACTAAACACTGATACACCTTAAAAGTGCACCACCAATCAACAATTGACTTTGATGCAAATTGTCATGAGAATGACATTGAACTAATAGACTTTGCAATTTAAGTCATATGCAAAAATATGAAATCACGAGAGAAATTAACTAACATGATAAAGAGCATTAGAAATTTATGTGATTCAATATGAGTGTTGGTACTTTATGAGAAGAGCCGGTCACTAAGAAATCTAGTATGAATCTAGAGAGTACAGAGTTTCCTTTCACTAAATTGCTCAATTATTCTAGCCCTATATAACCCACAGTAATTAACAAGAGAAGTGTTAGGATTTTCTCAAAGTTTTTCTAAGTGAGTTCNACCCACCTTCATCCTTGGTCATTTTTCCAAGCCAAATTGTGAAGGCTGTTATCATGATTGAGTTGCAACACCGCAACACCCACCGTCAACCCAGGTCTCTTTTGTCAGATCGAACCATAAAGCTTGCCCAAAAACCATGTTGGTGACAAGATTCATTCTTTGAAATATTTACTAAACACTGATAAACCTTAAAAGTGCACCACCAATCAACAATTGACTTTGATGCAAATTGTCATGAGAATGACATTGAACTAATAGACTTTGCAATTTAAGTCATATGCAAAAATATGAAATCATGAGAGAACTTAACTAACATGATAAAGAGCATTAGAAATTTATGTGATTCAATATGAGTGTTGGTACTTTATGAGAAGAGCCGGTCACTAAGAAATCTAGTATGAATCTAGAGAGTACAGAGTTTCCTTTCACTAAATTGCTCAATTATTCTAGCCCTATATAACCCACGGTAATTAACAAGAGAAGTGTTAGTATTTTCTCAAAGTTTTTCTAAGTGAGTTCTCTATGAGAGATTGTGAAATAACTTTTTGTGAGTTTTGCTTAGGGTATAATATAGAGTCAGGAAACATTTGAACAATTGTGTGATCATCAGCTTTGTATTCTCTAGATTCATAGTGAATTTCTTGACGGCAGGCTCCCCTCGTAGAGTAGATACCGACGTTCAAACCGAATAACATGAATTTCCAGTATTGTTTATCATTTCTCATTGATTTTCTGGTAATTTCTTCTTTTCTCATAAATTTAAATTGCAAGATTTGTTAGTTTCCGTCTCATTATCACAATAACAATTTACTCTAATGTGACGAAGGAAAGAAAAATACTTAATCTGCATCTTATAGAAACTTTTAAAGAATACGTGGAACTCAAGAGACTGGACATGCGAGCACAGGCGAGGCCAATCCCTGGTAGATCCCTCCAAACAGTTATTAGGCTCTGCCCCTGGATCTCGTCCCTCTAATCGCAATTTCTTGCACTACTTATTCAGAGTGCTCTGATAGTCCCTATATCGATCTTTGCCTTATTCAAGATCATTTCAAATGCGTAGTGTTAGATCCCGTAAAATGATTTTCCTAGACTTGATATAAAAAAATGATAGATAAGATGCACACGTACTCTAACATATGCCATGAGAGCAGCTAGCAAATCATCTTTTTCTTTTGAATTTTATCGGTGTGGTTAGTAAAATACCAACCCATGACGAATTTGCTTAAACATTTCAATAACTTTGTAAGTTAATCACTTCTTTTGCATTTTTCAAATGTGGTAAGTAAAGACATTATATGGGACTTAGTAACACGCCCATCGAATTAATCCGACATTTCTTTGAAAATTTACAAGTATGGTTGGTAATGGTAAAACCCAAATGCATCATAGATGATTGGTAAAACAATTCATCGCAGACTTCAAGCACATAATGCAACAACATTCCACATGTGGTCACACGAACATGCTTAATAATCAACTTTTCGAACTTACCTTTTTTCAGATTTTTCTACCCTAGTTCACAAATGAACAGGTACTCATATTTTATGTCTTATGCAATAAACATAGTTCACTTAATTGCATGAAACCACTTTCAACAATAATCAACCCTCAATCATCAAGGAAAATTCAGAAATTTAGCACACAATCCAAGTGAAAACACACAAATAATACTCACTAATTATTTCCACGTTGTAAATAGCGACTTATAAACAACTCATTCTCAAATAATTACTTACTCGTAATGCCTTAAAATAATCTACCAGACATTGCTCAATAATAATAAATTAATATTCGAAAATAATTAATTATTTCCCAAAAATAATAATTAATTAATTCTGAAAATAATTAATAATTATTATTTATTACTAACCATGGTTAACTAAGCCTAACCACATACAAATCATGGTTAATTAACTAACCTTGGTTAATTAACTTAACCATATACTAACCATGATTACTTTATCTAACTAGAGTTACTTTATCCAACTACGGTTAATTAACCTAATTGAGGTTACTTTATTCAACCACAATAAATTAATCTTACCAAGGTTACTTTATTCAACTACAGTAAATTAATTTAACTATAGTTAATTTTAACCAATCCCCCTAATCGAAATTAATGGTATTGTTTAACACTAAACAAGATTAAACACCAATCATTATTAGCACAAAGCAAGATTAGTACTAAACTAATCACTCATAATTGAGTTTAATATCATAATGAAGGATTAAGAAATTAACTCACAGTTTAATCGAATCCGACAACACCAAAATGACGGTAGTGGCGAGGACAACAAGCGGCTAGCTCAAGGATAACAACGGACAACAATCAGTGGCCAAAACCTGGCAAAATAGCTTCTAGTGAAGCTAAGGCTCTGTTTGTTAACATTTCTGTTTTTTTGTTCTTTTGTTCTCTAGAATATAAAAAGAACAGAAATGTGTTTGGTAACGCCAACTAATTTTTCTATTCCCGAAAATAGAAAGTTGTTCTTGGGAATAGATTTGGAGTAAAAATGAGAAATAGAAAAAAGTAACTTTTTATTCCTATGAACAATTTCTAGAAACTATTTGTTGGAGACTACTCATCGCCTATAGCACGCTGTCACCCGCCCACTGCCACCCACCGCCTACCACTGCCACAGCCAATAGTTGCCCGCCGACCATCGCCCACCAACCGTCACTATCGGTCACCAATCGCTAGCTGCCCCCACCCACTCGCCACCGGCTGACCGTTAGTCACCGGCCTCTCGCCGTCGCCCTTTGCTCGACGAGCGGCAACCCGGCATGACCAGAGGCAATCGGCGACGACAGGCGGCCACCAGCAGCAGCGACCCGACGGCCAACGGCAACCGGCGACAGGCGGCCAATGGGCAAGGGCCACTAACGACCAACAACCGACGGTTGCCAACCGACGTTTGATTGGCTGCTGGCCACTGGCCATCAATCTCCACCACTATCAGGGAAGAAAGAAATAAAAAAAATTTATCGATACCAAATGTATTTATATTATTTTCTCTTCTGAGAATAATAAATTTTTGCAGTTACCCAACGTCTTATTTTACTCAGAAATTGTTCTAAGAAGTAGAAATAGAAATAACTATTTTTCAAAAGAAATTCTTATCAGGAGTAGATATGTTACCAAACAAACCCTAAATTGTGCCAAACAGAGGAAGGACGGCGGCTAGCGATGTTGGACGACAACTGGGTAGTGGCTAGCTGAGCTCTAGTCAACGGCCAATATCTTTGGTGAATGGCAACAGCTCCGACCAGCAGCAGTAGAAAACAACAAACAGCAACAGTAGAAAATAGCAAACAACAACAGTAGAAAACAGCAAACAATAGCAGCACCACCAATAGTAGCAAATAGTAGCAGTAGCAGTAGCAACAGCACGGAAATGGAGGAAATGAGGGGGAANGGGGAAAGTTGGGCAAGTGGGCTGCCGACGGAGAGAGAAACGTGAGGGGAAGAGAGAGAAAAGAGAGGGAGAGAGAGAACCGTGCGGAGGAAGATGGGGGGAAAGAAAATAAAATAAAAAGAAAAAGAAAAAGAAAAGAGAACAAGACAAAATTCAAACAAGCTTCTAGAAGGGGGGCAATCCGGTCTTTTTACCCCTGAAGCGCGGTTCCCAAAAATCCGGTCCTAATCTCGGCCCATTAATCCAACTCGAGCAATTTCCGGGCTTATCGAAAATTCGGGATGTTACAATTTTAACCAATCCCCCTAATCGAAATTAATGGTATTGTTTAACACTAAACAGGATTAAACACCAATCATTATTAGCACAAAGCAAGATTAGTACTAAACTAATCACTCATAATTGAGTTTAATATCATAATCAAGGATTAAGAAATTAACTCACAGTTTAATCGAATCCAACAACACCAGAATGACGGTAGTGGCGAGGACAACAAGCGGCTAGCTCGAGGATAACAACGGACAACAATCAGTGGCCAAAACCTGGCAAAACAGCTTCTAGTGAAGCTAAGGCTCTGTTTGTTAACATTTCTATTTTTATATTTTTCTGTTCTTTTGTTCTCTAGAATAGAAAAAGAACAGAAATGCGTTTGGTAACGCCAACTAATTTTTCTATTCCCGGAAATAGAAAGTTGTTCTTGGGAATAGATTTGGAGTAAAAATGAGAAATAGAAAAAAGTAACTTTTTATTTCTAGGAACAATTTCTAGAAACTATTTCTTGGAGACTACTCACCGCCTATAGCACGCTGTCACCCGCCCATCGCCACCCACCGCCTACCACTGCCACCACCAATCGCTGCCCACCGACCACCGCTTGCCAACCGTCACTATCGGTCACCAATCACTAGCCGCCCCCACCCACTTGCCACCGGCTGACTGTTAGTCACCGGCCTCTCACCGTCGCCCTTTGCTCAACGAGCGGCAACCCGGCATGACCGGAGCCAACCGACGACGGCGGGCGGCCACTGACGGCAGCGACCCGACGGCCAGCGGCAACCGGTGACAGGCGGCCAGTGGGCAAGGGCCGCCAACGACTGGCAATCGACGGCTGCCAACCGATGTTCGATTGGCTACTGGCCGCTGGCCATCGGTCTCCACCACTATCGGGGAAGAAAGAAATAAAAAAAAATTATCGATACCAAACGTATTTCTATTATTTTCTATTCCGAGAATAATAAATTTTTGCAGTTACCCAACGTCTTATTTTACTCAGAAATTGTTCTAAGAAGTAGAAATAGAAATAACTATTTTTCAAAAGAAATTCTTATCAGGAGTAGATATGTTACCAAACAAACCCTAAATTGTGCCAAACAGAGGAAGGACGGCGGCTAGCGATGTTGGACGACAACTGGGTAGTGGCTAGCTGAGCTCTAGTCAACGGCCAATATCTTTGGTGAATGGCAACAGCTCCGACCAGCAGCAGTAGAAAACAACAAACAGCAACAGTAGAAAATAGCAAACAACAACAGTAGAAAACAGCAAACAATAGCAGCACCACCAATAGTAGCAAATAGTAGCAGTAGCAGTAGCAACAGCACGGAAATGGAGGAAATGAGAGAAAAATAGAGAGAGTGGGCTGAATAGAGAGGGACGGCAACCAAGGAGGAGAGAGAGAGGAGAAAGAAAGGGAAAACTTAGTAGACAAGTTGGAGTTGGACTTGTCTTTTAAGTTTCAATAGCAACCAAGCAATCTACAAGCATTTTGGACCACACAAATGAAGTCTTCTAGAAGCAAGGGAAAAATGAGTATTTCACTTGTCTCATGGGCCCTTGCTGGGTTGGCCCTTGTGGTCGACCAATGGGCTTTTGGTTGAGCCCACTTCTTGTGGCCTAATTTCCTCAGCTCGTTATCCTTTTTTCCAACTTTTCCGACCTTACCGATACTTGAGGATTAATGAGGCAACATCTATAGAATTGTCCATGAAGTCCTTGCAAGTTCGATACCCGAAATTGGATTGAAAATCGAAGTTAAAATCTATCGATTACAACTTTAACACGACCTAAACTATTTGGTGGCTTTTAGGATTTTCACGCGAAATTGACTAGTGGTTGAAAATTTTCAATCCACATTTGATTTCTTCAATTCTTAGGCAACCCTCAGTCGTCATATAATATTGAGGAACTAATTACTCATCTCGAGTACAAAGTCAAAAAGGAAATCGGTTTATCATCGATTGTCATTAGTATCAAAGTTGTATGGAATCACTTTCATTCTGGCCTCATAATTTCCTGTAATCGATTTATTTCTATTCACTAATTGATTTGATTGTCCATCTTTGATCTTTATGGTCATGAGTATATATTGAATCAAACTTCCTAGCCTTAAGCATATCGATCCCCAATTACCTTTCTGAATAGGTTAGTTGCCTTTGAGTGGTCAATTTAGAGTAGTTGTGACTAGTAGTGCATCGAGAAATAGCCATTTTTTATTTATCTTAAAATGGGTAGAAATTTCAAGACATCACAAAAATATTCGACCACATTTCAGTTACAATGCTGCAGCATGAAGCTTGATCAACTAGTATTCCGCCAAGAAATGTTTTGGAAGATTGCAAGGTTGGCCGAAACCTACAGTTACATTATTTGGGTAGTGAAAATATTAGGCTTGACAGAGGCATCACTCCCTCTTCGCTTTTCTTGTGAAGTGCTTCGCATCAATCCTTGTTTTAAGGACAAAAGGCCACTACTTCACCAAAGAACTCGCAATTTGCAAACAAAACTCTCTCATCTAGCTCAACAACATGAGGTATCTGGTTCGATTCCTTGAACATAGCCTTTGCCCTCCTGCAGTACCTGCATTTATCCATAAGAGGTGTTACAAATCCGATGTTTGTCTTATATGTGCATAAGACAATCCAGCAAAAGCATCGAAATAAACTCGGTCAGTGTGATGGATAAGCAAGCGGTCACTTCATTTGGTCGTATGATAACAGTAATACTATGACACCTGAAGGTCCTCCCAAGAGATCATCACATCCACCACAATTTACTGGTTTTAATGGGAGGCTGCATACCACAAATGGAAAAGAGACATCCCATGATTTGTCCTACTTTTATTTTTGAGTTTATGAAAAAGCAATTATATTCCAGTTTATGGTTCTTATCATCTATATGACTGAAAAAGAAGAATTGAAAGATTGATTGCAGTCATGCATAACATGGGATAGCAGGCACGAGAGACAACTTCGCTGCAAACACATCAATTACAACTACAGGTAGAAGAAAATGAAAAGAAAATAAAATACAGTTAAAGAAGTTAATCTAATGTCCCTAAACTAGTCTCCCCCAGAGCAATTCACAAGTTCAAAGTTTCAGTATAATTGCCAATAATCATATGAAACTTAAAACAAGAGAGGCCATAAACTACCTCTAGCATGTTCTTTCACCTGGGCCTCGGTCGCGTACAGATTTAAGAAGCACAGGGACAAACTTCATGTTTAATCTATAAGACTACAGTAGGTAATTTAGCTATTCTTTATACCACTCTCCAGTAGGACATGCCAACTTAGAAGTGACAGAGAAGTTAGAACAGGATCCGTTATATCAGCAAATGTAACAGGAGATGACAATCCTCCGAAGGTCAAAGCACTGTCTGATCAACCATATCCACCTCTCAGCATTACTTGAATCCAAGCAGGAAAAGGCAATTTTCATACATGTCTCACCCTGCTTAGTGCGTGCCTAGTTTCAACAGGTTGAGAAATCTCTGTAGATTCAAGTTGCCAAACTGCACTCCGATCTTTTGGGATTTGCCCACCATTGCAAATTTCTTCTTTCTACGAACGTCTTCATCATGCCCAACCTCATTACATCTCTTACAAGGGACAGGCTTCCATAAATACTCAGGTTTAACTCAAGAGGAAGTGCCATCCTCAAGAACAAGGGGAATTGAATCAACCAACTGGGAATCAAGAGGAACCTCCCCAGATATTCTGGCAAAATCCAATGTCTGCATCAATTGCATGGATTTATCCATATCAAGGAACACCTATTGCAGTGCCAATATAGCTTGGAGCTTCATTCATCGTCAGTTGCAGTCATAAATCCAAAGTTTAATCCAAAATGGAACAAAAACTTATCCTTTCAGCTTGAAGAAACTGCCTCAATGGAGAAACAACGGTTGGCAATTAATTTGCAAAAGATCAGCTAAAACCCAATCACAATTACTAGCATCAAGGAAACAAGCCATTATACTATCTATGCCCATCAATTGAACCATTTCTTCCCGCCAACATACTTGCAATAGCTGAATACAACTCAGGTTAATTGGTTTGCCACTAATTTAACCAACCGAACAGTTGCACCAATAAGCCTTGCAATCAACCACAAATTGATGAGGAATTTCAACAGCAACAAACAACATTCATCAATAAGTACAGGCTCATGGGAGGACAATCGAGGAGATGATAAAGTAAAAACATCAGACAGCTCTCCATTCATCAGGGGCTGACTAATCAAGAATCACCAGAGTCAACATCATCATCCATCAAGACATTCTCCCAAAATTTAAACCTCCATAACTGGCGGTGAAACAGATATTGCATGGGAAAAACAACAGATAGATGGATTTTTCCAATAACTGAAGAACTCATCTTCACCAATGCTAAGTAATCCCTCCAGCTAAATCAGAATGGAACCGGAAAGTATTCAGCAATCGATGAATAGCTGAACCCTCAAATCTCGAAGTAGAAGGATTCAACGGAGTTATTCTGATTATAATTGAGTAAGAATCTGGCAAAGCTCCACTTTGGCGAACTTTCGGGTTTAGCAACCTGTGCCGAGAGGAAACCCGTCTCTGGCTTTTCATTAAAGCCAGGCATGATCGCGTCAGCAATAGAGTGCTTTCGAGTTCATTCACAAAATCAGGCATGGTCTGACTCGCGCAGGGCACCAAATTAAGGCACACAAATCAATCGACCTCGTGGAACCAAACTTATCAGTCGGTTCTCCTAGAACTGAAAACTCGACCTCATGGCACCAAATTAAGGCACACACAAAATCGGCTCCAGAATGTAGAACATGCATTCGCAGGATTCAAAGTGAGAATGCGAAGAGCGAAGCTCTCAAGAACACAAAACAATGGCAGTCACTGTTCCTTTAGGTGCGCGAAACCCAAACACTACAAAAGAGAAAGAACAACAAAAATCTAATGACGGAGAGAGATTGTACGGACAATAGGACTTGGAGAAGATGACGATCTACTGAGTTCTTTCAATCGGCTGATGGTGTTGGAGCACGACCTTCAAATCATCCTCTTCTTCTTTGCATATTAGACGGAATCCACACTTTTTAAACCTTGCGATGGTCTGAGGCAAACTTGGAATTGGTTCGAATCATTTTGCAGGAACTTCTCTACTCGATGCAGCCGACAGCGTGAGAAATATGTAAGCCACACAAGATCGGAGTCCAATGAATAAAAGGCATTCGATTGCCAAATCACCCTTTGGCCATTAACAAATATTTGGTCTCACATGATTTGTCGACCACTTTTCCTTCCTCCTGGCTGAAAGTGCTAGTCCATCGAACTTGTAGTGGGAACCATGAACGATATGGGACCCTCCATACAGTGGAAAAACCCTTCTGGCATTCTCCTCCAATAAGGCGAATGTCGACGCTCCTCATCTTCTGGAGTCCCCGTCATACAAAATTCGAGAGAGAGAGTTAGACTAAGCATTCAAAGTTTGAGAGAGAGAGTCTGACCTCGAGTAATGACACATCAGCCATCTTGGCCCCTTTGCGGAATAATTCACAACATGAAGACAAGTCAACTTCAAGGCGGTCGGAGGAGACACAAGATAAATCTGGGGATTTTTGCAGAGATTGATGGAAGCTGAGAGATCCCTTGTAGTTGCTGGCATTTATTCACATCCAACCATTCCAAAACATTGTATTTGTTGATGCATGTTGGTAGATGTGTAAACTTGTTTCCCGAGAGATATAGATATTTCAATTTGGGAAAACTCTCAAGGAAGTCTACTTTTGTTAGATTGCAGCTGCCAAGTTTTAGGTGGTATAGATTTGGGAATCCTAAATCGCCATCAGGATCAGTTGAATCCTTCAAACTCTTTGGAAACATGACGGAGCAACCTTCTAGACTTAGACACTCAAGAGTGTGCAACTTATAAATGCTCGATGAAAGCCTTGCAAAGTTTTTGGAATTTTCTAATATCATAGTCTTCACAGAGACGATATTTTTGCAATTGATGGAGGGGATTTTTTAATAGCTGACCGTACTAGATTCAAATGTTCTAAATGTTCCATCTTTCTGAGAATATCAGGGAACTTCTTCAGTTTAGAACAATTAGAGAGATTAAGGATTTTAAGAGATTTTGTCTTGAGTTTTTTGGGAAAGATATTAAGATTTGAGCACAATCTTAGTGACAAAAACCTTAATTTGTCAAGATATCCAATAGATTGGGAACCTCTACTAAACTTTTGCACCCAGCAAGATTCAAGCTCTCCAAATTTGGAACCATTGAAATCAGGGACTCGCATCGCCAGAGATTTATGGACTTCAACTTTCTAAAATTCTGCAAAAACATATTAGTAAAATCATTAAGTTATGCAAATACTTACAACTATAAAAGGGAAAGCTAATCATCGCAGGGCTGACCATAAGTTTGCCTCTGAATTGTTTGATGCGACTGCCTTGGACATCAATTGCAACAAGTTTCTTTGGACCAAGGCCAAATCCTAGATCCGGCGCATTGGACCATTTAAGCCATCTTAGATCATTAGGGAGACACACAGGACCTTATGAAGAGATATGCACTTATGGCCAAATGAGCATTCTCAACCTTTTCATGTTTGTGAAAGCATGAGGACTTCTAGTTATCTCTTTCGATTCCAGTGAGTCCAATACTATGGCTTTTATTGCATTCATTCCCTATCCATAACAAAGCAAATTCAATGGTCATAGAAAATTTCCTTTGATATTTACATTGACTATTCAAGTTAGACTAATAAAATTGAGATGTAGCAACATTGACATGAACAATTTTTATTGTATCTTCACATAGAATGCCTAGAACATCTTCAAAAATCCATAATTTACTGCGTTTGCCAGGATCACCGGGACATTCCTCTTTAACAATTTCCTTATCCATTGATTGAACCAAATCATGCATTTGCGGGTAACCATTCTCATTTGTTATCAAGGACCTCTCCATGAGAATTCCTATTTCTATAATTGTGTCAAAATCATAGTTGTTGAAAATTTCCTTGATGTCTTTTACTCTTTGCCCCTTAAAGAAACAAGCAATATCAAGGAAAATTTCCCTCTCATTGTCCTCCAATCCATCGAAGCTTGTCTTGAGAACTTGATTGATGTTTCGGTCAGGACTTTTAGAGAATTTATGCATTGTACTTTCCCATGTAGGTTCCCCTCTTCCACATAATAACAAGCCCAACACTTCTAGGGCTAATGGAAGGCCGTTAGCATATCACAGTGCGCCAACTATGAGATCCCTCCCTATTTCAACTTTCTTGCTATTTGAAAAAGCATGCTGACAAAAGAGATCTCGTGCTTCATCATCATTTAAAGTTTCAACCTTGAATATACAATTTATGCCATGAGAAGTTAGCAAATGTTTATTTCTTGATGTAACAATTATTCTACTTCCTTTGCCAAACCAATGGCCTTTTCCAGCTAGTGCATTCAGTTGATCCAACTTGTGAACATCATCAAGAACTAGGAGAACCTTTGTGCAACAAAGTCTTTCCCATATCAAACTAATCCCTCTGTCAACACTACATACCATAAAATTTCTATGAGATAAGATATCATATAGAAGTTTTTCTTGCAAAGCAATTAGACCATTGCCTTTATCCGAACTTTCTCTAACTCACACCAAAAAGCTAGAACTTTGGAATTGTCTCTCAATAGCATTATATAAGACTTTAGCAATCGTTGTCTTTCCTATGCCTCCAAGTCCCCACAGACCTATCATGAGAACATCATTACTACCTGACTCTTTTTGTGACAATGATATCAGTTTTTGAACTCAGGAATCTATTCCAACTGGACACTTAGCGACATGTAAGTGTGTACGGTCTAGATGAATGGATTATTCCTTTACCATGCATTGTATGAGCTCATAAGCACTCAAAAGAAAGATAAACATGTTCTAGCATGTCAAAGCAATGGCTGGAATTCGACCTCTAATGTCATAAGGAAAATTTCATAAGAAGATTAGCTAATAATGAGATGAAAAGAAATAACACATCTAGGTGAAACTGAGCCAACGTCTATGCAAGGGAAATTACAAAAGAACGTGTGCCTAAAGTAAGTGACTCAGGTAATATAACCACACTATTTATCTAAGAGAAGAATTTCTCGTTATCTACATGGAAAGAATTGATTAATAGAATCTGCTAGCTTGAAGTTTTGGTTATTCGACTTTTGTGTCAAGTACCTAATATATTTCCGATTCGTGTTTTGCCTATTTGACAATATTACCAGCTTTTGAGTGGCATTGTATCTTTCGAATTCTTGGGTAATTGAATTAATTATAGCATCTCTAATTAGCCTCTAAAATCAACATTTAGGGGTGTGAAAGATGTTGACATCTGGAAGTTTTGGCAAGAGCAAACATGTGGAAACAGGCTTGTGAAAGGTTCGGAACCGGAGGATCAGCTGGACAATACAAGTCGTCGTGGCGGAGTTAGAGGAGCATGGTCCTGAGACCAGGCCAGACTGTCAACCATGGCCTGGAATGGCTATTGACCTTGCACCCGGCCAGACAAGGCCGGGCGATCGGCCCTACAGTGCTGGCGGGTGAAGGCCAGAGACGATGGCTGAAATTAGGCGACGGTGAACCTGCCATGGCGGTTGGGCTGCAGGTCTATGCAAGCTGAGAGAGGAGTTTTTGGTTGGACGTCAGGTGGGTACTGTGGGACAGATCCGACAGTCCATCAGATGGGCATAGTACATGTGTCCAGGGGTGTGGGCATAGGAAGCGCACACCCTTCTAATTCATGCATGCAACTTGTAAGGGGAGGGTAAAAAAAAAACGAGATACAAACGAAGCATGAGATTGAGACCGATATCATAGCCTTTATTAAAAGGAAAAACATGCTTACCCCTCGTGAAAATCTCACCCAGACAAGCTACTGGGTCAGAGAGCTTTCTCCTATCTCTTCACTTTTTCATAATCCTTTCTGAATTTGGACTCATGCTTATCCATAGCTTCTTTGTAACTCTCTCTTGATGTTCTCACTTCCCTGGATTCCACTTTGTAAAACACAGGAAAGACCTTGAGGTCTCCTTGCTCCTTGCATTCCATAATTTTGGCCAACTCTTCCAAGCACCAAGGCGAGGAAGCATAGTTCTCAAAGAAAATGATAATCGCGGTACACAATTCCTCAATTGCCTTCATAAGCGCCGGCGATATCTGCTCTCCTTTCCTGAGCTCCTCCCTGTCCATGAAAGTGTGTATCCCTATACAGTCTAAGGTCGCATAGAGATGACCAAGGAAGTTACAACGAATGTATGTGTCTTTGAAGTTCAGGAACACGTGGTAATTTCTTTTCAGATTTGAAGATGAAGCAGCCATTGAAAGAGCTGATGGTTGATGTGATTCTGCAGAAAGTTTGCTCTCTGATCAGGGTTACCAACTCTTGCTCTCATATATGAATTTCTTTGTTCTTAGACTTACATTTTTTTGAATCGCGGGGCCCAGATCAGACCGCAACAACCATCCAATTTCACCGAGTTAAGTACGGACTGGTCGAATATGGGATTTCTTTTTTTATTAATACTACAAAAAAAAAATCAAATTATGCCAACACAAATACCTAAACTTTTTTTATGTCAAAAAATTTCGAACTTATAATAGTATGACAAATATACCATAGATGGAGCTATAATAGAGAGGATATATGCCACACACGTATAAGTTTAGATTTTTTAGTGACATAAAAAAAAGTTAAGTATTTGTGTCAGAGCGGGCAAATTTAAAAATTTTGGTAACACAAAAAGGAAATTGGATTTATCCGTGTCACTGTGAATATAATTAATGTTTTAGTGGTTTTTTTTTTTTTTGGTTCATATTACGAATGAATTCTTTTAAGGCCAACCTTAGGGCCTCATGGAATTTTATTTTTTTTTGGACATGCGGCCCTTTGGTGGCTGCCATCTCACTTAGCTTTGCTTTAATTATGTTTTGTTCTTTTTTCCTCTTCATTTCCAGGAAATAACTCATTATAATTTTATAAATATATTATTTACTATTTGGTTTTTCAAGACCGATTGTAATGTCGGTGGTTGGGCCCTTGCATGTGAACGCAAGATGATTACATAGCGGAGCTTACATTTCTAGACTAGACGGTGATGCCATAAATGAATGATTGCGTGTTAAGTGGCGATAACTTAAAATAATGATATGATACGTTATTATTAGGGTTGCGGTCGCAAAATGACTAGGAGTAATTAGGACCATGTACATGTGTATTGGCCTTTTCTATTTCTTTTTTGTTTTCCCAGTGTTCGTTGCCTCTGTTCTAGGAGAATTGAAGACTAATTATTTACTCATTATTTGCATCGCATTCTTTCTATTTCCTCAGACATTACATAGACACACGGAAAAGGAAGATATGAACAAACCCTAACTGATTGCAAAATGTTACGCGTAAGTTTGTTCAGGTTGGCTCTTTGCATATGTATAATTTTTTGTCAAGTATTTTGTGTGTTCAAGGTATTTTAATACAAGATGTCTTACCTATGACTTTCAGTGGAGCTTACAAGTAATCATTAAAGCTTCAAAGCTTTTGGAAACATCATTCCTGAAATAATTATTGATATTGTTTTACATTGCACGGGTTATTGTAAGTTGAACGATAAGCCTTATTATACACACACACAAAAAAAAAGATAAAGATATTGGAGTACCTGAACTATTACAAAATGTTTAATTAGGCCTTCAATTAATCTTCGATCCAACAAACTAGGAGCCGCCGCCAACTACACGGTCGTGTGCTGCAGGGGAATGACCTTGACAGGGTGGAAGTGAGGCATGGAGAAGGAGGAAGAGGTTGGGGTTCGGGCAGCGATTGATGGTCGAGAGATCGTTCAGCTCGTGGAGGCGTATGTGATCTCCACGAACACGGTCGACGGTATCTGTTTGGAAGGAGAAATAATTAGGGCCAGCCAATGGGACGGCTCCATACATCTTTGTTTTTCAACTTTTTTGTTTTGCCCTTTTCCTGTTTCTCTTTTCCATTGGTAAAATTGGATTTTCTCACGAAATTCGGTGATTAGCTAGAATAGTGGTGATTTTGTTGGGATGAGTTTTGTTGCGATTCAAATGCCAAATGAGTTTTTGTAGCACGAGTTCAAACCATGTCTTGAATTTGAATCTATTAAACAATACTCAATTTAAAATAAATTAGGTTGGCGACCTTACTTCTTCTGCGGTCCAGCTGCACATGATTGCATTTGTGTTTAATCGCAATCGTGACAAGAAGAAAGGTGCGTACGGATTTCCAAATTGCGCCTAGAAGACAGAGAAAGCAGCAGAGAAAATGCATATTTTATTGACTCTCTTTCCTAGGCCCCATACGGAGCCGCAACCGGAGTTTTTTGGTTTTTTTTTTTTGTTAGAGCCGTAACAAGAGTTAGAGAAGAGAATTGCTCAGCCAGCATATGTGAAAATCCCACTACCTGTACATTAATTGAAGGAGCCCCCAAATGATTATGGCGGGTTTCCTGGACCATCTTCATCTGCGGACATGCTACGGTAAGTGTGGAGATTCTTTGGATCATAAAATATTATGGGTCATCAGTTCCGATGTCACACGTAAGAATTGAAAACCGGATCGATAGGACGGACTGACTAATCACGGAATCAGGAACTGGACTGACTAATCACGGAATCAGGAACTGGACCGGACCGGACCAATTGACCGATAAGAATGAATTTCCCGTTACCTTAACAAAAAGCATTTGCTCTTTGCATATGAAGAACAAAATGCTGCAAAAATCGTGCGAGCTTCACACAATTAATAATACACTTAACCTTTCTTAAAAGACTAAGAAAGAGATTTGATTGAAGTATAGCTTGGCTTTTATGCACAACTCCTCTCACATTCTTCCTAAGGTTAATCAGAAGATGAATAAAATGGTATTGTTGATTATTTTTTTGCTTGACTTTCCTAGCTATCTCAATTGTTATGTTGTATGGGGATTAATTATCGCTTCCGTATGCGCTTAACTGAAAGATAAAAAGAATAGTCGATGACGCGCTCTAAGATGTCGCACTCAAATGACCACAAGAGAAAGGAGATCGTCACATGCTCAAGGGTAAGGGCGTGATAATTTCATACCCCAATGGACTCCGACTTTCTTAAAACCTAATAATTATATCTAGCCCATTCGACCTCTCCACTGTTTGAGTACCTAGTCCACTTTTATGTGGGGCCATCGCCAATTGTGGAGCAAATAACTCACGAAATCAAAATGCTTAAGGATGTGACTCAACCAATGTCAAAATACTAAATGATTTGATCAATGTAATTAATATTTTAGAGGGTTAATATTACGAAAAATTCAATATCAGTACAATTCTTATAAACTTACCCTAAACTAATTCTATAATCACCAAAAATCTCAAATTAGTAAACTTATGACAAATTTACATTCCATTAAATTTTATTTAGATGACATGTGGCATTTAATAAATATACTAGTTTGGAGTTTTACCGTTTGTTTGTCACGGGTGTACTTGTTTGTAGTTTTTCATTATATTAATCCAATTTAATGAAAACTAACAAAAGGTAAATTTATCACAAATATATCAATTTAAGGCTTTTGATTGTCAAAAAAAATTGTTTTAGATAAATTTATCACAAGTATAACAGTTTGGAATTTTTGTGGTTTTTTATGGTTAAAAAATTAATTTTAAATAAAATTATTACAAGTATACCGATTTGAAATTTGTCGTGATATTAACCTTATTTCAAAAGCTTGATTGTTGAATGATAATGCTTAAGAACTAATCCAGACTTTTACTGCCCGTTCTACAAATCACGTGTTTATATCAGTGGGGCTTCAGGTTGCTCGTCGAGGAGAGAGCCCCGATCCCAAAACGCGAGAAGGCGGTGGACCCCCAGAAGTAAATGAGCAAAGAGAAGGTCGTCTAACATACGCCGTAAGAGCAGTCAGTAAATTATCTGTGTCTTTTAACTTTTATGAGTGTGGTTAGTAAAATACCAACCCCATAACGATTTACGTAAACATTTCAATAACTTAATAAGTTTTTAGGATAAACATGAAAGTTCGTTTGTGCTGACTTGTGCCTCTCCTACCGGTTCTTAATGGACATGCAGACCCCGCAGTATCAAAATTTGGTATAAGATGACATTTAAATATAAATTTTGAAAATGTACACTTAGTGCCAAAATCGGAGTAAAAAGAATTAGTTAAGTGCCAATGGCAAAAAAATCCAGCTAAAATGCTGACATTGCACTTTTCTAGCGAGTTAAAGTTGAAACGACGTCGTTTTGAGCACTAACATGATTAGATAAACTCAAAATGATGTCATTTTGACTTTAATTAGATTTTTATATAAATATTAATTTAATAATATTAAAATTAAAATGAAAAAACAAAAAGCAACAATAGCAACACTGGCAAGAAGGGCTCCCCTATGGTCGTCGCCCCATCGGCAGTGACGCTAATAGCGAGGGTTGCTAACCAGAGGCTCTCGCCAAATGTAAGAAGAGAGCAGCAATCCTCTTTCAAATTTAGGCGAGAGTCGCTAGCTCTCACTTAGGTGCAAGCGTCGATGGCCCTCACCCAATGCCACTAGACTTGATGCGAGGTTCGGCAATGCTGGGTGAGGGCCACCGGTGCCTGCGCAAGGGTCAACGACCCTCACCTAGGCCAAGGCGAAGGTAAACAACCCTCGTCTAGATCTGGGAGAGAGTCACTGCTCTCTCTCGACGTCTAGCCAAGGCTTATCGACCCTCACCCAAGCGTCAGCAATCCTTGTGGCTAGTGTCATCGCCCCATCAGCAATAGGGCGGTGGCTACAAGTGAGAAGCCCATTCTGCCTGTGTTGCTGCTACTTTTTTAAAAAATAATTTCGTTTTTAATATTATTTAATTAATATTTATATTAAAAATTAAACTTATTGCCAAAACGGCATCATTTTGGGTGAGAGTAAGTTGCGGTGGAATTCCAATGAGTCATGTAACTGTTAGAAATTATTAAAAGATTACCACGTAGAATTTCCGGGAGGGTCGCTAAAGTTGGTACTGAAGTAATCTAATTTTAAAAAAAAGTGGCACTTAAATATATATTTCGTAATTTTTAACACTTAAGTGTCTTGTTATGTCAAGTTTTGGCACTTAAACTATTCTTTTGTCATTCGTAATGGTGTCCAATTCTTAGATTTATTGGCCGGTTTTGCTTGTTATCAGTTCTGCATAATTCATCCCTATAAGAAATTTACCATCACCTCTTAAATTTGTAATCTTATATGCTAACTTTAAAGTGCCGCGGCACATTAATAAAAGAGGCTCAAGCGGCTCAAGGTTAAGGATTCATTTAGTCATCTCAATCTGAAAACTAGCCATCTAATTGGAACACATAAAGCCTATTAAAAATAGGAAAATAGTGCACAGTAATTTTGTTATTTTGAGAATTGTCAGAACCGAGCATTTATGTTGTTCGATTTTATATTTTTTCAAGTTAGCATGTTTTAACAATATACTTTGAGTTTCTAGCAGTATCGCTTGAAATGTCATGATATTTAAAAATAATTTCACTCCTTTCTCATAAAAGCTAATCTTATCTTTAATATTATGTACTTAGTTGCCCCCATTGACACTTTGGTCTATATTACGAAACAATCTAATAGGGTTTACAACTTCTTAGGTCATATCTGAAATTGGACCGTTACATATAATGTTATGGGTTCCAATTCCTAATATGAAGTGGACATGTTCATCTTCTAAAATAAAGGCACTAAGACTTGAATACCATTCAGATATAGTTTAAAAATTTTCTTTCATACTCAATAAAGATCATTTCGGTAGATTTGGATATGGGCTTGGTCGGGATAGTTAGGACATAAGCCAATTTGGATGAAAGAATGAAAATGGATCAATCCCGTCCAAACCAATATATGATCGACGGACCCGACTTGACCCAATTGTCGCCACCCATTGGAAAGGCACAATTTCGACAGCGGCAAGTCATTTTCCGTCAAGATCTTCGCCCTAATCCTACCCCTCCCCGAACAATCTAAGAAAATGGAGGAACTATGGGGTTACCTTGGATCCAATTGTGAGAAAAAGTGGAGATTAAGCACGACTAGCCAACCTTTCCTCACCGTCGCAACCTGCCCCTTGAAAGAGAAAATAGGTTTATGGGTATTAACCTACGGCCCTCGTTTAGACACAAGCTTTCCCAAGTCTACCCCTCATATGACATTGGACGTTTGATTTTCATTCAATCAATCTTACATGAACTTCTACAAAAAGAGTCACTACTATCTCATTAGGGTCAGCGAGAAACCAAATAAAGTGTGGAAGAGTACCTTACTTTCTACACAACTATTGATTTAAGGCCGAAGACTCACTTACACTAACTCATCAATTAATATTCTTTCGATACCTAAGTTTGTTCATTTTCAAAACAAAAACAACTTATGAGGCAATTTGGGTTAATTTTAGACTTATCCCCTAACATGTAATGCAAATGTTCCTAATTTCTACACGCAGAACAAGCATCTAACACTTAGAGATAAATAAATGTCAATCTTAACTAAGTTGAAGTGAGGCCATAATCATCATATTGATGTGCATAATTAAGAGCATTTGTTTTTAAGGACAAACGAAATTCTAAAATAGTTTAGGCTTGGTCAACTTTAAGTGCAATTTTAAGTGGCTTCCTCTTTTTAAGACAAAATTACCCAACCAGACTCTTGTTAAGCCTTTCAAGGAATTCTAATTTTTTGGAAATTTTGGATTTTAAAAATTTTTAAATGTAATTTTTTTAGAAATTTTTGAAATTTTCACAATTTTTTATTATTCTCCGAATTTTCTGAACTTTTAAGATTTTTCTGAATTTTTGAACTTTTTGAATTTTTAATAATTTTCAGAATTTTTGAATTTTTGAATTTTTAAAAAAATTTCTGAATGTCTTGAATTTTCTCAAAATTCTTGAATTTTTTGAATTTTCCAAAATTTTAAACCTATTTCATGATTTTTAAAATATTTTTCATTATTTTTCTTTTCTTTTTTATAAATTTGTTATATTAATATTAATATTATATTCGCAAAACGGGTTCAGACCAGGTAAACCCAGTCCGGCCCATTAACCCGATCCTCTGACCCGGACCAAAAACTACTTTTTTAAATCTTTTTTATTATTTTAATTAATTGTTTAATTCTTTTTCTTTCTTTTTTGCCCTTTTCCTCCTACTTCATCCCCCGCGCAGACCACCTTCCCCGAACACCTTCTTCGCCTGCAACTATTCCTCACCGAACCAGGAAGACCCGACATACCATCTCCCAAACATGTCGTCGTCGACACCATCCGCCGGTCGTACTGGCATTGACCACCGCTGGCTGCCTACTCCGGCGACCACTAAACGTTTACTAGAACAAAGAAAACCCTCGCCAACTCGACAATACCTGATTATTTCACGAAAATCGAACACAAACACCATGAACATAAATAAAGCAAACATGATACAACGAGCACAGAAGTAGGGCACGTCAATCTCGAGTTTAAACATGAACTGATTCGCAGCCTTCTTTGGGGCATTTCATCAAACATGTAGAGTGCACGGGCTTAAAAGACGACTCTACGCTCATTCAGGGCTCGGGTTTGGGCAAAGATCAACATAATAGGCACAATTTTAAGATCAAGTCAGGAGCAAAACATTAGCATTTAACATGAGCTTGCACGACAACAGCAGATCTCGGTCATAACACACCGAAGAGACACGAAGTTCATTACACATAGCAGCATAAATGGAGGACTGACGTAGCCGAAGCTTGTGCGAACTGGTCGGCCACGAATCGCAGGCATAGATACCTAAAAACAGAGCACAGACGCTCGAGGGAGACCTACCTGGTTCGAGAGGAAGGGCTGCAGCGGACGGCGGCTAACGGACTGACCTCTGGCAAAGACAGGCCACCCTCTCGAGCTCAATCTTCTCCCTGGTTCGCTTTCTCGCGCTCACTCGAGCTCTCTCTCGGCCTTCCAAAAACAGAGGTCCCCCGAAGCTCTCTCTTTCGATCTCCTCTCTCAAGCCGCTCACTCTCTTTCGGTTTCCCTCTCGCTCTCTCTCGAGCTTTGCCCTCTCTCTCGCCGAAGAAGAAGACCCCCTCCCCCGAGCTCTCTCTTCTCTCTCTCTCTCTCTCTCTCTCTCTCTCTCTCTCTCTCTCTCGTGCTCACTCTCTTCTCTGGCTCTCCCTTTTCTCTCTACCAAAGAAGAAGAAACCCCCCTAAAACCAGCCCCCCTTCTCGAACGTTGCCTTCTCTTATTTTATCCCCGTCCTTCCCTCTCTCTTGAAGGACGAGCCAGCTGTGTTGCCGGCCCACATATCGTCCTTGCCAAGCGTCGCACGCACGATATCCTCCGTCCTCGCGTCCTTCGGCTGCTGGGCCAACGTATCTCTGTTTGTCGCTAAGCCAGCAGCCAAAGCGAGCGACGGGGAGAGGGAAGGCGAGCGGCCAGAGGAAAGAAAAGAAAAGGAGGCTGGGCCCAGGCGAAAAAAAAAAATAAAGGGGGAGAGGAGGAAAGAAAAGAGCCAGGCCAACCTAGCTCTGGCCCGGGCCCGGGCCCGTTTTTTGTTTTTATTTTCAAAAATAATTTTTCCATTTTTTTTAAATTTTTAATAATTAATACTAGTAATGCAAATGTTCCTAATTTCTACACGCATTGCATTTTAATGAAAATTATTTACTTTACTTTCTCTTCTTTTATTTTTTAGAAGCTAATTCCTAATTTTCTAATATTTAGGTGTCAATACTCACCTAAATACAAATGTGGCCTGACTAACATGGTACCTAGTCCTCAATCACCTCTATCACCAAAAAAACTCACCTGATCATATTGTGTATATGGAGCCCCTCTCTCCCCTTCTTGCCATTACTGTGTGGTGGGATTTGGATTGGCGACAACCTCTTTTCCTCCTCCTGATCTGAGTCCAGAACAAAAAGCTAACATTAGTAACTTGTCAATCAAGCAATGTGAAGCCATGAAAGTTTGGAGTTCTCCTCAACAGCGAGCAACTCAAAACTGTTGCTAAAACTTGAGAATAACAAGGACATGATTAGACACTTGGCCGCAAAATCTATGTAAGTCATGTGTCCCTTTAATATTAACTATGTTATTAAAATGCCGTTCAATGGTAAAATTCCATTCTATCTACTTTTATTTATTGTTTCGTTGCCTTGGAGCGAACCTCTTGATGTGAAAGTTGAGAGTGCTAATGGATTGCTAGGTGGGCTCAAATAGTCTTCTCAAGAGGTTGCACTTACACTTCGCACAGGCTCTTCCAAGCCCTACCAATAGCAACCTAGATTTTGATTTGTTATTGATCAAATGAGATTACAGTTCCCACTAACCTTTTAAAAGACCAATTAGGAGCCTAGGAAAGTGTGGTCAAAAGCATTAGATATTGGGACTTGATTACATTATACTAAATTTAACACCCATAAGTTTGTAACTTTTTTCTTTTAGTAAAAGCTCTCATGCAATCTTTTCCAATTTTTTTTCCTAAACATGTAAATCTATATGGCTAGCCATGACTCCACAAACAATAAAAATCGCCTGTTAGCAATAGACATATGGTTAAAACAAATGTGCAAAACCTTTGATCCATATCGAACAATATTAATATAAAAACTTCTTGTTATGCATCCCTGTGTCGCACAACATTAATGCAATCCTGTCTTCATGAACCACATGATTTATCGATGCCCTTGAATAAGTCCTTTGGGGCAAAAAGAAATTAGGTATGAAAAATCTTTATAAATTTTGTCAATGGCACAAGAAAAAGGTGAGCAACCAGCTAGAAGCTCAAAACATTGCAGTTCAAAGACGCAGCCAGTTATGACACAAAACTTTGTACCCATCCGTATGCAATCTGCCTAGCAACAGCTGAGACATCAACTAATCTTCCCCGCATATATACCTTTTGATCTTTGAGACAATAAGATCAACACTTCCCTAAAGATATAGATTATATTAGATTCGGCAAAAATTACTATCTCAAACTTTAGTGTATGAAGCAGTGGCATCACTAATTGGATTAAGAGAGGTAATAGAGGTCTACATGATAAATTTCATAGAGCAACTTGGAAAACCATGGCCATCCAACAAGAATCCACATAATTTTGGATTAATGCACTATGCATCACAAATCAAAAAGGAGGGGAAAAAGAAAAGTTCCTCAACCATGTCAGTAGCATGATGTCAAACCTTTATTTGATGTGATTTTGAATTTTTATGGAAGGTGCAGACATTTAAAATTTCCAGTGGAGACCGAAAAAAGAGGAAAAACAAAATGCATTGGAATCGAAATCGCCTAGCCCGCTTCCCTAGAATTACTTCCTCAGCAAGTCACGACCAATTAGATAGGCATGCCTTGCAAGCCAACGCTCATAATAGGTTGGTGTGAGTGGATCCCATAGTCCCGCCATGGTTAAGACAATCTTCTCTTCTTTGTTAAAGTTGATCCACTTTCCTTTGAATCTGCTTCACTTGGACTATCTTCTTCCACGATGTCTAATGAGTATTCTTCTTCAGTCTTCTTCCCCGTCATCCGTTTGTATCGGCTGATTGTGCTGGAGCAAGACCCTCAGGTCATCCTCTTCCTGCTCACATATTAAACGGATAGTCTGAGGCAAACTTGGAATTGGCTCCATTCATTTCGTAGACACTTGTCTACTTCAACCAACTGACGACTACTTCAACCAACTGACGACGTGGCCAATATTTAAGCCACACATGATCGGATTCAAAGGAATGAAAGGCAATCCCTTCCCAATTCACCCTTTGGCCATTGACAAAAATTTGGATCTCACATGACAAATCGAGCACTTTTCCTTCCTCCAGGCCAAGAACAACACAAAGTGCTAGCCCTAAGAACTTGCCATATAAGTCCTGGGGAACCATGAAAGATATGGAACCCTCTTGGAAATGGAGAAACCATTCTGGCATTTCTCCTCCTTTTAGTCGAATGTCGACACCCCTCATCTTCCGGAGTTCCTGTCATACATATGATACGCATATGAAGCATTCAAAGTTTACGTGCACGTAAGGGAGGGAGGGAGGGAGAGTCTGACCTCGAGTGATGACACATCAACCATCTTTACCCCTTTGCGGAATAATTCACAACATGAAGACAAGTCAACCTGAGGGCAGTAAGAGGATAGACACGACAAGTCTACGGGATTTTGTAGAGATTTGCAACCATTTGCACTTAAATAACGCATTTTTGATGGAAGCTGAGGAATCTCTTGTAGTTGCTGGCATTTTTTCACCTGCAAGTCTTTCAAATCATTGTATTTGCTGATGCATGATGGCAGATGGGTAAACTTGTTTCCCGAAAGAAGTAGGATTTGCAATTTGGGAAAACCCTCAAGGAAGTCTACTTCTGATAGATTGCAGCGACGAAGATCTAGATAGTTTACGTTTAGGAATCCTAAATGGCCGTCAGGGTCAGTGGAATCCTCCAAGTTCTTTGGAAATAAGACAAAATTCGAGCAGTCTTCAAGACCCAGATACTTAAGATTGTACAATTTATAAATGCTCGATGGAAGCCTTGTAAGGTTTTTGCACCCTCGTAAATCCATATATCTCAAAGAGACAAGATTTTCAATTGATGCAGGGAGTTCTTTAAAAGCCATCCCCATCAAATTAATTTCTTTTACATGTTCCATCTTTCTCATAATATCAGGGAACTTCTCAAGTTTAGAGCAATTACAGAGAAAAAGATACTCAAGAGATTTTGTCATGAGTTTGTCAGGAAAGATACTAAGCTTTGAGCACTCACTTAGTGACAAATACCTTAACTTGTCAAGATATCCAACAGATTGGTGAACCTCCACCAAACTTTCGCAACAAGCAAGAGTCAACCTTTCCAGATTTAGAGCAAATGAAAGGTCAGGAACACTAGTCAGGGACTCGCATCGCCAGAGATTTATGGACTTCAACTTACTAAAATTCTGCAAAAATATAACAGTGCAATCATTAACTTATGCAAATGATTATAGCTATAAAAGGAAAAGATAATCATCACAAGGCTTACCACCAATTCGCCTCCGAATGGTTTGATACAACTTCCTTGGATATCAATTGCAATAAGTTTCTTTGGACCAGGGCCAAATTCTAGTTATGGCACATTGGACCATTTAAGCCATCTTAGCTCGTTAGGGAGCCGTACAGGACCTTGTGAAGAGATATGCATTTCTGGCCAAATGAGCATTCTCAACCTTTTCATGTTTGTGAAAGCATGAGGACTAATAGTTATCTCTTCTGGTTCGGGTGAATCCAATACTATGGCCTTTACTGCATTCGTTCCCTATCCACAACAAAGAAAATTCAATGGTCACAGAAAGTTTCCTTTGAGACTTACATTGACTATTCAAATTAGAGTAATATTAAAAGATGTATCAACATTGACATAAACAACTTTTACCATATGTTCGCATAGAATGTCCCGAACATCTTCAAAAATCCATAATCTACTGCGTTTCCCAGGATCATTGGGACATTCCTTAATAATGATATCCTTACCCATTGATTGAACCAAATCATGCATTTGCAAGTAGTCATTCTCATTTGTTATCAAGGACCTCTCCATGAGAATTTCTATTCCTATAGTTGTGTAAAAATCACAGCTGTCAAGAATTTCCTTGACGTCTTGTACTCTTTTCCCCTTAAAGAAACAAGCGATATCAAGGAAAATTTCCCTCTCATTGTCCTCCAATCCATCGAAGCTTGTCTTGAGAACTCGATTGATGGTTTGGTCAGGAAATTTAGAGAGTTTATGCATTGTACTTTCCCATGCAGGTTCATCTCTTCCATTTAAGAACGGGCCCAACACTTCAAGGGCTAACGGAAGGCCGTTAGCATATCGCAGCGCATTAGCTATGAGATCCCTCCTTATTTCAACTTTCTTGCTATTTGAAAAAGCATGCTGACAAAAGAGATCTCGTGCTTCATCATCATTTAAAGCTTCAACCTCGTACACACAATTTATGCCACGACAAGTTAACAAATGTTTTTTTTTTTTTTTTTTGATAACCCAGGGAACCCCCGCACAGCCGGTAGGTTAACAAATGTTTATCTCTTGATGTAACAATAATTCTACTTCCTTTGCCAAACCAATGGCCTTCTCCAGCTAATGCATTTAGTTGATCCAACCTGTCAACATCATCAAGAACCAAGAGAACCTTTTTCCGACAAAGTCTTTCCCGTATCAAATTAATTCCTTTGTCGACACTATATACCGTAATTTTTTTATCAGATAAGATCTCAGATAGAAGTTTTTCTTGCAAACCAATTAGACCATTGCGTTCGTCTGAACTTTCTCTAACTCGCGCCAAAAAGCTAGAACCTTGGAATTGTCTCTCAACAGCATTGTATAAGGCTTTAGCAATCGTTGTCTTTCCTATGCCTCCAAGTCCCCATAGACCTATCATGAGAACATCATTATCACCTGACTCTTCTTGTGACAATGATATCAGCTTTTGAACTCGGGAATCTATTCCAACCGGATGCTTAGCGACATGTAAGGGTGTACGGTCTAGATGAATGGATAATTCCTTTATGATGCATTGTATGAGCTCCGCTTCATCTCTGATAAGCACTCAAAAGAAAGATAAACATGTTTTAGCATGTCAAAACAATGGCAGGAATTCAGCCTCTAATGTCATAAGGAAAATTTCATAAAAAGATTAGCTAATAATGAGATGAAAAGAAATAACACATCTGGGTGAAACTGAGCCAACGTCTGTGCAAGGGAAATTTCAAAAGAACGTGTGCCTAAAGAAAATGACTCTGGTACCATAACCACACTATTTATCTAAGACAAGAATTTCTCATTATCTACATAGCAAGAATCGATTTAAAAGAATCTGCTAGCTTGAAGTTTTGGTTATTCGATTTTTGTGTCTACTATCTAATATGTCTGATTCATGTCTTCAATCAAGACACCTAATAGACAATCTCTATCAGTTTTCAAGTGGCATTGTATCTTTTGAATTATTGGGTAATTATATTAATTATAGCTTCTCTAATTAAGCTCTAAAATCAACATCTAGGGGTAGGAAAGATGTGGACATCTGGAACTTTTGGCAAGAGCAAATATGTGGAAACAGGTTTGTGAAAGGTTCGGAATCGGAGGATCAGCTGGACAATACAAGGCGTGGTAGCACAGTTGGAGGAGCATAGTCCGGAGACCAGGCCAACCTGTCATCCACTGGCCTGGAATGGCTATTAGCCTTGCACCCGGCCAGACAAGGCCGGGCGATGGCTGAAATGAGGCGACGGTGAACCCGCCATGGTGGTTGGGCTGCAGGTCTATGCAAGCTGACAGAGGAGTTTTTGGTTGGATCTCAGGTGGGCACTGTGGGACAGATCCGACAGTCCATTAGATGGGGACAGTACATCTGTCCAGCGTGTGGATGTGGGCACAGTTAGCGCACACCGTTCTAGTTCATGCATGCAACTAGTAAGGGGAGAGTGAAAAACAAGATACAAATGAAGCATGAGATTGAGATATCATAGCATTTATTAAGAGGAAAACATGTTTACCTCTCATGAAAATCCCACCCAGACAAGCTACCAGCATCGGAAAGAGCCTTCTCCCACTTCTTCACTTTCTCAGAATCTTTCCCGAACTTGGACTCATGCTTATCCATAGCTTCTTTGTAACCCTCTCTTGGTGTTCTCACTTCCCTGGGTTCCACTTTGTAAAATACGGGAAAGACCTTGAGATCTCTTTGCTCCTTGCATTCCATAATTTTAGCCAACTCTTCCAAGCACCAAGGTGAGGAAGCATAGTTCTCAGAGAAAATGATGATCGCGGTACGCGATTCCTCGATTGCCTTCATAAGCGTTGGTGATATCTGCTCTCCTTTCCTGAGCTCCTCGTTGTCCATGAAAGTGTATATCCCTCTCTGGTCGAGAGCCGCGTAGAGATGACTAAGGAAGTTGTTATGAACGTCCGTGCCTCTGAAGCTAAGGAACACTTGGTAATTTCTTACCAGATTTGAAGAAGAAGCAGCCATCGAAAGAGCTGATGGTTGGTGTGCTTCTGCAGAAAGTTTGCTATCTGATTAGGGTTACCGACTCTAGCTCTCATACATGAATTTCTTTGTTCTTGGACGACTTTCTCGAGTCACAGGCCCAGATCAAAACCCAACAACCATCATTTCACCGAGCTAAGTACGGACCAACTCAAATTTGGGATTTCTTTTTCTTTATTAATACCAACAAAAAAATCAAATTATGCCAACATGAATACTCTATTTTTTTTATATGCCACTAAAAACCTAAAATTTGTCAATTGTGACACAAACACCCAAACTTTTTTTTGTGTCATAAAAAATTCCAAGCTTATATTAGTGTGATAAATATACCATAAATAGAACTATAATAAATGATATATATGTCACACGTATATAAGTTTAAATTTTTTTGTAATAAAAAACAGTTAGGTATATGTGTTGTCACGACCCATTTTTTCCATCTCGAGAAAGAGAAATATCTTAATAGGATTAGAGTTATTGTCCAAAAGGTGGGTCCATGACCCTTAATTAGACATAGGCTTTCCCAAACTCATACCCTGCATAACATTTGGTGTTCATAAAAATCTTTCTAATCATGAATCGCCACTAGTCTATTGGAGTCAGCTAAAAACCAAATGAGATATGAAAGTGTGCCTTACTTTCTACGCAACTAAAGAATTTAGGATCGAGAACTTGATTACACCAATTAATCAACTAGTACCATTTTGGTATCTAATCTTATTCATTTTAAAAAGACTTGTCAAGCAGTTTTGATTGATTTTAGACTTATCCACTAACATATGAGGTGATCATGTGGATGCGCAATTATTAAAAAAACAATCAGCAACTAAAGTAAACATTAAATGAATTGCAAGAGAAATAAACATCTAGCATTAAAAGACAAATAAATAACAATCTTAATTAGACAAGGGGGAACCATAATCATTGCGTCATAAGTGTGCAATCAAGGGCAATTGTATCCAATGATAATTAGAATCCTAAGGTGAAGTCGTGCAGACTTGTTCAATTTTATGCACAATCTTAGACTGATGATTTTCCCACACCTTTTAAGAGAAAATTGTCCAAGAATAATTTTAAAGCGTTTTAGGGAACTCTAAAACAAATTTGGAATTTTAGGGATTTTTGAATTTTTTTTATTTCTAATATTATAATATTTTCGAAATTTTAAAAAAAATTTCCGAAAATTTTTATAAATTTTCAGATTTCTGAATTTTCCATAAATTTTCTGAAATTTAGAATTTTTAATGATTTGTTAATATTTTTAATATTTTTTAATTTTCTGAATTTTCAGTTTTTTTATATTTTTTTTATAAAAAATGATTTGGACCGGGTCAGGAAACCCGGCCCTGCTGACCCGATTCAGATCCCATCGGCCCGGGTTGGGCTGAAGTAACCGGGCCGGCCTTAAGCCCACTAAGAAAAAACGAAAAGGCCCACACATATTTTTTTAGAAAAAAGCCTAATTTTGATTTCTATTTTTAGCCCAGCTGAAAGCCCATTTCCTATTTCTAACTCCAGCCTAGCCATTCCCAGCCCGCGATGAACTCAGCCCAACGCAAGTGGGCCCGCGACGAAGCCCAACTCCTTGCCCTATTTTATTTTTGGCCTTTTTTGTTTTTCTGTTTTTTTTTTTTCTTTAATTCATTTCTGGCCTTCTTCTTCATTGAAGCCCACTCGCTCGCAGCTTCTCTCCCTGCGGCTCATCTTCCCGAACCGACGCCGAGCGCCACCGCGACACCTTCGCCGAACGACCCCCTTTCCGAAGTGACCATCCCACGAGCATGCTGTCACCGCCACCCTCACCGTCGCCGAACCACCGTTAACCTTTCCTGAACCGTCCACGGCCAACCCACAAAAACCAAAGAAAATCTACCGCGATCTGGCCTCGACAAGATCAACCAACAAACCAGGCAGAAACAACAACCAAGCAAAGTCTAAAGACAACAAACCACAGCCCGCCGGGGTCGGAAATCGGGCAAACAGAAGAACCGCGAGCTCCGGTCTGGCGAGCTGAAAATACCGAGCAAAAGGGAGCGCGTTCGTGCGCTCGAGTGACGGGACCTTCCTCGGCTCGACGGCGGCGGCCAGTAGGCGGGGCCGAGATGGATCGAGCCGTGGCCGGCCGGCCTGGGGTCGTCGAGACGAGATCCTCCGGTCAAGGGGATCGAACTCAAAGAAAAAAAAAAAAACTTACCCGGAAAAAGGGCGCCGGGAACGAGCTTCTCTCTTGCTGTCCACTCTCTCTCACGACGCCCCATCCCACAAGCTCTCCGTTCTCTGGCTTTTTCCTCTCGGCTCCCTCTCGCTCGGATTCTTCTCTTCCCTCTAACGGAAACGATGTCAGCAGCAGCGGAAACGACACCAGCAGGTGGCGTCGTTGGTGGCTGAGCAGCAACGGCGTCGGGCCAAGCAACCAGCGTCGCACACGGCGGCGGGACTCGGCTGAGCAGCTCCCTTTCTCTCTGGTCTCACCTTCGTGACTCTCGCTCTCTCAGCTCTCGCCGCTGGGTTCGCCTTCTCTGTCTCAGATCTCTCCGTTTCTCCGTCCCTCGCTCCAACCGCGACCACGGTGTTTTTGTTGTCCGTTCTCTCTCGGTCCTTCCCTCTGTCTCGAGCTCTCTCGGCTGACCCAGCAACCAAAAGCCTCCCCTCTTGAATCTTCTCCAGACCCCGGTTTGTTCTGTCCAGCCCCCCATACACGTTTTCTCCTGTTTTTTTTTTTTTCTTTTATTCACTGTGGCCCAGACCCACTATGGTTTTTTTATTTTTTTTCTTAATTTTTTTGATAAATTTTAAAATTAATGACGCAAATACTCTTAATATTTATATACAATAAAATTTTAATGAATTTTTTTTGTTAAAAGGTTAAAAATTAATCCTTAATCTTTTAATATAATTAATAAATATTTAAATAAATCATCAAAATTTAAGTGTCAACATGTGTTACAATGGGTAAATTTAGAAAATTTGACGACACAAAAAAGAAATTGGATTTATTTTTGTCACTGTGAGTATAATTACTGTTTTTGAGGTATTAGTCTTTTATGTTTTTCTGTTCATATTATGAATGAATTCTTTTAAGGCCAACCTTAGGGCCCCATGGAAGTTGACGTGCGGCCCCTTTTGGTGGTTGCCATCTCACTTCCCTCTGCTTTAATTATGTTTTGTCCTTTTTCCTCTTCATTTCCAGGAAACAACTTATTATCAATTAAAAATATATCTTATTTACCATTTTGTTATTCAAGACCGATAAGTCATGTCGGTGGCTGGGCCCTCGCATGTGAACGCAAAATGATTACACGGCGGAGCTTACATTTCTAGACTAGACGTTCATGCCCTTGATGAATGATTGCGCATTGAGTGGGGTTAACTTGATATAGTGATATGGTACGTTATTATTATGGTTGCGATTGCACAATGACTTGGAGTAATTAAGAAAAAGCGTCCATTGTCTAATGGATAGGACAGAGGTCTTCTAAACCTTTGGTATAGGTTCAAATCCTATTGGACGCAATTTTTTCCATCTATTTTTTGAGATTTCTATCTCAAGAAAGATATTGGTATTTTGAATGATTTAAATAAGAAATGCTTTTAATCTATGGTTTAGCTTAGCTTTTTCATGTTCTTTCTTATATTCTATTTTCTATTAATCTATATTCATTTTTTTCATATTTAAAATAAATTTTTAATAGAAAATGAAAATAGAGCAAATATCAAATTATTTTAAGAATATTAATATTTTTTAAATCAAAAAAAATTATTATATTACTTTATTAATTTAGTAAAGATTAAATTAATATGCAAAGATGAAGAGTGATCAATTTATTTATTTTTACTATCCTTGTTCATGAAGTAGAAATCATTCCTTCTGTTCCTAGATAGCTTCTTTCAAAAGGGCTTCTGCTTCCTCAGTAAATGTTTTAGTAGAAGTTATAATTTCTTGGAATTGAGTTTTATTTGTTTTTACATAAGTATGTAACTCAACGAGGAATTTCCTTACCTATCTAATTTCTAATGAATCAAGATAATCATTCGTTCTCGTATAAATAGTCATTATTTATTCTTCCACTGTGAGAGGAGCTGATTGGGATTGTTTAAGCAATTCACGTAATCGTTGACCTCTTGCTAATTGATTTTGCATAGCTTTATTGAGATCTGAAGCGAATTGTGCAAAGGCTTCTAGTTTTGCAAATTGCGTTGATTCCAATTTTCTAGTTACTTGTTTCATGGCTTTTATTTGAGCTACAGATCCTACTCTGGAAACATAAATATCCACATTTAAAGCAGGTCTAATTCCAACATTGAATAGGTCGATTGATAAGAATATTTGTCCATCTATAATGGAAATTACTTTAGTAGGAATATAAGCCGAAACATCTCCCAACTAGGTCTCAACTATTGGTAAGGCAATCATACTTTTTTCACCTAAAAGAGAACATAATTTAGCGGCTCTTTCTAAAAGGCGTGAATGCAAATAAAAAACACTTCTAGATAAGCTTCACGACCAAGTGGTATTTCTAATAGAAGAGACATTTGGCGATAAGCCTGTGCTTATTTGGAGAGATCATCATAAATGATTAAAGTATGTCGTTCATGAAACATAAAATAGTCAGCAAGAGCTACTCCCATATAAGGAGAAAGGTATTGTAACATAGCTGGGGAATTGTTTTAGCTACCACAATAGTGTATTCCATAGCTCCCCTTTCTTGGAGAGTATTCACTACCTGAGCCACAAAAGATGTTTTTTGACCAATAATTACATAAGCACATATTATATTTTGACCTTATTGATTGAGAATAGTATCTATGTCTACTGTTGTTTTACCGATTTGTCTGTCCCCAATTATTTATTCTCGCTGACCACATCCTATAGGGATCATCGAATCAATAGCAATAAGTCCAATTTGAAGAGGCTCATATACGGAACATCTCGAATAATACCCGGAGCAAGAAATAATACATGCATATTGTCCTTTTTTATTTCCTTGTGTCCCTTGCCTCTTTTATAGGAGAATGGAATTACTCATTATCTGGGTCACATTCTTTCTATTTCCTCAGACATTACATAGATACGCAAAGGGAGAAGAGAGATATGAATAAACCCTAATTGACTGCAAAATGTCACGATGAAGTAGGCTTGTTCTTGTTCAGTTTGGTTCTTTGCATATTTTAATTCAAGATGTCTTACCTACGACATTCGGTAGTGTCTACAAGTAGTAATTAAAGCTTCAAAGCTTTAGGAAATATCATTTCTGAAATAATTATTGATAAAGTTGTACATTGCATTGGTTATTGATCTCGTGTAAGTTGAAATGTGAACCTTATTATACGCATACAAAAAATAAAAACAGAAAAGATAAAGATATTGGAGTACCTAAACTGTTGAGAAATGTTTGATTAGGCCGTCAACAAATCTTTGATCCAACAAACTAGGAGCTGCCGACTACTACACAGTCGTGTGCTGCAAGGGAATGACCTTGATAGGGTGGAAGTGAGGCTTGGAGAAGGAGGAGGAGGATGGTTTTCAGGGAGTAATTGATGCTCGTGAGATCGAGAGAGCTTGTGGATGCATATGTGATCTCCATGAACACGGTCGATGGTATTTGTTTGGAAGGAGAAATAATTATGGCCAGCCAATGAGGTACGGACCCCACGAGTGCTAAAACTTGGCACGGATTGATACTTAAGTGTCAAAATTGGAGCAAATGGATCATTTAAGTACCAACGGTGAAAAAATCTGGCCAAATTGTCATGTGTCCATTTTCCGGTAACTACATTTGCTGACGGAGCCTTTTTTTTTCAAAATAAAAAGTCCATATGGCAATTTTAATAAAAAAAATTATTCACGTCAGATTTTTAAAAAATGAAAATTGATTTTATTAATAAATTTAAAAAAATAGAGAGAAGAAGGGGATTGGCGAGGGCTGTGCAGCTTTCGTCGCCGCCGCCATTATCGCCCCACCCTCATCGAGAATGGCTGACGACAATGGGCAAGGGTCGGCCGGGGTCATCAGGCCCCAGCTTGCGGCAAGGGCCCGCAACCCTCGCCGAAGGCCGGCCGAGGTCGCCAGTTACTGGCCAGGGTCACCGGCCACTGGCCAAGGCTCAGCGACCCCAGCCGACCCTCCCCACCGGTGCCAACCCTTCCCGGCAAGGGTGGGGCGGCAGTGGCGAAGGCTGCACAGCCCTCACCGATCCCCTTTTTCTTCTTTTTTGTTTAAATAAAATTGATTTTATAATCATATTTTTTAATTATTTAATTAATAAATTTTTATAAATTCACGTCAACCAAAACGATATTGTTTTGGCTGAATTTTCACCGAGTTAGTGTTTTCAACGAGCCACGTAGGCAAGAAAATTAATAAAAAATTGCCATGTAGGATTTCCGATAGGGTTCCGCCGACTTGGCACTGAAGTGATTCATTTTTTTTGAAAAGTGGTATTTAAGTGTACCGTTTATAACTTTTGGCACTTAAGTGTCATTCCGTGCCAAGTTTTGGCACTCTCGCTGTACTTATGCCGTCAGCCAATGGTACTGCTCAACAAATCTTCTTCTTTTTCAACCTTTTTGTTTTGCCCTTTTCATATTTCTCTCTTTCACGGGTAAACTTGGATTTTCCCAGGGAATTTCGGTGATTAGCAAGAATAATGGTGATTTTGTTGGGATGAGTTTTGTTGCGATTCAAATGCCAAATGAGTCCTTGTAACACCCGTTCAAAATATATCTTGACTTTGACCATTCATGAGCTGTGCGAAATAGAAATGAGCATGATTTTAGGATAGAACCTAAAACCTGAAAACCATACCAATGTTAACCTCTAAGTTCTAGGTTCCAAGATGTGTAAGGCAAGTTATAAATTCCAAAATTTAGGAAGCATGTTTCGACAAACAGGTTGTTGGTAGAACCTAAAGCCTCTAACCTAGAACCTATAATATAAAACCTAGAATTTAGAATAAGTTTTTGTATTTTTCTTAGTATATGTCTTAACGCGATCCTTAAGTATTTCATGGCATTTGATGATGAGTGTATAATCTGAAATCACTAGTACGAACTTTCATTTTATGAAGAGAATTTTTTTCATATATCATGAGGCTATCAAAACTCCAATTGCTTCTTTGATGCAGGCAATTATTTCTTTTAATATAATGATTCTATTTAATACAAAAGCAATCGATGCATTGAAAATTATCAAATTTCCTTAATACTATTCAATAGGTGTACATGGACACTTGTTCTTAGCTTAACTAAAGATTAAAAAAAAAAAGAACCTATTAGAATCTAGAACTAACCTTGGAAGTTGTAATTGGGTTGCTTCCAAGTTATTCCAGGTTTCAAGTTTTGACAGATAAGTTTCAAATTTCAAAAAACGAGGAACTTGTACTCAGAGTAGGTTCCAAGTTTCAGGTTCCCGTTAAAACCTATAAAGAACACGGAACCGCTCACCCTTAGTACAATTAGGCCAATCGACTTTGTACAAAGTGAGTGTCACTTGGCATTTACATCTCAATTATAAAATAAAAAAAAAGTTGGCCGACAAATAATGAATAATTTGCATAAATTGTTTACAACACTCGAGAAATACCCATTATTTTTTTCATTTAACGGTATTGATGTAACCTTGGTATTACGGACCAGATTTTTTTTTGTTCCCCTTGCTGAAGGCTTTGATCTTTATAATTCATTTTGGGGATAATTCATCTGTATTTTCCAGTTCTAATCTATTGAGAAAGATAATGAGCAAATTTGTACAACATTCAGATTATTTTGTTAATTCATTTCCACACGGTATCATGAGTATCTATGATTCATATTCTTCTCACAATCTCAGTCTTCTTTGACAAGTGCTCGTCACAACACATGCATAATTGTCTAATTTTTTTTATAAACTTTTCACTTTCAAAGTATTCTTACTTTTTTTGTTTTATTTGCTTACATCTTTTTATATTATTAATTTTTTTAATTTGATATAAAATTCTCTCCGGGTAACATATCTACATGAAAGTACTGTGGATTGAATAAATAGGTGTAAGTTTCAATACATTGAATTAAATATGGATATATTCTAATATTATGAATTGAGTTGAGTAGAGATTTGTATTATGAATGGACTTGAGTAGAGATTTGATTCGGATCAAATATGGGTCATTAAAATTTTTACTACATAAGATTCGGATCAAATATGAGTCATTAAAATTTTTACTACATAAGAATGAATTAATACGAGTGAATCAACGAATCCAATTGACCATCACCACCACTATAATCTCTCACTAATCACTAACCCTTATGCCAATTGTCGGTTCCACAGGTCCCACCCACATTGCCTCCGCCCAGAACAAATCACCATGCTACCATAACCTTCATCAAGGCCACCAGAATCATCGAGGACTAAAGTTTTCTTTTACGCTCCATTTTGGGCATTACGATTGGAAAGCTCTTGGTTTTGACATGTTACAGAGAATCTAAACAGTTAATAAACGGGTTTCATTAGGCCTGAACCAAACAAAAAATAAGACAATGATGGTGTCATTGTTGCATATAACCACCATACAGCGGTCAAAAACTGATAGAAAGAAGAAACGCCTTGGATGCCAGATGGGATGAAATTGCAGAAAAGAGAGTCCCTTCCCGGAAAGTACAAAATGTTCCATAAAACAAAACAAAAAAAGAGTTCACATGATAGAGCATTTGCTACAATTATACCATAGAACAATCAAACAGCTGATGTATTTCAAGGCAATGTGTACTTATCCATATCCTCAGCAGAATTTTCCTTCATGGCAAAATAAGCCCAGCACTGCAAGAAAAATAATCACACTACAAAATCGTCAGTGCAGGTTAGTCAATCTTCACAGTAAACTCAACAAATGAGGAAGTCGATGCTCAGTGAGAAGAGACATAACATATGCAACAAATACAACCCCCCTTTCAGTCCCGTATGGCATTTGGTAAACTTTATAATAGTAGGATGGGCAAAATCAAAGCTATAGTTGCTACCAGTTTCTTGCTACTTATTCTTCTTAAGCAGTTTGCTGGTTGCTGGTGCCTTTAAATCAACTCTTGCTGTTTGATCGAAAACTCTTTTAACTTTGATGTAAACAAACTTACATATAATAGTATGATGCTCATCTGTGTTTCTGAGCTTTTTCCTCCCCCTTACTAACTCTCCTGATTCTGTCCGGTTCTACCCCCTAAAACCCTTTGGGGGTTCACTGAGAGAGAGCAGACGTGTGTCTGGTTAGTTTAGTTAGTTGAGTCTCAAAGAACCAACATACTACCCACATTCATTCTAACTCTAAAACAACAAATTCCTGAGTGATTTGTCACCGTGAAACCCTTCCATCCTCATTTTCTTCCTCTCTCACTCATGCACTTCACCTCACTTCCTTCTATGCTCTCCATCCTAACAGAAAGAAAGAAAACAAGGATTATCTAAATTGAAGCACTCAGACTTCCAACACTTTGCTTCTCTCTCTTTTCTCTTCACTTTCCATGTGGATTTATGCTCGTGGGGATCGCCCTTGTAGCAATCAAGCAGCCATGAACATTATGGTCACTCTCCTGTGTATTTGTGGCAATCTCAAGTTTGCCACATCCTTTCCCTGATTCATTGGACTGTTTTCATTTAACTCCAATGTTAGTTGCGATTTTATGCAGCGGGTTGTCATCTCTCTACTTTTGTGCTTTCCAAGAATTGAAACCTTTCAGATAATGTAGTCAGTATGTTGCATATGACCTGTAGACATCATTCCATTACCTTTCTACACAATTCAACTGTTTGTGCACTTGCCTCCTCCTTGGACAGGATAGAACTCCAATTCTTATTTTGTTGAGTGGTCTATTATGATTATGCCATGAAGTCCTCATTACATATGGTACCATCATTCATACTTCACCTTACATCATATATCATGAAACAACACTGACCGAATAAATAAAGCAAAAAGTCTTCAAGCTTTAAAATCTTATTAAATATTGTTGCTTTTGGAAATTCAATTCTCTAGCTGATAATGATTTATTACTTCAAGTTCTTTCAAATTAATGGATGGCTTACCAATTGATGCAATTCCAGAAGTAAATGATGTTTGCTTCCTTTGTTCAAACATTTAATCTATGATTACCATTGAAGTATAACATGAGAGGAGATTGAGATAAGTTTCCTAAAGCTTAGCAAAAGAAGCCCTCATAAGTTTATGCAGATGGCGTTCGTGATTTAGTTGGCCATCATGTAAGTCAGACTTTATGATACCCAAAGAAAATAATCAAGCTGTAGGACTTTCCATCAAGATACATCAAAGATTTGGAAAAATACACCAATCATATTAGCTCCAATGATAAATTTGATCCACAGTGAATAGATTGTCATTTTTCACATCAAAAAAATGCAGTGGATACATGTACTTAGACCCAAAAACAATTAATCCTTCAGCAGATATAAACACCCAAAAACAACTAATCCTTCAGCAGATATAAACTATCCAGAACCTAAATACAACTAATTCTGCAGCAGATATCGACAGAGGTGCAATCAAGGACATGATTCTTTCTCACCTTTGAGACTAATTCCCCAAATCTTTTAGATCCTAACGAACAGTCAGTTACCTGATTATATTTCCTCAGTCAACACCACCTTTCGACCCAGTTAGCACAAAACCAATAGTTTTCCCACCCACCCATCCCTTAAGCCCACAGCAAACAAGCCAAAATCAGTGGAAGGAAAGGAAATTGGAAAATCCCACAATTAAAGACTGCAAAGGACCTTGTCACCTTCAGATAACTTAGTGCTTTTAAGTACTAGATCACTGTCAGTCATATTGCCTTTGGGTGTAAACCCAGTTAATTGATTCTTTGACTTAATTTCTGTTGATGCTCTACTGGTTGCCACTTCCATTTTGATTGCCAGGATTGTGGTTGTGGGGAATCATACAAGATCAAGCGGCAGGTGCAAAGCTTATCAGATGGAGTCTGGATCAGAAAACTCAAACCAGATGACATGTTACGGTCTGAAATTAAGATTCTTGCTGTTAAATCGACAAGAATAGTAACAACTTTAGGTTTTAGCCCTCAGAATTGATAGATGCCAAAAAAGTGCAGGTTTCTTTGCCTTGATGGAGACATGGAACATTATTGCTGCACTTAAAGACTCCAGTCCCAATGAGAAAACTTGGTTGTTTCGTGGCATTTATGGGAGACCAAGACAAACATCTGCCAGATATTTTTGAAGGGACATTAATAATGAGGTAAAAGTGTTTGGAAGATCCTCTCTGATTATAAGATATTTCTAACTCGTGCTATGGAGTAATGAACAGAAAGGAGGAAAGTAGCTCAACTGAGAGGTATATAAGGATTGTCTTTGACATGGGACTTCTCAACTGGGGATTTGCAGGGAATGCATTTACATGGAGTAAGATAAGATAGGAAAGGCAAAATCAGAGAACAGTTGTCTTATACATTTTCAACTATGTTTGTAAGACCATTTATACATATGAATACAGATATATTTGCTCAGTTTATAAGGAGGACCTAATTTAGATGTTTAATCTAATAGTTCTACCATCAGTCACGACTGTAATTGCAAAAAATAAAAAGCACTGCATCATATCATTCGTAATCACATTACCTGTATGATTAAATGGTGTGTATGATTGAATATACACAGCATGGCAAACATGAACTGCAAGAAAAATATGAAACTACAAATGCATCCTTCATATCAAAGCTTACAAGAAGAATCACCTGGAAGTAATGCTCAGCTATCCATTCAGAAAACACTTCCTCACAGTTCGTCTTCCTCATTTCCGGCAATTCCTAGGAGCTTACTCAATTCACCACTTTCATACGCTTCGACTGTATCTGCAATGATGATCAACTGTAAGCTCAAATTTTTGTTGGACCTGTTATCAACAAAAAGCAATTTAGGAGGAACATAATCAGTTTACCATCGGAACCTCCAATATGCTTGCCATTTATAAACACCTGGGGAACAGTACGCCTCCCTATTCTTTGACTTAAGGCATCCTGAATTTTCCATCCATCATCTGTGGACATAAGAGAGCTCTATCAATTAATCACAAGATACATTTTGACATATTAAACCACATTTCAGATACACCACTGCAGCATAAAGCATGATCTACAAATTTTCAGTCAAGAGAAGTTTTGGAGGAATGCAAGGTTGGACAAACCTACAATCATTTCATTTCATTCAAGAAAAACATCAGGCTTTACATCAGGCATACATCAATCTCTTTTTCCTATTCTTTTAAAGAGCTTTGCTTCAATCCTTGTTTAAGTGACAAGAGGCCACTACTTAGTTGTCCTACCAAAACTGAAGAAATCATCAAAGAACTAGCAATTTGCAAACAAACCTCTCTCATCAAGCTCAACAACATGAGGTATCTGGTTTAATTCCTTGAATACAGCCTTTGCCTTCCTGCAGTACCTGCATTTATCCACGAAAGGTGTTACACATCCATGTTTGTCTACTATATCCATTAGCTGCATTAAACATACAAAGAAGAAGACAATCCAGCAAAAGCATTGAACTAAACCCAGTCAGTTGGATAAATAAGCAAGCAGTTGCTTGAATCTATCATACAATAACAATTAAACTATGATATCTGGAGTTTCTCTCAAGAGGTCATCACATCTACCACAATAAACTGGATTTAATCGAGGCTGCAAATCACGAATGGAAAAGAGACATCCCATGATTTGTCCGACTTTTTTTTTAATTTTTACAGAAGAAAACATATTCCGTTTTAAGATTTATATCATCTATATGACTGAAATAGAAGAATTTACGGATCGATTGGATTTGTCAATCTCTCTATAAATACATAACAATGGATAGCAGGCACAAAAGACAACTTTACTGTGAGCACAGCCATTACAATTACAGGTAGAAGGAAAAGAAACAAGAATAAAATGCAGTTAAAGAAGTTAATCTTATTTCCCCAAACTAGTGTCACCCAAAGCAATTTAGAAATTCGAAATTTCAAAGAGTTTGCAAAATAACCACATGAACCTTCTTTGAACAAGAAAGGTCACAAACTACCTCTAGCATGTTCTTTTCCCTAGGCCTTAGGTTTAAAAAGCAGAGGGACCAATTTAGAAGTGACAGAAGTTAGAACAGGATCGGTTCTATCAGCAAATGTAACAGGAGATGACACCCTATCCTTTGAAGGTCTAAGCACTGTCTGATCAACCATATTCACCATCTTGGCATCATTACTTGAATCCAAAGAGAAGGCGCTTTTCATACATTTCTGACCCTGCTTAGCATGTGCCTAGTTTCAACAGGTTAACAAATCCCCGTAGATTCAAGTCGCCAAACTGCATTCCGATCTTCTTGGATTTGCCAATCAATGTCAAATTTCTTCTCTCTACAAACATCTTCATCATGCCCAATCTCATCACATCTCTTACAAGTGATGGGCTTCCATAAGTACTCAAGTTTTAACTCAAAGAGAGTGCCATCCTCCGCACGTATACTAACAAAATCCAATGTCCGCATCAATTGCATGGATTTATCCACATACAAAGGAATACCCATTGCACTGCCAATACAACTTAGAGCTTCACCCAGTAATCAAGGAGCAGATGAACCCCGCTTAGAGCTTCACCCAGTAATGAAGGAGCAGATGAACCCCGCAATTTCGAAGCAGAAGGATGTAACAGAGTAATTCGAGTAAAAACTGAGTAAGAATCGGGAAAAGCTCCAGCTGAGCGAGCTTCAAGGTTGAGCATTCGAGTGCCCTTGAGCTCGATTCCCAAGATCGGGCATGATCTGACCTTGCACGGAGCGGGCGCAATCAGCCTGCGCTCCAAGAACTGAAAAATCGACCTCACGGGGACCAAATCAAGGCGCACACAAATCTCAACCGATCCCAGAAACGGAAAACACGCATTCGCAGGAATCGAATTGACCAACACAACTCAATCGCAGCCGCTGCTCCTCTGGGTGCGCGGAACCCAAACGCCACAACAAAAGAGCGAAACCCAAGAAAGTTCAAGCGAGAGAGAGAGAGAGAGGGAGAGAGAGGGATTGTACGGGCAGTAGGACTTGGAGAAGATGATGTGAGAGGAGATGGTCTTCTTCACGAAGGACGATTCGGGGCTTCCGGCCGACGATCCCAAGGACGATCCCAGCACCAGCAGCGACAATGCCGCGAACAGGACGCACCTCCTCGCCGCCATCGCCATGCTCGCCCAACGAACGGGAGCTTTTTCTCAGGAGTTGACGAATCTGCAGAGAAGAAATTGCTGGCGGCCTTGTGTACTTTCTGCGAAATTTAGTTCCGGGTTTCCTCCTCTCCTTTATTTTCTTTTTTCTAGCCCACCCTTTTTCACTCAGGAAAATTACAAACGATGCAACCCGTGTACTTTTGTCTGAACTTCAAAAATGTCTCCCCATTGTTCCGATATCATGTATAAAAATTCCATATAAAAACTTAAACTCATAAGTAAATAAAAATCACGTGAATATAAAAAACATTTGAGATTCGATATCAAGCAACCCGATATGACATTTCAACACTTTAATGGTGACTTGAATCGAGAAAAAAAAATGACGAATTGCAATTACATGAGCCATTAAGTCGGGTGTTACGTATATTTTTGTCTAAGTTGTGATTGTTGAAAAATTCGATGATTTCAATGATTAAAAATTGACTGAAGATGATCGATGGTATCAAATTTGACTCCAAATCAAGAGAATGGGTTCTAATGTGCCTCGAAGCCTCAAAGACTTTGTGAAACTTAAATTACGAAACAATATATTGACAAATAATTGAAAACCACATGGAAATAATAGGGAACTTTGTTGAATTAGAACTAATAGCTTACGTTTTTGGAGGCAATATGTGCTCAATAGTTGAAAATGAACTTAGAACTACTCATGGAGATGACTCAAACACGAAGAGAAAGTTTAAAAGCTTATGAGACATGAATGGAAAGCTTTTATAATCAAAGGTAATATTGTAATTAGAAAATTTAATATGATTCAAATTTCAAATTCAAACTTTAGATATAATCTAATCTAAGTCAATCCATTTTTTTTTATGACCCAGAGAACCCCGCACCTCGCCGACAGTTAGGGGAGTAAACCCTGGGGGCCGCACATGCTAACCACCACACACATGCAACCAGGTAAGTCACCCTATGGATTCGAACTCTCGACCTTTTGCGAGAGGAAGAGAGCGCGAACCAGCAACGCCACCCAGGTGGGTGGTGTCAATCCATTATGTTCGATCTTCCTATCTCCAAAAATTTGATGTGCTCTTCATGCTTTCTTGGTTTCTTGATTGCGTGTGAATGTGCTGATCGATGCTTTATGATGACTGGTCGTTGAATGTCTATCCTCAATTTGATTCTCATGTATCTTTAATGAACCATTCATGCCTTATTCCTATAAATCAGAAATTCGAGAGTATGAGACTTTGGTTATGCTGGAATCTTTAACGCCTTTGATCAATACCTTTTCTCTTTTATAGAAATGCTTTCAATGCGATCTTTTTCGATTTTATTCCGAGTATGCATCTAAGTATCTATGCATAAGTGTTCAATTAATTAAGATTAAATCAATCAACGAGTAAATGAAATAAAGTGTGAGGAACAACTTGAGCCCATATTAGGAGAAGTACACTACAAGTGCAAAAACGTATGGCATTTACTTTAGTGTCCAAACTTTTTTTTCATCTACTTAAATACCACAACTTTGAAAAAATGTTCATTTGTGTCACTTTCAATTTGCCTACTGGAAAAATTGTCGTGGCCGCCGGTGAACAATATTATAATATTTTTTTATTTTTTTATTTTTTTTCCCTGGGGCTAGCAAGGGTCACTGGCTACAAAAACCTCACCTAATTTGGGAGAAGGCCACCTCGCCCTTAGTTGCAAAGACCCTAAGCAAGGCCATTTGGGCCTCACTAGCTTTGGGCAAGGCCACTAGGGCCTTGCTAGCTCTAGGTGGCTATGGACGATGTCGCCCAAAGCCAGCGAGATTACGAGGGCCCTCACCCGCGGTCGCCTAGAGCTAGCGAGGGCCATTGCGGCCTTGTTAATGCCAATGAGGCCATAACGGCCTCACTCGAGGCGACTGCAACGAGGGTGAGGTAGCCCACTCCTAGATCTGGCCGCAAAGACCCTAGGCAAGGCCGTGATGACCCTTGCTAGCCTCTGACAAAGTCGGTGAAGCTCTAAGGGCATGGGTTCTACAACCAACAAGGATCATCAATGATCCTCATCCTCACCAGCCCTAGAGAAAAAAAAAAACAAAAAATTAATTAAAATATTTAAAATATTAAATATTGTTAACTGGCGACCATGCTTTTCTAGTAAAATGGCACTTAAGTGAACATTTACCCTTAAGCACATCCTGTGGTCCACACACGCATGGCTTTTGGATTTTGCAAACAAATCTAAAGAAGCAAACACTAAGTCTCATTATAGTGAAACCAACAGATGAACAGCAAACATTAAATCTCATTATAGTGAAACCAACAGATGAACAGAAAAGGTTAGAGATTAGTGAATGTGGAGTCTCCTTTGTGCGTGAACTCGAGGAGTGCCCATCTTCAAAAAGTGCGAATTTTTACTTTTTCCCCAGAAGAAACATACCAGCCTTAAGGACTGTTAAACCGGGGACAAAACGGCCATTAAAGGTGATTCTTTGATGCTTAAATCCCCTTGCTTGGATCGAAGAGCCAGGCGTTGTAGAGATTTCCTAAAAATTTTCAATATATTCCAAACAAGAGCAAACGCAAACTCACTATTTATGCGCAATTATTCGTTGAGCTGCCCTATTAAGACTTTGCATCTAGATATTTCTCACCATCTCCACTGACCAAACTTAAGAATATTGTCTTATCGTACACTCTGCAACATATTTGCACGATCCAAACATAAAGCGATGTGCACTTGTCGATTTCATAAAGCAACAAACTGGAAATCCTGCTCTGACCAAGAATGCTCTTTGGATATGGGTGTCTGCGAGTGTACATGAATCCTTGGCCTCTTGGATGTCTTGCCTTGGCCTTTAAGTTTCCTCTAAAAGATAAAGACTTGAAAATCATAGTTACAATCTAAGTCCGAATTGGAAATTTAGTTGGAAAACTCTCCTTAAACCTTATCCAACACCCTTTTTAGATGATGTGCACCGCAAATGTACGACACCTGCACGGCACATGGAATAAGAAATGGCGCATGGAAATTTTAAATAGACCTTCCACAATCCTTGGAAACATGATATGCATTTTCCAGATCATAGCCAACTCCAACAACCTAGGAGTTAGAACCAAGTCCCGCAATGTTGTAACTAAGATCACCTCCTACTATCTTGGAGTTAAGATGTAAAGTGACTAGTTTTATCATGCAGAGAGGATGAATAGATGATTTTAAAGAATCGGACAAAAATGCAGAATTAAAATAGTCAAGTAGATATGTGTGTGACTATGAGAAATAGAATGTTGATATGATTGGTGTTATTATAATATTCAATAGTGCATGATTTTCTATTAAGTAACAAGTAAATATGAGTGGAGAAATAGAAGACTTTGCACATAGAGCTTTAAAGTGATTCAGCTTAAAAGTAAACCCACATTCACTCTCCCACATTGACAGCATACTAGTTAGATTCCACTAGTAAATCAATGAGAAATTACAGTAGTAAGTGTTGCTTATTCTCAAGCATTACTCCTTGAAGTTGGTATTACATCTACATAAGCTTATAGGACTTATTATCTCGCACAAAGCACAAACTAACACTCTGTTAACACTTCTCAAATGACTACAATTGTAAGCTCAATGAAGACAATGAAAATTGTGAAGCTCTCTTGAACTTTGGATTGATTTAGAGGTGATCAATTCCAGAGTTGGTAGGTCCCAGATTTGGAACCTAAACCAGACCCTGTTATAATTGATTCCCAATTTTTGGAACTTATACCCTATCCTATTTGTACGAAACCTATTTTGGAACCTACCTTGTTTTTCTGGTCTGATTCCAAAGTCTACTCGAGAACCTATTTTTCATAAACTTGAGCAAAAACCAACCGCTCATACAGCTTCAAATTTTATATAAACACACAAGGAAACAACAATCTAATTTTCCTAGACCCTACAAAATATAATAATCAAGGTCCCTAATCAATTACTACATAAATAAAAAATTCCTACTAAACGTACAAATCTAATCAACCTAGCTTGTTAGCCAATGACTCTACGATAGTATAATATTAGTGATTAAATAACATCAAAAGATGTCCGTCTAAAACAAATATAATAAACAGAAAAAATGAATTCAAATTAAGACTACTTCCCCTGCAAATTGTATTAGAAAAAAATGTCCAAATAAGAAATTGCAAAGTTAAATACTCATTCCTAAGCAAAACTCTTATTATTCAAGAAGGAAAATTAGGATTTTTTTTTTTTGTTAAGTTTCGAAACTAATATAGTTTCTCGGGTGGGCCTTCCCTTAGAACCAATTCCAACTCCCAAACAATTTAAACAAGAATCTGTTTCCAGACCTATTTTCCAGGTGGTCCAGTCCGATTCCCTAGTAAACCCGATCCAATTGCACACCCTAAATTGGTTAGCTCTCCATCTATCTCTCTTTAACACCTTGGTCCTTTTTTATACTCATCGGTATCCAAAACTTCTCATTGGACAATCCTCATTAGGATTAATCTCTAAACTAGCCATTAGACAATTAATAAGAAGATAAAACATTCAATCCCATATTGTCACCCATTCAATCAAATCTTAGTTTCCATAAGTGGAGTTCTTCAACTAAGGAAAGAATTGTCTTTGGATGATTGCCAATCAATTAAGATATCGAGTAGGATAAAATATATCGCAAAGATAATCTTAACATAAAAGGTCGATCAAAATCTTCTAAATTTGAAATTTATACCGAATCATAAGCTATCAAAGTTAAGATTAAATATCTTAAAATAAAAGTCTTGAAGTTCATGACAAGATTGTCGTTGTAAGTAGAATAATTGTTCTGCTGATATGCAACCATTGCATTACTGTGATGATTTTCGAGGCCAATTGATATTCAAGTGTAAAATATGTTTATATCCACACGGTTGCTTTGTTAATATCCATGTGGTTGCTTTGCTTATATCCAGCATTTGCCTTGTTGATAATCATATGCAACCTTTGATAATATCCACGCAGTACCTTAGTTGATCTCTAGCATTTGTCTTGCTAATATTCAAATACAAACCTTGATAATATCCGTGCAGATGGTTAGCTGATATCTGCTAAGTATCCTTGCTAATATCCACGCAACTTACTTGTTGACATCTAAACAATACGTTGCTTCTTACTTCTTGGGTATGATTAACTATTCTTACCAAGATAATTCAACAAAATAGGAATGTAGATTCTGTAGATATAAAATCTGGCTACTTCCAAGCCCACATAAACTTTCGATTCCTCTAGACTTGTTCATAGAAGTCTCTCAATCATAAGAGTTTTTTCAGGGTGAGTATCACTGAAAACGTAAACACTTCTTGCATTTATCGATATTAATATAAATCATGGATAGTTTTGTCAAATTCAAAATATATTAGAAGGTTTTTATCAACTGGACCAAATCTTGCAATCTTGGAGTTAGCTAATTCCCACAATTTTGGAGTTAGCTAATTCCCACAATGTTGGAGTCATAGATACTAGTTCGTCTGCATGTCAGGCAATCTATTGGGTAGTAGATGAAAGATACCCAAAACTAATGTTTTTATTTAGGGGTTCAACACCATTGATTTCAAAGAGATGGATCCCTAGTTTTCTTGTGAAATGAAAGAAAGATTTTTTTGAGAGAAAATTTAAGTGTTGATAAGTTATCTTGGATTTTATAAAGTTATTTTCCTCAACACTGCGATTCACTCTAGTTAAATTGTCTCAGTGCAGGTACTCGAAGGGAATTGATAGCAAGGGTTCCGACCTCTTTCCAAGTAGCATCGGGAAGGAAATTATAAACTAAACTAAGCATATTAAGTCATATTTCAAAAATAATGGGTAAAAGCTAGCCTGAGCTCGGTCTATCTTATATGTCACCCTACATTAGTAGAGAGCGAAAATTTTAAGAGTAGCCGATATGTTCCTTTATTAATGAATTTGACAAAATCACTGAAAATTTCATCTCTAATTTACATTGCGAAAAGAATAGAACATTAAGGGTGATTTAGTGGTCAAACTTGAAATATCCATTAAGAGAAAAGAATAGACTTTTTCTCTTTTCCAAAATCACAAGAATGGAAACTTAAAGTTGATGGATCAAGAACTTGATCTCTTATTCGAATTACAGCTTCTTCACTCTAAATATCCATGGAGCAATGACAATAGACTGATGCATTTGGACATGGAGGTTTACATGCATTCATGGAGATTAATTGACGAAATGTTCAAATTTACGAATATTCCTTTGAAAAATATTTTATTAGTTTAAATTGTTTCACAGGTATGATAATAGACATTTCACTTTTTAATCAAAAATAATACTAGATACCATTGCGTAGCCCCATTGAGCCACGTGGATTTCCTTTCAATTTAATCCACTAAAGATTACTGCTCCACATCGGGGTCATTAAAGAAAATCAAGCACCAAGTAGTCCATTGAGCACCATAACATTCAGATGCTCTCGAACATAATTCAGCTTCCCTAGGGGCAAATCGTGCCAATTGAGACGATGAAAGGCAGTTCATTTTTCGTGACACATGGAAATCATTGCCAAACCCTTTGGGCCTTTACAATTTACGTGCATACATATTATTTCTTAATATGTATGCATTTATCCAAACACTGAGGCGTGTTTATCTCTTTATATCTTTTACGTCGATGAGCGAACATTCATAATATACCTTTTTGGAAACTCAACTAGCATTTGGGACAGTGATCATGAGAAACCAGCTTTGAGTTTAGAGTAGGGTCAATCCCCCCCTCTACCTCATTCCGATCTCTAACCATGAGAAATTAGGAAAAGATCGCGAGTATTTTATGCTAGTAGGAAATGAACAATTTAGTGTAATTCAATTACTTAATATCTATACAAATCTATTTATACTAGACCACGTCAAGTCCCCATGGCTAAAGCATGAGAAGAATTATTCCGAAGGGCGACGGAAAAATTCCGTAACTACATGTTTCTAAAGGTATCAAATGAGATAAATCAATATGTAAGTAAATGATGATGTCCCATAAATTTGTTTCATTGGTTATATAATGAGAGACATTATAGAAAATGTTCATAATCATAATTACATCACAGATTGTTAATTCTGATCAACTTAAGCATAATTATATTGCATCAATATGGATGGCCACAACCTCCCTAGACTAGAAGGGCAAGTCATCCGGTTCCCAAGCAAAAATCACATGATCAATAGCAGACTATAAAGTGTTCTCGAAGGCCACAACCTCCCTAGACTAGAAGGGCAAGTCATCCGGTAATCCGTGTCGAGTGTCGCATGACATGGCCATATCAAAATGTGAGGTGGAATGCTAGCTAGCTGTCTAAAAGGAGGGGAAAGAGCTAGAAGAAACTAAAGACCACAAGTTTAGATAAAATCTGTTCCGAAATTCCAAACGAACCAGCCATTCCAACATGAATGACGAGATGAAAAGCAAAAGGGTATCCGATTATTCCATGAAAAGTCATAAGAAACTCCTAGCGCGGCACTAGATCCATCGCACTCGCGTATATACTCAGTACTTCTTATGGGTCAGGCTGTTGTTGTTATAGCCCTTGCTGTTGCGCCCGCTGCTGCCCTCGCCGTACTTGACTGTCCGGAGCCTCTCCTGGACCTGGTACTCGGAGTAGCCGCTCTTGTTCCCGACCCTGACGGTGGTCGTCTCCTTGAGCTCGTCCTTGTACCCGACCCTCCCCGTGGACCTCTCCTTGAAGGTGTCGCCGCTGGAGAAGGTCTGCTTGGTCGTTGCGCGGGCGTAGTCCCCGGTCTTCCTGTCCTGATCCCAGGCCCTCGAGGTCCACTCGTAGCTGCTCGCCGAACGCCCTCCCCGGACTCCCAGTTGCTTCGGGGATTCATTGATCGGCTCCGCCACCGCGAGCCCGGTCATGTGCACCGGTACCTCATAGCCTGAATCCTCCGAGTCTGAACTCATCCTATCATAACAAAAGCTTAGGAAATTGAACAAATCAAAATTTACCGCATGAGAAAAAAATTCTAGTGCCCACGAGAAATTTTGCACGTCACCTATCCAGCAGCTAATAATAATCCATATTTGGTGAAGCAGATTAAATTTTCTATCAACTTAAAATTACACCGATTCTGGTTGCAGACTTTTCGGATTAAATGTACTTAAATCAAGGAAGATATGAATGATACAGCCAAAACAAGAGGCTCTCCGTCTCCCAACAAAGTCTTGTTCGAAGGAAAACTGTTTCTATAAATTATTTTTCGACTTTCCGATGTTGCATGACGAGTAAGTAATTGATCCATGGCTGAAAACAAGAAGATAAGATAGTAAAAAAACTGACTTCCCACTTCTTATAACAAGGAAAACACATTCTCTAAACCACAAAACAAATAATCGTTTTCGTGAAAAATATTTTCGTGAAAAATATTTTCCCTCACCATGAAGTTCTCAGTGCGACATGCGAACCCTAAAATTGTCTCACAGGAACAACGGTTCATCATCATCCTCTAAAACATACAACATCCTCTAAAACACACATCATAGTCATCTGTTCAATCGATCGCAATGAATGTATGCCTAAAGAAGTGATTAAAAAAAGAATGATCACTGCGCTCAAAACTCTCAGAAGAGGCCGGGAATCAACGAAACTTTACCCGATTCTGCGACTCGCTTCGCAAGAGAGAAGAATATTCGGCTTTAGGGTTTCGAGAGGAAATGAAGCGCCGTGGCTGTGAGTGACCATTATATGAGTGCGTGATCATGCTTTTATTAGGCCAGAAAGTAGGTGGGATGAAAGGAAAGTCATTTCGGATGCGGAGGAATATTATCCGGAGATTTGAATTTTCCAATCTTGCTAAATATTTCGCCGAAAACTTTTACGTAACTGATAAAATCTGGGAAAATGAGGGAAAGATTCAAAAGGGATATAGGGTGCGATACGCAATGCCATTTTTAAGGATCTCGATTATTTCCACAGCTGTGTATCTTGAAAAATGAACCGACTTCATTAAGGATTTGAGAAGACTACTAGAACCAAACCCAAGGACCGCGCACACCTCATGCTTGCTACAATCTTTTTATGTGTCAAGTGTCCATGCAATCTTTTTACCAAAGTATGAATCTTATGGTTCTCAACGGCAAAAAGTGCATACTAGAGTACAACTTGACCATCTAACTGAGATGAGCGAATCACAACTCGAAAGTAACATAAATGAATCACAAAAGCAGATAGAAGGTAAAGTGCAGTAAATAACCCGAAAACGATGTCGGGGAAAACGATGTCGGGGATAGAATATCGCATAGCTTTATTATTGAGCCTCGGGACAGGATTCCCGTGACCTAATTGCAAAATTAAATGTAAGCCTAGCTCCAAATTATAGAGACCTACTCATTAAGAGATAAACCGCTAACCGAAACTCAAGAGAAAACTTGCACCGAGCTTAATTTCTAAATGACATCTAATCACAGATTGGTTCAGTGCATTTAGAAACACTCTAAAATTATCGCAGCACAACACCTGGACTACGATAATGTTATCCTTGCGACTTAAAAATGAGACGTGTATACTTGCGACTTAAAAATGAGACGTGTATACCTGAATGGGAATAGCTACACGGAAGAAAACCAACGGGGGGAAACGACGGGAGACTAACCCAGAATGGCAGTAACAAGAGCAAACAATGAATTGGTGATAACACAATGAATCTAATCGAGAGCTAATGAGGAGTTGGCCAAGCACTTTCACAAGGTCCAACAAGCGGCATCAGAATTAACAAAAGAAGGCCCAAATCCTAACCTTGAATTGGTGAGAATGAAGATTAATGAACTCACAGCTTCTTCACTTTCTGGCTTCCACCCCTCTAGATTTTCCTCCCTTTCTCGTTTTCAAAGGTGACCTTCCCTTATTTTGCGCTCTACCCTCTCCTCTCCTTTAAGTCTCCAGCCCCTCCTTTTCTTACACATTTAAAAATCCACCTCTACCCCTCTGTTTTTTCCGCCTGTCCTTTCTTTCAATCGCAGTAGGTCCCTGCCCCTATATTTCTAGCTCACGGCTGCTGTCCATCGGTTCAGGTTCTTTGCCCGTATGTGCGCCTGCAGCAGTTCAGGTTCTTTGGACTAGTGAGAGCCATTTTCTGATAAAAGAGTCTTGTCAACTGTAAATGCTGCAGCCGTGCGTCATTGCTTCTATTTTTTTTCCTTGAAATTATAGCCTGTTGCAGCCCCATCTTTAGGCCGTTCCAGCTGAAGCTCACCAAGCGTCGGCGCCACTTTGGGAGCTAGTTTGGTTCTCCTTACTCTTGTTCATTTCTAGTTCTGTTTATCTCAATTTCTAGCCCGATTTGGAGTAGAGGATGGCCGATTCTATGATGCTTAGGGTGTGCAAAAACGAGGGAGTGGGCGTTTAGGGGCGTGTGAATAGGTGGGAAAGTAAAAGTGAGCACCTTGGATCAGACATGGTCTGATCGTACAGTCACGCGGCAAGCACGCCCTCATGGTTGGGCCGACTGAGCTGAAATTTTGAGGGGGAGTGAGTTAACATGCGGACGACGGTTGCGTAAAATTTTAGCACCAAACGGATATCGGAAAGTCTACTTTTGGAGATGATACATCACCGTCTTTGCCCAAGCGGTTCGACCGACACTGGCTCTGAAAAAGGCAAAGCTGGGAATTTATGCTTGGAGCTAGTGTATGGGCCATATATCATTGGAAAATACACTCGAAGACGCTTGCTGTGACACGTGATTTGCAAGTTGCCGAGTCCACTTGGGCATTCAATCGGTCAGGCCAAAATTGCTGGAAAGAAGGTCAAGACCAAGAGTGAATTGGGACGGTCGAGGTTCTCTAGGGTTGCCACTGATCAAAATTTTAGCTGTCCGGCTTGAGATTCTAATATTACGATGTCCCGAGCTTAAAAGTATAGAAGAAACACGGTGAAAAAATTGGACTCGGGATGATGTATTGCAAACATTTTTTTATTAGGAGTCAAATTGTAAGCATGTCTGATTACTAATCTTCATGAAACTCATGGATGACCTATAAAAATTGAACCATAGCTATTAATGAATTATCATGTGTCAAAATTATATATCGAATTTGAGTCTATATAACAGACTAGGCTTCGTTATTTGCAAAAGATGCGCTGAGCAATTATTAATGCGCGCACAAGAGGAAGATAGCCGCACAAGAATAATCGAATAAACTTTTGCCTACTTCTTTGAAAAGTAGAGGAAGGAAATGTGCGTAGCAGGGAAGAAGGAAGTAATATAATTCAGGTAAAATTATCACAAATGACATAATTTAGAATTTTTTATGGCAGAAAAAAAAGTTTAAGGTAAATATGTCATACGAGATAAAGTTTGGGGTAAATGTGTTACACAAGAATAATCGAATAAACTTTTGCCTACTTCTTTGAAAAGTAGAGGAAGGAAATGTGCAGCAGGGAAGAAGGAAGAAAGTTGGACATCATTCATTAAATGCATGGTCTTCATTAATTAAGTGCACATGGGAACTTCGACTTCCTTTCTCTCCTTTAATTAAGGCATCGGGTAGACTCCTGCAGCGTTCGCCTTGCTTCTTTGCAGAGACAAAATCTATGCATTTAATGTGTTGGTCATCGTTTTGTCTTGTCTCCTCCCTTACCAATGTAAAAGAAGGACCGCAGAAGACAAGCAGAATTAGACCGAGAGAGCGAAAAGAGAGAAGCCGTGAGAGCTTTCCTGAAGCAAACGTAGGAGCTCTCGGTCGAAGGAGAAATTTCTTGTTATAATTACACTCTAGTATTTTAATCAGTTAAATTAATTCCTTGAGTGAAGTGTCACTAAGAATTATGAGTCTAAATATTTTTTGAGTTATTAGATGTAATTATGGACTGAAGATTATCAAAAGAGTGTTTGAGTATTTGAATGATTGTAATTTCTGTTATACCGCTTAATTTCTATAGTGAAATTCCATACTACTCATATAAATCTAGTATCCAATTCTCTTTCCTTTCTTCCAACTAATTTATCCGATTCGCTTGTCTATATTTGCAACACCATCCTTATAATATCCACATGTAGAAGGGGCATGACGAGAACAAGGAATGCAAGATCGTATAAACTAATTGTTTTTTTTTTTTCATGGGGATTAACTCTTTGCCATTACCAGCGAACTTGATGCTCGAAATTTAAGATGCATCATAAACTTGTTCGTGAAATTCAGATGCCAGTAGCTACACCTTTTTTAAAGGGAGCTCAATAAGGTTCCTTTTATAAACAAGGGACATCCGAAATTTGCCTAGGGGTTACGGAATGAAATGAGAATGCAAACTTGAAGGACAGAAGCGAGTAGGGACACGCCGATAATCAATTATCTCGGGCCTTGGCTCTGCTTGTAGCGTTTGGAGGCCCCTCTCCTCTTCTCTCTCGTTCTCTTGAACTTTTATTATGTCCGTTTTTTATATATATTTTGATATTTTTAATCTTTTCGATTTTTGAAATTTTTCGATTTTTGATTTTTTGTTTTAAAAAAAAATTAAACAGGACAAAGAAAATGCAGGTTGAAATGCCCAAGCTGAAATAGCTCACTGAGCAACGAAAGTTCCAAGGTTGCGTTTGCAAATTTGTGCAACTTGATGAAAGGATTGTGTTAAATTACGACTCGAGTTCAAGTCCGAGTACAAGACCCACCGGTTTTGTTATGCCCAGGAAGAAATTAAATGCATCGCACAAGACGAACAAAATTGGATTATGTCTTTGACTGTGCATGGGGGTAATAAATGAAGTTTGACAAATCCACTGCTCACGGGTTTACATAAGTCAAACAAAGAGGAAAGTAGCTCACGTACATATCTCTCGCGACCATTCTTCGTCCGCCTCATTAAATGCACACGTGCATGTATGCCCATGAAAATTAAGGGTGCCACATGCTTCAGAGATGTTCTGTCTTTTGTTTATAAATGAAGTAGGGAACACAGAAGCCATGCTCATTTTTCTTACGTCGGTGCATGATGGTTGTGCACGCACGCCATCATTAATTGCATGTGTGCGCATGATTTCAGATGTAGGTGCTGCCATTGACATCTGATGAGTGCATTATCGTCTTATCGCCACATCCATTCTCCTATATACAGAAGACGACGGCGGACGTAGAGAGCGGAGTGAGAAGATAGAGCTCCAAAGAAGCAAGAGGGGAGAGCTCAAGAGACAGAGGTGAGAGCTCCCAGAGATTTGTGAGTGCATGAGTTGGGTCCATCGACTCGAGTTGTTAAACATTGTGAGTGTTTGGTATATGCTAGGGCTGAAAAACATTTGAGTACATGAATGATTGGTAAAAAAAAAATGAGGAAAGATCAAAGAAAGATTGGATGCGATTGCAACGCCAAATCAAGGAAGGTCAAGGGTGTATTGGAATTGGAATAGATGTGCTCTGATTATTGCTAGTATAAATTCTGTAAGTAAGTATTCATCAAAATAATAATAATTCCATTCTCGACATGAATTTCAACTTTTATGTATGATAATTTTATGATAACCCAAATATTCAAAACTACTAATTGGGAAACAAACAAACTGACTACCTGAACAATGAAGATTCTATCATTTCAGCAACTTGAATTAAACCTTTAAATAAATGAAAGCTAACCGTTATATGTGAAAGCTAATCCTAAAATTGAGTGATGGGGTTTAAGACCAGTGAGCAAACACAGCCCCACTTGATTCATCATCATCCTTTGAAACACATCTTTTCAATCAATCTCAATGAATGTATGCACAAAGAAGTAAGAAAAAAAAGTGATTATTGCTGCGTTCAAAATCTCAGAGAGGCTGGAAATTAATGAAACTTACCTGTTTCTATGGCCTGCCTCGCTAGAGAGAATATTTGGCTTTAGGGATTTGAAAGGGAATGAAGCGCCGTGACGGTGGGCGACCGGTATAAAAGTGCGTGAGCGCGCTTTAATATGCCAGAAAAATAAGTATATAAAGAAAAGTCATTTTGAATGAAAGAGAAGGAATATATTCCGAAGGTTTAGAGATTTTAATTTTGCTAATATTTCGGAGAAAAAATTATGTAACCGACAAAATCTTAGGAAAATGAGAAAAGAACAAAGGGAGATGGGGTGCGATTGCGAAATCCAGGTCGGCAAATTAAGGTAAGTTTAGGCTTTGTCGGGATTGCCATCGCTTTCATTTATTTCGTCCATCGGACGCTTTCATTTATTGCGTGAAAAAAAAAATTGAAAAATATATATGTTTCTAAAAGTGATCATTTATATGACATGAGATAATTAGTTAATGAAAAATATTTTCATTATTGACAACAATTCATAAAAAGTCTTTTTTGTTCTTTTTTTTTTTTAAACAATACAAATGACTGCTTTAGGAATATGTTTTCCGAATTATTCATTTTCCATGAAACAAATAATCACTACTAGTTATGTCACCATTTACCACTATAGATAACATGATAGTTCCATTCTCAACATGCATGCCAATTTGATGTATCACAATTATGTTCCCATCTATGTGTATCTAGAGTAATAAACGACTTTAATGAGAATTTAAGGAAACTACTAGAACAAAACACAAGGACTACACGCATCTCATGCATTTTGCAAGGAATTTGAGTAGTTTATATAGTTCTTTGTTATGTTTGGCAATCAAGATAAAATTTATCATATTCTGCATTTGGTGCTTGCTTAAAATAGGATAAAGTTAAATATAAAAGGGGTAAAGGATGAATAAAATTATCTCATAGACAAGGTGGAATAAAGGTGAAAGGATTTTTAATTCTATAATAGGAAAGTTATTTTTCTCAAATAAAAAAATTATTAAATTAGCAAAATTGAATTTATATTGCAATATAAATAATATTAGAATTCTAACATAAGAAATTCAAAATAACAAAAAATAAAATTTTAGGTTTTTTTTAAATTTAATTTTTATTTATATATTTGACTATATATTTATTAGATATTTTAGGTATATTAATAAAGGTTAGTATTTAATAAACTTTTAGTAGAGAATGACGGAAGGGGAAAAAGAAATTAAAAAAAGAGAGAAAAATAAAATATAAAAATCAATTAGGCAATAGTGTTATGAGAGATTTATGCCATCTTTGTTTGTAAACTTTTAGGTTCATTTGTAATGATATGCAGGTTTTACCAAAAAATGTACATAATATGATATAAATATATTCGATTAGGTTATTATAATCACCAAATAGTTGATAAAATATAGTAAAATCCCTTAATTTCATATCTTTTCCTATCCAATCATATATTAATTAGAAATCCGGACGATCAAACATAATCTTAGAATTAATGGGATGTCCAATGGAAAAATATGCCCGACCAAAGTTTGGAAAATATTGATTAAAAATACGTAAAAATTAATTTGCAAAATTACTCTCTTGAATCAATTCTCTTCACTATTTGTACTTCTCCCATCTTGATTACCGACATCTGATTGGTTGTGATGCTAATAGCTGGTACTTATTTCCCCTAACATTCGCTGGTGACCATCAACAACGACTTGTTGCTTAAGTGAGAGCTCATTTCCACCCGGTGGCTGTCAAATCGAAGTGTGCACAAGGGCGCTGTTCTCTGCCCCGGGCTTCGGCGATGAAAAAGAAAGGCGAAGAGATCAAAGAAGACGACACACAATGTATAGCCAATAAGAAAGGCGAAAAAAAAAAGAAAAGAAGAAAGAGTGTAAACAATGAAAGGAAAAAAAGAAATTTTAATATTGAAGATTTGAGTGGATACAATAATTTTATCTTTGATCACTTACATGCTCGAGTTTAACAAACTCAAATAAATACAATAATACAACCACTACTTATAAAAATGTCATACGTTTATTTAGCAATTTTAATGGATAATGTGTAATAAGAATATAGCCGTGATTGACTGTAATTATGTTGTGTTGTGTTGTAAAGTGTTTTAGTTATATGTCACACGGAATAGAAGGGTGACAAGAACCCCTACTTGCCCTCCCGACTCCATGCTAAATGTCATAAATATCAATTTTTTTTTAAATTTCCTAATTAGATGAGTTGAAGTGAATGACCTTATTAGGTTTAGAGCTTTCTCATCTCATCTAAACTAACTAAGTTCAATCATGGAGATAGAATTTTTAACGAATAAAAGATCATGGCTGCTCATTCGGTAATTTTTTTTTGTGTTTGTTTGGTATTCCGCAAGTAATGTTGGACTTTATGGTGATTGGAATTGATGGTTGGTGTTGTAAGCTATTGTCCTCCGAATGAAACCGACATAATGCATGAGAAATATAGAGCAATATGTATTGAATAATTATCCGGTAAGGAAGTTAATTAGTTTGCTTAAGCAGGTTAGTTAAGTTGAATCTGAATTAGGGTTAGGATATTTTGGGTAAAAGAAGAGAGAGAAAGAGAGTAGAAGAATGTAAAGGAGAAAGCATGGAGGGAGAGAGATGTGGAGCTTGCAGCTTCTGGAGATGGAGGATGAACCTAGAATAAGAGAGAGGAAAATAAAAATAAGAAAATAAAAAGTAGTAGTGGGGGTAATAATTTGGTTTTGAATTAATTATAGAGAGTTTGGAATTGATTTAGTTTAGAGGAGTTTGACCTGAGTTTGATTTTTGGTGGGTTGGGCTTAATTCAACTGGATGGGCTTGATATAAGAGCCCAGTTGTGTCCACGGCCCAGACACGCGAGGTCCAAGAGTAATCCATATTCGGATCGGACCCAAGATTGCATCCCGCATCCTCTTTTCATCGAAGTAGAAATTTATTATTTTTTAAATAATTAGAATAAATTTAAATAATAAAAAAAGAATGACTTTAGGCGCAAGAGTGTAATAAAAAAAAATGAAGAAGAAGCCAAAAAGATAGAAAAAAAGGTTTTGTTTAGATGGTTTTTCTTTTTTTAGGTCAAAGTTGTTTAGATGGTTAGTTTGTAGTATTAGATTTAGATCGATTTCATTTAGTTAGCACACACACTGTTTAGGGAATTTCATGGTATTTTCTAACTTAGTTTAGGTTTAGGTAGATTAGCATAAACTTGACTTCTATTTAGTTCATGGTGGCTGTTGTCCTAGAACTTAATAACAAGACCATATAACATTCTTTGCCTAACATTCCATCAGTTTACTTTTCTGTATTTTACTTTTTATTCGCCTTTTATTATTATGTTGATTTACCTGATGTGATTTCTTTTATATTGCTTTTGTGTTGTAATTTGCTTGTTGTGGTCAAATAATTACGTTACATTTTTGAATCATAATAGATGCAAAAACATTGCAAGGTCACTTGGTGGACAAAGAACCCCAGGACTCAAGATTGGATAAAGACCATATAATACACCTTGTTAATGATCGATTAAGTAAAGTATTGAAATGGCATTAATGAATAACTAGTGTAATTAAGTCTCCAATCTAGGACTCTAATTATGTAGGAAGTGAGATATTCTTTCATATTTCACTTGGTTTCTAACTGATCTATTGGTGACTCCTTATCACATAGAATTCTCATAGGATTAATCAATCAAAATGAAAATTCTAACATCATGCAAAGTAAGGATTCGAGGGGTGACCACATTGGACCGTCAGGACCGAACCGGCCGATTTGGTCCGGCTCCCGAGAGCATCGATCTGGTTTTCGGTTTCATAAAAATGGAACAAGTGATTTTCAATATGGTTCTAGGTTTTGAGAGGGGAACTGGACCGGACTGGACCAACAATTTTCTATTTAAAAAATATTTTTTAAATTTCTTAAAAATACAATAAACCCTAAATAATAATATTTCTAGTATTTTTAAAATTTTTCAATTTCTTTTGTCTAAGTGGTTGGTCCTATTGGACTAGACTGGACCGGACCATTGGTGCAGTCCAATTCCCGATCCTAGAACTGTCCAGTCTGGTCCATGGTCCCAAAAAATAAGAACTAGGAACCGATCACCCCTAATCCATACCGATTGAAAATCATTGGTCCCAACTCAACATTATCTCAAACAAAAGGAAACGATAATTCAGGAAGAGGGTCAAAAGGTATCGTCCGATGGGAAATCCACCCAAATGATGATTGAGCCCCACTAGCCCATCAATTTTGAGCTCAAACATACACTACGATTTCATGCATGTCTAGATCCCACTGTCTAACTGCGGAAATGATCGATGAATGGGATAAAAACCTGTTAACATTAGCCAAAAGTCAAGCAACCACCTCGCCGTCCATGTTCGGGATCGGAATTTCAGAAGAAAACCTTTGGCCCTGCGATTGTATCGCCTAGAACTTCAGATAGGATTTCAATGCGATGCTGAGCTACTGCAGAGAACAGAGAAACAAACCGATGATCCTTTACTCCGAAAGGCAAGAGTAATCAACAAGAGAGATCGAATAACAAACGCCTCGGTTCTCCGGGTTCATATAGGCTCGCCTGGTTTGTTGTGAAGTCCCAACAAGCAAGGTCAGAAGTTTAGCAAACCAAAAGTGAAATGTGCTGAGTTCACAAACGAAAGCATATATGTCATACAGACAGCACGTCTAGTTACTAATCCCCGGAAGCAGAAACCGAGTCTTCAAACATCACTAGATATAGCGGCAGATCAGAGGAGATCATATATGATTCTCATTTCTTCTTGTTAGTCAAGCCTGAGCTGCTGTTGCCACTGCTTTTCCCAAACTCGATGGTCCGAAACCTCTCTTCCCGGTGATACTCAGAGTAGCCTCCCTTGTTGCTGATCGTGACGGTGGTGCTCTGCTTGTACTCATCTTTGAATCCGACTCTCCCCGTGGATCTCTCCTTGAATGTATCGCCACTCGCAACAGTATGCTTCATGGTTGCGCGTGCATAGTCGCCTGTTTGCTTATCCTGATGCCTGGTCCTTGAACTCCATGCATAGCTAGTTGCGCGGGACGGTGCCCTGCTCCGAGTCATCATCTGAATAATAGCCACCGTCATCTTCCTCTTCCCAGCCACCATCCGATTCACAATCACCATCGTCTTATATCCAGCCATCGTCGGTGTCTACAAGACAAATAATTCCTCAAGGAGAAAGCTGCGTGTAAATCCACACCTATAGGATGCTGCACGCATAAATAACATCATAGAAGAAACTCATCGAGACCATGGAGAAAGTCCAGAATTTCTCATTTCATGTTTATATTGGACTTCACCCCCATGCAACTTAGACAGATAGCGCTTCAAAACATAATTATAAAAGGCAAAGCAACAATATGTCCTCAAAATTTCAACACTTAATTCAACCTTGCCTTCGTCCTGCAGTCTCTAGACTGAGTAAAAGTTCTGCGTCATATGCAATTCTGGAACTCCAGAGTATTTGAGCCTGAACTCAGTGCATCTCCAGGAGCTTATAGACTGAGTTTTGGAAGACAATCTTGTGTTTAACCACATTTCAATTCCTTAATTCAAAGAATGTATTCACCCTCCAGCTAGAGTAAAAGGCTCCTAAGTTCACACTCACGTGGCACAGACCATTGAAACATTCTTTACAAAACGCGAAATGAAGAAAATAACTGAAGATCATCGCTACACTGGCTCATCACATCTTTCGTTGCACAAAACCTAATGTAAGAGCAACAATTCCTGGTAGAACAGGGTCAGACCAACATAGGCAAATTGCACCTACTTAGAAAACAGGGCAAGTTAAGAGATTAAAGCGGTGTCCTATTTCAAAAGAAATTGCAGGAGCACGGTATAATCGGACATAGAAGTTGGACGTTTCACCTACTTTGCGAAGGGGCATAAATACAACTTTTAATTTAATTGGCTCAACATTTACCCCCAATCTTGAATATTAAAGAATACCCCCTCACGATATTTTTTTTTTATGTTAAGAGATAATTATGATATTTCTTTGAATTCTTCGTATCTCTCAGGATTATGCATCTAACTCTTTTGATTCCGCATATTGCGGATTGATTGCAATTGATATTATGCCCATCTTGTTATCTTTCTCATAATATGCAGAAACTTCATAATCCTCTTTTCCATACTACTCTCATTTTTAAAACTTCAGTCTCTCTGCAAACCAAAAAATTCAAGTTCTAACCCAACATCCGCTAATTCATCGCCTCATAGCAAGAAGATTTTACGAACTCCATTTGTTTAGAAAACGTCGGTTTCTTTGCCAACAGAACTCCAACTTCTAACACCATATCCACTAAATCATCACCTCATAGCAAGAAGATTTTACGAACTCCAGCATTAGCAATTCATCTGAAAACATGCACGCCAGTACGTACCCACCAAACAGATAAAAACCCACATCGAGCAACTTCTCTTCACAGTCGATGAACAGAAAACTGTCTTGTCAGTCTAACGAGGGACATCTTAAATGTTTTCATGAAAAATATTTTCCTTCGTCATGAAGTTCTCGGTGAGACAAACGAATCCTAAAATTGTCTCAAATGATTAAGACCAACAAGCAAACACAGCACCAACGGTTCATCATCATCCTCTAAAACATACACCATAGTCATATGTTCAATCGATCGCAATGAATGTAAGCCTAAAGAAGTGAAAAAGAAGAAGAATGATCATCGATGTGCTCAAAAAGCTTAGAAGAGGCCGGGAATCAATGAAACTTTACCTGATCCTGTGACTTGCTTCGCAAGAGAGAAAAATTTTTGGCTTTAGGGTTTTGAGAGGAAATGAAGGCGCCGTGGTTGTGGAAGAGTGACCATTATATAAGTGCGTAATGATGCTATCTTTTGGAAAGCCCTAGAACCAACTAGCCTGCACGTGCTTAGGAAACACGCTTACTTAACTAAGAAGGAAAGACTTGGCAGTGACAAGTTAACCTCTCTTTGCCGACTTGGAGAAATTGTTGCTGCCAAGTCTTTCCTTCTTAGTTAAGTATGCATCTTTCCTAAGTATGTGTAGCCTAGTTGGTTCTAGGTGATATAGCTAGTACCAACACCTAGGGGGGGGTTGAATAGGTGTAAATGAAATTTGTGCACTAAAACAAACAATATAAAGTCTGATAGTAACAGAATCAGAATATCAGTATTGACCACATTCTAGATGAGGTAGACTTTGTGGTACGCAATCAGAATTAAAAGAGTGAGGGAAGAGAAGATTGTGAACAAAGTTATAGTGATTTGGATTTTGTCAAGCCTACGTCCACTTTCCCAGGCGATCAACCAATTGTTTGAATTTCATTATGTGATCAAAAGTTATCACACTTTTCTTGAGTGTAAGTACTCAATTAGACTAAGTCACTCTTCTTGGCAATATACTTGAATTATTCAAATTTTGCACTTTCTTAGACAATTAGTGAATAATAGAATTAGACTTTAGAATGTTGTATCCACTCTCTTTTTTTCTTCTGGTCGCATCCTCTCCTTTTATACTCTCCTAGCCAAAACTGACCGTTAGTTATTACCTTGAGAGATTTGTCTTCCATTTCCTTTCTTGAACAGACTTCGTAAGTAAAGGTTTATTAATCGTTGAAAATAGATTGAATCCATTTGATTTTGATCGCCCATACAAACAGAATTTGGGTTTCCATAAGCGTGCCATCCTTCTTTCGGAATTGTCTTGTTGATTGATCTTGTTATTTGATTTACCAAAATCAAAACATGTAAGGTAAGTGAAATTCGTAGCCGTTGGTGACCTTATTCTCGTTCTAGTTCTGGAGGTTCGTTCTAGTCCTTGACAGAATGAGATTTTGCATCTCTTTGTTTCCCCTTTTGTAACAAGTAGACTTTGAAGAATATGTCACCGTATGACTCTTCTTCGACAGTCTATATTTGAAGAGTTGCTTGTGTAAATACATAGAAAGATTTGTTAGCATCATAATTAGGAGTTTTCTCAACAATAGGGCTTTCCAAAAAATAGCATCATCACCGCGCTAAAGCCAAAATATTCTTCTCCATAGATAGCATCATCATCCACTCATATAATGGTCACTCCTCCAAAGCCTTCATTTCCTCTCAAAACCCTAAAGCCAAATATTCTTCTCTCTTGCAAAGCGAGTCGCGAGATTAGGTAAAGTTTCATTGATTCACGGCCTTGTCGGGTGCCGGACCGATGAAGAGTTTAGTTCAATATAAAAAATATATATGTACATATATTATATCCCTCAAAGCCATTGCGAAATTGTTTTTTACCAAGCATACATTCCACTCAAAGTCCATTTGCAAAGAAATTTTACTAAATACAATTGCATTTCCCTAGGTAACTTTGGGCTTTCAGTATTTGCATTAGATTGAATGCCCATTTGCAAAGCTGAACCAAATGCATCCAAAAGCAAGACCAAGTCAAATGAAGAAAGGAAGTAAAGGTTAACTTGGATTTTGGTATGTGAAGAAAAAGCTGTTGCCTTTTTTTGTCCATGCTGAAGTCGGTTAAGAAGGGGCAATGTCCCACGCCTATAAATAGGACTTGGTGGACATATCCTCCATGTAGTAGAGAACTAGAAAAAACTCTTCTTTCTTTTGTAATACCAACTGGTAATAGGAGCCTTTCTTCCTTTGTCGTTCCCTTGTTCTTCTATTGCAATGAAAGTCACTTTCATTTACACATACTTTCTTGCTCCCTTGCCATATTTCATACACACTTGCACACATGCGCTTCCACAAAATCCCCAATTAGGCCAGAAAGTAGGTAGGGTGAAAGGAAAGTCATTTTGGATGAGGAGGTGTATTATCCAGAGAGTTGGATTTTCCAATTTTGCTAAATATTTCACGGAAAAATTTTACGTTAGCTGATAATATCTGGGAAAGTAAGAGAAAGATTCAAAAGGGAGATAGGGTGTGATTGGCAATGCTTCCATTCTCGACATACATGCCATTTTTAAGGATCACGATTATTTTCACAGCAGTGTGTATCATGGAAAATGGATGACTCCATCAAGAATCTAAGCACACTACTAGAACCATACACAAGGAGTACGCGACACCGTACACTAACTATAGGCTTGATTATTTGGAAATTAATGTGTCCACACAATATTTTCACCAAATTACAAAAGTGTCCATACAATACTTTTTGTGTCGATTACGATCATAGAGTGCAACTTAACCATCTAACCAAGATAAGTGAATCACAACTTAAAAGTCACGTAAACGAATCACAACCAACACTTCAAAGTAGTGATAGAAACTAGATAAAAGGAAAAGTGCAGTAAATAACCCGAAAACGATGTCGAGGATAGAATATTGCATGGCTTCATTATTAAGCCTCGGGACAAGATTTTGGTGACCTAAATTAAAAAGTAAATCTAAGCCCAGTTCTAAACTATAGGGACCTACTCATTAAGAGATAAACCGTTGAACGAAACTCAGGAGAAAACTTGCACCGAGCTTAATCTCTAAATGACATCTAATCAAAGTAAATCCACTTTTTGATCATTTTCTTTTTTTCCATTTTTGCTTTTTGTTTATTTAAAAGCAAGCACGACTTAAAGTGAACCGTTCTAAATGCACTAAACTAATCTGTGACTAGCAAGCACCAATTGTAGTTTTTACACTGTTAACTAAACTTCTTGTACCCTTGACTCCTCTTGTTTTCTTCTTCTCCACTCTTTGTTCTTTTCATTCCCCAGTTTTCACTTATACAGAGAGAAGAAGACGAACACTCTAGAAGTTCAGCTTTGCTTGAGAATGGCGAAAAAATTATCGCAGCACGACAATTGGATGACGATAATGTCATCCTTGTGACTAAAAAATGAGACGTTTGTGTACCTGAATGGGAGTTGCTAGATGTAAGAAAACTAGGGGGGGCAAACAATGGGAGACTAACCCAAAATGGCAGTAACGAGAACGGACAATGAATCTAAATTGAGAGCTAATGAGGAGTTGGCCAAGCATTTTTATAGGTCCAATGAGCGACATTAGAACTAACAAAACAAGGCCCAAGTCTTAGCCTTGAATTGGTGAGAATGAAGATGGATGAACTCATAGGTTCTTCACTTTCAAGCTTCCACCCCCTCTAGATTTTCCTTTTTGGCTCGTTTCAAAGGTCACCTGCCCTTATTTGCACTCTACCCTCTCCTCTCTTTTCAGTCTCTAGCCCCTCCTTTTCTTACCCATGTAATAATCCACAACTCCTTCTCTTTTTCCGCTTGTCCTTTCTTTCAATCACAGCAGGTCCTTGCCTCTATATGTCTAACTCACAGGTGTTGTCAATTAGTACAATTTCCTTGTCCATGTGTGTGCCTGTAGCAGTTCATCTTCTTGGGACTAGTAGCTACCTTCTGTTAAAATAACAATAGGTTCCCTCGAGTCTTGTCAACTGTAAAAGCTGTCAAATTATACCTCGAGTATGAATTTTCACAAATTCGATCCATAGAAAGATTTTGATTTGATCAAAATATTTCCTATCCTAATTAAACTTGGTTTTCTTGTGCTTTATAAGATTCCAACTTTGATTAGGATTACTTTTGCGTAAAAGGACAAAAGACAAGGATTTCCTCTTTATCTATAGAAGAAACCTAGTAGTGCTTGGTTTTCTTCTTTTACGTGAGTTGACACACATATATAAAAAGCAAAGGTTTCTTCAGCCTATAGAGAAGAGAGTGCCACACAAGAATAGAAGCCAAGCTAAGAAGCTGAAGTTGCCATACGAAACATACATGAAAGAACAGAGTTCTTGTTTTTCATATGTACGTGAGCGAATTGTAGGGGTTGAACACTCGGTGATTTTGTGCTGTGAGTTTGCATTATTTATTTGTAAACACTTTAGGTTTGGGTTTAAAATCTTGGTGTGGGAAACACTCAAGCGTGTGAGTAATTGTAACTCTGATTCTTCGATTATAGTGGATTATTTGCCGCTGGCTCTCTCTATAGATGTAGCTACCAATATTCCGATCGAACCACGTAAATTTCTGGTGTTTTTATTATATCTCATTTATTTCTCTAGTATTTTCGTGTTGACATAAATTACAGGATCCTATCATTTCCACGTATTATTATTGTTCAACAATTGGTATCAAAGCTTAGGATCGGATTTCTTGATTGTGATTTGGGGCTTTTGCTTGTCTGATTATTATCTAGAAATTCTGTTATTGCAATTATGTGTAAGGTGAAAGGTGAAATTGAGAAGTTCAAAGGGAGGAATAACTTTGGGTTGTGGAGCATCAAGATGCGTACGCTGTTGACAACCCAAGGTTTGGCCAGAGCTTTAGATGGTGAAGATGAATTGCCGATTATAATGAAAGCCTTTGAAAGGGCAGAGTTAATGGAGAAAGCAAAAAGCGCAATCCTGTTGAATTTATCGGATGAGGTGTTAATAGAAGTGGCTAAGGAGAAAGATGTTGCAGATTTATGGGCAAGATTTCATGCACTATATGTAACGAAGGGTTTAAACAATCGCTTATAAATGTTGAAGAGGATGTTTCAGTTTAGATACACAGAAGGTAGGTCTATTAGAACCCACCTAGATAAATTTAATAAACTCATAATGGATTTGAAGAATGTCGGTAAGATACTTGATGATGAAGAGTGGGGCATGATGTTGTTAGCTTCTTTACCAGAGTGGTGAGAGCACTTTACTAATTTAATGTTGCAGGGGTGTACTACAATTACCTCGGAAGAGGTAACGTTTGCTTTGTTCTCTAGGGAATGGCAGAGAAAGTTGCATTATAATAGTCTTGTGCAGGGAGTAGCGCAGGCATTAACTATTTGGGGAAGAGATCAACACTGAGGGCCTAGCGGCAGTAGAGGCAAAAGCATATTGAAGTCATGCAATCAGAAGTCCAAGGGACGTGTGATGTGCTTTGAGTGTCATGAGGAACGGCACATCAGGAGAGATTGTCCAAAGCAGAGAAATCGAGATGATAGGCAGAATGCCAAAAGTAATGTGGCAAACGTAGCCAAATGGAGCACTAGTGATGGAGAAACTGTTTTATGTATGACTACCACTTCGTTAGGAGATGAATGGGTGCTAGATTTAGGGTGTTCTTATCATATGACGCCTCATAAGAACTGGTTTACTACTTATTAGACTGCAGATAGTGGTAGCGTTCCTTTAGGGAATAATATAGCCTGCAAGGTTGTAAGGATAGAATAATTCAAATTCAGATGCACAATGGGGTAGTGCGTACATTGACAGACGTGAGGCATTTACTAGAGCTTAAGAAAAACCTTATTTCTCTAGGACACTCGATGATATCAGGTGTAAGTACACCACTGAAGGTGGAGTACTGAAGATCTCTCGCAGTGCCATGACAGTGATGAAGGGGATGAAAGTGAATTCTCTCTATCATCTACTGAGAGAGACCGTCACCAAAACTGCTACAATTTCATCAGGTGAGTTAGACTCTGACTTGACTGAGTTATGGCATATGCATTTAGGGCACATGAGAGGCAGGTATGACAATAATGAGTGAAAAGGGGTTGCTGAAGGGTCAGAAGACAAGAAAGCTGGACTTATGTGAGCATTGCATCTTTAGAAAGCAGTGTCGAATTAAGCTTACAACAGCTATTCATTTGATTAAGCTATCGGTTGAGTATATTCATTCAGACGTCTAGGGCCCATCTTCGGTTCCTTCGAAAGGAGGTACTCGATATATGCTAACATTTATCGACAGTTATTCGAGGAAGATATGGGTATACTTTCGGAAGCACAAATATGATGTGTTTGATTGGTTCAAGAAGTTTAAGGCATTGATTGAGAAGTAGTCAGATAAAAGATCAAGTGCCTAAGAACCAATAATGGCATGGAGTTCTATAGCAAAGATTTTACCGAGTTTTGTGATAAAGAAGGGATTGTAAGACACCGCACAGGCATGGCAGAACGGAAGAACAAAACTTTACTTGAGCAAGCTCGATGCATGCTTTTGCATACAGGACTTGGCAAGAAATTTTGGGCCGAAGTAGTCAATATGGCATGTTATCTAGTAAAGTGATCTCCGTCATCTACTATCAAGTGGAAGACTCTTAAGGAAGTATGGTCGAGGAAACCTGTTGATTATTCCGAATTACGAATATTCAGATGTTCTGCATATGCTCATGCGAGTGATGATAAGCTTGAGTCGAGAGTAAGGAAATGCATATTTCCAGGTTATGCACCTGGGGTGAAAGGCTACTGGCTGTGGTGCATTGATCCCAAATCACCCGGTTTTTTAATTAGTAGAAACGTGATCTTCGACGAGATTGCAATGCTTCAACAGAGGAGTTTTGTAACACAACAAGCAGAGCAGACAAATCATGGTGTCATTAGTATGGTGAAGCATCGGGTGGAGACTTCCGAGACCTTAGAGGTAACAGAAGTTTAGACTGCAGAAGAGACCGCAATTCCTAAAGTCGGTGATAGTGACCAATTGGCACAACTGTAGCACAATATAGCCGCAAATAGACATCGAAGGAAAATTAAACGACCGATACGTTATGGTTATACAAATATTGCTTATGCATTGATTGTATGTGATGAGGTGGAGATGGATGAGCTTTCGTGTTATTTTGAAGCGATGGCTAGTAATGAGTCATCATAGTGACTTAGGGCTATGAGCAAAGAGATGAAATCACTCCATCAAAATCAGACATGGGAGCTGTCAAAGTACCTAAGAGCCAAAAGATTGTTGGAAGTAAATGGGTCTTTAAACAAAAAGAATGCATTCCTAGTGTTGAGACAGCGAGGTATAAGACAAGACTTGTATTCGTATTTTACTTGCCTTAGTTGCTTTGTAGGATCTCGAGCTAGAGCGGCTAGATGTGAAAATAGCATTTTTTCATGGTGAGTTGGATGAATAGATTTATATGAGGTAGCCAGATGGATTTGCTATTCCGGGTAAAGAAGATCATATTTGCTTGTTAAAGAAATCTTTATATGGGCTAAAGGAGTCTCTTAGGCAGTGATGTAAGCGTTTTGATGCTTTCATGGCTAGCCAGGATTACTCGAAAAGTCAAATGAATAGCTGTGTTTGTTTTAGGAGATTGGATAATGGTTCTTTGATTTATCTACTCTTATATGTTGTCTGATAATGATGTGATGAAAAGGCAATAGAGTGCTGAATTTGAGATGAAAGATTTAGGTGCTGCAAAGAAAATATTGGGTATGAAGATTTTGCATGACATAGCTATAGGAGTTTTATGTCTGTCTCAAAAGAAATATATTGAGATTGTGGCACGTTTTAATATGTAGTCAGCAAAATCTGCAAGTACACATTTAGCAAACCACTTTAAACTTTGTAGACTAAGGAGGATGAGAAGCATATGTCCCGTGTTGCTTATTCTAGTGCCATGACTAGTATTATGTATGCTACGATATATGCTAGGCCTGATATTTCACAAATTGTGAGCGTAGTTAGTCACTACATGAAATGTCTTGGTAAAGCTCATTAGGAAGTTGTGAAATGGATTCTCAAATATTTGAAAGGGATGGCAGACGTGGATATAGTATACTGGAAGAACAGTAATGGCAGTGAAACCATTGGTTATGTGGATTCGGATTATGCTAATAACTTGGATGATCTTAAGTCTTTAGCAGGGTATGTGGTTATACTAACAGGTAGTGTAGTGAGTTGGAAAGCATCATTACAATATCATATTGCCTTGTCTTCGATTGAGGCAGAGTATATGGCGCTAACCTTTATAGCGAAGGAGGCGATATTTTATTACGAAGTTTGCTTTTGGACTTTGGGCTTAATAAAAAATGTGTTGATATACATTGTGATAACCAAGGTGTGATATATTTGGCATATAATCCAATTTATCATGAGCAAACGAAACATATCAATAGCAAGTATCACTTCATCCAAGATGTCTTAGCAAATGATAATATTATTATGGAAAAGATTGTCACGGCAAAAACCAAGCTAGTTCCTTTGGCGAAGCTCAAGCTCTGCTTGAGCATAATGGGTGTCCGTGGAGAGTAAGCACCCATTGAGGCGTTAGGAGAGCAGCATGGATAACGAGCACTATAACTTGGCTGTTCCAAGGAAGATAATTGTTAAATTATGCCTCGAGTTTGAATTTTCACAAATCAATCCATAGAAAGATTTTGATTTGATCAAAATATTTTCTATTCTAATTAAATCCGGTTTTCTTGTCATTTATAAGTCCAAGTTTGACTAGGATTACTTTTGCACAAAAAGACAAAAAATAAAGATTTCCTCTTTATCTATAGAAGAAACCTAGTAGTGCTTGGTTTTCTTCTTGTACTTGAGTTGACACACATATATAAAAAGTAGCGGTTTCTTGAGCGTATAGAGAAGAGAGCGCCGCATAAAAATAGAAGCCAAGACAAGAAGCTGCAGTTGCCGTATAAAGCATACAAGAAAAAACAGACTTCTTGTTTTTCGTATGTACATGAGCGAATTGCAGGGGCTTGAACACTCGGTGATTTTATGCTATGAGTTTACATTATTTATTTGTAAACACTTTGAGTTTAGGTTTAAAATCTAGGTATGGGAAATACTTGAGCGTGTGAGCGATTGTAACTCTGATTCTCTTATTATAGTAGATTATTTGCTACTGGCTCTCCCCGTTGATATAGGTATCGATACGCGGACCGAACCATGTAAATTTTTTGGTGTTTTTATTATTTCTCATTTATTTTTTTGAATATTTTCGTATTGACATAAATTATAAGATTCTGTCGTTTTCGCATATTATTATTTTTCAACAAAGGCAGCCACAAAGCAACTTTGCGTCATTGCTTCTCCTTTTTTTCTTTTTTTTCCTTGAAATTACAGCCTGCTGCAGCCCCATCTTCAGGGCCGTTCCAGCTGGAGCTCACCAAAGCATTGGCGCCACTTTTGCAGCTAGTTTGGTTCTCTTTACTCTTGTTCATTTCTAGTTCTGTTTAGCTCAATTTCTAGCCCAATTTGGACTAGAGGATGGCCGATTCCATGATGCTTAGGGTGTGCAAAAACGAGGGAGTGGGTGTTTAGGGGCGGGTGAATCGGTGGGGAAGTAAAAGTGAGCACCTTGGATCAGACATGGTCTGATCGTACAGCCCTGCGGCAATGGAGAGCATGCCCTCATGGTTGGTTCGATTGAGCTGAAATTTTGAGGGGAGTGAGTTCACATGTGGACGTAGGTCGTGTAAAAATTTAGCACCAAACGGATATCAGAAAGTCCACGTTTGGAGACAATACATCACCGTTTTTGCGCAAGTGGTTCGACCGATACTGGCTCGGAAAAAGGCAAAGCTGGGCTGTTGCGCTTAGAGCTATGCATGGACCATATATCATTTGAAAATGCACTCGAAGATGCTCATCGTGACACGTGGTTTGCAATTTTCCGAGTCCACTTGGGCCTTCGATCGGTCCAGCGAAAATTGCTGCAAAGAAGGTAGAGACCAACTGAGAATTGGGACGGTCGAGATTCTCCAGAGTTGCCACCGATCAAAATTTTAGCTGTCCAGACTCAAGATTCTAATACTACGATGTCCCAAGCTTAAAATTGTAGAAGAAACACGGTGAAAAAATCACTTGGGATGATGTACTACAAACATTTTCGATTAGGGGTCGAATTGCAAGCATTTCCGATTGTTAAACTTCATGACACTTGTGATGGCCTATAAAACTTGTACCATAATTATTAGTGAATTATCATATATTAAAATTATGTTTCAAATTTGAACTGATTTGGCCACTTTATTTGCCACGCACTGGCCAATTATTAACGGGCGCACAAGAGGAAGATAGCCGCACAAGAATAATCAAGTAAACTATTGCTACTTCTTTGAAAAGTAGAGGAAGGAAACGTGCAGTAGGGAAGAAGGAAGAAAGTTGGACATCATTCATTAAATGCATGCTCTGGTGGGCACCCATCTTCTTTAATTAAAGTGCACATGGCGACTTTCACTTTCTTTCTCTCCTTTAATTAAGGCATGGAGGAGAGTCCAGCATAGTTCACTTTGCTTCTTTTCAGGAACAAAATCTTTGCATTTAATGTGTTGGTCATCTTTTCTGAAAAGGAGGACGGCGGCCCACCCTTTGCATTAACTGTTAATTTCTTGAGAGACTTCTGAAGATGGGCGCATTTAGGCCCCATCTTTCGTCTTGTCTACTCCCTTAGCCATTTAAAGGGAGGGCCGCAGAAGACAAGCAGCATTAGACGGAGAGAGTAAGAGAGAGAAGCTGTGAGAGCTTTCCTAAAGCAAACGTTGCAGCTCTCGGTCCAGGGAGAAACACTTAAATATTTCAGTTAAATTCTTATTAGTAAAATTTATTTAATTCTTTGAGCAAACTTTCACTAAGAATCATGAGGAACTAAATATTGTGAGTTACTTGATATAATTGAAGACTGAAAAATATTAATAGAGTATTTGAATATTCAAGTAATTGTAATTTATATTGTATGGCTTGGTTTCTATGGTAAAATTTTGTGATGCTCTCCCTGTGAATGTAGATTCCAATACTCGGACTGAACCACGCAAATCTAATATCCAATTCCCTTTTTCTTTCTTCCGACTAATTTATCCAATTTGCTTGTCTATATTTGCAACACCATGCTTATAATATACACATGTAGGGGTGTGCATGGTCCAGGTGGGCGGTTCCCACCCTAGAACCGGGAACCGCCCGCTAAGGACCGGTTCCAAAAAATTGGATCCGGGAACCGCCCGTTGGTTCCATGGATCCACCCGAGAACCGGACCGCCGGTCCGGTCCGGTTCCCAGGTGGATCTATGAAACCGGTCTCACAAGCGAGCAAAGAAAATAAACTCCATTGGACACGTATCGAAAATATGGTCTATTTAGAGATTTCGCAAATGTTTTCGCGTTTTTTTCTTTACCTCTCTTGGTAGGTTGCCTCAAATAGAACAATAAAAATTATAAACATGGGGCTTCAAAATTTTAATTTTTTTTCAACTAAAAAAATGATTTTTTACAATAAAAATTATTATATATTATTATTATAATACCAGTCCGGTCCGGATGGATGGGTGGGCGGATCCGCCCATGGAACCGGGAACCGGACCGGTACTCACCGGTTCCAATAAATTGGAACCAGGAACCGGACCGGTCCCTTTAGGAACCACCGGTTCCAGACCGGTCCGGTCCGGTCCCGGGCGGTCCGGGCGGTTCCCGGTTCTTTTGCACACCCCTATACACATGTACAAGGGGCATGACAAGAACAAGGAATGCAAGATCATATAAACTAATTGTTCTTTTTCACAGGGATTAACTCTTGCCATTACCAGCAACTTGATGCTCGAAATTATTCTCTTTTAAAGATGCATGATAAATATGTTGGCGAAATTCAGATGCCAGTTGCTACACCTTTTTTAAAGGGAGCTCAAGAAGGTTCTTTTTATAAACAAGGGACATCTGAAATTTGCCTATGGGTTACGCAATGAAATGAGAATGCGACTGGGCACATGCCTATGATTGCTTATCTTGGGCCTTGGCTATGCTTGTAGCGTTTGGAGGCTCCTCTCCTCTCCTCTCTCGTTCTCTTGAACTTTTATTCTCTCTCTTCTTTTTTTTATATTTTGATTTTAGGAATTTTTCGATTTTTTATGTTTTTGTTTAAAAAAAAAATTAAATAGGAAAAAGAAGATGTAGGTTGAAATGCTCAAGTTGAAAAGCTCACTGAGTAACGAAGTTCCGAGGTTGCGTTTGCAAACTCGTGTATAGGGGTGAGCATTAGTCCATGGTCAACTCTGGACCGACCCTGGACCGGCCCAACCTTGCCAATCTTGGTCCAGTTCCCAAAGGGATTGAGTCGGTCCTTAATCTAGGATCCCTAGACTAGTACTGTGCGAGTTGATCCTTGGTCCTAGGAGTTTTTGGTTGGTCCAATCCGGACAATTCTTGATCTTATATGTTATATATCTAATATATTATTTATAATTTTTTTATTTATTCTAAACTGTAAACCCTAACTCAAATGGCGTCCTCCTCTAGTATTCTTGTTCTCTTCTTTCTTCTTTATCTTATTAATATTTAATTTGTCAAGTAAAATCGAAAGAAATAACTTTACTCGTGAGTAATCTTGCCTCACTTGTAGCTTGACACTCACCCCGCTCATCTTTGGCCACTCACCATTCGATGCTCGCCCCGCTTACTGTGCTCACCCCGCTTGCCGCTTGACGCTTGATGCTTGCATCACTCATCTCCCTTCGCTAACTTCACTTGTTGTTGAGTAAATCAGAAGAAAATAAAGCCCTAATTAGAATCCTTTTTGCTCATGAGCAATGCTTGCCTTGCGGCTCTATAAGCAATCTTAATTGTTTTTATGGTATCTTGCTAATTTTTGTTGTTGTTGTCGCGACCTCACCTCGGGTGCACCATCTAGGGTTTGGTTAATGGATTACTAAGCCTAAACTTAGTTCGGGCTCTCCCAAGCCCATACCAATTCACGACTTAGGGTTTAAGTTTTTTAACATGCCAATGATTTTTATTTAGGAGTCGCCACTAATCTATTTTTGGTGGGTCGATTAGAAACCCTAGTAAAGTAACGGGAGAATTACTTTACTTCTACGAACTAGAGACTATGGGATCGGGGACTTGATTACGTTAGATTTCTCTAACGCCCTTTCGATACCTTTTTTCTTTTATTTTAAAAAAATGATTTGCAGGCAGTTTGTGTTGATTTTAATTTACAACCTGACATGTAATGTGATCATGCGAGTGCGCAACCATTGTCTAATACTCAATAAAGCAAAGCAATAAATAAATTGCAAGGAAAAGGAGGAAGTTACTTACTTTGAAGCTACGAAAGCATCTGCGGTGTTAGCTTAAAAATTACATCAATGATACTAGATATAATTTCTAATTAACAAGCACTCATTCAAATATTTTTTAATGTTTTCACTTATTTAATGAAGCCTAAAACTACGTGCAGTGCATGTGATGATGTACAAAAGTATCTAACTATAATAGCACGCAATGTGCAACCTAATATGCAAACTATATGTCACGCGACATTAATTATTTAACTTAATCTAATGCTAGAAAATATTTAATGCAACTACCCTAGTATGTCACGCATTCAAATGACCCTAAACATGCAATGATTAGATGACACACGGAAGATAACCTAATTCTACATGACCTGAGCATGGCAATTTTTATGTTTTCTTTTTTATAATCAAAATTCGAAATAAATAAAAAACCTATATGTAAACATGAAAACTATCCTAAAATATTCTAATAAGAAGCACATCTAACTCAACTATATTTTTTTTTTGGGTTTTCTTTAATAAGCCAAATCAATTCGAGCAAAGGCATATCAACACATAATGCAACTGAATCATATAAAGCATACAATTTTCCCCAACCTTAGATAGAAAATCAAAACAATCAAAAACCTGATCCGACGTCTCGCGGCTCAATATTTTTGATTATTGAGATTTTTTAACACGACACTACGACCTCACTCAATCGAAATTCAATTAAGTATGTAATACTTCAAACGAGAAAACAAAATATTCAAGAATTAATTTAGATAAAAACTTTACCTACCTTGTCTATTCTTTCCAAGTTCGGACGAGTAACAAATTGCGGAGATCGCAATCAACGATGCTCACGATCTATGATGGAGTGGCTTAGTTGATGGCAATAGTGCTCGTTGCAGCAGTATTCGATGATGCTCACGGTGCAGGCAGTGAGAGCTTCAGACAACTTGCCAAAAAAAAACAGAAATTCTCCAAGTTGGTTGGTGGGGGAATTGTTTATTTCTTGCAACAAGCGCATCAATTGCTTATATCGATCATTTGTGAAAGTAGGAGGTGCCTCATCGGAAGTATGGCTGGACTTGTTGTTTGCGGGCCGAGAGGAGGTAGATGATTGCCCACGGCACTGCTTGTGGTTAGGAGGGAAGCCATGAAGTCGATAACACACATCCCATGTATGTCCCATGATGCCACAATGGGTACATCTTTCTCGGCCACGGGATGTGTTCGTCCATTTAGCTAGGTTGGTAGATGAAGTGGGAGTGCCAAGAGAGCTAGGGTGTCCATGGGATGAGGAATTTGTGTATGACCGTGGAGCATGGTTGCCATGAGTGCTAAGCAAAGTGCTTGTGGGATCAAACACTTGACCGTCCGATTGGATATGGCAGTGTGACTCATCTTGAAGAACTAGTGCATATGCACGTGCAACACTAGGTAATGGATTCATTAGTAAAATCTGATTGATAACATTAGCATACCTCGGATTGAGACCCATGAGAAATTGAAACAAGCGCCGATTCTCTTATTGTGTAGTGATCATAGAACGAGCAAAACAAGAGCATTGTGGTCACGGATCCATTTTATTGAATTCTTTTCAGCAGCTTCGCAAGTTATTGTAGTATTTGGTCACAATATCATCACATTGAGCAATTGTGCATATCTTTTGCTCAAGATGAAAAACCCTAGGACCATTTGATGGCGAAAAATGATTGCAAAGATTGGCCCAAAATCTGCAACTGACTCTATGTAGAGAACTGTTGGCACTAAATATGGATGGATGGAATTAAGAATCTAGGATAGGATCATATTGTTCACACGAATCTAGGACACATAGGCAAGATCGGTTGTGGCTGGTTTTTTTAATTCTCCTGTAACAAACACCATCTTATTCTTGGCGGAAAGGGCAATCTCCATGGCACAGGACCAATTGTTGTAATTGTCACCTGTAAAGACCATGCCGACAAGATTAGATCCGGGGTTATCAAAATGATGCATAAAATAAGGGCTGCCCGGCCGCTCATGTGCAGGAACTGTGGCTGAAGAGCTTTGAAGCTCGGTCGTCATGGGGACTTGAGGCCGAAGGAGAAAAGTAATCTGGTTGAATCAAAAGAGATCTCCCAAGCTTAACTTAGATTTTGGGGCCACATGTGACGAGCATTAAAGAAGCACAAGAGACGCTTCTTCGAAAAGCAAAAAAATCATAGGAGATGAATCTGGAGGAGTTTGGGGCCAGCGACCGAAAGAAATCCTAGCGCTTAATCGGAGCTGCTCTAGCAAAGGGAAGCAATAGCAGATGATCGCGAGTCCCTATCTCGATCGGAGCCGCTCCAGCAAAGGGAAGCAGTAGCAGATGATCGCGAGTCCACTATCTTAAGTCCACTATCTCGAAAACTCTTCAATGATATCCAATGCTACTATCATCCCCATCATCTGGTCATATCATCATTTTGGGTCCATCTTCATCATTCATCTCAACGATGGTTCTTCATAGACTATGGTGCTGGTGTTGGTGGTTCTCCCGACGTCTACATTCATCTCGCCATTGAATCCTTCACCATCATCTTCAAAGAATACGTAATCAGACAGAGTGAGAAGGCCAGAGAGGGAGAGATCGTGGTGAGGGACGTGAGGGAGAGGCTCCAAGGATCACCGCTCTAATACCATGTAGAGATTGAGCGAACATCACTTTCATTGATGAACTAATTTACAATATATATAGGGTTTAGAGCTAAAACAATACAATAGCAATTATACCCTTTATTATAAACCTGATTTACCAATAATTATGAATCAAGTTCAAGTCCGAGTACAAGACCGACCGGTTTCGTTATGCTCAGGAAGAAATTAAATGCATCGCACAAGACGAACAAGAATTGGATTATTTCTTTGACTATGCATGGGGGTAACAAATGAAGTTTGACAAATCCTCTGCTCACGGGTTTACATAAGTCAAAGAAAGAGGAAAGTAGCTCGCGTATATGTCTCTCGCGACCATTCTTCGTCCGCCTCATTAAATGCACACGTGCATGTATGCCCGTGAAAATTGAGGGTGCCACATGCTTCAGAGATTTTCTGTCTTTTGTTAATAAATGAAGGAGGGAACACAGAAGCTATGCTCATTTTTCTCACGCCGGTGCATGATGGTGAGGCACACATGCCATCATTAATCGCATGTGTGCGCATGATTTCAGATGTAGGTGCTGCCATTGACATTTGATGAGTGCATCATCGTCTTATCGCCACATCCATTCTCCTATATACAGAAGACGACGGTGGATGCAGAGGGCGGAGTGAGAAGATAGAGCTCCAAAGAAGCAAGAAGGGAGAGCTCAAGAGATAAATGTGAGAGCTCCAAGAGATTTGTGCGTGCATGGGTTGGGTCCATCGACCCAAGTTGTTAAACATTGTGAGTGTTCTGTATATGCTAGGGCTGAAAAACACTTGGATACGCGAGCGATTGGTATCAAAGAAAAATGAGGAAAGATCCAAAGAAAGATTGGATGTGATTGCAATGCCAAATCAAGGAAAGTCAGGGTCTGTTGGAATTGGAATAGATATGCTCCAATTATTGCTAGTATAAATTCTGTAAGTAAGTATTCATCAAAAAAATAATAATTCCATTCTCGACATGAATGTCAACTTTTATGTATGATAATTTTATGATAACCCAAATATTCAAAACTACTAATTGGGGAACAAACTAAATGACTGCCTGAACAATGAATTAAACAGTTAAATAATTTGAATTAAACCGTTAAATAAATGAAAGCTAATTGTTATATTTGAAAGCTAATCCTAAAATTGAGTGATGGGGTTTAAGACCAATGAGCAAACACAGCCCCCACTTAATTCATCATCATCCTTTGAAACACATCTTTTCAGTCAATCGCAATGAATGTATGCACAAAGAAGTAAGAAAAAAAAAGTGATTATTGCTGCGTTCAAAATCTCAAAGAGGCTAGCAATTAATGAAACTTACCTGTTCCTGTGGCCTGCCTCGCAAGAGAGAATATTTGGCTTTAGGGATTTGAGAAGGAATGAAGCGCCGTGACTGTGGGCGACCGGTATAAAAGTGCGTGATCACGCTTTAATATGCCAGAAAAATAAGTAGATAAAGAAAAGTCATTTTGAATGAAAGAGAAGGAATATATTCCGAAGGTTTAGAGATTTTAATTTTGCTAATATTTCGCAGAAAAAATTATGTAACTGACAAAATCTTAGGAAAATGAGAAAAGAACAAAGGGAGATGGGGTGCGATCGCGAAATCCAGGTCGGCAAATTAAGGTAAGTTTAGGCTTTGTCGGGATTGCCATCGCTTTCATTTATTTCGTCCATCGGACGCTTTCATTTATTTCGTTAAAAAAAAAAGATTTGAAAAATATATATATTTGTAAAAGTGATCATTTATATGACTTGAAATAATTAGTTAATGAAAAATATTTTTATTATTGACAACAATTCATAAAAAGTCATTTTTGTTCTTTTTTTTTTAAACAATACAAATGATTGCTTTTAGGAATATGTTTTCCAAATTATTCATTTTTCATGAAACAAGCAATTACTACTACTTCCATCACCATTTACCACTATAGATAACATGATAGTTTCATTCTCAACATGCATGCCAATTTTATGTATCACAATTATGTTCCCATATGTGTGTATCTAGAGTAATAAACGAATTTAAGGAAACTACTAGAACAAAACACAAGGACTACACGCACCTCATGCATTTTGCAAGGAATTTGAGTAGTTTTTATAGTTATTTGTTGTGTTTGGCAATTAAGATAAAATTCAAAATAAGATAAAATTTATCATATTCTATATTTGATGCCTGCTCAAGATAAAATAAAGTTAAATATAAGAGGGATAAAGGTTGGATAAAATTATCCTACAGGAGAGATGGAATAAAAATGGATATGATTTTTAATTTCATAATAGAAAAGTTATTTTTCTCGAATAACAAAATTATTAAATTAGCAAAATTAATTTTATATTTCAATATAAATAATATTTTAATTCTAACATAAGAAATTCAAAATAACAAAAAAATAAAAATTTAGTTCTTTAATTTAATTTAATTTTTTATTTATATATTTGACTTTATATTTATTAGATATTTTAGGTATGTTAATACAATTTAGAATTTAATAAAATTTTATTAGAATAATGACGTAAGGGGAAAAGGAAATTAAAAAAAGAGAAAAATAAAATATAAAAATAAATTAGGCAATAGTGTCATGAGAGATTTTTACCATATTTATTTATAAACTTTTAGGTTCATTTGTATCGATATACAGTTTTTACCAAAAAATGTGTATAATATGATATGAATATATTCGACTATATTACTATAATCACCAAATAGTAGATAGGATATACCAAAATTCATTAATTTCATATATTTTCCTATTCAATCATATCTCGATTAGAAATCTAGATGACCAAAAGTAATCTCAGAGTTAATGGGATGTCCAATGGAAAAATATGTCTGGCCAAAGTTTGGAAAATATTGATAAAAAATACGTAAAAATTATTTTGCAAAATTACTCTCTTGAATCAATTCTCTTCACTGTTTGTACTTCTCCCATCTTGATTACCGACATCTGATTGGTTGTGATGCTAATAGCTGGTACTTATTTCCCCTACATTCGCTGGTGACCATCAAGGACAACTTGTTGCTTAAGTGAGAGCTCATTTCCACCCAGTGGCTGTCAAATCGAAGTGTGCACAAGGGCGCTGTTCTCTGCCCCGGGCTTTGGTGACAAAAAAGAAAGGCGGAGAGATCAAAGAAGACGACATACAATGTATAACCAATAAGAAAGAAGAGAAAAAAACAGAAAGATTGTAAACAAAGAAAGGAAAAAAGAAATTTTAATTTTGAAGATTTAAGTGGATACAATAATTTTATCTTCGATCATTTACATGCTCGAACTTAACAAGCTCAAATAAATTCAATAATACAACCACTACTTATAAAAATGTTATATGCTTATTTAGCAATTTTAATGGATAATGTGTAGTAAGAGTAGAGCCGTGATTGACTGTAATTATGTTGTGTTGTGTTGTAAAATGTTTTAGTTATATGCCGTGAAATGATAAGTTGCATGGAACATAAGGGTGATAATAACCCCTACTTGCCCTCCTAGCTCCATGCTATCAGTTATATGTCGTAAATATCATTTTTTTTAAAAATTTTCCTAATTAGATGAGTTGAAGTGAATGACCTTATCGAGTTTAAAGCTTTCTCATCTCATCTAAACTAACTAGGTTCAATCAATATAAATAATATTTGAATTTACATTGGCAAAATTACTCATTCGGTAATTTTTTTTGTGTTTTTATGGTATTCCGCGAGTAATGTTGGACTCTATGGTGGTTGGAATTGATGAATGGTGTTGTAAGCTATTGTCCTCCGAAAGAAACCAACATAACGCATGAGAAATATAGAGCAATATGTGTTGAATAATTATCTGGTAAGGAAGTTAATTAGTTTGCTTAAGCAGGTTACTTAAGTTGAATCTGAATTAGGGTTAGGATATTTTGGGTAAAAGAAGAGAGAGAACGAGAGTAGAAGAATGTAAAGGAGAAAGCACGGTCCTTACCAAAAAAAAAAGGAGAAAGCACGGAGGGAGAGAGATGTGGAGCTTGCAGTTTCTGGAGATGGAGGATGAGCCTAGAATAAGAGAGAGGAAAATAAAAATAAGAAAATAAAAAGTAGTAGTGGTGGTAATAATTTGGGCTTGACTTAATTATAGAGAGTTTAGAATTGATTTAGTTTAGAGGAGTTTTGAGCTGAGTTTGATTTTTGGTGGGTTGGGCTTAATTCAACTGGATGGGCTTGATATAAGAGCCCAGTTGTGTCCACGGCCCAGAGACGCGAGGTCCAAGAGTTATCCTTATTCGGACTGGACCCAAGGATGCATCCCGCATCCTCTTTTCATCGAAGTAGAAAATTATTATTTTTTAAATAATTAGAATAAATTAAAATAATAATAAAAGACTAACTTTGGGCGCAAGAGGGTAATAAAAAAAATAAAAGAAGGAAAAAATATAGAAAAATAGGTCTTGTTTAGATGGTTTTTTTTTTTTAGGTCAAAGTTGTTTAGATGGTTAGTTCGCAGTATTAGATTTAGATCGATTTCATTTAGTTAGCACACACACTGTTTAGGGAATTTCATGGTATTTTCTAACTTAGTTTAGGTTTAGGTGGATTAGCATAAACTTGACTCGTATTTAGTTCATGGTGGCTGTTGTCCTAGAACTTAATAACAAGACCATATAACATTCTTTGCCTAACATTCCATCAGTTTACTTTTCTGCATTTTACTTTTCATTCGCCTTTTATTATTACTGTTGATTTACCTGATGTGATTTCTTTTATATTGCTTTTGTGTTGTAATTTGCTTGTTTTGGTCAAATAGTTACGTTACATTTTTGAATCATAATAGATGCAAAAACATCGCACGGTCACTTAGTGGACAAAGAACCCTAGGACTCATCATTGGATAAAGACCATATAATACACCTTGTTAATGATCAATTAAGTAAAGTATTGAAATGGCATTAATGAATAACTAGTGTAATTAAGTCTCCAAATCTAAGACTCTAATTATGTAGGAAGTGAGATATTCTTTCATATTTTACTTGGTTTCTAACCAATCTATTGGCGACTCCTTATCACATAGAATTCTCATAGGATTAATCAATTAAAATGAAAATTCTAACATCGTGCAAAGTAAGGATTTGAGGGGTGAGCACATTGGACCGTTCAGACCGAACTGGTTCGGTTCCCGAGAGCATCGATCTGATTTTCGATTTTATAAAAATGGAACAAGTGATTTTCGATTCGGTTCCTGGTTCCAAGAGGGGAACTGGACCGGACCGGACCGATAATTTTCTATTTAAAATATATTTTTTAAATTTCTTAAAAAATGCAATAAACCCTAAATAATAATATTTCTATTAATTTTTTAATTTTTCAATTTTTTTTGGCTAAGTGGTCGGTCATATTGGACCGGACCGGACCGGACCATTGGTGCGGTCCAATTCCCAATCCTAGGAGTATCCGGTCTGGTCCATGGTCCTAAAAAATGGGAATCGGGAATTGATCACCCCTAATCTATACTGATTGAAAATCATTGGTCCCAACTCAACATTATCTCAAACAAAAGGAAATGATAATTCAGGGAGAGGGTCAAAAGGTATCGTCCAATAGGAAACCCACCCAAATGATGATTGAGCCCCACTAGCCCATCAATTTTGAGCTCAAACATATACTACGATTTCATGCATGTCTAGATCCCAATGTCTACCTGCGGAAATTATCGATGATATAAGAGCAAAAAGAAAAGTTACATGTGAATTATCCGTGTAAGATATTCATTTCAAATCAAGAAACAAAGGAAGGATTACATTGAACATCTTATTGAACGAATTTAAAATTAAGAGATGACATTAAAATTATATCTATGTTGAGGGATTGGTTGCGTTAGAATTAAACAAACCATCTTTTTTTTACTTTCTGTTCATGCTCAGCTACATCATTGGATTGCTTATCCTTAATATTAAAAACTAAAGTAGAATAAATTTACCTATCTCTATGGTTATATTAACAAAAATATTTATGCCAAAAGTACTATTCATCTCACTTTTATATTTTCCATTCAACCTTACCAAACTTATTTTTCTAATTGTAGAGAAAAATATATAAAATTCAACAAAGAAGAATGGCAAAAAGGTAAAACAAAAAAATCAACTATCCGCTTTCTATTAAGAGAGTGTGCTTCATAAAATTATCTAATTGTGCTCATACAGTAATAAGCAATCTCATCCTTACAATTCTTTGTGAGAAAATTAAAATGCTTCTCTTATTTTCTTTTAAATAATTATTTTCATTTATTGAAAAAAAAGTAAAAATTCATTTAAAGGTTTATTTCTAGATTAGGATTCGTATAGTGTTACACATGAAGATGATGTCAAGGTTTTTTTGTTTTTTTCCTGGTTCTCCACTTAATTAAAATTATGGACATTATTATTAACTTTAATGTTGCATAATGAATAATATTTCAACGTGCGGCCGCCTAGTGTGTGCATAAAAGCCAGTATAAACCAGGATTTGAATTTTGTATCCATTCTGAAAAGTTCAACGTAGCCTCCATATGCACCGCTTGGTCAGAGAGGATAAAACTAGGGAAAATTACTAAAAAACTCCTAAACCTTTTAATTTGGCCAATTTAATCCTAAAAAATTTTGACATTATGCAATTAAGTCATTCACATTGATTTTGGCCAAAAATCATTAATGTGAACAGTTTTTGCAATTTTTTTTTTAAATTTAGAACTTTTTTTATATTTTATAATTAGTTTATATTTTTCTTTTTTCTTTTTTTTCTTTCTTTTTCCTTTATTGTGGCCAACCAATCTAGCAAGAAACCCCTCATTTGCCACCATGATACAAAACGAAAGGAAAAAAGAAAAAATATCTAAAATAATTGAAAAAATTGTCTACATCAATATTGATCGTACCATGTAGAATGGCAGATACCAGCGCAATTTTTGGCCCACAATAGTTAGAAATATTGTAAAGGCAAATTGTCAAAAGTTTAGGATTAAGTTGGCCAAATTGAAAGATTTGGAACTGCATTAACATCCATATATCTACTCTACTTCAAGTGCATTGACATTTTAACAGCACCCTCCGATCTAATAAAAAGATCACAATCTTTATATGAATAAGTGTCCTAGTGGAAAAGTTCAAAGTGATGCTTGGAAACATTCTAATCGTGAATTTCCTAAGTTTGGATGCAGGCAATGGGAGGTTGGAAATGTCGACCAAGCTTTTAGTAAAATTAAAAACATGACTCAAAAGAACAAAAGGGATTTTGTCTATTATTGAATTAAAAAGAAAGAATGTATAAGCCGACGTAATCTTGAATCAGATGTACAAATCAAACGAATCTTGGATTCAGATCACTTCTCTCAAACCCAGAAAAAGATATTGAAGAAGATCATATAAGCTTATATATGAAAAAATGTAAAATGAAAAAGCAATGGAAGAACAAAATGGAAGGAAGAGCTTGATTTCTTCTTCCTACAAGGGTATTTATGTTTTCAATTGAGATGGGATAATTCTTTAAATCAAATCCATTGCAAGCCATTCAAGAACAACTGAAAATGGATATGAGAATCTTCATGATTTGCTTGCTCCCGCAAAGGTTCTATCCACCGTAGGGTGCAGCAGAGAATTAAGAATCTAACTTATTTTTTATTTGCTTATGTCAAAGTTAGCCTCGTGCTCCTGAATTGCGTAACTTAGGATCAAGTTGAAGAACACACTTTTGAAATGCATGGCGTGCTTGTTAGGACGGTTCACGATATTCCCTCATATTTATGTGGTTGTTGACACCTGAATTTCAATAACAAATTCATCATGCATGTTCCAAAAAAATCATTCAAGAATCAAGTTTACCAGTAGACGGCAAGAGTTGACCATGCGAAAAAACAGTCAAGTTTATATATGACCATGCATTCCTTGTTATCCCCGTGTTCCTTTTGCACGTATTTACTTTAAACATGACACTTCATTAATAGTTAGGGTTCATTGCATGTGGGCCATCTGTGCATCTCGTGAAGATTAGTAATCGAATTAGGCGCATTAACCCCTATTCGAAAATGTCTGTTTATGTCATCCTGCGTCTTTTTTTATACTTTATACATGATACTTCAATGATAGTTAGGGTTCATTTCAGTATTAGAACCTCAGGCCTAACGGCTGAAATATCGGTCAACGGCAACCCTATAGAGCCTCGACCTCCCGAGTCTCAATTGAACTCGATAATGACATGTCTTTCCTTGATCCATTGGGGGCCCATATAAAACCAGAAAATTGCAAATCAAGCGTCACGACCAGCGTCTTCGAGTGTATTTTTCAACGATATACGGCCCGTACGCTAGCTCTAAGCATAACTTCCTAGGTTTTCCTTTCTCCGAGCTGGTGTCGGCCGATGCCCCTAGACGAAAACCGGTGATGTACGGGCTCTGAAAGTGAACTTCCAGATATCCGTGTGGCATGAAATTTTAACACAAGCTAGGATGATATGTTAAACTCATACTTTAAAAAAAAATTGCAGTTCAGCCGTGCGAACAATGAGCGCGTAGTCCCCCCGTTTCTGCGCGACTGCACATTATGCCCCACTAGACCCATTACTCAAATTACCCGCTTAATCCCACCCTTTTTGCACATCATTAAGAACTTAAGGATCAGCCTTTCTAAAATCCCAAATGAACTCGAAGACCTGAGTTGAAATTGGCCCAAATTAGAGGGCCAGACCGGTCCAAAATCTACCGCTGGAGCAGGCGTGAACACCAAGCAATCAAGCACAATCTCAGCTGAATTTCAGCTGGAAATGTGAAGAGAAAGCGTGGAGGGAGGGAAGAGGGGTTGCCGCTGCTGGATTGACTTGGGATTGATGGGAGTGATTGTGACCGATTTGAGGAGACAATTAAACCTAAAATGGATACATGCTGGAACTGAGATGGGAAAACTTGCTGGGCTAAAAGAGCCAGCTGGTAGTGCGATGCAACAGGAGGAGGAGGGACAGCGATGTCAGATAAATGGACACAAAAACTGCAGCACCTGGTCAGAGCAGAGGGGAGCTCGAGCGTGAGTTTTGGACCTTCTGGTGGTCTCTTCTTGGTCATTCTCTTCTAAAAATACAGCGCAAAAGTGAGAGCAAAACTGGACACAGAAACATGGAGAAAACCGAATAGAAATAGAAGGGGAGCTAGGGCGTGGGGTTTGGTGATCTTCCTTGGCCAAGTTAGAGAGTAAAAGTGAGAGACCATCGAGGAATTACACTCTCAATTAAGCCGCTTCATCTTTCTCATTAACAAAATATTCATGTAAAATTGCAAATCAAAAACAAAAATCAACGGAGTAATTAAAAAAGACGATTTGTGACGAGGAACATTTGTTCACTACAAGTTAAGGCGACGGAAACATTCCCATCGATCGTCGTCTTCAGACAACCTCCAGCCACGAAACCTAGTTAGAAATGTAGACAATCTTTGGAGCCGGAGCTGCTGCGGCAACGGGAAACCAAGTTTCGTTCAGTGGAAATGTCTGGCAAAAGACTGCGCATACTTGAGGCTAATCATGTGAATTAGCGCCTTCACTAAGAAGGGAATTACATCTTGCCCCTCAATTTTTGCAATTTGCCCCCTGACCTTCTGAAATTTGTGACAATATGACCCGTGTGGACTCCGACTTACTGTTCTCACCTATCCGACCATCGAACTAGCTATGAAAGGCAACCTGGTCGTATAACAATTATATATGTGAGCAAACAATATAAAAGACCATTTGGCATTGAATCCTATTTTCTTGTTGGAACTTTAGTCACATGCTCTTAATGCAATATATTTCTGAATGATTCTTCTACCTCTTTTATGCATATACTGATGTATACGACAAATTTCCCCTCCATAATCATACTAGTAAGTGGTTGGAGCTTCAAACAGAAACCAATTTATAAAATTTCAGGAGGCAAATTGCAAACATTGAAATATGCAGAAGGCAGTATATTCAATATCGAGATATCAATTGCGTGTATGCACGGATGGTTACGTGTTTCTTTTTGTGCGCGTGTGAGCGTGCATGGGGAGATAGGGTTCTATCTAGACAGGAGACATTGTTTCTAATGCAGAAAAATGTTACAGAAAAGCCAAACTTGCAGCCCATAAAAGAAAGGACTACAAGCATTAAATTCTGTTTCAATTTAGGATGAAGAACTATAAAGGGCAGCTGGCTATCTGATATTATTAGGAATGACTCCTTGATCACCAGAAACCACGGTGCCCACTTCTCCAGAGTTCAGACATAAAACACTGGAACAGCTAAGAAAGGAAATAATGAAAAGATGGACATTGTAAAGACCCTCGTATGCACATCAAGAAGTGAGAAACAAGCACAAACTGTAGGGCAGAAGAAGAAGGTCTTCGCAAAGGAAAACAGCTTTGACATGGTGAGCATGGTTTAATCAAAAGATCAATGAATAACTACTATTCACTGTCCAAGAAAATTTTTAAAATAACGCGTGAAAAAACAAATTTGAATGAGTCTGCATTTGCAACTCCAAAAACTGACATCAAGCTACAATGACAAAAGTTTAAACTAAAACATGCGACTAGAAATCAGATAGGCATGAAATTCGCATATATGCTATAAAGAATGACAAAGAACAAAGAACACCAACGATCTGAAACTTTCAGTGAACAACACTCTTAACCTCCTTCCAATGAACAATCTCACAACCACAGAGAGCACAGAAACAGAAGCACCAAATGACCTCAATAAAAGAAAAAACCATGAAACTAGCATGCAAAGTCAAAGCGAGCAGCCTCAGATCCGATACAAAATCCACCAAGATTTAAGTAAGTCAACAAATAGACAAACCCATTCCCAAAAGATCCACCTTTGCAGTATCTTCTCCTTTTCTTTTGTACCGCCCAAACGTGAGTTCAACTGACTCATTTGGTGAGTGGTTGAACCTGATAACTTTGAAGCTAAAAAAAAAGGGTGCAATTGGCATCTATTGGACAGGGAAAATGAAAGCTACTCATTCTAGTGGAGTAGCACTTAACTAAGAGATTGCTACTGTGAACATGCTATAAAACATACCAGAGGCAGAAGACCATCTCTCCAAGCAGCAGAACAATATATTGTCTAAGAAAGATGCATAAAATGACATCTTTCAATCAAGAATATCAAGTACCAGAAGACATAGATTACTGAAAGGCAATTTGCACAGCATTATGTCAATAAGGTGTCTCGATATTGTACATCTGACTGTCTTGACAAAGAGTAAAAGAATGAACAAGTAAATGCTCTAATGGATTGTCCCCAAAAAAATAATGCTATGAAGTAATGACTTTATCTTGCAAGCCAAATTGTCCACAAAAAAATTGCTCATCTATCGAGTGGCCCCTAATTTGAGGAAAGAAGCGGGACATTTTATCTCTGATGAACTCAGAAGCAGGAAGAGGCTTAGCTGCCTTGCTTTTGATTTTGGCTTAACTGATATAAAAGGCAAGCTCAACAACAAAATATTTCAAAAATTCATCATGTCTAAGGACTCTTTCTTGTTTGAGTACCAAATTGGTCGTTAGGCAGTGAAAATTGGAGCCTGCAACATTTCACCTTAAAGAACATTACCATGCAAAGGTGCTCTGTGAAAGGCTTCCTTGAATTCCCAATACAGTTATAAGAGGAAACACATAACGCAACAAATTTTTTATCCAGAAATAATCAATTGGTTGATGATGATGCTCATGGCACACGAGTTAAAAGAAATCATGAAATTCCAATCATGGATTAGCTTTTTGATTTAGCATGTTGCAAGTCAAATTGTTCCAACCTGAAGTTTAAAAAACTCTTAAAAAGATCAATCACCATATAACACACCTATTGCCAACGCCTGGAACAACAACCGAAATAATAAAGCATGCTCCATATCTTTCTTAATGACCGCAGTCTTTATATGATGATTGATTGATGCCACAAGTCGTGTCTCAATATTCTGCACTTGGTACGTTAAAGCTTCCAGACAAAAACTCAAAATGAGGACATCTTTTGGTCTACTAGATTTATACAATAGGGGAATAACCCAAGTGATACACCAAGTGTCACTCCAAAGAACAATAGGAGAAAGCACAAGACCATATGAAACCTCTGTCCAGAATATGTCCACACCACATCTATATCTCAACTAAAAGTTCCAATGCACCTCATAGATTAGTTGTCAAGATATGTTCAATTAGAAGATACCAAAGCATTTATAGGCAGACACACATGAGCCCAAGAGTACAAGCCACATGCTGCAGAACATTCTTCATGAAAATTCCAAGTCAACTGGTTTCAGACTTCTCCAAGGCTGCATCAAATCAGAAAAAGACACATATAAATACATTCAGATATAACATCTTTAGAAGCAACCCACAAAAAATAAATCATGCACATAACCTCTTGAAATGTAGTGTGTAAGTAAGAGAGTATGTTTGTACACATGCAAATGTGTGTGTCCATGTGCACATGCAAATGTGCCTGAGAGAGAGAGAGAGAGAGAAGAGAGATTACTATTGTAGTTCAAAAGCTTCTCAATGAGGTCAACATGAGTCATCAGCATTCGCCTACAGCAATACCGGACCAATCCCAATGCATCAAGAGCATCTCTGCACACCAAGACATCAAACTTTCAAGACTCGAGAATTCTTCACAAAATATTGCTGCATAACCACAAGCATTCGAAACTCATATCTAAAAGGAACAAAACCGTCTGTACAGAAGCAAAGACGGCTATAAACCAGAAATAGAGAAGTCTCACCCACTCCCAACTCGGAACCACTTCTAACGGCATTCTTATCAAATGCCAACAACGAATGGCCATTCTGACCAAACAAAGTTCCTTCCTTCAATCTCTTAACCATATCTATTGCCCTTCTAAAGATATCGGCAAACACTGTGAAATCTAAACGACCATTTCCAAGAACCACCCTGAGCAAACTATAGCATCATGATAATCCATGACAGATCACGGAGCCAAACGAAGAAAGGTCCTCAAAGTTTTAAGCGTCACCTCTGGGCCTGCTTTCATTCTATATAGCTCTCTATCACAGCTTCACAAATTGTACCATCAAGAATCAAATAGGCAAAAAAAAAAAAAAAAAATATGAACAACCCCCTCCAAAACTAAGCAGCTTGAATAACATAAATAGGAAAAAAAATAAAAAAGGCAAAAGCAAACGGTGAGCGCATCACCCTTCCGGATAATCAGCCTGGAGGAGATCAAGATACTGGTCCCACTTGTTTCCGATCACCTGAAACCAGCAGCAACCATAAGCACACAACCTCTCGAGCTAATCACAGCAGATAACAGGACCCTTTAAAGGTCCATGCACAATAGAGTGTCGAATGCACAAACTTCGTAAAATCATCCCCCAAAAGGCGAGAATGGAAACGCGAAACCGCAGGGACGGTGGCAATACCTTGCCGCAGGTGAAGCAGCGGACTGGGATAATCATCTTCGCCGGCGATACCCTTAGTCCGTCTCTCCCTCTCGGTCTCTCTCTCTCTCTGGGTTCGGCTTGCTACCGTGTGCAATTCGAGAGAGCCGACAGCGGTGCTTCTCTCTGAAGACGTTTAAGAACATCCGAGATAAAGACCAAGAGAGACAAAGAAGGAAAACGGGTTTAGGGTTCTTCTGTCTAGTTGAAGGCCGGGCCGGGCCGATACGGGCCGTGCTTGTGCGTCATTCTGCATCGTGGCCCGAACTAGTTGATTCTACTCTGCTTCCATCTTATGATATGACGAATTTATTTCCCACATAGATAGACTGATTCCTTTATGATTATTATTTTTTTCATTCTACGATTAATTTGAATTTTTTTTGCAGTTGGTCCAATTTTATTTATTGCACTTGATGAAACTTATTTGATGAAATTATTTATAGGTTGTTCTGTAAAGCAAAACAAAGCCGTAGTTCCATCTATTAATAAATTTATATGTTAAATTGCAATGTTCGACTTTTTCCATTTCAATTTAATTTTAAGTCAAGCTAACAGGTTGAATGATTTAACCAAAAATAAAAATCAGATGTAGTATGAGAGTAATACCAACATTCAGCGAGATTTTGGCAAGACTTCTTCCCAAGAACTTAATTATTTGTAAGATTCCTGAAAAAAAAGCGAATTTTCTTTTAAAGGAAAATCCAACTCCCGGTCATCTAATGTAGAAATTCTGCACATCATCATTGAAACTTCACTCGTGGTGATCGGAATGTCGTTCTCAATGCTCGTGAGGTGAAGCCGTGGCCTTTCGTCGGTGGAGATGAGAGGCGTTAAAAACACACATGATAATTATTTTATTTTTGTTTTGGAATTATTTTTCTATTCCAGACTTGTTTCTGGAATATAAATTCATTTGGTAAGACAATTTTATTTTTTCTTTGTAGAATAAATTTCTATTCTAGAAAGATATTTGAAATAAAAATCATAAATACATTTTTTTATTAAGAAATAGAAATTAGAAATTAATTATCACTTTTCTACTTCTCATTCGAAGGAGTCTCTTCCTAACTCCTAGCTATCCACCCCTCTCTAGTTGCTACCACCGGCCACTGTTGCCACTCGTCGTTGCCACCGTCATTGATTGTTGATTGCCGCCATCGCTCCTTCTCCTCGTCGCCACCAATTGTTGGTCACCGCTAGTCACCCAACACCATTGGCCCCTCCTCTCGGTGGCTGCCCACCATCGTGGCCAGTTGCCACCGTGCCCTCCCCTTGTCACCACCAATAGCCCACCACCGTTGTTGTCCCCTCCCCCTATTGGTTGCCCACCACCACCTCCTCCCTCTATTGCCGCTAGTGGTTGTCGACTGCTGTCACCCCCCTCCTTCCCTCGACTAGTTGCCACTACTACCTCTCCCCCCACTGTCGATTGCTAACCACAGCTGTTGCCCCCTCTCCTCATCGCCAGCGTTGCCCCCATTATCCCACCGTCGCCACTCGAAAAGGAGAAATTTTGTTTTGTTATCAAACAAATTTCTATTTTAGGAATTGAAATTTTATGTCATTATCAAATGCACTTTGTTACTCAGAACTCATCCAAGAACATAAATAGTCTATTTCCATTCTTGAAATCTATTTTTGCTTCATAAATCAATTTATAGCAAGAAATTTATCATTCGTGCACTAAGTGGAGAATATAAGGAGTATTAATACTATTAAAAATGGATGTGATTTCTCTTGTTCAATAGTATTTTCTAATGTTCTTTTTACTTATAAAGGAAATTAAAACACATTAGTAAATGTTTTAAGTAGGGAGAAGGACATCAAAAGTGCCAAAAAGTATGTATAACGCTTACCTTAGTGCCAAAAGTTTTCGTTAGATCATAATTTAAGTGCCAACTTCAATATGGATTGCTGGAAATCCAATGTGGCCATATTTTATTAATTTCTCAATCTTACGCAGCTCAACGTGGCTCTCTATTGTGTCTAGTTGGTATATAACCCTTAAATGATGTCGTGTAGCAAGTTAAAAATGATCATTTTAGTGTCAATCTCAATGAAAAAAGTGATTATTTTATTGCAAAAAAAATGCCACCTCAAATAAAAATTTTAATGACAAAAGTCATGTTATTTCTTTGGTCAGAAATTTTTGCTGGAGTTACTTAAGTGATCTTTTTTTTTTTTCGATTGGATAATTAAGTAGCTGATAAAAACTGTTGGTATTCAAGTGAGTGTTGTATATAACTTTTGGCACTTTTAGTATTTTCCTTCCGTTTTGAGTGTGTTCATTTTGTCTAACTAGTTGACTTTCTTACTAAAAAGTTAATTAAGAAATCAACTGAGAGGTAGGAGTATCAATTTCGGTTATGTATGATGGTTCTAGGAACGGCCAAGGCCCAGCCCAAGTCATTGAATAAGTTCCAGTTCCAGGCCCATGAAAATTCCCAAGGTTCGGTTACTTCCTTGGGGATCCGTCCGATCACAGGAGAGTAAATCCCATCCGTTGATCGTAAACCTTCTAAGCTTTTGTGTGTAGCTGCCTTTTGGATTGTAGAGGTCCAAATATAGAAATCAAGAGGGAGATGAATTGGTTGAAATGTAACCAAGGGTGACTTATCAAATTCTTTTGTGCAAGGGCAAATGTTGAGACTTCTGCAAACTGTACTTTGAATCCACTTTATGCAGCGATGAAAGCAACATTAAAAAAGGTAAATCCGATAATTAAAAAGATAAATATAGAGAATATCAAGACAAGATTTACAGCGGTTCTCTTTCCTCTTGACTACTCCACTATTTCGAGCTCTAGGAGCCCGATGAAACTGATAAATAATGGAATATCTTCAACCAAATTGGGCTACTAGACCATATGATATTACGAGAAACATATCCATGAACTGGGTCTTAAATAGTTAAATCTCCATGAGCTTGATATATATAGAAACTATTTGATATATCACCACATTAATGTAAAACGGGAAATTCACAAAAAAAAGTCATAAACCTACTGCATTAGTATTAATTCTATTTTAAATATTTTGACGATTTATCAATTTAGTCCTAATTCTTCCAATTGAGCCAATTTAATCATAATATTTTTTACAATATGTCAGTTTAGTACTTTCAGCAAATTTTGATGGAAATCGTTAGCGTAACAGTCTAGTCAATGCCAACCATCTGACATGATAGAGCCGGTGCTCTTGTGGATAATTTTTTAAAAAATTTTCTTCATTTTTCTTCATTTTTTTAATTCTTTTCTTTTCTTTTCCTAACCCTAGGTTGCGCGAGGTTGACAATTGATTCTCGTTGGGTATGAGCAAGGACCTTAGCACCCCTTGCTTAGGTCCAAATGAGAGCTGCGATGCCCTTGCTAGCCAAGTGTGCAAGGGATTAACACCCTTGTGCATGGCTGGCGATGGTCGGTCGATGACCTTGTTGGCCTAAGGTTAGAATAAAAAAAAGGAAAGAAGAAGAAAAGAAAAGAAAATAATTAATAAAACAATTTAGAAATTTTAAAAAATTTAAAAACCATGCCATGTAGAAAGCAAGTGTTGATTAGAACACTCTGTAAGTAATTTCCGATTAAAATTGATCGAAAGTACTAAATGAATAAATTGTCAAAAAGTTAAAGACTAAATTGGCAAATTGTCAAAATTTTTTTAACCAAATCAACACAATTGAAATGTTTAAAACTAAATTAGCAATGCGTCAAAATATTTAGAATTACGTTAGCTAAATTGAAAAGTTTATGATTAATTGTTGCAACTGCAATAAATTTATGACTTTTTTGGTAATTTTCCAATTATAAAACATATATTTTCTGCAATTGTAACCTTCAAATATATTATACTCACGTTGTATCCATTGTTTACTTTTCATATCCAATAGTTATTAGATGAATATAACATTCAAAATGTGAATACTTCCCTTTGATATCTCCAAAGTTTTACTCATGGGAGATGGCACAACACTCGGAGAAGATCTTTAGGATGCGATAAATGTTCTGCATTTACTCTAAGAACTCATTAAATGCTTTAATAAGATTCTATGGGCTTATCCAACTTGTATAAGATTACTATAAACACATGTAGTTGTGACAAGTTGATCGGTCCTTTGTTGGATTACTGAAGACGTTCATGCTTTGGCCTTAGTGGCTTTGGATTTTTAGGGATGAGAGAGGCATGCACCGTTGACCGCATGCATCATTTAAGCTGTTGAATCCAATCAAATTTAACGAGTCATTAAAGTCATATTTTTTCTTAGATCTCATAGAAGTAGTCAAAATATTTTTATTGCCTATAATATTTACAAATATGTAGGGGGGGGGGGGGGGGAGTGGCATGCACCAATGATCACATGCATCATTAAAACTGGAGAAAAATTATTCAAAAAGTTTTTAAAATATTACACTTTTGTCAATTCATCTAAACCTTATTATTATGCTAATCAATCCGGTTAGTTTTAGCCAAAATTCATTGACATAGACATTGACCATCCTATATGATGTAGTTGGTGCTAATGTGGATTATTTTTAATAATATTTTTTAATTGTTTATATTTACTTTATTTTTCTTTTCTTTTTCCCTTCCCTTCTTTCTCTAGCCAATCACCATGCCCCGACAATGGCCTATGATCGGTTAGAGGTAAGGGCCACCAAAGTCGACCTTACCATCGCTAGGCGAGGTTGGCTCTCCCTAGCTTGATGAAGGTGAGCCTTGCCCACCTTGGGTGAGGCTCGACCTTGCCTAGCAATAGCAAGGTCAGCCTTGCCATCACCAAATCTAGTGAGGGTTGAGCCTCGCTAGTCGTAGGGCGAGGTCAATCTCGCTTAGTGATGGCAAGGTCAACCTTATCAAAGGTGGGTGAGGCTCACCCTCTATTATAGCTAGTGGCAACAACTTGCCGGTCTTCACCTTTGGCTAATCGCTAAGACCTAGCAACTAGCTAGAGAAAGAAAGGAAGAAAAAATAGAAAATTGGTTGGATGGACTCAATTGGCAAAATGTGAAAAATGTTTAGCATTCAATTGGCAAAATGAAAATATTTAAGATTGAAATGATAAAATTACAATAGATTTAAGACTTTTGGGACAAGTTTTCCTTAAAATCGGTGAATCCTATCAAATTTAACAAGTCATTACAGCCAGATTTTCTTTTTCATCTCATAAAAGTAGGCAAAGCATTTACTGCCTATAATATACGAAAATGGGTATATAAAGGGTTGCGCTTGCTAGAAAACTCCATACAATTTACATCTTGCTTTATTGTAAGGAAGATCAGAAGCATGGGGACTAATCAGACACCATTACCCACCTTGTGATGATCGCGGATGCACTAGCCTCGAATGCTGCCTGTACGGCCCTAAGAGGCTTAAGTCCCTTTTTTTTAATTTTCCTGTTCCTAGCATACAATGTTGTTAATTTACATCAGTGCTTTCCATAATTTGAGCTTATTATCATTTGCACATTCGAGCATGTGAAATTTAGTAGTATGCTTGGATGGCAAGGCATGCAATACTAGTCGAGTTTTGACGGCATTATCTAAGGTTAGGTTTCATAAAGGGTTGATTGCAGTGCTTATAGGGGGCCGACTCCTATGGCCCAAGTTGGTGGGACAGAGTGGAGACACAGCAAAGAAGGTGATCGAGAAGGACAATTTGTACGTGTTGGCTGTGCTGACGCCGATGGGAAAGTACCTGATCGCGATTTTTGCTATAACCGAGTGTATATTTGGACTAATGAAGTGGGCCTTGTTTGTAAGGTACCAGAGGTTGGGTGACGTGGGAAAATGTGAACCTAAGTAAAATAGCTCATGAAGCTATTTGATATAATAAAATGAAATAAATAATTATTTGATGTGGCCTTGTTCATTTTTTAAATATTGTGAGAAGTTTTAAGAATTTCCTTTTGATTGTTTTGTTAACTTTCGAATTACAATTCTAATTTATGATTTAAAAATGATAAATAAAAGTTCACCATAACAATAATTTCCAAGCTTCTTCAGCATTCCACAATCTACTGCGCCTTGTCAAATTATGGGTACATTCTTGACGAACAATGTCTCTTCCAAGGTCTCTCAGCTGATCATGCATCCATATATCATCACCACGAACAATTTTAATTAGACTCAAATCAGTAAATCTCTTCAAGGAAATATGTGGGCATAGACTACAAGCATCCTAGAAATAGGTTGGCAATAAAGAGCTTCCATTTTGGAAGAAGCATGCGATATCAAGAAAAATTTCCTTTTCCATATCTGCTAATGCATCATAACTTATCTTCAGCTCATCCCAAACTTCCTTAACAGGTACATTCTTCAACCTTACTAGCATTTCTTTCCATATTTCCTCTTTTTGGTCACAAAGATAAGAACCTATGACTTCAAGAGCCAATGGGAGTCCCCCGGTCATACGTGCAACTTCTCGAGAGAGGCTCTTATAAGCATCGGGAGGAGAGACCTTGTTAAAGGCATGCCACGTGAAAAGCTCCAACGCTTTATCAAGATCCATTTCCTTTACTTCATAAGCCAAGATTCCCTTCACTTCATTCAAAATTTGCCTATTCCCTGTCGTAATGATTATCCGACTCCCATAACAAAAAGTGTTAGGCCCCCCCGCTAGTTTCTTAAGTTGTTCTTTATTGTCTGGATCATCTAGAACAATGAGAACTTTCTTAGAACTGGCTCTCCTTGAATGACAATCGTAGCTAGAGGCAGATCTCCATACTAGGAGCATGCTAAAAGCACGCTAGAAGTGTGCCAAAAGCGTGCTATAAGTGTGCGAGAAACGTGCAAGAAGTGTGCAACCAGCGTGAAGGCACATTGAATAAGTGGCACAAAGCAACAAAAATATTACCACTTTTGAAGATGGCTTAATTGCTAAGAAATGTATGCCATTGGGAACAAAATTAATAGTGTTTTGATGTGAAAACCAAGTTTCCATAACTTCTACATATAAGAAATGTTAATTTTATCATAAATAAATAAAATGTTAGACTAGTGATTTTAGAATAGATTGACATGACACTAAAGTGCTAACTTGATGATAGTGAAGCAACTAAAGATGAGATGCAACTCCATTAGAAAAAAAAGTCACACCTATACTTGATAATTAAGACAAGTCCTTTCATAATTATGAACATGGCCATGTATAGCAATGTTGACATTGTACATTTGCCAAAGTTTTTGAAGGCTCTCCCTACCCATTAGTTCTTCAAATGGTATTTTCTGAGCCTCAAAAAAGAAAGAAAAAATCAGAAGCATAACCCAATACTGATGTGCAAGGAAAATCAACCAAGGTTGTTTTTGTCTTTGAACAAATGTTAGACAGTGCTCGATGAACTTGTATTGCTCTGTTCCCTCCCTCTAGGGAATGGAGTAGGTTTGAATGATTAAAAGCAATCAACTTAACTAATCCATAATCAAAATCTCTGCACAAGCTCCATTTTGTTTGGAGAGTAGTGAAATGTTCCTCCACGACCACCCACGATGTGTATCGTTCCATTTTGAGTTCATTTGTAGTAATTATTCTTGTCGCAACCTAATTTTTTCAAAATATTTATATAGGTTTAGGGGTATTGTTAATTTCGGGCTGACGACCCTTAATTAACTCGAGCTCTTCCAAATCCATACCCCGCGAGACGTTGGAATATTTACAAAAGTTTTCAAATTGGGAGTTGCCATTAGTCTATTGAGGTCGATTAGGAACCAAGCGAGATATGAGAGTGTGTCTCACTTTTTACGCAATCAGAGGATCTAGGATCGGGGATTTGATTATGTTAATCACGCGACTAACGCCCTTTCGGTACCTAACTTGATTGTGCATTGGTGTGATCTCGGTAATGTATTCGAGGAAACTAAGTCTGTTCTAACCGTTCTAAGGTAAGGAAATAATATCCAAAATATCATTACAAAATAAGGTGCACGGATAACCTAATATCGTAAACTAGGAAAACCTATTGTATAGCCCTAAAGACTTATTCAATTTTGGTCTTTTTCTTTTTTAAGGGTTTTCTAATTTTTTGCAATTTTTTTCTTTTTTTTTTGAATGTTTTATATTTTAATATTTTTAATATTTTTGATATTTTTTAATATTTTCGAATTTCCGAAATTTTTAAAAAAAACTTTCAAGATTTTTGGTATTTTTTGGCCTTTCTAAAAATTTAAAAAAATTATTAATTTATTTTCGAATTTTCGAATTTTTTCTAATTTTTTGGAATTTTTGGAATATTCGAAAAAAGAAAGAAAATAAAATAAAATAAAATAAAAATAAAATTTTAAAACCTTTTTGAAATTAAAGAAAACATTTTTAAATTTTTGATGATTTTTTGAAATTTTTGAAATTTTTTAAAGATTTTAAAGATTTTTTTTTGTTTAATTTTCTGAAATTTCTGATTTTTTTAGAATTTTTAATTTTTTTTATAAAAATAATTCGGACCTTGTTCAGGTAACCCGGCCCATATTGGGCTAGGCCGGAGCAGCGACCGGGCTGGCTGAACGGCTCGGTCAAAAATCTTTTGAAAACGCCCATGATTAAAAGAAATTAAAAGAGCCCATCTCCAATTCTATTTTCAGCCCAAATCTAGTCTAGGCCCATTCAAAAAAATAAATTTAGCCTAGCCCCCCTTTTATTCATACTTTCGGCTGGCCCCTTTTTCTCTCTCCCTCTTTTTTTTTTTTTTTTAATTCCTTCTGCTGGTCTTCTTCGCAGGAGCAAGGCGTGCCGGGAGGTTCGCCGGAACCCTATGTGACTTCCTCGCCAGAGCTTGTTGATGGGTTCTCACTAGTCCTAATAGGGTTGTCTCGTCGTCGCCGGGCGTCGGTCATTCCGTCTGACCAATGCTGAGCGCCGCCGGCCGTCAGTCATTCTGTTTGACCGACGTCGAGCGCCGCCGGCCGTTGCCAGTGGTAATTTCTAGCGATCCCGGAAGCTCACCTTCGCTAGAAAACTAAAAACGTCTCTTTTCTACTCAAAAACATATGGAAACCTCACGAAAATGGCTATAATACTAATGGGAAGCACGAGAATAGATAATAAATGATCAAACATTCATAAAACCAGATTATCAAGGGAGGCAAATTTTGGATCTCATTGGCGCATTTCGTCAAACGCCTATTGGGCACTACTGGATTCGAGGACCTTCGGCTCAACTAAGCCTCGCACTTGCTAGGGGTCTTTGGAAATCATGTCAAAAGGAAGCAGGGGCAAGCTAGAAGGGCGGCAAGGGCCGAAACTCGCGTGAACTGGTCAGCACGAACTCTAGCCCGCCTCATTCGAAAACCAAAGGGAGAAAACCAACCTGTTCAACTTGAGGAAGACGCCGGGATGCCATCAAACGAGCTCGTGCGTGGCCGAACTCTTCTTTCTCTTGCTCTCGATCGCTAGGTTCACCTTCGGACGTCGCTGGATGGGCTCGGATCGGAAAAACGGGTTTTCTCTTCCCTGTTTCCCTTTCTTGCTAACCTATTTCCGGCGCCGGGGTTGAGGCGCAGTGGTGGGTCATTGGCGATGGTTCAGCAGGGCTGCTGACCACCTCTCTCTTCCTCTCTCTTCTGGTCTTTTTTCTCTTGTTTTTCCTTCTCCCCCTTTTTGGTTCTCCTTTCTCTGGTTTTTTTTTTTCTCCATTTTTCGTCCGACCCTCTGCTCACTGATCCTCCTCTTACCCCTTGTTGACGCCTCTCCTCTCTAACTGTTTCTCTCTCTCCCTATGGACGCGTGACAGCACAGCAGGGGAATCTTCCCCTACTAGCGTCATGTGGCAGACGCCAGCCAGGGGGGGCGATGTCCAAACGACACTGTCGCTTCCTGTGCTGTTGCTGCACATGAGAGTGGAGGGGAAATGTGGGAAGGTGATGGGCTGGGAAGGAGAGGAAAATTAGAGGGAAATGGGGCTGGGCCCAAAAGAAAAGAAAGAAGGCTGGGAAATAAAAGGAAAAGTGGGCTGGGCGAACTAGCCCACTCAATTTTTTTTCGATTTTTTGATTTTTTTTAAATTATCTTTTCTAGAAGTTAATACATATTTATATATGCAAAATAGATGGGCATTTAAAGCATTTGAACAAAAATTTGGATGTCAACAATTCTCTCCACTAGTACTGGTTTTATGTAGCAAAACCAAAAAGGAGGATCAAATGGCCTTGTAAATGGCAATCGTAGCTAGAGGTGGATCTCCGTGCTGGAAACGTGTCAAAAGCGTGCTAAAAGTGTGCTAGAAACGTGCGAGAAGCATGCCACCAGCGTGAAAACACATTGAACAAGTGGCACAAACCAACAAAAAGATTACCATTTTGAAGATGGCTTAATTGCTAAGAAATCTATGCCATCGGGAATAAAATTAATAGTTTTTCGATGTGAAAACCAAGTTTCCATAAGTTCTACATATAAGAAATGTTTCGGACTCATCACCTTCAATTGCTTGAGATTTTTAATCGAATTGGGTGAGTCATCAATTTTTGTTCCTGAGAGATGCAACTCCTCTAATGATGTCAAGTTGCCTATCGATTTTGGAAGGTTCCTCAAATCTCGACAATAACTGAGTGAAAGGAACTCGAGTTGCATAAGCTCTCCGATGGAATTTGGTATACTTGTAATTCTTGACCATGATATATACAACTCACATAATGATGCTAATTTCCCGATAGAGGATGGGAGTTTCTCTATTTTGGTTTCCTCTATGATGAGGTGCTTTAGATTCCCAAGTCCTCAAATCTCTTTAGGCAAATTTTGAAGATCACCGCATTGCATAATGTCGAAGTGAGTAAGACCTTCTAGCTTCTCAATGGAGGAGTCAACTTCTTCCAAGTTTGAACAGTCTTCAAGAGTTAGTCTCTCCAAACTCAGGCAACCAGAAAAGTCTAGAGTCCGTTTCAGTCCACTACAACTTGAGAGAAAAAAAACTTTCAATTTGGTTGTCATCTACAAAAGTCGCTAATATCGTATAAGAGAGGGTCAAATAAAGAATACAATGTTGAGAGAACATAAGTACGAATTCACACCTGCAAAATGTTCCATCCACACCAATTTTCGTTGTATCCATAGTTTGAAAGTTCGAAAACTACTAGATTTTTCAAGTGCAAATTGGCCATTCTACGATCCAAAAGAGGATAATCCCAAGAGAGCCATCTTAGCTCCAAGAGATAATTGTTGATATCTCTAACAAAAGTCCCTCCTTTTAACTTGAGAAATTTCAGATTAGGCATCTTCTTAAGTTCTTCATGCGCAATGCAGATGGAATTAGAACCATGTTTAACTAAATTGAGTCCTCGAACTTTATCCTTTATCTTCCAACATAAACCATCAATGAATATGACCTTGCAAACATTAAATTTGTCCTTATAATGGCCAAAAGGAAACTTTTAAATGGGAAGTAGGAAAATAATTGTACGGTTGATAATGTATGGATCCTATTTTAACTTTACCTCGTTTGACCTTACTACTTTCCAAGCTTCTTCAGCATTCCACAACCTACTGTGCCCTGTCAAATTATTGGTACATTCTTGACGAACAATGTCTCTTCCAAGGTCTCTCAGCTGATCATGCATCCATATATCATCACCACGAACAATTTTAATTGGACTCAAATCAGTAAGTCTCTTCAAGGAAATATGTGGGCATAGACTACAAGCATCCCAGAAATAGGTTGGCAATAAAGAGCTTCCATTTTGGAAGAACCATGCGATATCAAGAAAATTTCCTTTTCCATATCTGCTAATGCATCATAACTTATCTTCAGCTCATCCTGAACTTCCTTAACAGGTACATTCTTCAACCTTACTAGCATTTCTTTCCATATTTCCTCTTTTTGGTCACGAAGATAGGAACCTATGACTTCAAGAGCCAATGGGAGTCCCCCGATCATACGTGCAACTTCTCAAGAGAGGCTCTTATAAGCATCGGGAGGAGAGACCTTGTTAAAGGCATGCCACGTGAAAAGCTCAAACGCTTTATCAAGACCCATTTCCTTTACTTCATAAGCCAAGATTCCCTTCACTTCATTCAAAATTTGCCTATTCCCTGTCGTAATGATTATCAAACTCCCATAACAAAAAGTGTCAGGCCCCTCCGCTAGTTTCTTAAGTTGTTCTATATTGTCAAGATCATCTAAAACAATGAGAACTTTCTTAGAACCGGCTCTTCTTGAATGGCAATCGTAGCTAGAAGTAGATCTTTGTGCTAGGAGCATTCCAAAAGCGCGCTAGAAGTGTGCCAAAAGCGTGCTATAAGTGTGTGAGAAACGTGCAAGAAGTGTGCAACCAGCGTGAAGATACATTGAACAAGTGGCACAAAGCAACAAAAATATTATCACTTTTGAAGATGGCTTAATTGCTAAGAAATGTATGCCATCGGGAACAAAATTAATAGTGTTTTGATGTGAAAACCAAGTTTCCATAACTTCTACATATAAGAAATGTTAATTTTATCATAAATAAATAAAATGTTAGACTAGTAATTTTAGAATAGATTGACATGACACTAAAGTGCTAACTTGATGATAGTGAAGCAACTGAAGATGAGATGCAACTCCATTAGAAAAAAAAGTCACACCTATACTTGATAATTAAGACAAGTCCTTTCATAATTATGAACATGGCCATGTATGGCAATGTCGACATTGTACATTTGCCAAATTTTTTGAAGGCTCTCCCTACCCATTGGTTCTTCAAACGATCTTTTCTGAGCCTCAAAAAAGAAAAAAAAATCAGGAGCATAACTCAACTTCGATGTGCAAGGAAAATCAACCATGGTTGTTTTGTCTTTGAACAAATGTTAGACAGTGCTCTATGAACTTGTATTGCTTTGTTCCCTTTCTCTAGGGAATGGAGTAGGTTTGAATGATTAAAAGCAATCAACTTAATGAATCCATAATCAAAATCTCTGCACAAGCTCCATTTTGTTTGGAGAGTAGTGAAATGTTCCTCCACGACCAGCCACGATGTGCATCGTTCCATTTTGAGTTCCTTCGTAGTAATTGTTCTCTCCACTAGTACATGTATTATGTAGCAAAACCAAAAAGGAGGATCAAACGGCCTTGTGAATGGCAATCGTAGCTAGAGGCAGATCTCCGTGCTAGAAGTGTGCCAGAAACGTGCGAGAAGTGTGCCACCAGCGTGAAAACACATTGAACAAGTGGCACAAACCAACAAAAAGATTACCACTTTTGAAGATGGCTTAATTGCTAAGAAATCTATGCCAATGGGAATAAACTTAATCGTGTTTCGATGTGAAAACCAAGTTTCCATAAGTTCTACATATAAGAAATGTTTCGGACTCATCACCTTCAATTGGTTTGAGATTTTTTATCGAATCGGGTGAGTTATCAATTTTTGTTCTTGAGAGATGCAACTCCTCTAATGATGTCAAGTTGCCTATCGATTTTGGAAGGTTCCTCAAATCTCGACAATAACTGAGTGAAAGGAACTCGAGTTGCGTAAGCTCTCCGATAGAATTTGGTGAACTTGTAATTCTTGACCATGATATATACAACTCACATAATGATGCTAATTTCCCGATAGAGGATGGAAGTTTCTCTATTTTGAATTCCTCTATGATGAGGTGCTTTAGATTCCCAAGTCCTCAAATCTCTTTAGCAAATTTTGAAGATCACTGCATTGCATAATGTCAAAGTGAGTAAGACCTTTTAGCTTCTCAATGGAGGAGTCAACTTCTTCCAAGTTTGAACAGTCTTCAAGAGTTAGTCTCTCCAAACTTGGGCAACCAAAAAAGTCTAGCGTCCATTTCAGTCCACTACAACTTGAGAGAAAAAGAACTTTCAATTTGGTTGTCATCTACAAAAGTCGCTAATATCATATTAGAGAGGGTCAAATAAAGAATACAATGTTGAGAGGACGTAAGTACGAATTCACACTTGCAAAATGTTTCATCCACACCAATTTTCGTTCTATTCATAGTTTGAAAGTTCAAAAACTACTAGATTTTTCAAGTGCAAATTGGCCATTCTACGATCTAGAAGAGGATAATCCCAAGAGAGCCATCTTTTAACTTGAGATAATTGTTGATATCTCCGACAAAAGCCCCTCCTTTTAACTTGAGAAATTTCAGATTAGGCATCTTCTTAAGTTCTTCACACACAATGCAGATGGAATCGGAACCATGTTCAACTAAATTGATTCCTCGAACTTTATCCTTTATCTGCCAATAGAAACCATCAATGAATATGACCTTGCAAACATTAAATTTGTCCTTATAATGGCCAAAAGGAAACTTTTAAATGGGAAGTAGGAAAATAATTGTACGGTTGATAATGTATGGATCCTATTTTAACTTTACCTTGTTTGACCTTACTACTTTCCAAGCTTCTTCAGCATTCCACAACCTACTGCACCTTGTCAAATTATTGGTACATTCTTGACGAACAATGTCTCTTCCAAGGTCTCTCAGCTAATCATGCATCCATATATCATCACCACGAACAATTTAATTGGACTCAAATCAGTAAGTCTCTTCAAGGAAATATGTGGGCCTAGACTACAAGCATCCCAGAAATAGGTTGGCAATAAAGAGCTTCCATTTTGGAAGAAGCGTGTGATATCAAGAAATGTTTCATTTTCCATATCTCCCAATGCATCATAACTTATCTTCAGCTTATCTCGAACTTCCTTAATAGGTATACTCTTCAACCTTACTAGCATTTCTTTCCATATTTCCTCTTTTTGGTCACGAAGATAGAAACCTATGACTTCAAGAGCCAATGGGAGTCCCCCGGTCATATGTGTGTTGACACCCGAATTTTTATTTATTTTGTTCCAATTGCCCATTTATTTTGCACTTATAAATACATATTAATTTACAAAAAAAAAGATTTAAAAAAAAAGATTAAAAAAAATCGAATGGGCTCAATTCAACCCAGTCCTCTATTCGCCCATTTCTTTTTCTTTTTCTTCTTCTTTCAGCCCACCTCCCTCTTATTTTGGGCCTGGCCCATCCTCCCTTGGATTTTTCTTCTTCTCCCACGTTCACGCACACACCACACGGACACGCGAAAATGCAGCAGAGCAGAACGTGGGGGGAAGGGGCAACGACGCCGCTCAAATAACCCCCACCACTGAGAGAAAATCGGGGAGGAGAAGACGAACAGGGGGGAGACGATGATATTTGAAAAGAGGGGAGGCAGTTTTTGAAAGAAGGAGAAAGGAGAGAAAAAACCAGCGAAGAGGGAGAGCACGGAGAAAAAAAAAAGGCAGAGAGAAGGGGAGGTTTCTGGAGTTTGGAAAAAAAAAAAAAACCAGAAGAGAGAAAGGAAACAAGGAGAAGTGAGGGCAGCTCCGAGAGGAAGGGGGACGTGGTCAGCAGCCTCGCCTGAACCACCGCGGACAACCTTCCGCCGTGCTTCAGTTCCGGCGCCGGAAACGGAGAAAAACCAGAGGAAAACGGAGAGGAGGTTAGCCGGGTTTTTTCTGAATTTCTGAGGAAGCTTTCCAGGCGAGATCTGTTCTAGCGTTCAGGCAAGGAGAAGAGAGCGAGAAAGAGTTGCTGTCACTGCCGGAGGCCATCCGCTCGTCGCCGTCCGCCGCAAAGCCTCGACCGAACCAGGTAAGCTGTTTCCAGGGGTATCCCGGTCCTGTTTTTTGGCGAGGTGGTCAGCCGAAGCTCGCGCCGGTCGGTTCGCGCAAGCTTCGGCCCCTGTCTATCCCTTTTTTGGTTGTAGCTATGTCCTTTATGCCATGTCTCGTGAGCCCAGTTCACGTTCGAGTCTCGACGGAGTCGGAAACCTTAGGACTTTATAATGCATATCACCTGTTTGAGGAAATGCCTGAATGAAACGCAGAATTTTTTATCACCGAATCTAGGCCCGATAGCTTAGTTTAATGGTTATTTTTCCGTATGTTGTGAATCTGAGTTTTCTTTCATGCTTTTCCTTGGTGTTATGACGAATCTTATGAACGGTCCGCGTCGGGTCGGAGTGAGTGTTCTCGGTTCCGGCGAGGGAGAAGGTCACGGGTCGCCGAAGGGGGGAGTGGTCAGCGGCGGCTGATGCCAATGGGGAGAGGGCGAGCACTAAAGGATGATATCTCAGCAAAAATATGAAAAGAAAAGAGAAAGAACGAGCTGCGGATTTCTGGGTTTTGCTGAAAATAGTCCACGGGCGGTTGAAGATAATGTGTAGAGGAGAACGAAGAAGAAGACCAGAAAAAAAGAAAAAAGAAAAAAGAAAGGGCTGAAAATTAAGATAGGGGCTGGGCTGAACATTTTTCGATTGGGCTTAATTTGAAATTTGGGCCGACCGCTGGTGTGGGTTGAAGGCGACTGGGCCGATTTTTTTTATAAAACAGAAATGGGCTTTTTAATCAATTTTTTTCAAATGGGCCATTTTAAAAGTATTTTGGACTGGGCCATTCGGCTGGCCCGGACCGATAGGGTCCGGGTCGGTTTAGTAGGGCCGGGTCTCCCGACCCGGTCCGAATTACTTTTTAATTAAATAAAAAAAAACCCAAAAATTCGAAAAAATTAAATATTAAAAAATATTAAGAAAAATTTCGAAAAATCATTAAAAATTAAAAAAATGTTTTTTTTAATTTCAGAAAGGTTTTAAAAATTTAATTTAATTTATTTTACTATATTTCTTTTTTCGAATATTCGAAAATTCCAAAAAAATTAGAAAAAATTAGAAAATTCCAAAAGAAACATTTATTAATGTTTTTTAAATTCCAGAAAAGCCAAAAATTTGCAAAAACCTTAAAAGCTTGTTTTCTTTAATTTCAGAAAATTCGAAAATATTAAAAAAATATTAAAAAATATTAAAAAGCACAAAAATTCAGAAAAAATTCAGAAAAATCAGAAAAAATTGCAAAAATTCAGAAAACCCTAAAAAAATAAAAAATAACAAAATTGAATAAGCCTTTAGGGCTCTACAATAGTTTTTTTTTTTGAATGTGTTGCAAGTCTTCAGTTGACATACAATTAAGTTAGGTACCGAAAGGGCGTTAGTCGCATGACTAACGTAATCAAGTCCCCGACCCTAGAATCTCTGATTACGTAGAAAGTGAGACACGCTCCCATGTCTCACTCGGTTCCTAGTCGACCTCAATAGACTAGTGGTGACTCCTTGTTTGAATGTTTTTGTGAATATCTCACGTCACGTGGGGTATGGGCTTGGGAGAGCCCAAGTTAATTAAGAGCCGTCAGCTCGAAATTAACAATACCCCTAAACCTAAACCTACTATTATTATTTTCGAAAAATAAATTTTTAGGTCGCGACAACGTGCAACTTCTCGAGAGAGGCTCTTATAAGCATCGGGAGGAGAGACCTTGTTAAAGGCATGCCACGTGAAAAGCTCCAATGCTTTATCAAGATCCATTTCCTTTACTTCATAAGCCAAGATTCCCTTCACTTCATTCAAAATTTGCCTATTCCCTATCGTAATGATTATCCGACTCCCATAACAAAAAGTGTCAGGTCCCCCCACTAGTTTCTTAAGTTGTTCTTTATTGTCTAGATCATCTAGAACAATGAGAACTTTCTTAAAACCGGCTCTTCTTGAATATCAATTGTAGCTAGAGGCATATCTCCGTGCTAGCAGTGTGCCAAAAGAGTGCTAGAAGTATGCCAAAAGCGTGCTATAAGTGTGTGAGAAACGTGCAAGAAGTGTGCAACCATCGTGAAGACACATTGAACAAGTGGCACAAAGCAACAAAAAGATTACCACTTTTGAAGATGGCTTAATTGCTAAGAAATGTATACCATCGGGAACAAAATTAATAGTGTTTTGATGTGAAAACCAAATTTCCATAACTTCTACATATAAGAAATGTTAATTTTATCATAAATAAATAAAATGTTAGACTAGTGATTTCTAGTGATTTTAGAATTGATTGACATGACACTAAAGTGCTAACTTGATGATAGTGAAGCAACTAAAGATGAGATGCAACTCCATTAGAAAAAAAAGTCACACCTATACTTGATAGTTAAGACAAGTCCTTTCATAATTATGAACATGGCCATGTATGGCAATGTCGACATTGTACATTTGCCAAATTTTTTGAAGGCTCTCCCTACCCATTGGTTCTTCAAACGATCCTTTCTAAGCCTCAAAAAAGAAAAAAAAATCAGAAGCATAACCCAATACCGATGTGCAAGGAAAATCAGCCATGGTTGTTTTTGTTTTTGAACAAATGTTAGATAGTGCTCTATGAACTTGTATTGCTTTGTTCCCTCCCTCCAGGGAATGGAGTAGGTTTGAATGATTAAAAGCAATCAACTTAACGAATCCATAATCAAAATCTCTGCACAAGCTCCATTTTGTTTGGAGAGTAGTGAAATGTTTCTTCACTACTAGCCACGATGTGCATCGTTCCATTTTGAGTTCCTTTGTAGTAATTATTCTCTCCACTAGTACAGGTATTATGTAGCAAAACCAAAAAGGAGGGTCAAACGGCCTTGTGAATGACAATCGTAGCTAGAGGCAGATCTCTATGCTAGAAGTGTGCCAAAAGTGTGCTATGAGTGTGCTAGAAATGTGCGAGAAGCGTGCAACCAGCGTGAAATACATTGAACATGTGGCACAAACCAACAAAAAGATTACCACTTCTGAAGATGGCTTAATTGCTAAGAAATCTATGCCATCGGGAATAAAATTAACAGTATTTGGATGTGAAAACCAAGTTTCCATAAGTTCTACATATAAGAAATGTTTCGGACTCATCACCTTCAATTGCTTGAGATTTTTTATCGAATCGGGTAACTCATCAATTTTTGTTCCTGAGAGATGCAACTCCTCTAATGATGTCAAGTCACTTATCGATTTTGGAAGGTTCCTCAAATCTTGACAATAACTAAGTGAAAGGAACTCGAGTTGCGTAAGCTTTTTGATAGAATTTGGTAAACTTGTCATTCTTGACCATGATATATACAACTCACATAATGATGCTAATTTCCCGATAGAGGATGGAAGTTTCTCTATTTTGGATTCCTCTATGATGAGGTGCTTTAGATTCCCAAGTTCTCCAATCTCTTTAGGCAAATTTTGAAGATCAACGCATTGCATAATGTCCAAGTGAGTAAGACCTTTTAGCTTCTCAATGTTGGAGTCAAGTTCTTCCAAGTTTGAAAGTGGGGGTTGTCATTGAATTTTATGCGAAAATTTTGAGATGGAACTCCTCTTTCCAATTTGGTTTATATAGTTTAAATAGATAATAAAGGATGATGCAAACATATCAAGAGCGAAACATAAAGGTTGAGAATGAGAATGCCATAAATGATGAAAATAATTCTTATTAAGGGTGCATTTATTTCGCGGAAAATTAATTTTTAAAAAAATTCCTAAAAATGAATTTCTTGTACCATTTACAAAAATCAATAAACGAAAAATATTTTTATGTCCGCAAAAAAGTTTTGACCTAAATTATTGATTAATTATTTCAACTATATAAGTGATTATTTATAGAAAAATATTTTTCAAATCATTTATTTTTTTGCGAAATAGATGGAGTCAGAATTTGAGTGAATGGGAGAAAATATTAAATAAATTGTTTAGCTCTTTTACATATTAACATATTCTCCTCCAGAATATACTTACCTTTAGCGGGCATGGGAGTGGTGTGGATTCTCCCAAAGCACAATGCAGTTTGGCGTTCTTGCTAGTGCACTATCTTCCACGGCTTATTCGACCTCAGAGATCAGCACAGGTGGAGGGGAAACAAGAAAGCAAAATCAAGAAGCAAATCATCGGGTCATCGCTCTTCTGCGCGAGTGACGTTTCTCTGTTAATCTTGTCAAGGCTAGTCGGATTTGGCAGCCGGCAATCAAATGCCAATTACGGCCACACTATCTCAACGCAGTAGGTCTTGTTTGCAGATTGCCCTCGGAAGAAGAGATGATGTAAAGAATGGCATTCAGCCTATTCAAACCAAATAGCTAGTGCAACACTCTCTCTTTCATACTAAGCAACTGCTATATTATGTGACGGTTCTGGACAAAACATCTCCCCGTTCGAGGATCGATATACCTGAGGATACAGACTAGAATAATTGAAGTTTAGTATTTGAAACAGGTGTTCAACAATGCAGCTGAAGCTGAAAGCGCAAAAGATGGTGTCTGAACAAGAAATCTCTTCGGCTTGTAATTGTCTCTGCTTCCTTCTCTTATATCCAGGTGAAAAGCTTAGAATTGAGAGCTGATATTAAACCTTTGATACCATATGTTGTAGGTGATGGTAGAGATATCTTTCTATAGTTTGATTCTTGGCAACTATGCGGCCCTTGCTGGATAGTTCTCTGCCAGAGTTTGTCCATACTTGAGGCTTATTTCTGCAAGTTGCAGTACCTATTGAGGATGCAAGGTGGAATTCACCAGCTGCTAGATTAGATGATGTGGTATTGATCAATCAGCATTATGTGGAGTCATTTCTGCTAACGCAGGTAAGCAGATAATAAGGTGAGATGAAAGGCAACTCCTTCCAAGCAAGTTCCCCAGTCAACAGTGCATGAAGTTGTTCAAGAGCCAGAGCAAGCAGGGCATTTTGGCAATAAGATTGATTTGGTGGGCTTGCTATTTGAGTAGGCTCTCAACTATGCTGTTGCTGTTAAATGTTATTTGCTGCGTGGAGCTGCTGTTGAATCAAGGAATCACTTGTTTATGGAGTGCAGTTGCTAAGGAGGCTAGCAGCAAGATATATCAGAGACGTGGTATATTCAGAGGCTCGTTTGAGTGGGATCCTGAGTTGCAATGAGCACGTAATACCTGGAAAAGGCCAATTTATTGGCCGGTCTCATCTTCAAGATTGCCTGTAGCAGCAATTCATGAAGACAATTTCATAGTTTAGGGCAAATGTTATGTTTTTTTAAGGCGGTGCTTTTTCCACTCCTCATTTGACTTAGACACTCTCTCTTTTGTATTTTGACCATACTATCCCTTTTGGAGCCCACTACTTATGTACAACTCTATAAAAGTTATATTTTTTAATGCTTTTGATTTTGTTTCTTCTTTTTTTGCGGGTCCCACTTTCCTTCTTATTTTTTCCGCGCTTGCTATTGTCTCTCTTGCATGTTGTTCTCTACTTTCTACGACTCTCACTCCTTCCACGAACCCCGTTATCCTTTGTTTTCTATTTATGATGCCAATTGGGTCGTCCTCCACACTTTTGCTCGCACTAGTATTGGGCTCATCAGTGGCCTCCCCAACCAGCCTTTTTTCTCCACCGTTCATGGGCTATTCTTGCACCATGGAAGGTAATATTGAGAAGGATTGCTTCTCTCTCATCCCTTTTTTTTTAACATATATTTCTTTCATCTTCTTGCACATGTGAGTGTCTAGAGAAAGAAAAGATGTCTCCACCATGTAGAGGCATAAAAGTCGAGAGTAATAGGCTAGTCGTGTTTTTTTAAATAATATAAAGTGAGATTTGAATTAGTAGTTTAATTAGATTGCAGTTTTCAATGCCATGAATGAGTATTGAAAGTACTCTTTTTGGAGATTCCACGAGAAATTTGAGGAAGAAGTAGAAGATGGAGTGAGAGGCGTTGAATGAAGAAAATGGCCGGTAGGAGAAAAAACGAAAAGACGATTTGTAAGAATGGCGAGACAATTTGCAAGAATGGAGAATTGAGACGTTAAAAGCATGGACAGAAAGAAGAAGGAAAGTAAGGCCTGCACAAAAAAAGAAGAAGAAACAAAATAAAAATTATTGACTAAATAATTAAAAAAGATAACATTTGTAAAGTTATACCAGAAATAACCAGAAATAATAGGCCTTATAAGAGATAATATGGTCAAAACGCCAAAAAATTGGAGTGTCTAAACCAAATAAGTGGAAAAAGTGTTGCCCTTTTCCGGATTCATTTAGACGTTTCGTATAAGATTGAACGATAAGGAAAAAAGTATAGGCTCTTCCTCTCAGCCTATAGCCATTTGTAGGAGGTGGAGGCTGAAGCCACAGGGGGGATGTGTTGCGTTTTGAACATTTTTCTGTAGCAGAGAATCCCTCCTTTGGTTTATGAAGTCAATAAAACTCACTGCTTATCCAGCCAAAAGTGAAAAGGAATAACAAATCTTTAGATACTTTTATTTGCAGATCAAGGCTCAACTCAAAATCAAAAAGCATTAGTTTTGCCCCGTCTTTTTGACGAAAACTCACTCCCTATAAATAGATCGAAAGGTTACAATATGTGAACAGGAAACTTAACAAAATCCTAGATGTCTAGCAAAAATTCCTCGCCACAGCTGAATATTCTATGTCTCACACCTTCAGCCTGCCAGCTGAAACAATCATTTAAGGCAGGCTAAGACAGATCAAAGAAGATACTCCCGAAAGGAATTCTGCTCAACCATGAAACTACAGAACAGAATCAGCTAATGATCATCTTATTAAGGAATTCGGCTTGCTCCGGGAAATACTCCAGCAATTCATCCTTGGTGACCCAGACAAAATCCTTGCACTTCCGAATGTTAAACTTGTTTGTCGCAATAACTTGAGACTTAAAGAAGAATCGCTGAAAAAGAAGGATTAAATCAGCAAACTTAAGGATAAACAATCTCTCTCAAGTTCTTCCAGAACGACGACAATATATCATTTCTAGAGCAGAAATGGACCACATACATGTACGTAAGTGTGCACGTATGACTGATGAACTAACGTCATACCTTAAACAATGGCACTTCTGCTGAATCTTCCGTTTGTTGTATGACTGTATGACCCATAGGAGCATTTCCAACAAAATATGTATGTGACAGCTCTCCTAACACAGATTCCAGTGCTGACTCTGCACACTGGAGAAATTAGCCATTATGAGAGAAGGGAAGATGAGTATGAGGAAGAAATGTAGATGATGCAAATTTGACCACCTTTCGCAATGTCTCCTCAGATTCATAAACCTTTTCAGGAAAATGCCAGACAGGATTAGCAGCAGGAGAACCGTACGCATTACCATAAAGAAGAAGATACAATCTCCGGTCTAATGCTCTTTGTAAAGACCTATTATACATTCAAACAGACACGTGCCATAAGAGGGTATGTAAAATAAGTAGATCCCAGAACACCTATTGAATCATCATACAACTGACTCTAACAGTAAACATTCTTTGATGTAAGAAAATAAGGTCGAAACATTAATGACCCCACAAACAGGAAATAAAAGAAACACCGATCACATTTTACATCGTATGTGATTTATTATCAATGCCAACCTCTCATCACAGAACATCAAGTATCGCCAAATTGGATCACATTTGATTACGACAGAACAAATATGCTTGTTTTTCATCACAAATGAGTTTGCAATCTCTGAAGAAAACCAGCAAACCAAGAATTTGTACAGCACTTACCGTGTTGTTCACAAGATACAAAATTCATTATTTATTAAAGAAACAATCCCCTGGATAGGAGTATTTCCTTTCCATTTTACAAAGCTGAATTGCAGAGAAGAGTTAACATAGAGGTCTATCATGATCCACAAAAGCAAAGAAGGCCCAAAAGAATGGGAGACACATATTAAGGAACACCACTAAAAGAAACAAAATAAAAGATATCCAAGAAAAACAACGTGGACTATTCTACTCTGACAAATACCAGTAATAGCATCAAACATGCACCACAGAGGAATCCATACTTTCTATCATTTGTTTTGTCAGCTTCAGTGATCCGAGGAGCCGGTACATAGTCAATCTGGTAATCACCTTTTCCCCTAGTTGAAAGAAGAGGACAAAGTTTGTGAATTGAAAACGTGATTGATCGGTCAATAGCATACATGAGAGAGAGAGAGAGAGAGAGAGAGAGAGAGAGAGAGATGATAAACAAAAGAAAATAGATATCTTCCATGCAACTAATGCATTAGATTTAGATACCACAACCATGATTAAATCAAATGACCCAGAGAGAGAATGGGCCACTGTCTGTAATCATATGGTAGAACATTAAACAATTAGTGAACTTACAGATCCATGGAAAAATGAAAACACATGACATTTTAGGTTCAGGCCTAGCAAAAAAGACTGAAAAAGACAAATAATAGATCGAGAGAGCTTGCCACTCACTGCATTTGAAATAAAATTATGACAATTAGCTTCAAGCCTTACTAGAGGGATAAAAGAATAGATCGAGAGAGACTGGCACTCACAGAATTCAAGATAATCACAATTTGTGTCAATGACTAGTCTCTAAGGGGAGAATGAATAAGAAAGAGGGGGGGGGGGGGGTGCAGAAGTTCTCTAAATAATAGCATTTAATGCAATTCTTACTGGACCACAGTTTCAGTGCATTCACCATAGTTTTGTTTTACAAAATCTCCTCATTAGGGGGAAGTAGACAATCCTATACTTATGGATTGAGCTTGCTCAAACAATTACATACTTCTATATATATAGTGCAAGCCTCTGCAATAATTTTCTTTTCCAAAAAAATAATTAAATGGAGTATAAAGACCACTTAAGAAAATTATATACTTAAAAAGAGCATGAACCATAGAAATATCAAATTAACTGTCACCAAGACTAAATTCCTCGAACTAATTGATTCAAAGATTTATCCATGACAAGGGGGCAATGTTTTACACAATTGTCAATATCAGCATATGAATTTTAAGTTTGAACCCTCTGACACTGAACAAGAAGTCAGTTTTAACAGGCAACTGACACAATTTAACCTTGGGCTCAAAGAAATTATACAGACAAAATAAATGAAGATGCTCATTTCACAAACTCAGTTAAGACTTTAGATACCCAAAAAGGGGCATATGTCAGAGCAAACTGCTTAGGCAAGTGCACGTCAGATTAAAGTAAATGAAGTAATGAGAGACAATTGGCAATTTGCCATTATAGCTGGAACTAGCAAGTCAGAACTAAGTACTAACAAGATAACACTAGGTCAAAAAGGATTGATTGATACACAAACAAATGTACCTGGCATTAGACTTGTCTAGAAACTCATCTGGATATCTCCTCCGATACTGCTGACACCAACGAAATCTAAGCACATATGAAAAACAAGCAAAACCAATGCATACCATTAGTGTGCAATTTTCGTTCCAGTCACCAGCCGATCTCACTGATTCAGACCGGTCACCAAACTCAGTCTCCCGATGAATTTGTTGCAAAAGTGAAAACCCCTAATTAGCATTCATCAGGAGTTGTGTGAATCCATTTTTTTCCTTAGCTTAAAGTAAGAATGAATAAGGAAATAAGGATTCTTCACTCTCCCAAAAGCTACATATCACGAGAAATTGGAATGTAGCTTCAAAGTGCTAAGGTAAAGTTCAATAAATTAGTCTTGAAATAAAACCCCGTCAATCTTGGAGCTGATTGAGATGACCATCAGCTCATTTTCGTGTAAAGAAGCAAGGAGCATTTAGCTGAACTACAGCCCAAGTCAAAGCACTCCCCTTTAGGAAGAAAAAACGAAAGCAAAAGACTACCCAATTGACAAACGACGCTCATGCATCCAAGCATCATCCTCAGCTCCGAAATGCAAACAAAAACCATAGAATCCACTCCTCTCCCCGTTCCCCAATAAAAAGAAGAGCAAAGGAGTGCAGAAACTCACGAGAACTCCTGAAACGCGTACACCACGGGGTCGATCTTAGGGATGACGACGGGCAATCTCTCGAACAGCACGGATGCGACGATCTTCTCGGGCTTGGTGCAGAACCCTCGCGCCGGCCGGACCAGCGACGACAGCGACCGCCGCATCGTTTTGCCTTTTGCCCTCTGGATCCAGCAGCAACGCAAGACACAGCGTCAGATGAAACGCCAACAGAAACAAAGAGAAGACAAAGAACATTCTCGGACGAACACATACATGGAGATATCAGAGGGACAGAGGGACAGAGAGAGAGAGAAAGAACCCTCGCGACTTCCTCGGTGGCCGCTAAAACCCTCGGGGACGACGTTTACTGGTAAGCTTTTCAGCAGAGGAGGAGGAGGAGGACGAGGCCGGGCTGCGAAACGTTTACTGGTTACCGGCAAATGCAGGTCGCTGTTGATCCGATGCTCTGCAGGGTCGCCGTTTCTTGGGGCCGAATTGGGCCGGTCCGGGCCCATCTTCGGGCTTGATTTAAAATTAGCTCTGGGGATGCGGGCTACCGGGCCGGAGAGCCCAAGCCCAAATTAGCTCTGCCCGACCCGAAATACTATTGAAAAATTATAAGTTAAAATAATTCTTGAACTACAAAATGGATTTAGTCAACACCTTTCCATGAATTTTAATAAACTATGTTAATTTCTCCTTACGCTCGTATGCTCTCTCTCATTTACTTTTTCCCCTTTTACCTGCTGGCTTATGTTTCCTTAGGTTAAGTAAATAGAACTTATGTATCCTCTAAATGAAAATTTATCTGTATACCTTGTAAATTAGTCAAATACGCTGGAAAATATTATGTTAATGAAGCATTGTTACAGGTAGGTAAAGTAAGATAGGGTAGCTTTTTGTTTCTAAAAGCACTTTTGCCATTGAGGGCGTGAATAATTATTATTTTATTTCTGGCCAAATTTATTTTTCTATTCTCGGAAATATATTTGGAATAGAAATTTGTTTGGTAATGCGATTTCATTTTTCTATTTCTAGAATAAATTTTTAGTCCAGAAATAGGTTTGGAACAAAAAAAATAAGTAACAATTTTATACTTTTCTATTTTTGGAACATAATTGAGAAGTAAAAACTTTCTTGTAACTCATTTTTGCAACTAGCTGGTTGCCCTCTCGACGCCAGCCACCTCCCTTCGTTGTTTGCTGTGCTTCACCGGTCACTCGGGAGGAAACAAATTTTGATCATATTAAATGAATTTCTATTTTAGGAATAGATATTTTATGTCGTTATTAAATATGTATTTCTAGCCAAAGATTATGCTAAAAATCTATTGACTACCGTCAATTCTTTGGATTGAGTATCTAGGTATGTTATTTTGACTCTTTGAGTAACTTTATTTCGAAAAAATGAATGATTTATAAAATATTGCTTAAAAAAATTAGTAAATGAAAAATATTTCATTATTAACAATAATTTATGTTTAAATATTTTTGTGGAAGATGAAAATATTTTTTATTCATTCATTTTTATAAGAGATACAAGAGATTATTTTCAAAAAATGTTTTCTAAGTCATTTATTTTCTGTGAAATAAATGAAGCCTTTGTTTATAGAAATTTTCATTTGCACAAATTGTTTTCAAACTGAAATTAGTCAATTTGGATTTGGTTTGTGGTTTATGTACTTGCGTCAGCTTTAGTCTATGATCTTCAGCCCACGTTGCAGACCTTCAGCCAAGCTTCGAGCTCAATCTGGCCATGGCGATCGTGAGCTTTGAGTAGTGAGTAAGGATGGACAAGGAGTTTTTGCCGAGTGATCGCGAAGTGGAAAACGACAATAAGTAACTTTAAATTTTCTTCTTTAGTGTTTTTTTAATCTTCACCTGATGTGGTGCTCGACGCCATGTGAGTGCCATCTCAGCGCCACGTAGGATCCACATTGGATTTTTTACAGAGATTTTCAATAGAATAAAAGAAGGGTAAAAGTGCTGTTCGGGATACAAGTTTATGATTTTTTATATTACAAAAAAGAGTTTTGGGTAAACCTGTAATAGGCATAGTTTAGAGTTTAGAGTTTTTAGTGCCTTTTTCTCTAAATTTCGCACAAATTTTTAGCTATCTCATAGACCTCAACTCACCTTAACCATATACTAATGAATTAATTAGATCAAACTTGCCTTTTCATATTTACTCTTGTTCTTTTTGGGTTCGTCTTTGTTTAGAAACTTTCGGTGCAATCTTATAAGAAAAATGATTAGGTAATATTTTTTAATATATTATAAGAATAAATTGTTGTGAGGTTTATTCTTTTAAGAATTTGTGACTCACGACAGACTGTTATTCTCACAGTAATTCAAAGACTATTATGCTAGTAAAATCTATGTAGCTCGAGTAGAGCTTTTTAAAAGCAAGGTTCTTTGGCTCGATTAAAAGCAGCCATGGAAGCGAAAATGCCCGTGATTGTAATGGCCACAACAGTTCCGGATTCGACAGGTCCGTCTATGGAATCGAACACCACCTCCAACACATTTAACTTCAGCCCCCACAGCCAACTTCCCACTTAACCACCCCCACCACCGCCTGGCACCGTAGGACTTGACCACCATTGCCAAACTCGTCCACCATGATCGCCAGAGCAGGCCGCTGCCACCACCGTGCTCGCACGCCACCATCAAAATTGTCTGGCACATCAGCACGCATGGATAAACTCGGATTTGACGTTGGGGCACAGACTGAGCGTGAGACCTCAGTTGTGAGGTCACTCGACCTCCAGTGTGACCTCACTACCATTGCAACCTCCATTGGAGGCCGCCCACCTTGGGCTAAGCCGAGAGAGAGAGAGAGAGGGGCAGCCGGAAATTCTTTAAGCTCAGGGCCATGGCTGCTCGAGCTTCCTTGAGCTTGGAAATTTGGCCATGGTGGCTGGAGCTTCTTCAAGCTTGCGGCAATGGCAGCTCTAGTTTCGTCGAGCTTGATAAATCATGAATCAGACGCATCAATTTTAGCAATCCTCTTTCCTGTGTTATCAGATTTTTGAGCGCATCTCCTCCTACTAATAACCCATGTCTATCGAGTAATGGCCAGTAGAGCTTCCATCTAGCATTTAAAACTTCCATATCATGATCTCAATGCAGAGAAACCATGCAAATTTTTAACGAAGGATCAACAAATGATCAGGTTGGAGGAAAAAGAGTCATTGGAGAGGAGCAAGCAAGTTCTCTTTCCCCTACTCTTCGTGTCCCATTTTCCCTTTATATTTTTATTTTTTTTCTTGTCAATTTTTAGTTCTTGGCTATTTTTTATTTCTATTTTTTAGACTACTTTGTGAAGGAAAGTAAAGAAAATAGGTTGAATGTTTGAAAGGAGACGATGAAATAAAGAAATTGGAAAGGGGGGGGGGGGGAATGAAAAAGAAAAAAGGCAAAGTAAGGTACGTGTGAAATGAGGAGATTAGTGTCAATCATACATGAATCTCCTCCGTAAAGCACCAAAATACTTATTAGATCATTAGATGAGGTAGATGACATTATCAAATTGGATTAGATTAGGTTAGAAAGATTAGATTAGATATTACATTACTAGATGTCTTCGTCGATAGGCAAGTGAATCATAGACAAAGAGCTTTCGTGCTTTCTACTATTAACGAAGATCACCGATCAAACTTGAATGGAACTTAAAAAAGCTAGACATTAATCCGAATTACTTGCTAGACCAAATATTGTCACCGTAAACAAAGATACAAAAAAATAACAATAATAACCAAGTTTGCAAGAGAAAGCTATAGTAAAATTCGCTGTAATACATCCATAGAAGGGAGGTGCACACTCTCACGTAACCTTTGACTTACACCCGAAGAATTTGATAGATCAATAGAACTTTTCCATGAGACCGCAGTGCGGAGATTGATGATGCTTCCAATTGTTCTAGTTCCTTCCAAATCTTTCAGTTTGATAAACCGAATAAGCCTCACCCGTAATTCGACGTGCAGACCCTTGAAGTGTCAAAATTTGGCATAAGGGGACACTTAAGTGTCAATATCAGAGAAAAATGATTAGTTAAATGCCAATGATGAGAAAATTTGGCTAAAATGCTGACGTGACATTTTTTCGATAAGTTGAGGTCGAAACGGTGTTATTTTAGGTGCTGATATAGCCAAATAAGCCCAAAACGACGTTGTTTTGAGTGCTGACACGGCTAAATTAGCCCAAAATGACATTGTTTTGACCTTGATTAGATTTTTATATAATTATTAATTAAATCATGTTAAAAATGAAATTAAAAAAAACGGGGCAAAGGATAGGGGTTCCCCTGCTTGTGGCCACGAGGGTTGTTAATACCTGGGCAAGGGTTAGCCGGCCCTCACCTTCGGTTGGCAAGGGTTGCCGACTCGCGCCTAGGTGTCGGTGATCCTCGTCGTCCATCGTTGCCACCTTACCGATGATGCGGCGGCCACAGGTAGGGGAGGTTCCCCTGCTTGTGCTGCAACTGCTTTTTACTTTTTATTTTTAAATTTTCATTTTTAATATTATTTAATCAATATTTATATTAAAAATCAAATTTTGGCCAAAACAGCGTCGTTTTTGGTAAATGTGAGTTGACATGGAATTCCGGCGAGCGACGTAGATGTTAAAAATTATTAAAATAAGTCACATCGGATTTTCGGCGGCTTTTGTCGGAGTTAGCACTTAAGTAATCCAATTTTTTTAAAAAGAAGTGCTTAAGTATACATTTCGTAACTTTTGGTATTTAAATATCCTCTTATGCCAAGTTTTGACACTTAGGTTGTTCTTTTCTCTATAATTCACATCCACATTTTCCTACGTTTTTCGCAAGTTTTACAATCATCATCACCTTGACTGACTTAACATTGGGCATTCATGGACATTGATATGACATGCCTTTGGTGCATCGGGCAAATCTCGCAGTGGTTCACATCCAAGGAGGTACAACATTTGCAGCTTGTGTAGTTTTGATAGATCAGGTAACCTTTCAATGGAGCTACGCTTTCCAATGAATAATTCCTCTAGCGATTTCAATTTTCCCATATGTTGAATCTTGATTAGCTACGAACAAAAACTCACTTGCATCACTTTGAGCTTCCTTAAGCTTGATAGACCTGATAGCGTCACCAAAAATTCACAATGTGCCAACTTCAACCAATGTAGATTCTCTAGCTGTTCAATCTCGACCTCTCTTAACCAACATCTAGAGATTGTTATCTTGAGCAAACATCTCAAATATCTCAAGTTGGAAAAAAAATGGTTGTTCTATTGCCAATTTGACATCTCTTATTTCCAAATGATGAAGACAAAAAGGAAGCCTTGTGAGAGATCGAGGATCATCACACGTTATGTAAAGTGCCAAAAGTTGAGGAGGCCATGTAATGTCTATGTTCGAATCTTGCTCCTCCACCTTTTGTGACTCCCCCATCCATGTGATATTTCTACAACCACCAGATTCCAACACTTTAAGATTCTCCGGCACCCCTAATGCCTTCGGTATCTCTCTAATATCAATCTCACCCAAAACTAACTTCTCTAGCCTTTTAAGATATCCAATAGAAGTAGGCATTTCGGCAATCTTTGCACCCTCCAAACATAACTCGAGTAATGATTCTAATCCTCCAATGGAGTTTGGTAGCCCCCTTATCTAAGAGAATCTTAGGTTCATATCCACCAACCTTTTGAGATTTCCAATAGAATCAGGTAGCTCTCTTATCTTACACCTTTCCATAAGTAAATGCTCCAAATTTTTAAGATATTCAATAGAACCAGGTAGTTCTATAATATTTGTACCCTACAAGTCTAAGTCGAGCAATGATTCTAATCTTCCAATGGACCTTGGTAGCTCCCTTATCCAAGTGAATCCTAGGTTCATTTCCTCCAACCTTTTGAGATCTCCTATAGAATTAGGTAACTCTTTTATCTTACTTCCATACATAACTAAGCACTTTAGCCTTTTAAGATATCCAATGGAAGTAGGCAGATTTGCAATCTTTGTACCTTGCAAGTCTAACTCGAGCAATGATTCTAGTCATCTAATGGAGTTTGGTAGCTCTTGGATCCGAGTGAATCTTAAAGTGTTGAATTTTCAAAATGGGTTTGGACATTATTTTGTTGAATTTTCTCTTCAATTGGCATAAATTTGGTGTCCCTTATTGCAATAATAATTCTTCTCCTTGAACCAAACCAATCACGGCTTTCTACAAGTTTTGAGGGTTGTTCCCACTTATCTAGGTCATCAAGAATAATGAGAACTTTCTTGTTGCAGAATCTCCTTTTAATTTGGTTAATCCTTGCAATAGAGTTAGAAATTTCCACTGATGTGAAGTTGAGAACTTCTGACAATAATTGCTTTTGCAATTGAACGATTTTGCCACCCTATGAAGTTTCTTGAACATCTGAAAGAAAGCTACACCCATGAAACCGACTAGAAATTTAGTTAAAGATAACCTTGGCAAGAGTCGTCTTACCAATGTCCCCCACACCATGGATTACTAGATAATGTACATCAGAAGAACCTTCATATGACAGGTGCATGATGTCTACAACACAATCTTGAATTCCAACTAAATGATGGGACAGATTTTTGTCTCGTTTATTCTGCGTGATCAAAACTTCAGCAACGATTGATCTAAAGAGTTCACCCTGGCTGACATATTAAGTCCAAAGGGTCTAGTCAGAAAGTTGTACATAGAATATTAACCTATCAAGTTCACGAATCTTGTAGATTAAGCACAAACTGAGGAGAGTGTTATATGCAGACAAAAAAAAATCAATTATAAGTAAATCTCTATTCCTTCTTCCCAAACAAAATATTAATTTATACTACATGACGAGTAATCTCTTTTAAAGTATCAAGCTCTGACTCTCTCTCTCTCTCTCCCTCTCTCCCTCTATTAAAAAATCAATCAAAATGCATGTCGACTTAAAATGAATTGCCATTATACTGTATTTAACGGCCAACGATGTAAATTGTTAAGATAAGAATGAAATCTTAATCTTTATAAAAGATGCTCCTCATCCATAAATGTAAAGTCGAAAGCTTTGGATTTTCTTTCTTGAAATACATGCAAAGGATCTTGTTATTTCTTTTTTATTGCTCACTTATAGTGTTTGCTTTGTTTTCTAGTTTTGCATGGAATAAAATACTTATAGCCAGAACAATTCTTCTCTATATCAAACCAACATGATTTAGAAGTTGAGAAAAAGTATTTTATTCTACCTAAAAGATGTAACTGAATAATGAATTCAAATTGATTTGTCAAGTCTCGGTAGAAAATTCCTCTAGCATTATATCATTTTAGATCTCACCTTATATATTCATCAATTATTTTGTATACTTTATTACTTCATGTTTTATTTCTAGTAAGATACTATGATTGTTCGTTAACATTATACGCACGCCTTGTCATGCAAACTCATTTAGATAGCAATGTGCACCTGACAAATTCATGACCTAATGGTCTGCACTCCCCATCAGACACGAAAGTCGCTAAACCTGAGTCGCATAATTCTCATACATTTGCACTTCTATTTGTAGAGCGGAAATCATTTGAACTATCGGAATACATGTTGCACTAGAAAAAAGTGAAACATGACGCCACGTTTCTTTCCTTTGACAGCATTCAGAGGCGACTTACAGCCACAGTTAGTCGTTATGAAAAAAATGACATGTATCTACAAGGTGCCAACTCTTGAAAATTAGGAGGAAAATTATGAGATCTATAATACAGCACAAGGAAGCCTCATCTTAGGACCACCTTTAACTTGCTCTCCACTTGTTCTCTCACATTCCACTGCAAATCATAACATGGCTCTGCTATGTTAGCGACTCCTTTTCATGAGTAAGATGTTAAACAGCAAAGGGAAAATTGAAATGCCGACCAGAGGCTAAAAACATGTAGTTTTCTTACCTGCAACTCATTGATTTCTTCATCTGTCAGTGAACGCTCCATGGAGCGATAAGCAATCCTGTAGCAATGGCTGGTCATCCCTTTCTTGTTTGTGAAATCATCAATCAAGCATACCTGAGAGAAACCATTCAAATCAGATCAAAGTATGCTTCAACGGCAGAGGAAACAAACCAGCAGAAACAATAGGTAAGGCTTTCCAAAATTAGTTGACATTGTTAAAGGCACATTGAAGGTCAACAAGATTTTGTCATCTTTTTTCTCATCTCAATTAGCAGAGGTATTGCCTGATATAGTGGGCTTATAATTCCCATGGGCTTATAATTCCCATGGGCTTATAATTCCCATGTTGTTGATGTCTAAGCCAATAACATATGTTCATCTCGACCATGCTCAAACGAGAATCGGTGTTTGTATGCTTATGAGTGGCTACCAAGCAACAAGTAAAACAATTAGACAATAAGCACAAAACAATTAGACAATAAAGAAATCACTGTGGGTTCCTTTCTCTTTTGGTGATTAATATGTTAAACCTGAAAATTAAAGGAAGATAAAATGATCCAGCCACAAGTTGGTTCTTTACTTCACAGAAACTAGTGACAAATGGACCCAGGCAAACTAGCTACACCTTTATAATCTCTCTCTCAGAATATCATTGCTCTTTCTTCAGTCTAGCCCTAAAATAGTGGCTTTTCACAGATTCCGGGATACTAAAAATACTCAACCTAATAGCAGCGAAGTAAAATGCAAGCAAGAAGCTTCGGCAGTCTGAGTTCAAGCTCCAAAAATCCATTTATCATGAAAATCCTTCTGAACGGTCTCTTGCAATGATATCTACAGGAAGCAACTCTTAAAGATGATATGTAGAAAAGATCAATGCTAGAATGCAAACCTCCTCAACAAGATCACCGGCAATGCCTCTGATCACTTCACACAGATTGTTTTCAGTAAAAGACTCATTAATCCAGAAGCTCATGTCCTTGTAACAAGGAGGAAACTGCCACAAGCAAATCATTTCCATAGATTAAACTGTCAAAGGATCTCCATACCAGGTTACTAACTGAAGTAAATGATATCTCTTCCAACTTAATTGTGCAAAACCCTGTATTTGTTAGATACTGGTGGTGAAAATTTTCTTGATGACCACTCATGCATCAAATTCTCATATGGACATTCAAAATTGAAGAAATACAAACAAACCAAAGCTAATCCTACCTTCGAAAATGGCTTGAATTTGACACCAAGCTGGCCTTCAGAGAACTGAGCATCAAAGCACAACACAATACTCATACCATCAGATCCACAAGGATCTCCCAAAAAACTTGTAAAGCATAATAGTCAAAGTAATATGACAGGCAAAATCCTAAACCAGAAATTACCTGAGAGGTAAATCGCTCATCAGTCGACCAGAAAAGCCGAATATCTGGTATGTCAAATAAAACCATAGCAAGTCGTTCTAATCCAAGTCCAAATGCCCAAGCAACGTTATTTGAGTTACCACTTCTCTTCAGAATTTCTTGTTCAGTAACACCGCAGCCCAAAACTTCGAGCCACTTTTCCTGACACAACAAATGATGAGCTAATGAGATGCAATTCCCTGTAATTAAAATATGTCAACTGTCTCCAAGCAGTCCAATCAGTATATTAGCATCATAGAAGAAAATATCTTATCTCTAGTCCTAGTTCAATCAACCCTACAGAAAGGCAGTAACACTATCATAGATGGTCACTATGCATATCCTGATGGGAATGACGATGCAAAATCACTAGAGGAAAAGTAGTAATTATGTTGATATAACAGGCTTCTTCTAGGAGGTTGTCTAGTGCTTATATTGTCTCAGAACTCCACAAAACAAAGAGCAAACAACATTCGTTTTTGAAGAATTTAGAGAAAAGAATTGTGATAATTCTCTGTGTTATTTTTACCACAATTACAAAGCTATTTATAAGACAACTTTGAGTGTCAACCAAAAAATAAAATAAAATCTGAAAGATCCCACAAATTAAGGGATATTAATAAATCATTTCCTAACTAATTCTTTACAGCTATTTCCTAATAATCAAGACCTAAAAATCAGGATCAAATAATCAGATCAAATATTCCTAATAATTAGGTCAAGAAAACAAGATATTTCAACAGTTTTAACTCTCACTTTCCTTGGAGAATAAGGATAGACACTGCAAGCACACATTTTGTCTGTTTGGATGTAAACTTCAACTCCATACTTTGAACATGCTTTAGAAATAAATGCCTAAACTCACCACCTAATGAGTGGAAAATTATTGTAGCACATATAGACAGCATCAGTTAATTTAGCACAGACCTGGTTCTGCTATATATTCACAGTATATAAGACCTGGCACTGCTGTAGGAAAATAGCTTATTTGCATTCTCCACTTAAAGATATATCATAAAAAAATTGTCAAAACACTTGAAGATGACATGCTGCAAGAGAAAAGTAGTAAACAGAAAATACAGCAGACTTCCGCCAAAAAAGGGGAAAAAGGATCTTTGAAGTTGTATTCTTTGTTCTTATACTTGTTCTCTATATTACTTTAAAAAATTATGGTCATTGCATTAGAGAAAAGTTGTTTGCCTATAGGAGTAAATAGTTATTTTCCCATAATCAAGCTCATGAGAAGGCAAGACCAGTACCTGAAAATATATCTCAAGCTCAAATGATGGATCAGTAAATGGGAAATATGTATCAATCCAGCGCATTTCCACAGCACCTAAGAGTTCCAATGTACTGGAATGGTGAGAACATAATTGTAAACATAGCAAACAAATGCAGTCATCAGAAACAACAACTTTGGATAGCTTTGTTGACAAAATCATTGCAAATTTTCCTCAATGAAAGGACCACAGAAGTCAATTACTTCAGCACACTACAATATTCTCAAAATTACCCAAGTTTATGGCATCATTCTCCAACCTGAACATATTATTAGAATCATTCCAAACTCCATTAAAAACACAAAAAATACATGTCTTCCTCTGTACCATAACAAGTTCCTAGTCAGGGCATAATCTTCCATTTCTGCCACTTTCTATTGCACATGAGACTTCATATCTACCATGATGGAAAACTCTACACCACCCATTTCTGGTTTCATGGAAGCACAACACTTGTTATAATAGGTTTTCAAGCTCCCCATGTGAACTTACCAAATAAGTGGCGTGCCAAACCCTCCAAACATTTCTTTAAATCCTCTGCCGCATAGGCAGTGCCATCCTGGCCAGATAACTCCCAATCATTTGGAGAAAAAACACGAACACCTTCCATCTGTATAATTCATTGGAGATTTAAATCCAACACTTGAGAGAATAGTGCTATGCGATTCTATGATATACATCTGATGTAAAAGCAGGTGGCGCTTCATGATGTGGAGAAAACCTGATGAAAAACTGGGTAATGCGTTGCGTCAATAGAATCTCTCCGATAAACATCTCCAGTAACAAGGAATTTTTTGTGGCCCATGCTTAAAAGCTCTGCTTGGTGAGCACTTGTATGGCACCTCAAAACTGTTTGAGGGTCAATATAGTATGTGTCATTGTAGCTCCGGCTTACATGATCAGCAGGAACCAGGACATCATCAAAGTTCTGCACGACAGGGTTTTAAACAAAGCTAACTCTGTGAGAACAATTTCATTTTCAGCCCTAAATCTAAAAAAATGCGAAGAATTGTTTAATAAAGCACCGCAATTTAATATGGCAACCACCAAATTCTCATATAAACATTCGTCACCAGCAGCATATCTTGGCAGATTTAACCAAAGAGGATGCATTTCACATGTCTGTTTGTTAGACTTTTACCCTATGTCTTGAAAACTTACCAGAAGCATCTCAAGGTCTGAAAGTTTAATGTAGCTGACTGTAACATTCCATACTTCAGGCTTGCCAGCACAATAACATCCATACTTGAGGATGATGTGACGATCACTCAATAATATAACTCATCACTGATTTTATCCTCATCTTTCTTCTTAGTTTGACCTCTAGCCAAACAATCAATTGCTATCACCCAGCAAAGAATCCACAACAAAACAATAAGGATGCTTAAGCATATCATTCAGGACATGCACTCAAAAAGACAAACAAATCCTTCCAACTAGTTCAATTCCTCACCAAGAAATTGATATCAACAACTGAAAGAAATCACTGTTTTGGTCAATCAGAGAAATACTAATCAATTAAGTGATTGAGCATCAACCATGAATATGGCTTATTTCCTTATCCCATAAGGAAGATTGTTATATGCTGCGCACATATTCAGGTTCACTTCATGTAGAAAATATATCGATAGGATAAGCTCACAAATGAATGAAAGCTTTTCACAACCAGTGTCTTAGTTACCAGACCTGACCGGCTAGTTCAACTGGTTCGACTGGATAACAGCCTGGCTTCCAGTCTCCTATGCCGGCTCTGGTCAAAACCAGTCAAGAACCAGCTAAACCAGTCCAGACTTGCTGTATTGGCTGTGCCGTTTCAATATAACTGGCTCATTTGACTGATTCTTTGACTCAATAAGAAAGAATGAAGAATAGCAGGGCCAGGTTCGAACCCCTGAACCAGAGTGATGAAGAATGCACGCATCCAGCTGCACTAAGCATCATTCAAATGACTATTTTTGGCATATAGTGCTTATTCTTAGTTACTTGCTTCACTAAAAATCATTTGTCAGGTAATAATTCACGAGTCTCAATCCTGCATCCAAGCAAAATAATTATGTTGCTTGAGCTGTTGGGTCGGGCAAAAGAGTTGTCACATTAATATGTTATATTACATATATTTCCACTTTATTTGAACTGGCCAGTTTTAGGTTCCTTCCCCCCCCAGGCGGGGCACGGGGGATTGGTTGGACCACATACCAGTCATCCATCCGGTATGGCCACCAGCACAGTTTTTTAAACACAGATTAAAACATTAATTTGGTGAAAATTATAACGATCACATCAGATATATAGATCCTAAGGCCCTTTCTGATGAAGAAACCTGGGAGACCTAGCCTTGTGCATAGACAACGTCGACAGTACAAGACTCTCCATTTATACAACAGCGAAAGGAGTCATGTTCTAAGAAGAGCCTAACATCTTCCCATCGTTTCCTCAGTTAGGATAATAAGTTGTATATGATTCTTTAGTGGGCTTTGACCTACATAAATTTTTATGCTGGACACCACAAATATGACATTGTTACCCAGAAATAACAGTCATTCCTTTCTAGGTATCTGTTAGGTTGTTGTAGCATGGAAATAAACTATTATGATAAACAAATTGAAGGGAGGACCTTTGATTGATATGAGAAATGCATAAAGGAAACTACCATATGATTATACTCTTTTGATGTAAAATCTAGTGAAACACATGACAACATTTTCCTGGTTCTTGCCCTGCCTGGTATATGTAAGAGTTGCCAATCTTAGAGGCCTACTTCTATGTAAACTTTCTCTCAATAACTAATAGTCATTTGATATACAAGATGAATAGATTCATATCTGACTCCTTCTTTTGGTGCACTGAAAATGTAATAGAAATAGTCTTTTGGAGTTGCATAATTATTCTCAAGAACCAAGGGGAAAAAAAGAAGAAGAGAGAAGCAGCAGAAAAACCATCAAATTCCCTCAGGAACAAAAATTCACAGTTGCCTTGCTACACATAAGAATATACATTGACAGCTCCTTTGGAAGTAAAGGTGTTGGAACATTTCCAGGCAAACACATAAATACCCAGAAGAGACTCAATAACATCATTTTTCTAATCCATGAAAATATGCCATAGAAAGTGCACATAAAAGCTAGAAATGAAGAACAAGATCAAAAAATCTGAAGTTAAGATAACAATTTTAGCTTTCATTTGTTCAACGTTCATCTCAAGTTGAACTTTTGTAGGAAGATGGGAAGTAGTAAAATAACATCAAGATGGCCCCAGCTGAAAAAGAACTGATCAGAAGATCCTGAGAATAAAGACCTTGAGTTCTTGCACTAAAGAGAGGAATCAAAATGTGGTCACAATTCATCAAACACTTTCAACAATTGCTCAGTCACAGGTGGCACATCTCTAGGAAGAATATCACTCATATTCTCTTTTCATTTGGCACAAGGCCTGGACACAAAGGCTTACAACAAATACACTTTGATGTTTGGTGTGATCTAACAGTATGATTGCTTAAGTTGAAACTGCCTCATTCTTCTGATCCTAGAAATGATAGTATCACTTCCTAGCCATCTCAAATATGAATTGAGGAGGTTTTCCCCTCACAACTCCTGCTGATGTTCTTTGATAATTGTGTTTTAGCAGGAGTGAAATGCTAATATGCCAAAAACATATTGAAATTCATTCGAGCTTGAATGAGAAGAACCACCACAAAAAGGTTCCACCATTGCACTTCCTCTTATCAAAATAAAAGTAAAAAGACAAAAAGAAAATAATTGAACACAAAAGAACAAGTATGAGACAGGCAGAAAAAGACACAGACAAACAAATATCAACGCTAATTGCCAAAGAAGACCATACATATCATAGCTTTCATGATTGATTAAATTATATCAGATTGTTTGACAAGTTTGCAGCCTGACCTGTTTTACGGTGACGATTGGACAGAGATCATCAAACTTGTCAAACTTGTTCTCGTAATTAGAATCAAAGTAATCATATATCGCATTCTTCAAAATTCCTATTGGATGTTGGTTCCTTCTGTGAAGCTGCTGTCCAAGTTTTGTAAATATAGTGTCTGGGATATTGTTTGTAGGCTCATCTCGCACGACATCTGCAACCCAACCAAATGGTCAACAAGTAGAAAATCTAATAGCATTACAGAATTTGCAACCATGATCTATATAACCATTGCAGAGAAGCTGCCCACCCTGAAATCATGTATTTCCTCATCAGGCAGCATAAGGGCAGGGATAAGCTCAACTGCCAAGCAAGATTACTTATAAAGGGTAACCTTATAATCCTCTAACTATACTTATAAAACAGATACAGGCTACAGTACTTCCATAGAAAAATTTCAATCTGTTCAATATACTTCACAAAACTTCCATGCCACACCAATTTAGGCAATTGTGAACAACCAAAGAACTACAAATGGGACAAAATAGTTATAACAACTTGAAGGAAAAAAAAAGGCACCTGGAGTCATTCCACTTTTATGATAAGCTCATGAGTACAAAGAATAGTCATAGACTTAATCGCTCATGAATACTCATTATTAGATCACTAATGCGATGACGAGATGATGTTAGATACGCAAAACAAGGAATTCACATAATCAAGCATCCATTCACTTTGTCAGTTCATCATAACGACTGAGACATAACAAAACTCAGAGCATAAATCAATTTGTCAGTTCCATACATATGCATGAGCATTGCAGATGCTCAGAATAAGACAACGAAGAGAAACACAGAGCCCAGCATTCCCAACATTCTGCTGGTTAGGTAGCATTAGAGAACTAACTGGATAACAAGACAAAGCGAACCTTACTTTTTGCAATAGATAAAAGCAACCAAGTGCAAACTTTACCCTTTTCTCCAAAACTTGCTAAAAAACAAAACGAGTTTTCAACTGAAGCCAGTACAATAATCCGTCTTTCCAGGTATTAGTCTAATTGTGTAACTGTACATAGGAAAACCAAAACCCCAGCACATACACATTTCCAATCACAGACCCCCTTATCCAATAAAATCACTCAGTAACCATGAAACAGCAAAGACAAGGTAATTTGTAATTCACTAAGAGAATTTAGAGTGACACGAGCAGAGATTTGGGTATAAGAAGAAGAATTCAGAGTGGTCAGATGAGAGGCAAAGAGAGAGTAAAATAGGTGAGAAAGGCATAATTCCATTCACCACTGTTGAATTATAATCAAAGTGAAAATGAGCTTATATGGCCTTAAAATTCAGCCTTCGTAACATCCCATTCACATGACAATGGCATAATAGAATATACCTAATCAACCCTAACTAGCCGATACTTCAAAACTAATAGAAAATAATAAAATCGACACCTATTGCTAGCACACTAAAATCATGCCATCACATATTACACCATGGATCAATAGACTAGCCTCACGAAAAAATCTTCCTTGTGTTCAAGGAACGCATTATGCATACAACTCTGTAGTTGTACTATTTTCTCCAAAAGCACACCTGCTTCACTCCTTTAGAGTACTTCATGCTTCAACCAATACCTCCAAATTTTTTTTCTAAGACTTGTACTTGGCTTGGCAATAGAGCCACCTGTGTATAGCTCAATGTTATCAAACAAACATGTGCTCTGCAAGTCCCACTATAGGTGAGAGAGTTATAAATGAAGCATTGAAGTCTTTAGGTGGCTTAATAGTCTAAAGAGATAAGGTAGTGCACACAACTTCACAATTGCTTTCTCAAAGCCATCTATGCACCTGAAGTAGCTGTTTAACAGTGGCAGAAATTTCAGGTTGCTCAGGACACTCTACTTGACTGCTACTAATGTTGATTCCAACTTCATTTGAACAATGAAATAATGAGATAGTCGCAGCTGATAAGAAATTCCAATTTGGGAAGGAAATATATACGAGGAGCTTGTCCTTGGAAAATTTCTTGTCCCACACTTGGACCTCCTAAAGGAGATTAAGAACCACAAGGTGTCACAGCAACATGTCTCATCATCACTCTGCCCTTGATTTCTTGTAGAAGAGCAAGCAAGTTGCAATATGTGTCCTGTTTTATTACTAGGCAAGGCATATGTACAGAAGCTAATTTGCTTATGCTTCCAAGTACATCTGAATAATAAGAATGCCATTGACCCAATGTTAAATCCTGTATTGTGTGTCTAATTGCATCAACACCTTAGACCCTCAAGGAACTTAAGATGCAATGCAACTTCATAACGTCAGTGTAAACTGAGCTTAATGTATCTTACCCATCATGGTTCCTCAATTCTGAACACAGAAGGCTGGCTTTTCAAGCATGAAAATTCAAACTCTGTCCATGGTTCAGTTGGATAGACCCAACTGCCTAGCACCTCAAACTCTTCAAGCAAACATTGGTGCACAAGGCTGTTGTTAATGGTCCTACTCCAATGCATATATTCATCCCCAAAAAGTAAGTTAAACACAATCCATACCTTCAGGAAGAGTACATTGCAAGAAAGCATGATACCACTTTAGCAGAAAAGTAGGTCAACAACTAGTGATCCCACCTCTTTTGGACCAGTATTGTGCACAGTCCAAGGAGCCTTAATTTTTTCTTTTCTGCTCAACATGGTCTATGGAGAAAAGCATTATTAACCAACTTCAAATGATTGAGTCCCTTATCATGCAATCCAAGACAGAGTGCCTGTCTATGTGATGACGGGTGCTTTTGCAAGATGAGCACCCATCTCATTATATCACCCTAGCAAATACTATGCAATCACGCTACCTGCATATCTTGACAATAACTGAGCCTGTAGCAGACCAATACAATTAAGCTCCCAGTGATCTGCCTTCCCAGGAAATTCAATACAGGCCAAACGAGCTATGACTTCTGTAAAGTGGATGAGCTCCACACTAGACAACTTCACACAGAGAATAATGCCCATTGCCTTGACTAATTGATCATCATGAGTATAGTGAGCAATGATAGAATGGAATGACAGAGTGCAAGCAAAGCTCTACAAAATGGTTTGGATGCTCCTTCACTCTTAGTCCTTCTTTGAACTTATTAAGTTCATCTTTGCCACATATGAAGTATCTGCTTCAGTTACGGTGGGATATTATTTAGACTCCTTTTACCATTATAGATTAAACCACTCTGTTTGTAAGTCAATGACACAGCTAAATGCATTGATGAGCCTAGCACACTAGCACACCTAGCATATGGGCAAAATTCCCAATTATCATTTATTTGTCTAGTACGACTGGAAGTCGTGAAACTAGGACTGGTCAGAAGATCTCAGATGCCATCTCCCAATCCTCCTCCAGCATTTTATCAAACGGGTTTAGTTCTATACTTGTCAATCTCTGTCTAAGAGTACCTAAGCCCGATGGCACTACAGAGAACCATGTTTTCACATTCAATAATTCATTTAAGATAACACTCCGGAGTGAAGTGCATCTTATATTCCTTACCAAACAACACATGGGCAAGTTTCAACTCATAGATCAAATGGCTTACTTATTACATTGCCAAACGCCATTGGTCATGACAGAATTACTCAGTATCGAATCAAGAATCAATTCCCGGGAGTACACATGCGAATCCGAACTCTGATTGTATTTATCGAACTAACCACGACCACAAGAATAAATCAGAGGAAACCAAACCAACCCACGAAGCAAGAATGCACCACCAAGCGAATACTACAGTCCTTACCATCTCTAGCGATCTTGACGCCACCCCGCTCAAGCACCGAAGCAACGGGAGCCCTCCATTTCTGGCTGCGAAGCTTGTCAGCAGAAGAAAACGCCGAGGAAGAAGAAGCGGCGGTCGCGGACGACGAGTAAGGAGCCGAGAACGCGGTGAAGCTCCTCCTGCCGCTCCGGTGGAGAAAGAGCAGGGCTTTGGAGAAGGCGGCGGATTGACCAAACCCAATGGCCACGGCCATCTCCTCTCTCTCTCTAACCCAGAATCGGGTTGGGTCTGTGACGCTATGAGGCAGAGTGTCGATCTCAGTTGGAGATATGGTGGCTAAAATGTTCTTGTGGGAAGGGTGTTTCTGGACAGCAATGCAGACACAGGGTCGAATAGGATTCCCAAAGCTGAGTTGAAATAAAGTCAGCACCAAAAAGAATAAAAAGAGGGCGATTGGTAAGCCAAACCGAGGCCGGTTTTGAATTTACCCTTAAATTTTATGACCTCCCAAAAAAAATTCCCGTGAAATAAAATAATTAATTAAGAGCAATTATAAACTTTTGGAGTCTCTCCGCAAAAAATTAAACTCATATTAAAATTTTTAAAAACATATATATGAATTTACGTGTCAAAAAATTGTATATTGTGACAGTCGGATGCTTTGATTTAAAAAAAGTCAAAATAGGTTTGTTGTAAGATTTAAACTAAGCAAAAAGTGAAAAGGCAAAGTTTATCTAGATATTCAACATTCAAAATCTTACAATATCAATATGTATCACTATATCAATTTTTTTTTTCATGATTCTTGAAATTGAACATATCTTCTCACATTCAAATTAAGTTTCTTGACAAGTGCCCAAAAATACTTGTTAAGTAATCAATTTGCAAAATTTCAAATTTTTCTATGCATTGGCTTTTCTTATAATCATTCTAATGAAAATTGAATTATTCACATTTAAATATAATTAATAAGTGTCTCCATGGAACTTATTAACAAAATCTTTTTTTTTTAATTTTATTAACAAAATCTTTTTTACATTTTGAAGGAAAATTAATAAGGAGAAGCAGTAAATAAATTTTGCTTTTGTTTTTCCAAATAGGCCTCAGAGACTTAAAAGTAGTTCTTTAATTACCATCAATTTTGGTAGTTGTAGCTAGGGGAATAAACTTGTCGGGCATAGAGTATTGGGAAAATTCCACATAAGAACTTGAAGTCGACTCATTTTTTTAAATAAGAATTCGAAATGGATTTTGTCTCAAATAAATACCTGAAATGAACCCATTTTATCAATTAAAATAGAGGCAATCTTGTTTGAAATTTGTGATTGGCTAAAAAAATAGGAAAATCCAAAATGAATTGAGTTTAGATGTTTACGTTTTCTTCTTTCTTCTTCCCAACTCCTCCTCAACCATCACTGCTCGATCCTCGCTTGCTCCTTGAAAGCATCAGTCTATTGTTCACTGTCATCTCTTCTTTCCAAGGTTTTGTTGTCCACAAGCTTCAAGTTTGTCGTTTGAGTGCACCGCTTGAGCGACCACCGTGACGAGGGGTTGTCTCTCTGGGAGGCGCTTCCATCGGTAGCAATGGTCGGTGGCTAGGTAACGATGACCGAATTTTAGTTGCATTCTGCTCATCGAGTTCTGTTGCGGATGCTTTATCTAATCAGATGGTGTGCTTTTTGGTTGTTGGAATTTTGGGGGATAAATATACTAGGAGTGCCATAACTTTCGTACGGCGCTCACTTTGGTATCAAAACTTTTTTTTTCGCTCATTTGAGTGTCACAAGTTTTAAAAAACGTTCACTTGAGTGCCAATTCTGACGTGGCCACCGGAAAAGCTGACGTGGCCGCCGGAAAAGCTGACGTGGCGCCGGTGAACAATATTTTAATATATTTATTAATTTTTTTTATTTTTTTTATTTTTTTTCTTTAAGGCTGGTGAGGGTCACCGGTGGCCCTTGCCGGCCTAAAAACAAAAACAAAAAAAGCAAAAAACAAATCGAATTTTTTTTAAAAATAGTAGAAACGGCGTCGTTTTGCCTGAAAAGTCCAGGTCGGTGTCGAAATTTATTAAAAAAAAGAAGAAAAATCATTAAAAAATTCCACGTATGCATTTTAACACTTAACTGAACGATTTTTGACTGGAAGTGGCACTTAACTGAACAATTTTACTCCGATGTGGCACTCAAGTGAGAGAAAAAAAAGTTTTAGCACCAAAGTGAGCGCCGTACGAAAGTTATGACACTCCTAGTGTCCTAACCCCGAATTTTGGAGGTCTTGATAACGCTCAATGTTTGAATGCGTGGTCAGAAGGGATATTCTGCCTTGTATTCTGGTAAATTTGACTTCGGTTAGCAATACAAAGATTGCTAGTTCGTTGGAGCTTAAGAAGGCCGAATTTGTTCTTAGAAGTGCTATGAATGTTGTTAGCCAAGAAATGATATTGCTGAGAGAACGGGGTTTGCAATTGATTCTTGATATTCCAAATGAAATCAAAACTCTGGCTGTATGTAATGATCAGCTGAGAATTCAACAAGTATTGGCTCATTTTTTGTTAAATATGGTGAGACATGCTCCATCTCTAGAGGGTTGGGTGGAGATTCATGTTCATCCAAGTCTGAAGCAAATTGCTTGATGACTAAATCTTGTGCACAAGGAATTTAGTATTCCTTTGATAGGTTTCTATCTATTTTGAGTATGTTCTATGGATAATGATTGTCCTATTTTGAGATGGTTACCTAATACGGCTTTCTTTCCAAAATTTCATCTCTGTCAACTTTAAAGTGCCATGGAGGGTTAATTGCCTTGTACTTTTGGTAAATGACTAGACTAAGCTTGTCTACTAGATGGTTTTATTAGCATGTTGCAAAATATTTTATTTCCCAATGGCAAGAAACACAACACGTCCTCGAAACACCAATGTGGCCATTGAATAGTGTCTAGTGTCATCTACTTATAAAACCCTTTCCTTCATCGCATGTCTTCACGATTCATGATCCTTCATAGATCTATTTCTTTCCACTTACTTGGCCATGTATACCACAGAAATCAGCATTAGCATAGAAATAGAAGCAGCTTCTCCGATGATGAAAGTGGAAATGGATACAAGTGCCGCTCGAGACTATCAAGGTAGAGTTTACTACGTTGCTCAAAACTTATGATATTGATGAACCAACAGAGCCAAGGAATGATGTTACTTTGACCGGGAAGACCACTGTAATCAATTTCTCCCTCAAATCCTTCATTTCTCTAGTTTTATGAAATAATGAGACTTCACATAAAAAAATATTGAACCTAAGTCAACTATCATGTTTTATGAAGTGATCTTATATTCAATGGTGAACGATCAGGAACTGTCTTCTCATCACTCATCAGGGTTCTCTATTTTTATGAATTCAAGCTTATGTGATGCAAGATGATATATTGATAACAATGCTAATTGTGAGAGAAGCTATTTACTACACGGCTTAGCTACAATTGCCAGACTCCATACTATTATCCGAGAAAAGGGAAAGAGCAAAATTGGCAATAAGGGCAATGGGACTACAAGATGCCAGGGACACTAGAATTGGAGATTGGGGGACCAAAGGACTAAGTGATGGTCAAAAGAGAAGAGTTAGCATTTGCTTGGAATTTGTCACCCGATCAAAGCTTCTTTTTCTTGACGAACAAACCAGTGGACTTGATAGTGCAACATCCTATTATGTCATTAGCAGAATAGCCAGCTTGGATCAAAGAGATGGCATCAAAAGAACTATAATTGCATCAATCCATTAGCCTAGCAAAGTCTTCCAACTTTTGTTAGGTGCTTTAGATTGGTTGTAGTAGGATGAGTTGTGATCATTGCATATGATCAATGGGAGATTGTTTTGTAAATTCATTTGTTGTCTTCTCTTTCTTGTAGTGGTGTGTGTTACGCACACATATAAAAGTTGTAAACCCATATATTGTTCTCTTTTTTTAATGGAAATATGGAAGTTCTCCTAATTCAAGTGTTCAATGATGAGTTAATGATGATGCTTTTTTGGTTGTACAAGTTGTCTTCGGTTTCGTTTAAGTCAGATATTCTATATTTTGTTGTGTACACAGCTTAAGCTTTGATAGAGCCCATTGATGTTCTATATTTTTTCTTTGGCTTATACTATAGTGCATTTTAACTTAGTGTGTTGTTGGATTGTTGTGTTATTGCTCTTTGTAAGTCATTTTTTCGATGTTGTTGTTCTATATTTTCTTTTTTCTTATTGGACTGATGAGCTCATTTAAACTTGTTGTTAGTACCATCATACTACAATGAAGTGTTCGGACATTCCATAGCAAACAAAATAGGACTAGATAAGCTTGAATTGATTTACATTATGTGATGGCAAAGAAAGAGCTCAACATGAGAAATCTTCTCAACAAAGTCTCCCTATACATACTTTAACTTTAAGATCCTTCCAAAACATATATATCCATATAAACTAATAGTAAAACTAAAGGAGTTTGTGTTGTTGTTAGTCTTGTTGTTCTTATGTATCTCAAAAAAGTTGCTCATCTCTGACTACTTTTAAGTTGAGGTCCTTATAACCTCTTCTTTGCCTACACTTAAATCGCACAATAAATTATGGGTCAAAACAAAGTCAAGTATAAGTAAGAATAGTTTTATGACAAAGTCAAACACAAATAAGTACCTGCATCTTCTCTCTTTCCATAAATGATATTGAGCTTGAAATGTTGCTAAACATTGATGTAAGCAATTCCACTGCCTCAGGTTAAGATGGTGGGCTTGATGGAGTATTTCTATCACATCTTGTAAATGTGAGGCATCTATAAGGGTTATTGGGCTGATGCTACTAGTATTGATGCTATCCATGGGTCCTACAAGTGATTGTGGTATTCTGTCTCTTCAACTTTGTTTCCATTGGCTCTTGTGCAACTCTTTTCTTTCCTATCTTCAAATTTTTATTAATCGTTTACTAACTTTTTCTTTGTTTCTTCTTTCGGCCAATTTGGTTGGGCACATCTGGTGGGAGTAATGGCTCTTTAGTAGGCCATGTGTCCTTAGAATCTATAACATGCACAACATAACTATAAATCTACATGAATGTTTCGTTACTGAAACTTTTGTGAACCCATTTTCCAGGCTCTTCATGTATATAACAGCCACTACAGCAAGACAATGAGGAATTCCATTGATGTCCCATCTTCAATAGCTCCAAGATATATGTTTAATATTAATAACTCTGTTGTCTCCACGTGGCCCCCTTAATTCAAATTCACCATCTACATTCCAAGTTGGAATCCATGATGCTAAAAATTGTTTTTGAAGATTTAATATTTTTTGAATGTTCGAATAGTATTTGATCATCCCATACCTTTGCTTATCAATTATCTCCATGAGTTTCACTCTTATAGTTTCAAGCATTGTGATGATAGGCTTGTCCCTAGCATTGACAATGCTTTTGTTGAAACTTTCACACCAATCGTATAAGGAAATGTCACATTTTGAGCTTGTCCTAAAGTAGAACTTGCTCTATTGCATTGGAGGCTTCTAGGATAACTAATCATAAACTTTCACATCAACTGCCTTCAACTATGACGTTGCCAACTCAAAATCACATACCTTAATTGCTATGGCAGCCTTCCAAAGAAGTTTTTAAAGTTCTACTCCTTTGTGATGGAGTTAAAGTTTTCATAAAAAAACGCCTTAAGCAATATCTATGTTTTGCTTCAAGCATTAGATGTGCCAATGCTTGCACCAATCCTGTCACGACCTGACCCTCGAGCCCACGACAACCCCTATTTCACTTGCAGTCATTTGATTTATGACTCCCCAGGATTTGTCGTGAACCGTTCATTTTTAACTTTCGAATTATGCGCATGCGGAAACAATTCGTATTTCACCCAATCAACAACAACAACAATGATAGCAGAAAGACATATCCGAAACAAATGCTACTTTTATTTATTTACTAAAGTTACCTTGAGGAAAACAATATGTACACACCCTTCCTTGGGCTCTTTTTTTTTGCAGACCTACACAAAAAGGGACTAGGTTGGGTAACTTACTTTTACTGCTATCTACAGGGTTTAGTTCAAAAAGTAAGCTTTAGAAGCCTACGTGAAAAATTGATCCGGATCTTCCTTTGGATCCTCCTCCAAATCCTCCTTTGGATTCTCCTCCCCCATAGTCGAGTCTTCTATAGCATCGTTAGGGACATCGATAGCCATGGGGTCCCAAATCTCATGAGTGGAACCATCAAAAGGGGGCCTATCGAATCCCCTGATGGGGTCAAAGTGCTCATTGCCCTGTTGCATGAACCAGGCCTTGAAAAGGTGTAGAGTCCACCTAATCAAGCCCTCGTCTACTTGGACAGGGGTGACATAAAGCTCATAAATAAAGGGTTGACCAGGAGTAAGACATGGTGTGACTACAGTGTCCATGTCCATCGGGACACCAAACCTCATTAGGAGGCGTGCCATGCTAAGGTTTTGGAAATAGTTATACAATAACTAGTGAGATAAATCTTAGTAAGTTAATAACCCAAACCTCAGGTAAGAGACCCACTCCTCTCGAATGCACCCTAAACGTGCCATCATTCTATCGCCAACAAGTCAACAATAGAAGAACATTCAATTGACCAATAATAGATTTATGATTAGGCCAAATCTCATATGCAATCATTAACAGATAACAGTTGTATTCATAGGCATCCTTACCTTGCTTATTGGTACACACGCGACCTGCATGATATAGTTTATTATATGTCTACCTCAATGTAGTGAATATATCAAACAATCAGAACACCTTTCAAGTTGTCCTATGCACTATACGCTTGCTTGTGTTCCGTTTATTAACAACTTTTGGGGGAATTTACTTCCGACACACAAGTTGGTAGTCTGTCGGCCTAACCGAGCATTGTCTCATCCCATTGGGCATGGTTACGTTTGGCGTCCAGATGGCATTCCTAAAGGAGCATAGGTTTAGCCTCTATCGCGACCTGCATCTAAACCCCCGTTGGGTATTCCGACAAAATAGACTTTGTCAACCACAGCTCTCAATGGGCTATTATGTGACCATGCAGGCACATCAATCACTCAGGCTCATTTCATTATCTTTAAGAACAGTTAATGCAGATATGATTAGTGCATCTACATGTTAATTCACTACAATTTTTACATGTAATGCAATAATATTTCACATGTGGTCACGCGAATACAAATGTCTTTCACACGTGGTCATACGAATATGCTGAATACATTAACCCTAATTCAAAATCGCAGTCCATGAATTTACTTCACTGAGTACATATTAAACAATGTCATCAAAGGCAACATGTATGTATGTATTTGATATATAATCCACGTGAGGAAAGTACAAACAATAATCCACCGAAAATAATCGATACTAACATAAATAATTAATTATGTACTTTCCAAAAGTAATACTTTATTCCAAAAATATTCCATTAATAATTACCCAACAATAAATACTCAACATCCAAAATTAATTAATCATCCATAACTAATTAATTAGTTATTTTCCAAAATTAATTAATTAATTATTACTCCAAAAATAATAATAAATAATTATGAAATTAATAATTAATTAATTTCGAAAATAATAAATAATTAGTATTTATTTCGAAATTAATAAATAATATATTAATATTAATCGTAGTTACTATTTAACCTAACTACAGTTAACTAACTCAGCTGAGGTTTCTTTATTCAACCACAGTTACTTTATTCAACCACGGTTAATAAATCTGACTGTAGTTATTTTAACCAACTATGGTTACTTTAATTTAATTGTGGTAATTTTAATCTAACCCAGCGTAAATTAATCTAACTACGGTTAACACTAATCAAGATTAAACAATTAATAAATACTAATTACTCATCATTAGAAGCATAAACTAAGCTTAATATTAAACTAATAACCTCTAATGGAGTTTAGTACCCTAATCAAGGATTAGGAAATTAACTCACAGCTTAAATGTTCCAACGATACCGGGACGACGGCGGCGGTAAGGACAATGAGCGGCTCACTTGGAATTGACAACAGGTGATGGAAAATAACCGAACTTGACAAAACAGCCCCCGGCGAGATTGTTTGGACATTGAACATAGGGAAAATATAGCCGACAATGGCTGGACAGCAACTAGCTGTGTCTCGAACAGCAGCAGCAACGACCTGTGGTGATTACAGCAACTTGCAGCAATCGAAATAACAGTAAACAGTAGTAGATAGGAGCAGAAAATACAAAAACAGCAAACTCGAGTCTCCACAGTAGCAACAAGAAGTTGCCTCAGCTACACTAGCAAGTAGGAGCCGCAATGGCAACAGCCAGAGGCGAAGACAATAGCAACCATAAGCAAAAACAAGGAAAATAGAGGAAGACGGTAGCATAAAACAAAGGAAATGAAGGGAAAAAGAAGAAAGAGAGAGAGAGAAAGAGAGGAGAGAGAAAAGTGAAAACTTGATGAGCAAGTTGAGTTTAGCCTACCTAATCATGGTTACTTTTTGACTGAAGAGTTTAACCAAGGTTAAGGCTTCCAAAAATCAATCTTCTAGAAGTCAAGGACAAAATGGGAATTTCACCAATTCTATGAGCCTTAGGTGGGCCGGCCCTTGTAGCCGAAAAGTCCAATGGGCCTACGGTTGGGCCCATTTCTCTCGACTCAATTTCCTTGGCCTGTTATCCCTTTTTTTGACTTTTCCGATCTTACTATAAAAACTTGAGGATCAATAAGGCGGCATTTGAATATTTATTTGTGAGGTCCTTGCAATTTTGATACCCGAAATTAGATTGAAAATTGAGATTAAAATTCGTTGATTACAACTTTAGCATGACCTAAGCTACTGGGCGGCTTTTAGAATTTTTATGCGAAATTGACTCGTGGTTAAATAATTTCAATTCACATTCGGTTCCTTAAATCCCCAAGCAATCATTGGTTGTCATGTAATCTCAAGAAATCATCCCGCGTATAAAGTCAAAAAGGAAATTGGTTTATTGTCAATTATTCATGTGGAATCACTTTCAATCTAGCCTTCTACTCTTTTATAATTGATTTATTTATGTTCGCTAATTGCTTTGTAAGGGCATGGTATTGTCCCTCTTCGATCCTTATGGTTGAGAGGTAAATCACAAATCAAATTTCCTAATCTTAGAGGTAAATCACAAATCAAATTTCCTAATCTTACGCGTTTACCATTGAGTGATCAATTCAAGGTAGTCATGACTAACGAGGTATCGAGAATTAACCATTTTTATTAATCTCAAAATAGGTAAAAATATCAGGACGTTACAAATCCCTTTTGTCTGTTACACAAGGAAGTTCAGTATTTTGAATTTTCAGGTCTGTAGTCCCTAAGTCTTCTACAATCAAACTAATAAATTAGTGCCATGTCTTGTATGCTTCTTGTCCAACGACTACCCAGGCAAAGGGATACAAAGGGACACATATGGTTGTTGTTGGCGAAGGTTTATTCCCCTATTCACCAAGTAACAAACTGTACAAAGTACATCCATCAAGAATCTCTCGAGAAAACCACCACCGGAGAGTATAGGATAGGCTCGTATTATCAACCTTGTAATCTATTTAACTGGCACCAACTTCAAGAATATCTCCTTCCGGAATTCATCGACCAAGTCCTTGCAAAAACTCAATGTTACCTTGCAAAAACTCGATGTTACTAGTCAGACTTTCAGTCAAAAGGCTCCATTTTCCTATATCTAATGACCATATAAACTCCATACCCCAGTACAAAACGCCTCAACAAATTTGGTGTACTAATCTTAACATTTATTACTAAGATTTGTCTTCTTTTCAATAAGCACGGCAGTGATGTTGCTCACAAAAAAGAATTGCCAGGAAAAGGAAAGGAAGAGAGATAAAGAGAACGTAATCAATCCGGGAACTACAAAGAGTTGCACTAAAATCACCGTTCCATTCCATCACGTACATCCCCAACCGAAGCATAAGCACATGACTACAAGAAGGTAACCAAACTCCAAGAAAGAAAAAGACAAACGAAAAACCAGTCGAGAGAGCAAGCTTCGGGCCCAAAAGCGACGGCCAATCAGTGGTAATTGACGCGCTTGTTCTTGGACTTGGGAGCGGCCTTGATGGTGGGTTGGTACGTGACCCTCTTGAACTTCACCGAGGTCGAGTACACGTCAGTGCACCCGCTACACTTGTCGTCGACCTTCACGGTGGACTTGTACTTCACCTCCTCCTTGAAGCCCGGGCGTCCCGTGGCCCTGTCCACGAACCCCTCGGCCTTGTGCTTCTTGTCGAACTGGGTCGTGAACCCGCCGAACCCGTCGTAGCACGAGCTCTGAGTCGTCCTCTCCACCTCGGCGCAATTGGTAATCAGAGGTCTTTCGTTAGAGGGCTTGGCCGGGGGCTGTGGAGGAGGGACGAGCTCCACGAGGCCGCAGTAATGGAGTTTTGGATTATCGCCCATGGCTGCTCCCGGAGGGGGGGGGGCGGTGGGGTGTGGAGAGAGACACAGAACGGATTGTCTCGACTCGAGCCTGAGGTGTGAATTTAAAGGATGAAAGGGTGAAGAGGATAAGATCAAGAAATGAAGAGTTTGCGGGGAGCGATCAGCGCTGCGGGATTCAGTGAATGCAGAAAGCATCTTTTGGGGGAAGATTGATGAAGCAAGCTTCGGAACTCGTCGGGTTTGGTCGGGAGCGACGTCCCATTTCTGATTCCAAGAATTGTCAAGAACATTCAGATTCAGAGCACTGCACCGGACGTAACGGAAGAACAGGGGCTATCTATGTTGTGTTACCGTACGATCCTACCAAACGGCAAACGTATTTTCTTGTGAAAAATGATTAAGTGAGAGTCAGTGAGAGTCCTTAATTCACTGTGATAATTATCAGGATCAGTAGTAACGGTGAAATCCAGTTGCACTCTTCGTAAGCAGAGTTTCCGAGTACCGCAGAGAATGGACCGAACACCATCGAAGCAATGGGAACACGCAATCAGCACAAGCACATGTCTGACGTATTTCACGACTTACTTCTTCTGTGTTATAAAGGTAGCCCCATGCTCTTCGACCCAAGATCACAAGAGTACCCGTGGTCAAGCCAAACGGACAGTTCATGGTCTCCTGGCATCCAGTTCATTTGAAACTTTTGTACTAGGTCAAATAATGATAGAAAGAGTGAGACAGATGTTGTTATTATGTGATATCTACTGAAATAATGACGATCAGTGCCTCAGCCTTACCTTACCGAGCCACTGAGATCAAAAGGCATCATGTAAACCAAGCACCAGGTGCTTAGGCTGAGACAAACACAAGAATATTACGATGAATTCATTTCAGAAGATTGATAATTGATGCTTATCATTAAGCCTCTAACTTGTGTTCTTCCTGCAGACATAAAGAATTGTGAAGTGCAGATGTACCTGATAGAGAGGACTGAATTTCAAGTGTAGGATTAGGAAGAAGTCCCGATAATAGGACCATCATCTCGAAGGACCAACTCTTGAAGCTGTTGCAGCAATAAAACAACCAGAAATGTGCTTTTTAATTGGTTCATCTTATAGAAATCGTGGAAACAAAAGAAGATAATCCAAGTTGCAGCAAGTGTAGTGGTTACTGTTTAGAGAAAATTAATAAGATGGTGCATTCCCTCTAATAGAATGTCATGAACATATACTAGATTAACAATGATAATTTGTCAGTTTTTGGGTGTCAAGCTATTTTATTAATGAAACTATTGTTATTATAACCCACTAATGAATCTGAAGAATGATATTACAATAATCAATTTTCTCGAACTCCCTTAGCATCCTTTGTTAAGCAAAAGTAAACTAGGAGACGCACGAAGCTTGAGAAGTACCAGAGCATGACAGTAGAAGGAAAATGCTAACTTCAGAAACCCGGGAATCCCATTAAAGGCCTCCTTGGAGAAATTGGTCCAGGTTCTTTTACAAGACGGTTTCTGACATATATTGCCAGTAGCAGCACATTTATTCAGCATGAGATAGCATTTGCCAAAGCAAAGGACTCGGAAAAACCAGAAACTGACATACGAAAATGTGCAGCAATGTAGTAATTGCTGAACTGATCATCAATGGAACAATATCGTTCTGCATCTGCAGGAACCTGGCATGGCATTGAAGGAATGCACATGGAAAATTGCTAGGGATCATGAAGAGAGCGTATGTCCTTGCTTCCACCAATATATCAGGATCTTGCTTGAAGAAGAGAAGGTACATCTTATTCCCAACAATTCCCAGTACATTTCAACACCAGGAACAGAAGCGTTTGTAGTCTACTATCCAATTCCTACGGTGATATTTATTCACCATAGCTTTATGATAACAATCCAGCGGCAGGACTCATGGCACTATGTACTCTGTCAATGGCTTTTTTTTGCCTGCAACAATGCCAAATGTCAAGTACCAACCATAAATGAATAATACTTTACATGGGAAAAATGTTCGATTTATCGATTCTGTAAATTACCTCTTTCTCCCAGTTGGTACATCCTGTTAAGACCGCAAGTAACTTGGGCAAAGAGTGCAACTATAATCCCGGTCCAGAGGCCCTGCAGCTCGATAAGAAGAACGAGCAATTATAGGAATATCGGACTGAGTACTAGTTACAATGAAAGCAAAGATGAATTGCAGTAGAATGGTAGGGTAACTGTGATTTACCTTTCCACCGATGTGACAAACAAAAGCTAGGAGCAGAGACTGGAATACCCAACAAATAGTAGGCACCAAAATTGACGACAGCTCCAATCTTTTGCTATCCACATCTCTTGCAGTGCCTGAAAAAAATGTAACTTATGGCATCAAAACACTTGAAGTACAAGTCGGTTTTGACTTAAACATATTTGAGATTTGATGTATCCTCTGTCTTCCCTCCCTAATTATCAGGATAACTGATCAAACTTGGACTAGGTCAGGTGCGCCATGAAACTGCAAAAATAAGCAATGAATTCCTGCAAACATGGACTGAATGCCATAAAAGGAAAAGGGCAATTGCGATTAGTACCATCATATCTCCCACATAGTTCACGACTCATTCTTCTGTGCTATAGAGGTAGCCCCACGCTCTTCAACTGAAGATCATGAGAGTACCTGCAAGCAAGCCTTCCGTGGCAACCATCATTAAGGAAACATGAATGGCCAAACGAGCTGCTTGCGGTCTTCCAGCACCCAATTCATTTGAAACTCTTGTGCTGCCAAGAAATAAGGCCAAGAAGGGGTGTGACTGTGGAATAGCTGCTTCTTTTGCATGATCTACTGAATTAAATAAAGGCTAAGCGGCTAGGATTACCTTATTGAACCACTGAGTCCAAGAGGTATCATGTAAACCGAGATGCAGGTGTTCAGGCTGAAATAAGCAGAAGATACTAAGTTGGCATTCTTTAAAAATGATAGCAACTGGAACCAAGAGGTTAGCAATTTTGTTCGCTTCTTGTCAATACAAAGTACCGATATACCTGAATGAGAGGACTGACATTTCAAGTTTTGGGTTGGGAAGAAGTCCTGAAAATAAGACCATCACCTCGAATGACCAAATCTTGAAGCCGTCGCCGGCAATGAACCAAACAGAAACGTCATAATTACTTCAAGGTACAAGGAATCATGAAAACCGATGTTGATATCGTACAAAGAATAGCATCAGAGCCAATTACTAAGAAAATGTCATCCCTTAGAAGCTGTAAAAATCACATCATGAACGTAAACTAGAATAAAAAGGTTGACAGCCCATTCATGATTCTGAAGAAGGATTATGACCATCATTTTTCTTGTACCCTGTCCCGCAAGCTTTTGATCTTTTATAGATCCGTTTTTTCATTTTTTATTTGTGGCCAAAAGTGAACTAGGAGAAGCATAAAAGCTTGAGAATTACCAGAGCATGACAGCAGAAGGAATTGCTAATTTCATAAATCCTGCAATCCCATACAAGTGTCTTACAAAACTTTAGCAAATTATAGAATGCGTGAGACCGGGAAGCTCCCGATTGGTCCCATTGGTCCCATTGGTCCCATGCCACACATACCGGGTAATGCATCTATGTGCAGTAGTTGGTATGGAAAGGAATCAAATTACACAAGCAATCTGAAACATTGAGCTTGCAGTAGCAGAAAGTGGCAACGAGACGGGCAGGACCTGCATATAGAAATGAATTAAAGAATCATTTTATGGTGGAGTTACAAAAGAATCAATTGCTAGCTACAAAAGCTTATAAAAAAAAAAGGAGTACAAGCTACAAAAGCTTCAAAACTAAAGTGGATGGTGCATTAATTTCATGAAAGATCAACGAGTTGGGAAATATTTTTTTTAAAAAAATTACTTGTATTTTTTTTAAAAATGAATGGGAAATATTTAGGCATGGACGGTTGTTGATAATGAGAACAATTCCAATTGATTATTTTTTCTAAGCGATATTAGATAATCAATTTTAAAAAAAAGCCAGATATTCAAATATTCTTCTTTTCCATGGAAAAGGGAAGAATCAAAATAGAGGTGGATTAGAAAAAGTAAGCAAAAAGGATTAAGCATCGAAAAATAAAATAATCAATACTCAATAAAGCATTGATGGAGGACAGCTTGTTTGATGATCAATTACTTATAAAAATTGCAAACATTATGCATTTAAACATACTTGATAGTTCATTTTGTCAAATAGTATGCTACAAGTATTTTGTTAATACATTTCCTCACATTTTAAGGGAAACGGTCCATCTAAAATGGTACTACAGCACGCGTTAATGATCTAAATTCTGGCATTCCGGCTTTCGGTTCATCCAGATGGTGAGGCTAAATTTTCGTTAACTGTTTTTTCTTTCATTAACTAACAATTTAACAAGGTGCTATGGAGACACGACTTCTTTTTATAATAAGAAAATCATGTTATAGATATATATTTCACATATTTTTTAAACATTTAAACTTCTGAAAACTATTGGTGCTGGCTTTGCCTAAAAGATGTACGTGCGGCTGTCTGAAAAATTAATGCGGTTAAAGAGTCCGAATGCATAGGAACAATTGCAGTATAGTCATGCACGAAATTAAATCAGTCAGTGTAATCAAGGACCAAAGATGTGGCAATCATTATCGAACATGCACGCCACCTTCTCCGTTGACAATCCATACCTTACTAAATCCAACTACTCCCGAAGTTTAGTTTATAGATCACAACCCAATAAATCCCCATTCCTCCTTGGACCAACCTGAGGAAAGATGAATTCCCATCAGGGGACTGCCCTAATTCTAACACTCCTCCTAGCCTCAACATGCCATGCCCTCCCCAGAAAGCCCCCCGGCCCGACCCTAGCCGCTCAGTTCCTGGCCCCCCACAACGCAGCCCGCGCTGCCATCAGGATGCCGCCGCTCACATGGGACCCGCGCCTCGCGAGCTACGCGGGTTGGTGGGCAGCACGGAGGCGGGAGGACTGCGACCTGAGGCACTCGAATGGGCCCTACGGTGAGAACATATTCTGGGGCAGCGGCACAGGGTGGAACCCGGGGCAGGCAGTGGCGGCATGGGCCTCGGAGCGGCGGTGGTATGACTACCGGAGCAATGAGTGCGCCGACGGCCAGATGTGCGGGCACTACACCCAGATAGTGTGGAGGAGCACGAGGAGGGTCGGGTGTGCCGTGGTGGTGTGCTTCAACGGTGGCGGCACGTTCATGGTTTGTGAGTATGATCCGCCTGGGAATTACATCGGAGAGAGGCCTTATTGAACAATTTTATGATGAAGAAATTTTGGATGTGCCCAAAGTGAATTGAGGGATTAATTGTTTCTATTTGTTAGGCAGTTTATTGGCTATTGGTGATGGGTGTTCGATTCTCTCTGTAATTAAGGTGCGTTGCTACTCTTTGGAGAGATGCGTACGGGCACATCTATGTGTGATTAATTTTATAATACAAAATATTCAAACCGATAAGCTCGACTAATCATTGCGAACGTTTGAAGAACCGAGTCGTCCGATTCTTGTTATTTTAATTTTCTTTCATAAGCTGATATTTCATTTAGTAAATTGGCGACGGTTATCTTCACATTTATGTCAAATTACTTTCCCAAAAGATGGTACTTCACTTGAGAATTGCGCATTTATCTTCTTGCATGTAATTTACCGATAATATTTTAACACCGAATTTAGAGAAGGCATGGTGAAAAAATCTCTTCAAAGTCTATGTTGTGTGCTAGTAAATAAACTCGGTAATAGACAAATAACAACTCGTTCAAGTTAAAAAAGATCTTCAGATGTATGCACACTGTCCCTTTGTACATAATATCATGAATAATATGTTTTATAAGGAAAGATATGGAAGAACTATGTGAAAAAAGCAAGACCACTTACAACTTGTAAGTGGGGATAAAAAAACCTGAACTTTTTAAATGGTTCAAGAAAAGGCATGGACTTTTGGGTTTGGCACAAATGAAGCGCAAGTCCCTTAACACCGTTAAAAACCAGGAATATTACACTAGATACCCTCCCCTAACTGTGTTTGCTATATAAGTTCTTAGGCCACGTTTGGTTACGTGGATGTTTAGTCAAGATAGGATTATATATAAATCTAGAGATTTTGCTATATCTTATGCATTATTTAATGAATTGTAATAATAAGCCGAATATTTTTAGATCATATCTTGTCTATTGTTTGTTATGAATGCTTATTAATATAAATAAATCTGAAAATGCACTGATAGAGATGGAAAAAATATTTTACGAATCACCATTAAAAAACCTATGAATGCATAAACGGAGGTAACCTCCATCAATCAATCCATGATTAATGTACGACCTAAATCTTGAACAGGAAATGAGCCATTGCAGCTTTCCAGTGCCACAATTTCAGTTCTGACAAGAAATGTAAAGAAGCTCCAATAACATTGATGATGTAAATCAACCGTTGAATGCCAAATCTAGTAAGAGAGAGAGAAGACATGATCATTTACCTTCGGGATTCTAAAAAGTAAGTGTTTTGACTCTCTGGGAACTTCGTGAAGCTTTAACGTGAATTACAAACCTACGGGGGAGAATGAACTGTGACTCTCTTGTTACTAAGGAGCTTTGACTTTCTTGTTGGATTCATGGAGCTTTAACGTGAACTAGAGAATCAAAGAGGAGTTGTGAAGTTTGAGCATGAACTAGAGATATGAAGAAGAATGAGAGAGAGACGATAAGGTTTCATTTTAAAAATCTCATTGCCCCTCATTCTTCGAGAATTACCAAATATTCCTTTTTTGAGTTTAAATTTGTTCATTTAAAACATCAATTATTCTACTTTATTGGTATTTACTTTTATTTATTATATTCCTCTCTTTCTTATTTATCTTTTATTACTGTTCATCATTCCTTAATAAAGATTGTAGTATTGAATAATAAGCTAACATTCCTAAAATATTTAATAAATATGATACATATATATAATATATATTATAGAATAGAAAGAAAATTCAATTATACATAGAAACGAAAATTGGTGTTCTTTTGTTCTTTTGAGTTTTATTTTTATATTTAACATTCAAATATTATTTATAAATAATTATTATTTTAATTACATTATTTTTTAAAGAATTTTGTTATTCAAGACATATAACTTTTATATTATGAATATAGGAAATCATTTCCACCTTTATTCCACTGTTCCCACTGGATATTTTTATCCATTATATATCTCTCTTACACTTGACCTTATCTTATTTTGGATAGGAATGAAACGCAGTATCTTAACTTTTTTCCTTGCTATAAAACGTTGCCTTAATTTATTACAAGGTTTTTTACCATGAAAATCAAAAACTTCAAACTAATGTACCTATGACAAATTTACCAAAATCAATTTTTTGACTACAAAAAATCTTAAACTGGTGTATTTGTGATAAATTTACTCTCAATTAGTTTCCAGTAAATTAGATAATATCATGAAAAATCACAAATTGATATATCTATAACAAATAGAGGATAAAATTCCAAACTTGTAAACTTATCAATTGCCACGTGCATCTTACTTGGAAATTTGATGGTATAATTTAATGAAAAGTAATGAAGGTGTTGACACCCAAAATTACCCTTGCCATCATGTTTTGGTCACGGGGGTGACAATAGTAGCAATCTAGCCCACAATGGTTGAAAGATGACCAAGATTTTGAGAACCTTTGGCATGAGTGTCAATAGGCTTTCAAATGGAGATGCGTGATTCAATAGTAATATAGTTGATTGCCATATGTCCAAGCTCTACGATGCTATTGGAGGTGAAGAGTTCAAGTAGAATTGGTGTCAAAATTCAAGTGGGAACATTTGGCGCACAAAAGAGCACATAGAATTATGGGAGTGGTTATTGCTTGCTAGACAAGTCGTGCAATCATTATTGACAAGTCAGAAAACAAGCAAATGTGGATAAGGTTGTCCAAGAAGCAACAAAGGATGTGGGATAAATTAAGAGTGACTTTCAAGGAAGAATTAACTGATCGACGGTTACTGGGTGATCTTATAAATACGGTTTGCCATCCAACAGAGTGCCCCCCGAACAACACAATAATTGTCTTTATTTTATTGTACTTTAGTTGTACCTTTTAGATCCCCATCATCAATTAAATTCCAACACATATCTACCTCCGATTCAGCATCATCGATTAGATTCCGGTGCTATGCCATAAACCTAGCGTTGTCGATTGGATTTTGGTGTTGTGTTTCCTATCTAGGGGTATTGCTATTGATTAAATTCCAGCTTTACACCTAAACAAACTATGTCATCGATTAAATTTCAACATGATTTAGGTCTAAAGTTTTAAATTACAACAAGTTGATTCTAAGCTATGTTGTTGATTAGTTTCCGACATAGTTTACTCTTAGAAGTTGTTAGTTGTCGAGTTATCTTTAGTATTGGACGTTGGGGTTGTAATATACAGATTGGAAATAATATTTACATTTGCATTTGGCATTCTCTGTCTAGATTCAAGACAGAACTCGAGTCTCCTTTAATGAAATCGAAGCGCACAATATCGTGAAAGATTTTCATTGCGGGAACCAAAATTGGTGAAACATCTTTTTGGTATGCCCAGTGGGACAATTGTGCTGAGTTGACACCACGAATCCAAAGTCGAACCAATTTAGATAGTGCTACTAACGAGCAAATACCATTGATGGCCAAGGAAAACACATGTGTTGAGTCATTGTTAGCCTAACTTCCATAGAATGAGGTCACAAACTAAGTTTGTAGGAAGGTGTCGACATTTTGTCACGCCACAACTCTTGAGCTCGCGGCAACCCCATTTCACTTGAGGTCTAGTTGTACGACGTGCCAAGTACTGTCGTCGACCAATTCATTTTATCTTGTAATTATGCACATGCGAAAACGAACAACTCCCAAACTAAACAATAGAGATAGCAATAATAGCAGTAGAGGAAAGACAAACAATATTTTATATATCTGAAAGTTAGCCAACATACTAACAAATATATATATGCCTTACAACAGGCGACAAGCTAAGGCCTACTCAAAAGGGGACCGGCCTAGCTAACTTAACATTATACAAGTGCCTACTCGCTGGCCTCGGAGGATCGCTCTCTTCAATCTTCGGGTATTGCATCATCTAGGGCCTGAAAAGGTTATCCACGACGGATTGAGATAAACTCAGCAAGTTAAAGTCCTAAGGCCCGATTAGGAACTTTGCTCGCCTCGGGAGTTTAACATACAACCTAATACAGTAATCAATGCAATACCACCTCAAAGAGAATGATAGCAGAAAACAGTTTAATAAACAGGTGCAATCACAAGCGACCCTACCTAGCCTTAGCACACGCTACCTGCAGAAACTGTTAATCGCCTCACAACAACAGTAAGAGGCATGCAAATAATCAAAGTATTGCACCAAACTTTCTCATATCTCAAAATCTACGCATATGCTCCGATTATTACAACCCTCTAGGCCATGGCACAATCTTATGGTTGGTAGTCAATTGGTCGTAGACCAGGCATCGTCCTCCCCCATGAGGCACAGCGACGTCACGGGCTTTCCCCCATCGACGACATCCCCTAAGGAGCATGGGCCCGGCCTCAACTGCGACTCCGCATCTGACCACTGTCAGGCGACCCATTGGTCACGGCACAACTCTAAAGGATTGGCGGTAATCCAGCTCAACCGGACTATCAACTTTAATTTGACAATGCAACACATCAGCAAACAGTTCATTCTTGTCTTTGCTTTTGCTTGGTTGTGAATGCAACATCGCTCATGTGCTCATGCTCATACGACATGCCATTTCAGATAACTCATGTAATATGTCATTCAGTATCACTCGACAATTTCAAAATTCCAAATTCAACCAATCAACAATCACGTACATTCCCTAATTCTCGGGAATAACTCAATAAATCAAACACTTTCACTTTCACTCGGTTTTCGATCATGCATTTCATCATTATTCACACATATAATTAACAATCGGCACTTCAAGAAAGCATAACAACCAAGAACACATCAATTTGAAACCAAAATTTGCTTCTGTATGAACAATGTCGTGAACAGTAATCGTAAACAATGATTGTGAACAGTAAATTCGTCCGAAATTAAATAAATAAATAAAAATAAATAAACTTAACCATTGTTAACAAATTAACTCAACCCTAGTTTATCTAACCTAACCATGATTAATTTTTAACCTTGGTTACTTTTAAAACTAACCATGGTTACTTTAATTAATTAACCTTAGTTACTTTATTACTAACTATGGTCAATTAACTAACCCTAGTCGGCCTTAATTAACCAGCTTAATTAACCAATCAACCTTAATTAAACACAAACACACAAATACACTAATTAACCCCTAAGCAAGATTAACCCCTAAACAAGGATTAGGAAGTTAACTTACTTGGATCAGAAATCTGGTGACACCGGCGTGTAGAGGGGAATGAGGGCTACAAGGGGTAAGCTCGGGGACGACAATGGACGATAAACGGTGGCTGAAACAGGCCAAAACAGCCTGGAATCACTGTTCACACGGAACTGACCAGCTGGGCGGAAAAAGGCTGAAACGGGCTGTCCGGGGCGACCGGGGGTGACCAGGGGTGTGCGGCTGGCTTCCTAACTTCCGTGGCTACACTTTGGGCGGTGGTGGCGGCTCTGGTGACGATGGCAAGGCCATTTTCCGACTGGAAAACAGCAAGGACAGCAAGAAACAACATAAATGGAAGAGAAATGGAAGAGAAAAGGAAGAGAAAAAGGGAGAGAGATAGAGAGAGAGAGAGGGGGGGTTGCTGCACGAATTTGGGGAAGAAAGGAGGAGAGAGAAGGGACTAAAAACTTGAAGGAGAAGCCAAGGCAAGTGGGCTTGCCACTTGCTTGAAGGACCAATAAAAAACAAACAATAAACAAGCATAAACTAAGCCCACTTGGGCACAAAAGCAAAAGGCCAAAAGAGAGAAGCCCATAGGCTGAGGAGGGAGAGGAGAATGGGCCAGCTTAGGCTTCCTTTGGGTTAGGCTAGATGGGCGCAAGGCCCATTGGGCCGCCGGTCTTGGGTCGGCCCACCCACGGGCTCGAAACCCAGTTCAATTTTTTCCTTTTTTCGACACTTCTGCATCCAACGGAAAATTCCAAAATAAATGAGGCGACGTCCAAATATTTAGTCCTTATATCACTAAGAAGTCAGTTCCCAAAATTGGATTAAAAATCGGAGCTAAATTGAGTTGATTGCGACCGTAGTACAATTTGGATTATCGGGCGCCCTTTTAAGACTTTTCTCACTTTTGACCCGTGGTCAAACATTATTTGATCCATGTTAATGTCAATTCTCGAGTCAAGGACGTCCCTCGATTGTCGTGTGATTCCGGGGGCTCAATTGATAATCCCGAGTAGCAGATGAAAAAGATTCGGTTTACCGTCGTTCATAGTTCGTATTGAAGTCATGCGGAAATCATCCGAAGATCGACTTTGTACTTTTGCTGAATCAATTTATTTCCATTTCCTTAATAGTCTAGTACTTAGAGGATATCGTTCCCGCCCAAGTCCTCATGGTCGAAAGGTTCGTTCCTGATTGAAATTGTGAGTTGAACGCGTATCGTTTCCTAATTGCACCTCTCTGTAATCCGTTATCCCATGAACACACAGTTCAGAATATTTGTACTGACCAGGCCTTCGACTAACATCGCCATTTTATAAAGTTCTAAAATGTGGTCGATTTTCAGGATGTTACACATTCTAAGGCAATGTGTAGAAGAAAGAAAATAGAAGGGTAAATTTGTTACAAATATATGGGTTTGAGATTTTTGGTCGTTAAAAATTATTTTGGATAAATTTGTTATAGGTATATCATTGGAATTTTTGTGTGGTATTAGCTCTTATTATAAAGGATTATGATAGAGGATTTTTTTTCCCTTCCTTTAATGGAGTTTGCCATAGAAATTCTTAACTTGTGGCTAGTACTACCAGTCCACTAATTTAACACGAGAACTTCCCATTATAAAGCAAATGAGGGGGTTGGGACTAGTTGACCTAAATAAAAACAATCCAATAATGAAAAGTACAAAGAGAGTGTCACGCCCCGACCCTTGAGCTTTCAACAACCCCAATTCACTTGAGGTCTAAACATATGACATCCTAGGTATTGTCGTCAACCAATTCATTTTATCTTATTGTTAAGTACACGCGGAATCGAAACAAACACCCAACCAACAACCGACAAGGCTAGCAGCAAAAATGCAATAGAGGAAAGACAAGAACATCATTTTATTTATTTACGGGGTTAACTTGAACAACATCATATATATACACACTTTACTATAGGAAACATGCTAAGGCCTACTCAGAAAGGCACTGGCTTGGCTAACCTATTACTACAAAAGTGGGGGAGGGTTTGTTAAAAAGAGATTAGGCTACAGATGCCTAATCGTTGGACTTCGAAGGATCGGTCTCCCCAGTCATTGGGTTGGAGATCTCGCTATCAGGGGGATTAAGGTCCATGGCATCCTAGATCTCATCAGTTTGCTCCATAGGCAGGACCAATCCATCAAAACCCTTTAGGGGACCATATAGTATGCCCCCCCATCCGAATGAACCACGCCTTAAAGACGTAAGGCGCTTAGTGGTCTCTCGATCCCTCATCCACCCACACCGTTGTCACGTGGTGCTCGTAAACAAAATTGCGGCCTAGGATGAGTCACGTAGTAACGATGGTGCTCATGTCCATCGGGACACTGAACCTCACTGGGTATTGCGTCATCCTAAGGTCCTAAAAATTGTTAACTACGACGGGATGAGATATACTTAGTAAGGTAAAGTCCTAAGCCCCAGTTAGGAACTCTGCTCGCCTTGAGGTAGTCTAACATACAATCTAGTCTCGACAATCAACCAAATACCATGCCTCAAAGAAACATTATTAGAAGACAGTTCAATAATCAGATGCAACCACATGCGACCCTACATTGCCTTGGCACACGCAACTTGCAGAAACCATCATTTAAATCATAACAAGATCAAGAGGTATGTAAATAATCAGAGCATTGTACATAGCTTTCTCATGCCTCAATATCCACGTATGCTCTAATTATTACGATCTCCTAAGCCACGACACAAACTTATGGTTGTCAGTCAACTGGTCTAAACCACGTATCGTCCTCCCTCGTGAGACATGGCTACGTCAAGGGCTCTCTCCCAAGATGGCATTTCCGATGGAGCATGGGTCCGGCTTCTATCGCAACTTCGTAACTAACCACTACTAGGTGACCCAATGGCCATGGCACAACTCCAAAAGATTGGCAGTCATCCGGCAGCGCCAAGCTCTCCTCTTAATGTGACCATGCAACACATTATCAATCCATTCGATATTTTCTTTGCTTTGTTGTCAATGCAAACATAGTTCATGCTCACGCGACATGCTATTGCAGTTAACACACATATAATGTAATGCAACAATAATCGGTAGTCACGTACAAGAGTCATAGTCCAACCACTTGCAAAAATTGCAATAATTAACAATTAATTAATCCCGTGCTTCAACGGTGAATAACAATCAATTAATAATCAAGTACACCTCATAATTCCCATAAAATACTCAACATTTAACAATACTATTAAAACAATTAATTTACCTAATTAACTACATTTCCAAAACCTTTATTTAACAAAAATCATGTCCCTTAATAGCCAAGCAATTAATCACAATTAATATTAGAAAAATATGCCTTAATAATTTTTCTCTCAAAATTTCTCGATTAAAACCATTTTTGATAAATAATCACAATTAATTAATTTTCCCAAAAATAATTAATATTACAAAATAAATAACGATAATAATTTGAAATTATAAAATAATATGATTAATAATTCCGAAAATAATAAATAATAAATATTTATTCCAATAATAATAATAATATTTATTAATACTAACCATGATTACTATTCTAACCCAACTATGGTTAACTAACCGAATCAATGTTACTTTAATCTAACCGCGGTTACTTTATTCTAACCATAGTTAGCACTAAGCAAGATTAATCAATAATATTAAAATACTAATCATCCATCTTCCAAAAGCATAATACAAGAATTAAACTAATTAAACTACTCCTAAGCAAGATTAACCCATAACTAATGGATTAGGAAATTAACTCACGTGGCCTAAAATTCCGACAACACTGGAGCAACATCGAGGGCAAAGGCTATGCGAGGTTAGCTTGGGGACGGCGATGGATGATAGACGGTGGCCATTTCTGGCGGAAACAGCGCCAGGCTGTTGTTTCGCAAAAACAAGGCGGCATCGATTGCCGACGGCTGGGTGGGTGGCTAGTAGTGACCAGGGGCGGCCGAGAATGAGCAACTGGCCTCCAGATGGCAATGGCTCCACGTTGGACAGTGGCAGCAGCTATGGCGATGGTAGTAAGGGCGGCAACTAGTAGTGGATAGCAAAGAGGGGAAAATGAGGGGAAAATGAGGGGAACAAGGGAAGAGAAAAGAGAGAGAGAGGGTTGAGGGGTGGGATCAATTGCAAGGGGAAATGGAGGAGAGAGAATGGCTGAACAAACTTGTTTAATTAGGCCAAGGCAAGTGACAAGTCCACTTGTGCTAAGGGCCAAAGAAAACCAAACAAAACAAAGCCCATTTGGAACTACAAAATAAAATGGCTAGAAGAAAGGGCCCATGGGCTGAGAAGGGGGAAGGAAATGGGCTAGCTTGGGCCCATCTTGGGCTGGGCTGGATGGGCGCAAGGCCCATTGGACCGTAGGTCTTGGGTTGGCCCTCTAGTGGGCCCGAAATCACGGTCCAATTTTTCCTTTTCCGACACTTTAAAGCCCATAGGAAAACTCGTGAATAAATGAGGCGATGTCCAAATATTTAGTCTTGACATCACTGTGAAGTCAATATCCAAAATTGGATTAAAATTCGAGGCCAAGTTGAGTCGATTGCGATTGTAGTACAATTAGACTATCGAGTGCCCCTTTAGGATTTTTCCTCATGTTTGACTCGTGCTCGACAATTCTTCGATCCATGTTTAAGCAATTTCTCGAGTTAGAGACGTCATTCGATTGTCATGTGCTCCTAATGGCTCAATTGATAATCCCGAGTACAAAATAAAAATGAATCGGTTTAGCGTCGTTTGTAGTTCGTACCGAAGTCGTGCGAAAATTACCCACAACTTGACTTCATACTTTTGCTAAATCGATTTATTTCCGTTTTCCTAATAGTCTAGTACTAGAGGATATCGTTTTCACCCAGGCCTTTTATGGTGAAGGGTTCATTCCTGGTCAAAATCACGAGCTGTACGCATATAGTTTCCTTTCGGCATCTCCCTATAGTCTGTTATCCCTCAAACGATTAGTTTGGAATATTTGTACCGACCAGACATTCGATCAATATCGTCACTTTATAAAATCCCAAAATGGAGTCGATTTTTCATGATGTTACAGAGAGTTTGGAAAAAGGGAAAAAAATGACAATGTGGCACAAAATTGAAACTTGATCCAGATATAAATGAATCAAACAAAAGATCTCAAAGCAAGACATTTCATTGGTCTATAAAACATAAAATCACTATGACTGGGGTTAAGACGACTCAAGAAAGGGGTCGATCATGAGGGACAATGTCATTTCATTTTCCTGAAGTGTTTATTGTACACTTTCGTGCATTGTTAGCCTCATTAAATTCTGTATCAGTTTTATGTTCGGTGAACTTAACGATGGATATTTTTGTTCACCAAGTAAAAGTTTATACATCTTTTTTGTGTCATTTTTAAAAATCATCATTGAATCAAGCCTATGACGTCATAATCTTTTATTTCTTCTCTAATTTTTCGTGAAATAGCGGCTTAAGATACCTTTAACAGCATAAACTCCCATTAATTTTATAAATAGCTCCGGGAGAAACCGCTTCTTGTGAATAGGAATTCCAATTTTGTGTATTCTTCAATCTCGATAACCAGTCGACGCACCTTTCTGTAACAGATCTGATACAAGTTCATGCTTATATGGTCCCACAATCTATCGAACATGTGGTAAACGGCTTGGTCAATGAGATTAAGTGCAATGTTAAAAGGGACAACTCGTTTCAAATCTTCACAATCAGCGATAACATGAGCTTAGATCATCAAGACAGATTTGTTAGGGACCGATTTCTATACAAGCACATCTGCAGATTTCTTACTCTGTATTTCTCAAGATATAGCCGAGAACAGAGCGCGTTAGAATCGATCAAGAAAAGGATGTTTACACGTGGTAAATTCCGACCAATGAAAGTTTTGAAGAATGGAATCAGTGAAAGAGACAACGGATGCTGCAATTCAAGCCTCCTCGCCAAATGTGGCCAAGAACAGAGTATTTGTTAACATATTTCTCAAGTTTGCACTACTGAACAAAACCAACCCAAGATAAATTAAAGGAAATTCCAAAAGTTGAATATTTGTTGTCGGCCGCCTTGGAAATTTTAATTTCCTGTTCAGCACTGGAGTCCAAAGTGACATTGGACTTTCGATGTAAAAAGGGTAGTCAATATTGGAGTCCAAGTCGCAAGAGGAAGCAAATTTCCTATTTTTAATTCAAAATATTCAACGCGTGCGTTCTGAGGGCATTTGCCTTTCTGACGTGCAGAGTACGTCTGTGTTTTAATATTTACTTGTGGGTTGTCCTGTTGCTCATAAAGAATTGGCCAAGCGCCGATTTTGACTTATTGCTTGGCGTGGGTTCTTGTGATTTTCTTTGTTAAAATGCACTAATAATTTTAATGTTGAAGCCGATTAAATCTTGCGATAGGATTTGTAAATTTGTTGTGTGAGATTGACAAGATATTGTAAGGCTAAATACTGTTTGAGTTTATTGGATGTAATTAGGAGTTGAGAAACATTAAAAGTATGTGATTGACTTAGGTGCGGTTGTAATCTCTATTGTATCACTTGATCTATAGGCGTATTCTTTACTTCTCTCCTTGTAGACGTAGGTCAATCCAATTGAATCACGTTTTTATTGCTTACTTTTTGCAACAATCGGTATCAAAGTTAAGCTTTACTGAGTTGAAGCAAATCGATAGTGACAGAAAAAGGAAAAGTGAGAATCGATAGTTTGATGGGAAGGAATTTGGTTTCTAGAAAATGCAGATTGAGGATTACTAGTACCAAAGAAATCTGCACTTCTCCTTGTTTGGGAAGAAACCAAAGTGGATGAAACAAACTTATTTGGAATTATTGGATAGACAAGATTTGAACGTCATCTAGATAACGTTGGCTCATAATGTTGCATTTAACATCATTAAAGAGAAGGCCACTATGGGCTGATGAAGGCTCTATCATACATGCATGAGAAGCCCTTTGCGATAAAAAATTTTATTTGATATAGCGATTATTTAACTTAATTGTGTGTTAGTTGCTGATTACATAAATGAATTTAATGTGGATGTTAATCAATCGAGTTCAATTGAGATTAACTCTGTTGACGCTGTATATGTTTTGAATATATTACCTCAATTCCCTGAAAGTTGGAATACTACTATTACTATTATTAATAATTCCTCTAGGTCAATAGGCTTGTTTGATGGGATTCATGATTTGATTGTGGCAAGAAGGGGCATCTTAGAATTGATTGTCTTAAGTTGAAGAATGAAAAATAGTAAGGGAATTAGAGTTTAGTCTGCAAATGATGTTGTGGTTGTAGCATACTGCAATTTAGATAATATTGATAAAGTCTTGTCCATCCTTGAAAATTTGTCGTTTGATGGATAAACTATGAATTCTGGTTATTTTTTTAATGCTACACTGTATAAGAATTGGTTTATTACTTATTAATGCATGGATAATGGTAAAGTGCTATTGGGAAACAATACTAAGTGCGATATTATGGGTGTTGGTGATGTTAGAATCAAAATGCATGATGGTAGCGTAAGAACATTGATTGGAGTGAGGCATGCTCCACGGTTGAAGAATAATATGATCTCTTAAAGTACCTTGGATTTGGTTTGTCAATATACTTTAGAAGGTGAAAATATGAAGGTTGTTTAAGGTGCCTTTGTGCTAATGAGAAAAACAAGCGTGGTGTGTATGATTTTCAAGGTGAGACAATGATAACTTTCATTGCAAAAACGTTGAATGCATTTGTTCGAAAATCTAAATAGTTGCGCATGTGTTGGGGCACATTGGTGAGAGAAAGTTGAGCTTCTAAGTAAAAAGAATCTATTGTATGATTATATGGCTAATGAATTAAGTGTCTACAGGTGCCGTGACTTAGGCAAATGGCAGATAGTGTAGTTTAATACAATTATCAGAGAAACCGTGGAGATTGTAGAGTTGATTCATTTAGATGTTTGTAGGCTATTGTAATTTCCTTTGAGAAAGAGCGCTAAATTTATACTAGCAGTTGTGGATGACTACTGGAGAAGGACATAAGTGTTTGTGCTTAGGCACAAGCATCATGCTATTGTAGGATTAGGCAGATTTTAATTTTGATTAAAAAGGAGACTGGAAAGATAATTAAGCATATACGGACTGACTATAATCAGGAGTTTTGTTTAGATCTGCTAAACGAGTTCCACATAAGGTTTTAGACTACAACATTAAATCCTCGTGAAGAGATTTCCGATATCAACCTTGCTGTATACCGATTTAACATTTGTTTGCGACTTTTGGCGCAGGTTCCACATGTGGCTCTTCCTCATGGGCGGCAGCATGAGATCAGGAGGGATAAGTACGTCTTTATTTCATCAATTCGCACTACGTTCAACGCCAGGAACCGGAGTCTTTAGTCTACCATCTGATTCACACGGTGAAATTTCTTCACTGTAGCTTTATGATAACGATCCAGCGGAAGGACTCACCGCGCTATGTACTCTGTCAGTCGCTTTCTTTGCCTGCAACAATGCCCAATGTTAAGTACCAACTGTATATTGAATAATACTTTACATGATAAAGATGTTGGTTTATCGATTCACAGTAAATTACCTCTTTTTCCCAGTTGGTACGTCCTGTTAGGATCGCAAGTAACGATGCTTGCGCAAAGAGTGCGACTATAATCCCTGTCCAGAGGCCCTACAGCTCGATAAGAAGAGCAAGCAATTATAGGAATATTGATTGACTATCATTTACGATGAAAAGAAAGGACGAATTGCAGTAGAATGGTAGGGTAACTGTGATTTACCTTTCCGCCAAAGTGACAGAAAAAAGCAAGGAATATGGCGACTGGAATACCCAGCAAATAGTAGGCAGCCAAATTGATGAAAGCTCCAATCTTTTGCCATCCACATCCTCTTGCAGTGCCTGAAAAAAAATATAGCTTATAGCATAAAAATATCGAAGTGCAAATCAGTTTTAACTTGAACATATTTGAGATTATCAGAATAACTAGTTAAGTTAAACTAGGTTAGGTGCACCATTAAACTGCAATAATAAGCAAAGTTCGTGCATACCTGAAAGCACTGACTGAATGCCATCGATAAAATGGGAAGTTGCGACTAGTACCAACATATCTCCCACATAGTTCACAACTTCTTCTTCTGTGCTATAGAGGTAGCCCCACGCCCTTCGACAGAAGATCATGAGAGTAGCTGCAAGCAAGCCTTCCATGGCAACTATCATTAAGGAAACATAAATTGCCAAACGAGCTACTCTTGGTCTTCCAGCACCCAATTCATTTGAAACTCGTGTGCTGCCAAAAATAAGGCCAAGAAAGTGTGAGACTCTGGAAAGCTGCTGCTTTTGCAAGATCTACTGAATCAAATAAAGCAGAACCAGTTAGGATTACCTTATTGAACCACTGAGTCCAAGAGGTATCATGTAAACCAGGGAGCAGGTGTTCAGGCTGAAACGAGCACAAGAAACTAAGTCAACATTGTTTAAAAATGATAACAACTGGTAACCAGAGGTTAGCAATTTTGTTTGCTTCTTGTTGATACAACGTACTGATGCACCTGATTGAGAGGACCGACGTTTCGAGTTTTGGGTTGGGAAGAAGTCCTGATAATAAGACCATCATTTCAAAGGACCAAATCTCGAAGCTGTTGCAGGCAATGAACCAAACAAAAACATCATAATTGCTTTGAGCTACAGAATAATGAAGACCCATGGCCACATTGTACAAGGAAGAGCATCGGAGCCAATTAATAAGAAAATGTAGTCCTTTCAAAGTCGTAAAAATCACATCCTGAACATAAACTAGAATAGAAAGGTTGACAGCCCATCCATGATTCTGAAGAAGGATTATGACCATCATTTGTTTTTTATACTGTCCCACAAGTTTTTGATCTGTTATAGATTTATAAATTTTGCCAAAAGTGAACTAGGAGAAGCATAAAAGCTTGAGAATTACCAGAGCATGACAGCAGAAGGAATTGCTAATTTCAGAAATCCAGGAATCCCATGAAAGGCCTCCTTGGAGAAACCAGTCCATGTTCTTTTACAAGACGGTGAAATTCTAACATATATTGCCAGTAACAGCACGTTTATCCAGTATGAGATAGCATTTGCCAAAGCAGCACCTTTGTTTCCAAGTCCTGACTTAAACACCAGAAACCAACATATGAAAATATGAAGGAATGTGGTGATTCCTGAACTGACCATCATTGGAACAACATTGTTTTGCGTCTGCAGAAACCTGATGTGGCACTGCAGGAGCGCATATGCGAAAATGCTGGGGATCATGAACCGAGCGTAGGATCCCGCCTCTGCCGATATCTGAGGATCTTGTTTGAAGAAGAGAAGGATTTGGCCAGTGTTGAACCAAATGATAGCGAGTGGAATGCTAGCTAATAGGAGAACGATCATGGCCCTCTGCTTGTGGATACCAAGCATGTGGTATTGCTTAGCTCCATAAGACTGACCGCAAAATGTATCCAATGCACTCGCCATTCCTATCTGTTATGGACCAAGCATCCATAAGATGATGTTTGGAGCAATTCATAGATGTCCACAAATAATATCAAATAGTCTTGTCAAATATCCTCGTAACCTAAATTAGGCCTTGCTTGGAGCATTAGAAGGAGAGTATTGCCATAGTTCACTCAACCGACATGCAGTGGAAGAATTTCAACAAGAAAAATTGTTTATCTATTTCATTATTGGTTTGGGCCCCCAACAATCTTTTTTTAGTGCAGTGAACAAATGTTCTAATTTGTGACGAACACCAACGTTAACTTTCCAATCTCAACATTGCTACACCTAGCTAGAGGAGATAAAATCACACATTCAGCATGCCGAGCGTAGTGAGAGATGACATGTTCAGTAGATCAATCTTTGTCAAACTGCAGTAATCTGAAAATGAGCTAAGGTTAATAGACAACCAATCTATTCATGGTACTTGGAAAGCAGGCCCACACGCAGTCTTAACTGATCTAAAAATTGCTAGACTCTGTTTATTCAACAGGAAAGAGAACTCCTATAATCATGTCAATATGGCCCTATGCATCTTTCAAGATAAATAACATCCTAAAAGAAAATTTTCACAGAAGTTACATAGTATGATGCTACTTTCCGATTGTTAAAATCTTTCATCTCTTGGTTGGTTTATCTCGAGATTAAAACGGGAAGAATTGTTGTGTCTTACCAACATGCTAAAGCCAGTCACGGAAGCGAAGGACGTGGCCATGGAAGCCCCGGAAAGTGCCAGCTCTCCAAGATGACCCACAAACATCACCGAGATCACCTGCAAACAATATATCATCAGGTTCACTGATACCAATGGCCCAGCCAACAACAGTTGCCGCTTCATTTCCGAGAAAATCTCGTCTCTCTTGAATCCATTCCCCGTTGTGGACGCTGCCTTCTCCTGAGAAACTGCTAACAAGGGTGACTCCAAATGCTGTTTCTGTTCTTCCACATCCATGCTTCCTCTGTGCTATTGGGAAGAGTGAGCCAAGCGGAGGGAAAACACAGAGCAATTGCTTTAGAGATCCTGGAGATACTCTCGGCAGAAAACGACCAAGTTGTTTAAAATCACACGCCTTTTTTTTTTTTTCGGTCGGTATCTTCCCACATGATGGGTGCAGTAGAATTTGACAAATTTTGTCGCGTCAGATTTCTTTTGAGTTTTAAATATCTCAATTGTTTTTTTTCCTACTCGTGAGAGCTTGTATTAAATGCAAATAAAGTGGACCGAGACAACCAGCAGACCCCACTGAAAGAGACAAATGTTGTGTCCTTTCAACAAATATAAATGGAAAAATTAGGGCGACGGCCACCTTCGAGGCCTCAAAAGGAAGGGGGGATGTGGCTAGTAACACGGACGAGCAAGAAGAGTTTTTATTTCTTAATTTTAGAGAAATGAAAATTTTTTATTTTTTATTTCTGAATTGAAAATTTATTCTAAAAATAAAGAAATGAAATTACGATATTAAATGAATTTTAATTTCAAAAGTAAGTTTAGAATATAAATAAAATAGTTATCATGCATGCTCCTAAAAATTCTTTTTATTTTGTTTGAATCGGAAAATCAACATCCAGGGATATTGAATTTTTATTTTTTATCTTCAATCAAGTCACTCTCTTGATTTTCCAATGAATGATACACTGAATGCAATCGCTGGAGTTTAAAAAGAAAAATACAAAGACAAGTTGACTTGTCGATAAGGGTGGCCTAAAAAAAGGGTGTAAGAGGAGGGGATCATTACAAAGAAGGAAAAGGGAAAAGGAAGGAAGAAGTACAAAAGAGAAGAAAGGGCATTCGTAGCCACACGCTTCAAAGGCTTCGATTGGCCGGATAACTCCACCTTATAGTGTCGGATCCGTACTTTTTGTTTAATTAACTGGAGGAATTCTCACTTAAGCCCTAAATTCGGATCCACGTGAATTATGAGTTTATGGGGTTCAATTTCGGGGCTGTTAAGTTGTAAAATTAAGTAGAAATAGTTTAGAGTACACTAGAGCTATGTAATATTTTTTCAAAAAGTCATGGGAGTTTGCATCAAGAAATTTTTAAAGTTTTGCATGCATTGCAATGAGCCATGACAAGAAGAGGCATCTTAAAAGAGATTGTCTTTTCAAAAAAATTCAAATTTTTTTTTATTTTTTTTCATATTTTTGCTTTTCTTTGTTTTCAGCTGGTCACTGGCCATAAGTGAGCCTTGAGCTAGCGAGCTTAAGGCTCACTGAATTGAGCTTACTACTCATTAATCGCTGATTAAGCAAAGCCCAAGGCCAGCAAGCTCGAAGCTCATTGGATTAGTGAGTGAGAGCCCTTGCCAGTGTAACGACTCTAATCCTAGGGTTCGAGTTGTAGGTTATTTTTGTAACATCTCAGGTTTGTTGATGATCCAATTCTTTTTATCGTATTTATATGCATATGCTGAAGTGTAAACACAACAACTCTGACAAACATTACTAGAAGAGTATGAGATGTGAGAATATAACATACTACTATTTTTCATTAGTAGTTTTATGTACAAACTAACTTCCATTTTACATGATAAAAAAGGCTAGGATATCCCTATCTTCACTATAGCTATAGTTGCCAAAATTAGGAACATTTCCCGTTACTAGCCGGTACTATTGACTAGAGTTATTCCGTTAGATGTTGTCCCACCACTTAGGTTCATCGGCTCTCTAAAACCATGAAGGGGATCGATAAATTGTTCGTTTGACTAGACGTACCAATCCTTGCAATAGTGATGGACCAATTCAATTCGTCCCTCATTAACCCACACCATGGTGGTGTATCTTCAGTACATTATTATAGCTTCAGCATGTATTATATATACAATTGACTCTTCCATCTTTATAGGGAGACCGAAACATATAGAAAAGTGGGTTAGCCATGCTTACAAACTTGTAAAGGTAAATGGATAAGTTTTGAGAAAACTCAGTAAGTAAAATTTCTAACTCTTGGCTAGTAAGACATTTCCTCATCAAGGACTAGCCAGAACTACTCATGTAAACAGTGTTGATGGTCGATCAATTGCAAATTCATATGTGAGGGTTTCGCTTATTCACCCATCGGCTAACACATAAACACTTACAACTCAAACTTGAGCATAATCGACATTCGTGTAGATCACTTTACATTGTTTTGGCTCAACCAGGCTTTTTGGGCTCAACCGAGCCTTCCAGCGTCTTGCAAGGCTTCTTGGTTCAACCAAGGCATCTTGGCTTATACCGAGATTTCTCGAGACTAGCTTCTCGAGACTTCCAGGTGTAACTCGAGCAACCTAATGCAGGGGGGGTATCATTATCGTTCTCATTTTTCATGGGGTGATCACATAAATATATCACTTATGCTGGTTCTTGTCTTTTCCTCTAGCCGACTCATTCATGGCTCAACAAAGACATGCTCATACATAGTCTTGTGTGTTATGCTTTTTATGACCTGATTCTAATGATACTGTGAATGACTCTAAGTTCGAGGTTTGGCTCAACCACCAAGTACCAATGATCCCGCACTAATCCAAGACATGAGCTTGGTATACTTGGATGCTAACCAAGACCTTGTGGGTTTGAACGGTCCTTATACTAAACAAGACTAGGATTCAACACGCCTTGATGTCGATCCAAGACCTCGCGGCCTTGGGCAACCCTTGTACCATATAAGACTTGAGTTTTGATATCTCATTATCGACTCAAGCCTTTTGGCTCTGGGCATTCATGACTTTCCTTGAACACAAGCCACAAACCTTGGCATCATTCCGATCATGAAAGACTCACCCATATGCATAAGAATCGTGCACAAGCCAACATATACATAATCTTCTATACAAATCATGGTTTGTCAAGAGAGTGCTGTTGACATCTAAATTTTGGCGATTTGTTTTAGTATTTATTAATTGTATTGAAAAATTAGAGATTCATTTCTAATCCCTTAACAAAAAAATTCTTTCATTAAAATGGCATTGCAAATAGACATTAGGAGCATTTGCATCACTAGTTTTAAAATTAATTAAAGAAAATCGAAATTAAAAAAAAAAAGGAGAGGAAAAAGGCGGGTCCGGGCTGGGCTTGCCTTTTTCTTCTTTTCCCCTTGCATGGGCTCGGCCCACATTCCTTTTTCTCTTTTTCTCCTTCCTTTCTCGGCCTGGCCCGTCCATCTTTCTTCTTGCTCCTTTCTTCTCCACGCGCGGGACCTGTAGCAGAAAGAGAAGGCAGCAAGTCAGAGCAGCAGCAAGTCAAAGCAGCAGGTTGCAGCAGAGAGGGAAGCAGAGCAGAGGCAGCAGCAGCAGCAAAGCAACGGCAGCAAGTCAGCAGAAGAAAAGCAGCAAAAAAAAAGGAGAGAGGGAAAAAACCGGAAAAAAACCGAGTGCTCGAGAGAGAGAGAGGGGGAGACAAAAAATAAACCGACGAAGAGGGAGCCGGGAGGCTGTTCGGAGGAAACTAGATCTGAGAGGAATAAAAAAGAAAAAACGCAGAACCGAACGAAAAGAGAAACGAGCTCTAGAAGGAGAGGGAGCGGCACGAGGGGCTACTTCTTCAGGAGTGTCTTCCTCGGCTAGTTTCGTGCGGATCCGAGAGGGAAATCGAGAGAGAGCAAAGATAGACCGAAAAGAGAGGAAAAGGCCGAGACAGAGGGGAGGCTCGAGTGATCAAGAGAGTGCCCGTCGCGTCTCAAACGTGACCGACGAGCCCCCGACGCAGTTTCTTCCACTTTGCCGAAGCTCCTAGAGCTGAGAGAAAGGTTCCGAGAAGGAGGGGGAGTTCGAGGGGGAGCTCCGGACGACGAAGAGAGGGACCCTTAGCAGCACACCGACCCGTTTGACAACCTCCCCGGCGACGTCCTCGGGCTGACCAGGTAAGTTCGGCTCCGCCCTTGTCCCGTTTTAGCCGCACTAGGCCGGAGCTCGCGGCCGTCCGGCTCGCGCAAGCTCCGACCCTCATAGCCCTTGAATTTTGTTCCCACATTCCTCGTAGGTCACGTCCGGAGACCCCTAGAACGCGTTCGAGGCTCGGTTGAGCCGCAAACCTTTGAATTCGGTAGTGCCCATTAACTGTTCGACGAAATGCCGCAATGAAAAATTCGAACTCAATCTTTGACTGGAGCTCGGCTCTCGGTTTTTCTGAGTTATTAGGGGTTACACTGTTGTTGCGCACCGCTTTAGGCGTTTTCTTGGCTTTTCGGTGGCTTATCTTGAGCTAGATGTGCCGGTGTAGTCGTGTGGGCCTAGCCGGCGTCAATCCGGCGACTTCCGAATGCCAACCAGCTAGTGGCCGGCGGAGCTCGGCGCCAGTCGGACTGAACGACTGACGCCGGACGATGAAATATGAGAACCCCAGAAGCCGATGCAGGCTCGTCGTGCGTGGAGGCAGTCCCGGCGGAGCTTCGGCGAGGTGCAGGCACGTCCGGGGGAGCGTCGGGCATGCACGCAGGAAAAGAAAGAGGGAGACCAAAAAGAAATAAAAAATAAGGAAAGAGAGAAAAAGAATATATAAAAAAAAAAGGAAAAGGGAAAAAAGAAATAAAAAATAGAAATATCAGAAAAAGACAAAGAAAAGGCCGAAAATAAAAATAGGGGGCAAGGAGATGGGCTTCGCCGTGGGCCTGCTTCCGTTGGGCTGAATTTGTCACGGGCCGGGTTTTTCAGCTGGGCTAAAAAAATAGAAATCAAGATCGGGCTTTTAAAGAAAAATCCGTGTGGGCCTTTTTTGTTGTTATTTAGTGGGCTTAAGGCCAGCCCGACTCGGACCGGCGGCTTCTGAATCAGGTCAGCAGGGCCGGGTTTCCTGACTCGGTCCAAATCATTCCCTCTAAATTTTTTTTTTAAAAAAAATATTTTAAAAATTCATAAAAAACATAAAAAAATTTCGGAATTTCAGAAAATTCAAGGGAAATTCAGAATCTTGAAAATTTATAAAAATTTTCTAAAAAACATATTTTTTTAATTAAAAGATATTCGAAAATATTAAAATATTGAAAATTCCAAAAAAAAATTCAAAAATCCCCAAAAATTCCAAGATTGTTTTAGAGTTCCCTAAAAAGCTCTAAAATAATTCTTGGACCATTTTCTCTTAAAAAGTGTCGAAAAATCATCAGTCTAAGATTGTGCTTAAAATCGAACAAGTCTTCACGGCTTCACCTTAGGGTTTTAATCCTCTGATACAATTGCCCTTGATAGCATGCTTATAATGTGATGATTATGGTTTCCCTTTATTTTAATTAGGATTTTCATTTATTTATCTCTTAATGCAATGTGTTATTATCTCTTGCAATTTATTTAATGCTTTCTTTAATTGCTGATTATTATGATGATTGCGCACCCGCATGATCACCTCATATGTTAGTGGTTAAGTCTAAAATCAATCCAAACTGCCTGTCTAAAATCTTTTTGAAATGAACAAGATTAGGTACCGGAAGGGCACTAATTAGTTAATTAGTGTAATCAAGTCCCCGACCCTAGAATCTCTGGTTGCGTAGAAAGTGAGGCCCATTCCCATGCCTCGCTTGGTTTCTAGCCGACCCCAATAGGCTAGTGGCGACTCCTCATTTGAAGATTTTCATGAACACCCAATGTCTCGTGGGGTATGGGCTTGGGAGAGCCTATGTCTAATGAGGGTCCTAGACCAACCCTTTGGACAATACCCCTAAACCTATTTATTTTGATATTCCTTTCCCCTATTCGGGACGAGAAAAATAGGTCGCGACAAGTGCCATCTAGAATTAATGATGACAATGACAATACCAGAGAGAAGTAAGAGATTCTACTTACCTAGACAAACCTCAAGAAACTAGAGAAATCAACTTGAGGGAGAGGGGCTGCTTTGCTTGGCCAAAAGAGAGATAGGAGAAAGAGGAGGCGTCCAAGGAGAAATGAAGAGGTGGATGGCAAATGGTGATAAATGAAGAGGGATTCCTCCTATTTATACATTTCGGTGCCACTATTACCAAGTTACACGGTCCACTATAAATTTCCCAAGTGGCCCACCTAAATTTTTGGGTGGAAAGCCTATGTAATCTAATATCTTCCCTAAGGAGATGAGTTGACATGCCTAATTGATCTCGCTTGGTGATCTAGTTTATAGATGTCATCGATGGAGGCTCTCCTTTCACCATTTTATTGGACCACTTGTGCATCTGCAATTATGAAAATTTAATGCCACAAGAAGAAACTAGATTCTTCCTTGTCAACTCGGCATTCTAGATTCTATAGGTTCATAATGAAAGGTTCAAGTATTGCTTTTTGATTGATCCACATGTGTGCTGTTTCTTTCTTAGTTGCCAAAGATATTTTTGACCTAATCATGGCCTTGAAAAGTTGGAGGCACACCTCATCCCCTTCATTAAATAAAGGGCTCTAGAGTCTTCCATTCTTTTTCTTTTTCTTCCTTAAGAAGACAGTCCATAAAAATCCATTGTCTAAATTGGTTCAGGGGCCAAAAGAGGAATTACTTGATGCAACCTTAAAAATCAAATCACGTGTGCTCGAGATTCAGCCATCACGCCCCATGATTTGCCTAAACCATCCTCTTGGGCGGTCGGTCGCCCTAGAGGGTCGGTCCACTAGTCAACACCTTCGTTGGCCTATAGTCGACATGATCGGCCTTGGTTAGGTCTAGGACTAGCCTTCGGGCCGGTCTCTAGGCCTATCACCAGGTTTGCTACATCCATTTCCCTTATTACGGTCATTGGTTATTCGATCGGTTTAAGGCCAATCCTAAAGCTATCCATAGCCTAGCACTAAGCTAAAGCACTTCTAAACCTTAGAATTAGTGACAGAATCGTCGGGTTTATCTTAAGACTCATTTCGATCAGCACTCGATCTATCTGAATGGTTTATGGCCAAGGCATAACCGATCTACGATCTAATATCACCAATTCGAGATTCCCTTCTAATCAGTAAGAATTAAATGAGGAATGATGCATTTTTGATTGAAAGACGATCTCATTTGGTCAAGTTGGATTGTCGATGTATTTGTGCATGGCCGGACGAAATCATCCATGGTCGAACATGACTGGTCGAATCAACCCATGACCATCCGCTAATCCAAAATCATCTCGTGATCAATTCTCATGATCAAAAGTCATCTTCTAAGCTAGTGATTCGATCCCACTTGTATAATCAGTGGCCCATTCACGGTCGACACATTAGCTAGTTCATGGCCGATCGGTCGGTTGGACCATGACTTATCCTTGATTCCTTACCAATCAATCTCATGGTCAATGGTCCATGATCGATATATTCAGGACCTTACGGCCAGTCAGAATCGAGGGTGTTACAGCCAGCTTACTCGATCGGCAAGTGCAAGGCTCGCCTAGTTGACACATGCAAGGCTCACTTGATTGGTGCGTGCAAGTCTCAACTGTCACCCACGCTCACTGATTTGGTGAATGGTGAGTGAGCCAGAGGTCCTTTGGTTGGTCGCCAGCCATCGTTGTGGCTGGCAATTGGCTAAGGAAGAAGAAGGAGCATAAGAAAAAAATAAAGGAAAAAATAAATAAGAAAAAAAGTAGAAAGAATGTTTAAAAATTTAAAAATTCATTTTTATAAAAAATAATAAAGAAAATAAATAAAGAAAATAAAAACTTTATTAAAACGAGTACACAAAGAAAAATCAAATTGAATTTTCCAAACCGAACAATGGAAATAATTTCTAGTTCATTTTCAAGTTTCAAACGAACACCAGAAAATATAATTATTTTCTTAAAAAATGACTTTCTGGAAGACATTTTTCGGAAATACCATATTTTTAGCGAAACGAATGGAGCCTATAAAACTGTTAGAAATTCGTTGTATGGCCTTTAGAAAGCTGTGGTACAACTGTTGTAGAACCGTTACAAAAATAATAACTTTTATGTTAGCTATAATTTTTAATAAATATTTCAAAATTGTTGAAATATCCAACAATAGATAGGGGATATCTTGTGGATACACTTAGTATGACAAGCTAGCTAGTGAATGGATCTCTATCGACTATGATTGGATGTTAAATTCCCAAAGATGTGTGGTCGGGTTATGTTACAAATTGTTTTATTCCTAGAACATTTGTTTACTCATAATATGTTAGAGTGAGTGATAATAACTTTGATGGGATGAAAGTGCATATTATTTGGCTATGCACAAAAAGAGTGGGGTTATCGGATTATTAGCAGAAAATTTACATTTGACGAGTGATTGCAGTAGTGTCAATGCGGATCTAGATAATGTTTAGTTCAAAGTCGAGGTGCAACGAGAAACTCCTGAGGTAACGTGTGTAGTGGATTAGTCAACATAGATGGTGCTTATAGCTAGTTATAGCTTGTAGAGCCAATGGCTACTGTGGTGCGTGTTGGATCTCCTAATAGATATAGATACAATAATAATTATGCTTTATTTGTGGCAAATGAAGTTAGACAAAAGTACAACGCAAGTGCCAAAACTTGACATGAGGGGACACTTAAATGTCAAAAGTTATGAAAGGTACACTTAAGTGCCAAAATCGGAACAAAAAAGATCAATTAAGTGCTAACGATAAGAAAATCCGACCAAAATGCTAATGTGGTACATTTTCGGCGAGTTGGAGTTGAAACTGCGTCATTTTGAGTGCTGACATAGCCAAATAAGCCAAAAATGACATTGTTTTGGCCAAAATTTATTTTTTAATATAAATGTTAATTAAATAATATTAAAAGTGAAATTTTAAAAAATAAAACAGAGAGGTGGTACCAACCCATTGCCAGTAGGGTGGCGACGACAAACAGCGAGGGTTGGACATCCTCGCTAGATGCCGAGAGAGGGTAGCGACCCTCTCTTAGATTTGGGTGAGGGTTGGCCGCCCTTGCTTTGGTTTGGGCGAGGGTCGCTAAAGGCCCTCGCCTGGTGCCGTCGAGTTTCTAGTGGCGTTGGGTAAGGGCCGCTAGCGCCGAGGAGAGGGCCAACGACCCTCGCCTAGGCCAAACCTAGAGTGGCTGACCCTCGCATAGATCTAGGAGAGGGTTGTCGCCCTCTCTCGACATTTGGCAAAGGCCGTTCGGCCTTTGCCTCCGATTGACAACCCTCATCGTCTATTGCCGCCACCCTACTGATGATGGGGCGGCGGCTACAGGTGGGGCTACTGCCTTTTTTTTTTTTTTTAAATTTCGCTTTTAATATTATTTAATTAATATTTATATTAAAAATTAAACTTTGATCAAAACGACATCATTTTAGGCTTATTTGGTTATGTCAATATCCAAAATGATGCTGTTTTGACTTCAAGTTGCTGGAAAAGTGCCATGTCAGTATTTTGGCCGGATTTTCTCATCGTTGGCACTTAATTGATCCTTTTTGTTTCAATTTTGGCATTTAAGTGTACATTTTATAACTTTTGGCACTTACGTGTCTCATTATGTCAAGTTTTGGCACTCTAGGGGTCCGTACATCAATGAAGTTATGTTGGAAAATCCTTATGGAAGGTGCAAGTGGAGTTGGTGCTCTAATGAAGTCCATGGCAATGGTGAAGTTCAAGTGAGTTTTGAACTTTGAGGATATCTATAGCAATTGGGCCCATGAGTGGCCATGGGATAGTAGTACGTTGGGGTGTGCGATAGAAGTCTAATATCTATGCTTAGAGAGATAGCCAAGAGAGGGTGTAAGTTTGAACCCTTCAATATATTTAGTTAGGTCAACTTTCATTCAAAAACTTAACCCAATAAGTTATGAACCATCTAACATATATTATTTTCTTTACACCACACTAATTTTTTAATGTGAGACTTCTTTAACATAACTCATATATGCATGCTGACAATAGTAAAGTTTATATGTTCAAATGAGTGTGATTTCGTTCAAATGTTAAGCTAATGTAGAGATCGCTCAAATATGTCTCGATTTTGAGCTTGTAAATAAAGCTTGACTTGAGATGAATTAAAAGAAGGCACAAAAGTTTATCATGGCTTGTACTATTTCCACCATTTATTGGCTTGCGATACCTCCTTTTGTATTGAATTGATTACACTAACTCTCGTGGACTCCATCTAGATTTAAAATTATTTCTTATCTAATTTTTTTGTCTTTTTCATTTGTTTCAATTTTACAAGAGACAAACTACCCATGCCCCTCTCAAACAATATTTATTAATATTTGGGCCCACTCTTGATTTAACACTGACGCTTGCCTTTATTTCTTCTTTTGTAATTTTTTTCCTATTCTTTCTCAATTTAGAACGAAATTGGTGCACCTCTTTTTGAGAAATAGTTTATTTGATAGATAGCTACCTAATGATTTCATTTCTAACAAAAAAAAATTTTGTTGATGATTTTTATATTTCTTTTTTTGTATTAGGAAACAATTATTTAAAAAGTATTGTAAGCACAAGCAAGAGGATAGTCTTTGAGTAAATTGTGTATAATGCGCACAAGCCACAATATTCAATCTTTAAGTAAGGCTCTGCATGGTAACGCTCCCGGGAACATTTGTTTATATTCTTTTGTTCTCGGGAGTAGATTTTTTGTTTCCAGGAATAGAAACGCGTTTGGTAAATTTTTTGTTCCCAAGAACAAATTTGTTCCCCGGAACAGATTTGGAGTAGAAATTAGAAACAAGAAAAAGTTGTTTTGTGTTCTCGGGAACAATTTCAAGAAACACTTTTTTTTTCCTTTTTTCTTTCTCTTTTCTTTTCTTCTTCCTCTTCCTCTTCCTTGTCCCACCCCTTAGCTGCCCCATTGCCACCCCATCTCTGCTGTCAGCAAGATCTGGCAAGTTCGCCAGAGCCTCGCCTAGGCGATGCCTGGTTGGGCGAGCCTCGCCCGACCATCGGCGAGGCTCGACCTCGCAGATCTGGGTGAGGCCGAGCTGAGCCTCGCATATCTGGGCGAGGCTCGCCTAGGCAACGCCTGGCCGAGCAGGGCTCCGGCGGCGGCCAACAGGGAGCAAAAAAAAGAAAGAAAAAGGAAAAAGAAAAAAGAAAAATAAAAGAATTAAAAGATCGGAAATTTTTACCAAATGCATTTCTGTTCTCGGAACAAATTTTTTTTTAGTTGCCAAACACTTTCAAATACTTAGAAACTGTTCCTGGGAACAGAAACAAAAAAAAAAAAACATTTCTGAGCATAAATTGTTCCTAGGAATAAAAGCGTTGCCATGCAGAGCCTAAATTTGTACCAAAATTCATAGTTGAAAAATACACGATCAAGAGGATAATCTATGGAAATAAAGTAATCAGTTTGCAATAAAGTTAACATTTCTTTAGTCAAATATATGATTAGTGTCTTCTTAGGTTATAATAGTGGAGAATAAGTTCTAAAGAAGACAAACATGAAGGATACGTTAAAATGTTACAGGTGTTGATGAATCAACTAGGGTGAAAATAAAGTTGTTTGAAAGTGATGTAAGTAAGCTTTTCTTTTATTAAAATTGAAAAAAAGAGAGAGGAAAAAAGGTAAGATATAATATTAAACTAAGAGCAGAATCGCAAGGGATAATATAATTAATTCAATGTGATAGGGAACTTAGAGTCAATTATAAGGAGTGAAAAAAAAAGTAAGAAACAATCTTAAATCAAGAGTAGGGCCCACACAGACTAATGTAGTTAATACAATACGATAGGGGTTGTTAGGAGCTAATAAGGAAGTGGAAATATGGTAGCATTTATTATTTTGTTATTGTCTCCCATGAAAATCTAAATTCCTCGGTTGGAATCCAAAGTGATAGTGGACTTTAACCGTAAAAGGGAAAGTCAATATTGGAGTCGAAGGACGAAACAAATTTCCTATTTTTGTTTCAGAATATTCAATGCATGGGTTCCAAGGGCTTTTGCTTTTTTGTGGGTAGAGTGCATGTGTAATTAAATATGTACTTGTGGGTTGCTCTAACGGTCACGAAGATTTGGTGAAAGGCCATATAGACCGAGATCTTGGCGGGGGTTTTCTTGTGATTTTCCTTGTGGAAATACATCCATGGTTTTAACGTTTAAATCGATTAAATCTTGTAAATTTCGTTACGAGATTGAGAGATTATTTTGTAAGGAAATATATGTATTGAGTGTAAGTAAGTATTACAAAAATATTGAAAGTGTTTGGGTGATTTGAATATGGTTATGATTTCTGTTGCCTCGCTTGATTTATAATTGAATTATTTGCTTATTTTCCCATGGACATAGATTATTCTGTCTCATTTAACTCGTTCTATTTATTTTATTGTTTGATGGTTTACATTTCGTAACAGTATCGAAGGTGTGGTGGCTCAGGGAATGGCGGGAAGGTGAGTGCGTCTGCGTCTCTCCAGCCACTAAGGACATCAGCGAGGATCGGAGACGAGAGGATACTTTTTGCTCTGGGTGCCTCAATTTTGAGTGTGTTCTCCCAATGGCCCGTCTCTGTCTCCGTCTGTGTGTGTGATGCGAGCGGTTTTGCTGTGTCCCAGTGATGTTCCTTACTCTCAGAAAATATAAGCATCCCAATCCATTCACTTACAAAAATGTAGCTCGGTAGATTCTAGGGATCATCTCCTTGCGCTGAATTGCCTCCATCGCGCGTGTACTCATAAGTTTCGCCTTTCAGGAAGAGAGAGAGAGAGAGAGAGAGAGAGAGAGAGAGAGAGATGGGCTGGCTCCTAGCTTTCATGGGTCTGGGAATCTTGGGGCTCAATTTTAAGCTCAATGTCTCTCTTCATTCCTGTTGCAACAGTCCTTTCTTTTTCTTTCTAGCTTCAGCGTCTGCCGCCAGCAGTTTTCAGCTCTGCATTTCTCTTGATCCAGTTCGGCTTCCACTCTTTCATTTGCAGCAAATACATGAGAATTTCTTTCTATATTGTCATCTCATGTTGGCCTTTGAAGGGTCGACAAAAAGCAGCCACATTTCTTCTCAATTCAGGCTTCGATTTTTACCATTGCAGCAGCCCATTCAAGGTGCAATTTCACGCCTAGTGCGGCAGTTTGTCCAGCTTGGTGGCCCTCCACATTTTAAGGTTAGTTTCCATCAAGCTTCCCTCAGCAGAGACTCCAGCTTTCCAGCTCCTTAAATCAAGCCAAGAAGTCCGTTCATCCAGCATCAAGAGTTATGGCGAATACGCATGTTTCCTTCACATTTTCCACAGTTTTGCGTGCTGCAATTCCCCCCTGCAATTTTTTCAGCAACTTTGCCAGCCGTTTCCAGCTTGATTCTCCAGCCTAGTCTCCTGCAATTCCTAGCCGCAATTTGTGCCATTCCTGGCTTGTTTTTGCAATTCGAATCAACCTTTGGGACCAGCCTACGTCGCCTATTCCAGCTTTGTCTCTAGATGCACATGGCTGAGAATTGCTTCCATCTTTGGTTCTTGTCCTGTTCTCCAAACGCACATGGGTGGCTGAAGGTCTAAAGAGATTATTTACATGAGAAAATGAGAGAACAGATGGGCTTGTGTAACATGTGAGAGAGAGAGGATGAACCAAAGGGAAAAAAGGTTGGCTGCTAAGTCCATTCAGAGTTTGAAAAGTTGGAAATTTCTTATAATGGGTTTACCTTAATTAATTAATTTTTTATTTTAAATAATTAGGTTAATCGATATTCTAATATATGTTAAACCTTTAAGTGATCTTATTGAATTGGGTTATGGCATCTATTAATAACGGACCTAGTTGAGCAGCAAAGTATAGACAATTGTATTTAACTGAAGCCTATAATGAGAGGAACCCAGTTAATACACTATTGATTAGGGTTTTCTAGTTCCCTTCTCTAGTCTATAAAATGATAGGTTATACTTATCAATCACTTGAATTTCATTAAAAGTCGCTATACTAAAATATGTCATAGAGGGGAAGATCTGACATTCGAAAATATCGCTAATTTTCGTCTGATTTGTTTTTCATCAAGTGAGGCTATGGCTTAAATGAGTACATTTTAATTTTGTTGTACATACAAGTTTTGATGTTTTACAGTTATATATGGATCAAATTTGTTCTTGATTTATCGATTATTTATGTTGAGAAATTCTACGTGATAGACTTGGGAGCTCTTGTGGTCTTGTCAATTAAATTTAGATATCGAGCCCCAAGTGTCCTAAAGTTAGGATGTCTCTAATTGCTAAGTGCAGAAGAAATGCAGTGAGATAAATAAGAAGGTTATATAAATTTATTGCTTTCTATTATTATGAGTTAGACCTCGCTGATTATCAGTGAATTTGAATCATAAAATAGTTTTTATTAAAATGCACGACAAACTTCGTTGGCAAAATTCATGTGACAACACATTTGAGGTTTTCCTAACAGATTATAAAGGTTGTCAGAGAGGAGCGACTAATTGCATAAATGTTGCTAATTACTAAAGTCTGCAATGTTTTGTGAGGCATGATACGATATGAGTGACAACTACAACACTATCTAAAACACAGTATTTTGATAAGGATAAAGTAGATAGATATGTGGTTGAGTTTTGATATGTTATTATTAAGCTGTTGATGTGGGAATTATTTAGAGCGAGGTAAATTATCCTCTAATGTTTGAAAAAAATCAACTAATATCAAGACGATAACTCCTCTTAAGTTCACATCTCTCTCCAACTACGCACCATACAAAAGGCACGTTGTAAAATGCCTCGATACTTTAAAAGCACGAGAGGACTCTTGATTGTATCCTGTCCAACGAACGTAATGAGCAGGCTTTTGTCTCTAATTTTTTTTATGAAAAAATAAGTTTTTTAACGGTGAGTCCGGAATTCCAATGTAAATATATGTAATGTGCATGCATCGGGTAATGTTAATTTGCAGCGAGTCCGATGAAAGGGGAAAAAAATAAAGGACGAAGAAGAGAAAAGAGAAAAATCAGAACTCAAGAGACTATTGTACCTCAGCACAACCACTAGGCCATTAATCAATTCTTGCTATTTTTATGCATTACTTATATAGAAATAACAGATTAAAGGGTAAATGAGCACTTGCCACGTGGTGATCACAGAGAAGCCTTACCAATATGTGGAGTAATAATCTGGTTGAGTTGCCACCCACCTGTACGATGTAACTAGCTGCAAGTGAAAACCGGCTCTTCGTAGGGAGTGACATTTTATGTCTAAGTTTTTATGGATACTCACTAAATCTTGTTAATATGATCATGTCATCCAATTCTTTCATACATTTTCCTAATGTTCTTTCCTCTATTTTTGATTAAATCAGGAACCATAAACACTTTTTCCCCCTTTGTTGTATCATGTATCAACTGCTCCTAATCGGGAGGATTGATCCTTCACCCTCTAAATCTTTAATTCTATGAAGCTTTCCAAAAAGACTACCCAACAATTAGAAGAGATTCCGATAGAAAACAATTTTTGAATGAGATGGAAAGTAAAGAAGATAGACTTAATTCAGCGGTCAGCTCTGTGCTTGAAATTTTGCATGATATATGAATATTACCAAAAAAATAAAGCATGTCATTTCCTCTACATGATGAGCTTCTCTATCTCTTTGTGGCACAACAAGGCATTGTTCTGGAAAATGTCAATCAATATGGAAAGGAAAAATGCTCATTTGAAGAAACAAAAGGCAAGAAAAGGAATAAAGTCAAGAAAATCAAACTTTTACTATAGTTAACCTACTTCCATTGCGTGACAAGTGTCTACACGATATAATTCCTACTTAATGATTGCATCCAAACCGTTGAGGATATATGAAATGAATAAGGCTGTGGAAGATACATTTTATTTGCCTCGTTTGATATACAGGTTTATATAGCTTGCAAGATAAGGCCGGGATGATTAAATTCCGAATGCATATGCATTTTGCATCACTGAGGATTTATGGAACGGACATAATCATTTTTTGATTTTTATCAAATTTTTAGCTCTACTAATCTCCACTAAATAAATGCAAAAGGCCCAAAATCATGAAGGAATTCTTGATTAGTCAGCCAACAAAGAAGCTGTTTACTTTAATTCACATCTCTTTGTAATATAAGCAAATTCAGTACTAGTTTCTACCTTAATTCACTTGCCGATATCTTATAGAGAAGAAGCGGACATTAACAAACACTTGACGAACTGGTAATTCAAAATGAATGAACACAACCAAATGATCATTGAGAATGAGACTTGTCAAGACATGCTATATTTTAGATGTGGTGATCAATGAGCAGGATCTTCCCACATGACAATTTAGATGTGGTGACTCAATGGTTGATATCTTGTAATATATAATGAAGACACAGGCCAATCATAGCCGCCTTATGTCAAAAGTGTTGGAGATATATGAGGATCGGACTGAGGATTGTGATCGATCAATCCAAGATTACTGAAAATTATAATAGATAAATTATATCAATCTATGATTGGATTTGATTTGGATTTGATTCGATGTATCATCCTTATTCTTTTCCTTAGTTAGACTTTGGTGAATAATAAATAGAAGCATGTACAATGTAAATATATATGACTGAATATACAAAAATTACAAGTCGTTCCCTTATTCTTGGCCTATTCTCCAAACTCTAACATGGTATCAAGCTCCTTTTCAACCTAGTTTCTGCAAATTCGCGAATTGCCACTGCTTCCTTCCATTTTGTTATTGCGAACTAAAGCCTGCAACCCAAATCAGCGCACAATAGGAATTCACCTCTAGACGTATCATGACCAAGAATATCGAAGGAAATACTTCAGTAGAGGAGACCCTACATTCACCTCAAAACAGAGATCTGGGTTAGGCCAATAGTGATCCTCGACCCAAATCACTGCTGACCTAGTCCTTGCTCCAACACATGTTTCCGTCCCGGTCCAATGGCCACCAGTCCAGCGGTTCCTGTTTCAGGGCCCGTGGGCAATTGGGCCAACTCAGCCATGGGCTTCATCGGGCACATATGGAGAAGGATTCCCGAACTCTGGAGTCCAGCCCGTTGACGGAGGACAAACTCCTTTCAACACTGGGATGGCTTCCACATCCCCCTAACGATGGCCTGCGTCTCTTTGGTTTTCGACTTGCTCAGCTTCGAGGTCTCGGCGCACCGCAGCTCCTGAATCACGGTACAGATGCACCCTTAAAAAGTAAGAGCGCATGGAACCCGACTTGAGGTGGCAGTGCTGCTATATCTCCATACTCGTCAATAACCGACTTCATAACCGATGAGAAGCTTTCTTGCACACGGTAATCCCTGAGGATGTGCGAATCAGAAACGACGGGTTCTGTAGTTCACCAAATGTGGCATCCCTTCCACGTTCTGCAGTTCAGTCAGTTGTGGCGGAATCTACCTTGTCTTCATCGAGCTCTGTATAATATTGGACTGTCTGGGGGATTTTTCATGCTTCGAGGGCTTTAGGGTGGGCTTACAAGGAGATTGGAAATGAGCCTTTGGAAACATGAGTTCGGCATCCCACGACTCCACCTTCTTGAAAGACAGATCATTTGGGGATAGGTTATCAGAGAGGGTTGAAATTCTTCAGGACAGGTTCGTCGGAGGGCTTTCGCTCCGATTCCTTCTTCATTCGTGATGTCGAATGAGAGAGTGATGATGATGTTGATTCAACAGGGGGATGAGATGACGATCTTGTTAAGATTTCCTGGACGTGTTGACCGATATTGATGGTGAAACGATGATAATTCAAACACCAAGAAAATTCTGTTTTGAGTCCTCATCTATTTCACCAACCGAATCTTTCTTAGTTCTCCAATTCTACTCCGAAAGAGTCTCGTTCGAAATTCCTCGAATCCAGTTTTATTACCCCCTACCAATTTTCCAACGTTAATTCTTATCACGGATGACAATATGGGAAGACAATATAACATGCGCTTGTCCATGGTAGTATTGCCTAGAAGCCATGTGACCATCGACTGTGGCAAGTGCGAGGCATATCAACTCTCCTGTTAAGCGCCTATTCTAATGCACGATAGTCCTAAAATGCCAAGAATTGAAATAACGGTCCAAATTGTAAATAATACTTTTGTTTAAGGGGTGATGACAAATTCTAATTTTCTTATGCGATGATAATGACTAATTATGGTAGTCAAAATTTAGGTTTCAACAAAACAAGAGAAAAATAAGAACGGTTGACACAAACTCTTGAAAATTCCTTCTCATGATCATCACAAACTTATATAGATCATTGCTTTTTTTTCAACTCAGGGATCAATTCTTTCGTGCCATCCATTGGGGGATCGCATTCCAATATTAAGATAATCCAGCAAAGGAAAAGAAAAAAGAAGTGGGTGAGAAACTTCGCCCATAATTTAATTGTCCGAGCATGACATATAATACCCCACAGCTAAGCCTTACACGAATGCGTGTCATTTGCATGGCGAATGGTGAAAATGTACACCTTGTGTGGATTTTCTATACCAAAATTATCGGACATGAACTTCACCTCTACAGCAAAATTGGAAAGCAGGAGACTAATCATGATAAAGGAAAAATATAACATCCATGCGCTTGCATTTACCATTTCCACCTCCAATTTGGGAGCCAAGAACCTTATTGTACCATGAAATTGCCGCTTGTGTATCCCCTTTTGACTTATTCTCTGTTCATTCTTTTCTTCAAATGCTATCAGAGCTCTCATGATCAGAGTAACGAGCAATTAAAATTCAGAAAAGATTGATATTTTAAAGGAAATAAAAGACACTTTTTTTTTGTTAGTACTACTCTATATCCTACTTTGCTCCTACTTTAACGTTTAGATTTTTGCCATGTCTACGTGCAAGGTGTGAAAGTTGAAACCCATTCTTGAAATTGAATTGTCTTCACCCCAATCCCCTTGATAAGGTGGGAATTCGAATCCTCTTTCGTTTCATGTGAGAAGGGTGGTCATTAGGGCAGACTCTAGTGGTTGTGAGACACTTAACAGTAGCAACAAATCATTATTATACTAGATTAACTAGAAGGGTCAATTCCAAAAAAAACCCCAAACTTTAGGTCAAGTCCCAAATATACCCCAAACTTTTTTTTGTCTCAAGAAAAACCCCAAACTTTAGGTTTAGTTCCAAATCTGCCCCGAACTTTTCTTTTGTCTAAAAAAAAACCCTAAACTTTAATTTTAGTCCCAAATCTACCCCGAATTTTGTTTTGTCTAAAAAAATCTCAAATTGACACACATATGACAAATTTACCTAAAATTATTTTTTTGACCACCAAAAAAAATTACCATATATTATTTTCCGTTAAATTTTACCGTCAAATTTCTAAATTAAATAACACGCCGCAATTAACGGGTATACTAATTTGGGGTTTTACCCTTCGTTTGTACAAAAAAATCACCAATTTTTGATCAGTTCTCAAATATACCCCATGGTCTAGTCCTAACTTAACATGGCATTTCCACATTGATAATAAATACACATAAACAAGATGTTATAGAAAATTATTTTCAAAATAAAACCATTTTAGGATATAAAAAATTAGGGATTACTGGTTGAATTGAATCGTACCAGTCTCTATTGGGAGTTATTACTCATTTTGGCTTTTGGACAAAGGCTAATGAGGGCAAATTTAGGATTATAGTAAAATTTGATGATTTTCTTTTTGACAAAAAAAAATTGGGATAGATTTGGAAATAGATTAAGAGTTTGGGGTTTTTTCTGAGATTAAGGAAAAGTTTGGGGTAAATTTGGGACTAAACCTAAAGTTTGAGGTTTTTTCTGAGACAAAGAAAAGTTCGGGGCAGATTTGGGACTGAACCTAAAGTTTGGGGTTTTTCTTGAGACAAAAAAAAGTTCGGGGTATATTTGGGACTAAACCTAAAGTTTGGGGTTTTTTTTGGAATTGACCCTTAACTAGAAGGATACAAAGAAAATCTATGGCAACTTGAATCTTCGATCTATTTTGGATTATATGAATGGATATTTCATCAATCTATTATTAGTTAAGTTTTGCTTTGAATTGATCACTCATGAGATACTAATTAAAGGAGAAAAGTTATTACGGATTCAAGTGCACACACGCCCAAAGAATTCGACCATGGATGATAATTCGACCATAAGGATTGATAAATGTTGAACAATCGATTCCTTACAATCACATGACAACCAAGATCATCCCTAAATCAAGAAGACTCAAATGTGGATTAATATTATTTTAACTAAGAGTTGAATAAGCGTGACTCTTAAAAGCTACTTGTTAGTCTAAAACATACTAAAATTGTAGTTGATCAAACTTAGCCATGATTTTACTCCAATCTTAGGTATCGAGTTTTTTGGGACGTCAAGACTAATTGTTGGTTTTTACCTCATTAATTTTCAAATTTTCAGTTTGTTCAGAAAGGACGGAAAAAGAATCAATGAGCCGAAAATGTCAACCCTAGTTTTTATCGCCTGTTCATTTCTGACCAAGGGAGAATTAGGAAAAAGTGTGCCTGAAATTTGGAACAGACCAAAATATCCCCATGATTATGTGCCAGAGAAAAAAAATTGGGGAAAAAGAGTGATGGGAAGGGGAGGCACAAAAACTCATGCACATCCCCTCCCCATCAGCCCCCTCTCTCTCTCTCTCATTGAATCTCGCCGTCTAAAACTCGTTGCTCATGACACTAGATAGAACGATTGTAACATTTTTGGCAATGAGGAGCATCTAGTCACAAGGTTGTTAAGGATGGGGATTTCGAGTGGAAGAGAGGCATGTGGCGATTTTCTCGTAACTTGGTCGGCCTCAAACCTCCCTAATAATTTGCCTCTTATCTAAATCCAAAGTTCTTTTATCCCAATACGTGTGCATTCGGAAATCATTAGAAAGTAACAATCGAGAATTGTAAATTGGACAAAATAACAGAAATAACTTGATTGCATCAATTTAATAAGTTTTCAATAGCAAAATGTGATTTAGCACCACTAAGTTCACATGATAACCTATGGCAGCAACAAATGGTCATGGTCTTCGAAAGTGTCTCATGATTGCAACGCCATCTCAAGCGGTGGCGACGCAGATGGATACTACAATAGGATTTGTGACAGCGATTGCAAAGACAATAACGGATTGGATCACCGAAGGCAATGGTGAATTATGGTAATGTCGCAGGGATTTGCTAGCGACAAGTGTGTGAGATGAAGCCTCCCCCATTGGCTAAGCGAAGGTGTGTTGTCTAATATAATCTTATGATGGGAAATCGATTCCACTGAATCTCCAAGGCTATATTGGGCCATTTGAATTTCTAATCGGGATACGACTACATAGGATATGATATGGAATTTAGAGAATTTTGTTATATTTTATCTAATATTTGGTAATTACACTAATAAAGTTGAAGATATTCACATTATATTATAGATATTTTGGTATAAATATTATATCAATATAAATGAATCATAAATTTTACAAACAGAAATGGTAAAAATATCTTAGAACACGCTTGTCTACTTTATTTTGGTTTACTCTTTTTAATTAATTTCTTTTTTATTTCTTTCTTCCCTTTCAATCATTCTATAATAAAATTTTATTAAGTAGAAAATTGTATTTTTTTTTTGGAAGTTAATAGAAAATTGTATTAATATACCTAAAATACTAAAAACCTAAAATATGTAATAAATGTATATTTATATTTTGAATTTATATTATAAAATAGAATTAAATTTGAATATATAAATACAATAAAATAAATTTAAAAACCAAATTATTATTTTTCGTTATTTTGAATTTTTTATATTAGAATTTAAACATCAAGTAAAAGGGGATAGTTAATGACCGAGAGCAGTGGCATAGATAGTGAATAAAGCAAGAAATTCAGTCCCTCCCCACGTCAACAATCAGGTGACATGTACATTAATTGAAATGTTTTCATACGATCTTTAAATCTTCTCCATAAGCAATCCTCCCACCATGTCATTAACTCATCATTAGACCCTTTTCTTAGAGAAACAAACAGCATTTTTGTACTCCAGCTGAAAGTTTCTCTTTTTATCTATCTATTTGTATAATTTTTTGAAGAAGAAACATGACGTCTTATCCAAGATATTCTACAGTATAATGTCCTACCATACATCATTAAAATTATATTACCCAATTAAGTGCAAAAAAGAAAAAAGAGAAAAAGAAGAGGATGAAAAGGGGAAGAAGAAACTGAATTAAATGGGGGTCGCCATATCGAATGTGGTGACCCATCTTTCTTCTACTTCTTGATGTACCTGTTAATCAAGTCAATTCCATCGCTTTAGTTGGAAACATCAACTAGGCAAATTATAAAATATACTTGTTGCTGATTAAATTTTATAAAGTGTTAATGAAGGTCCAGTTGTACAAAACTTGAGATATTGTATCATTTCAATGTAAATTTTATAGAATCTCGACTCTCCATTGTCCGGAGAGTCCCATTCATTTCCAATTCCCTCGTAGATAGGACCAAGTTTTAAATTGTCAAAATATTGTGATCAGAGATCAAAATATTAGAAAGATCGTACAAAATTATAACCGCAGTTTGTAATCTTTCTCCATTCTATGAAGGACCATCTCTTGCTTTTTTTCGTATATGTCGGTCTTTGAAGGATGCGTCCTCGACACCTGTACACATTTTGGCATAGAAAAAAATGATAATCAACTGTTTTGAAGAGAAAGGAAGATATTTCTCTCCTAATCTTCGCTATGAGTCTAACAGCATACACACCGACTCCTCAGAAGAAGGCTCGAGATTAGAAAATGGAGGCAAATTCGGTGATTTGGTGGGAGCTTGAGATTGTAAAAATCTCAACTGTACAAGAAGGATATTGGCTAAAAACCAGGAACGGATGAAGATCGCTCAGATTTTCCTATTTTTTGCTCAGGTTCTATTTAGTCCATAAATAAAGTTAATAGTAGACGTGCCGCTATGGTCAATGATGGTGAGGCACGTTCTAAAGGAGGCGAGCGAAAAGATAATCTCGTTGACATTGTTTAGCAGCAACAGCTGCCATTCGACCTGGTTGAGTAGGAAGATGGTGATGAGGATGGAACATTTTCAAAAATAACTGAATGATCGTAAGGAGCTTCTTGTCAAAGGAGGTGTTGTCAGCTTTCTAAAAACTACAAGGCCTGTAAAAGACGATGGCATTGATGCCAGAGGTCCCAACAACGCAAAGGAGGATATGGTCAAACAAACGGCATCAGGTGGAGAATGAGATTGCCACACACGCTCCTTGATGCTCATATAGGTGATGTTGATAATGTCATCGTTGCACTCAGGGTTCTTGACAAGAGGTGAATGACATTCTCGAACCATTATCAAATTCTCTGACGAATGCAAGATGACACTATCAAGGTCACCAAGTGAAGTATCGAAGAGGGTGGGTAGTGGGATCCTCTCCTCAACCCAACCCATTCATCTATCACATGCTCACATGCGCCGTTGGGATTGACTTTTTCCAAAATGCTTCTGGTATCAATGCTAACATCCTCCATAGCCCTCTTCGAGAAGGCCGATATCATCTCGTTTGATGAAAATCTTTTCATGATTATTGCAATTGACTTCATAAAGACAATGTTCATCTTCATCCCAATCTTTCTCCTCAATCGAGTTAGGAGGTAGCCATTTTTGCGAGTTAGCACGACAGGATGATCTTCTCACTCACCTCTCCTAGAATGTGCCTCACCATCATCAACCATATTCACCCGAAGCATGTGTGGGCGGTGGCCAGGTGCACCGCTTTGGTGTTGTCCTATGTGGCCTTCTTCTACATCTAGATGTGTTGATCATGTGGGTGTACAACTTGAAATTCTTCCTATTGAGGCTGCTTGTGCAGGGTATGCAATCAACGTCACTTTGAATCAAGTAGTCAGCGGAGTGTTACCAAGAATGTTCTCAATCACCATCAACGGGGCCTTATTCTTGTTTGTGGTGATAGCAAGCATGTTCTTCTACATTATGACACTGGAAACGCAAGGATAGATGCTCAAGGAGATGGGGCAGTTTATTGGTAAATTCAAATAGTGGAAATCTGCAACAAGGGAGATGAAGATGCCAAAAAAAAAAAAAAATAATGGCATCGACAATGACGCATGGAGACAGTAGATAGGGCTAGTTAGGGAAATGATCATAAGGTAGGGGGTATTTGGTAAAAATTGATGCCTTTGTTAGAGTATTTAGAGTGATTATACAGGATCTGAATGGATGATATATGCTGAAGTGGACGAGGACAAGAAAGAATTACTACAATGAATTTTCAAAGAAAAAAAGCAGACAAAAATTTCTCTGGAAATTCAATTCCATTGAGAATAAGGAGTCTTTGATAAAGCGGTTCGGGCTCTTTTGCTTTGTCCATTTGAGCCCGGCCCACCATGTAGAAAGTTATACTCATGCGTTGTTTTTCCACTGTTAGTTGATAAAGTGGGAAGGACTTTTGGAAAGGACAACATTCACTTCGACATACGCACGATGATTTGGCATAGTTGTGGATAAGTTTTTTTAAAATTATTTTATGATTTTTTATTCCCTTCAACTTCTTTTTATCATTTTTATTATTCTTTTACGCCCAAACACATGTAACTTTCTCTTCCTCTTTTCTTAATTTTTATTTTAATTTTTTATTATTTTTTTTCTTTTGTTATCCTTCTTTCGGTCTCTTTCGCAGTTCATCATCTTCAGTTTATGAACTCATACTTCGCTTGGTTTCCCTTTGCCTCTTTCATTTATTCTTTCTTTCCAACATCCTACAGAGAGTTGATCAAATCTTTGCTTTATTCATCATTCAACTAGCTCTTCTTCATTGTTTTTCTAACTTTAAAAACTTAACATCAAAGATCTTCATCAATCAGGGAACTCATTAAATTCATAATCCATATTCTAATAATCACATATGCAATTAAACATGCTCAAAATCACAAACAGTAACTCATCTTGGATGACCTTCATGGAACCAGTAGTTAAGATTTCTTGTCTCTGTTTCTCCGAGAACAGAGAATAGAGGTACTTACCTTGGAGATGCAGATGTTAATTTCGAAAGGATGATCAAACTAAGGAGCGGATGTCTTGGAGGCATTGGCGACTGGAACCGAGCTTCGAATAGCTCCTTGAAGCTTCAAATAAGAAAACATAATAAAACAGAGGCACAATCTGCGAGTCTCCTGGGCAGCGAGCAGTGTCGATGATGAAGCCTCTGAAAATTCAGGAAAGGACTGAAGATCAATGCGATTGAATGAATCGAAAAAGGGAAGTCAGAGAATGAGAGAAAACTTAGCTTTGATCTTGTTGCAGTAATCCCAGGATTCGATGGAGAAGCTTCGACCAAAATCAGTGAGAGAGTGATTTGCCATGGCAGAAGCGAAGATCTCCGTGTGAAAGCAGGACAAAGACATTACATGACGAAGACGGCAGAAACTGCAAATCTGTGGAAATGAAGCTCCGGCTACAGGCTCAACTGGAAAGGGTCATGTAAGGCAATGACGGCGGCAACTTTACAAACACAGCAAGGGGTGCGGCAGCGACGGCAAAACAACACCGAAGAAACCTGCAAGGAAAAATCATGAACGTTGTGAACAACAGTGAGGCTACAGGGACACCAGGAGGGATCAACCATTGGCAACAAAAGACTGCAGGAGATGTTGGGAAAGCTTGTGAGTTCGTCGCACAGTTGCTGGAACTCACTGCGGGAGGCCTTGCAGTAATCTCATTGTGGCAGGGATCCCCAACCAGTGCGAGCGTTGGTGGAGCGCGATGGCCGGCTGTGGCAGCAGGACTACTCATGAACGATCGTCCGCCCCTTACCATGAAGGTGATGATGGCCGCAGAGAGAGAGAGAGAGAGAGAGAGAGAGAGAGAGAGATTCAGTCGAAAGAAAATCTGAGCGTCTTCATCCGTTCCTCGTTTTTAGCCACCTAATCTCTCTTATTCAGTTGAGACTTTTTCAATCTCAATCTCCCACCAAATCTTATCTCTTTCTTTGCAAGCTTTACAGATAAAAATTGAGCGAGTCATCAGCGAGAGACATCTTCCTTATATCTTTATTAGGAACGGTTTTCATCTACTCGTGGTCCAATTATATCAAATGAAGTATAGCAATCCAAATTTAAGGAGTGTTCGATCCTCATAAAATGTGATACTTGATCAATTGCTGAGCATTTGCATGTCGTCAAAGGAATTGCTGACGAACTTGCCATCATCAATTCGTCTATTCTGATCATAATTTAATAATACATGTTCTAAGTAGGCTTCGCTCTGGATTAAAGGAAAATTCTGTCTCCATTGGAGCACGTGAGTCACTCACTTCCTTTGAGGAACTCTATGACAAACTCGTCGACTTTCAGAAATATCTAAAAATGAAAGGGTGAATTGACTCGTTGCTGCAATATCCAAGTTGAAGGTTCAAATATGCTATGTTAAAGAAAAAGCAATGTATATTATGTGTGTTATTTTTTTGTCGATGCCAAGAGCAATCATATGCACGCCTCAGCCAAATCCATATAGCTCTATCACATGTTCGTACGGTTCATTTACTATCTGTCCCACGACTAACCTATGGTATATCAGATAATCAATCATTATCCAGACCCCCAAGTAGATATGCCAAAACTTACCCTAACATTACATGACCTAAAGTGGAAGCAAATGCTTCTACAGGTTGTCTCCACATCGCCGAAGCCATTGGCACATGATATATTTAAGGACATGCATCAACGATTTAGAAGCGGTTGACATTGTGACATTAGCAAGAGAATCGTCTGAAGTAGAGTATATTCGATCGCTGATAAGCACTCCAAAATTAGAGACATTCATATGATTGTTGGCCGACTTAGGTCCTCACCGGTCATAGTTGTTGGATTCCATGGAAAATATGTCATGGTAGCTTGAACCATATCTAAATTTGATATTTTTCACATTTATTTCCTATTAGAATTTCAAATCTGTTCCCTGAAGTTTCAACCAATTTAAGTATGTATGAACTTGGCATAATTGGTGTAGTAATTAAGAAATGGACAGCGTACATGTGTAGACTATGCACAGCGCACAAATTTAGTAACCTGCGCCACCTAGTGCAAACAATTTCCTATTCAGACTACTCATGTTCTATGCAGTTCGTAAAGTTAATAATACACATGCCCGTGATAAATTCGATGCTTCCTCGTCATTCAAAAAATTTATGTTTGTATCTAAAAGATCTAGTGAGTAATACTGAGAATGATTTTAAAAATTGAATTATCAGGTGATGTGAAATGTTAAATGCCCATTTGATGTAACTGGACAATATCTAACTTGGGGTGAGATATAGGAAATCAACATGAAATTTATAAAGCATAGTATATAGTCGATTAAAAACTACACCAAGAATCAAGTGACTAAGGAATGGACAGCACAAGAGTAGCGTCAGCCAAGCTTTCAAAAGGGGTAAAGTATTCAAGTAGCCATTTGAAGTTGATCTTACTTACCAATAACGTCGCGTTGTCTGGCTTTGACGAGAGGAGTTTGGCTTCGAGCTCCGGAAAGAAATAGGGAGTGGCCGAGATAACAGATATCTGCTGATGCTGCTGCTGCTGCTCAAGGAATAGAAAGAGTGAGCGTTGATTGCCCATGGTTTTGTTCTTTGGGATGGGAACGAGTGTGGGTGTTGCAGAGCTCCACACTTCTGGCTTATACGGATTCTGAGAAGAAGAGGTCTTGGGAACATAATTCCAATATCAATTATTTCTCGATATACAATTTTCTTCTCATTATGATTTGGTCAGGGGCATACCATTCTCCCTTGAAGTTATGATGTAGGAGTTTTTTTCTTTAAAGTTGGCTGCTATATAAGTTGCTAATTACTTGACTTATTTCATATTGTTAGGATTCATATCCACAAAGTGGAAACTTAGATGACGATATTTATACAGTCATGGAGGAAGGTGGCGAGAGGATGAACATTGTTTCTTCAAAGTTGACTGCAATGATCGTAAGGAGTTCTATTGGAAAAGGTGATGTTCTAAAAAATACAAGACATGTAGAAGACGACAGCATTGATGCCGAATGCCTATTGGAAGTGATATAAAGGTACGCAAGGTGGTGGGCCGGCCAGAGGAAGTCGGAGTGCAAGGCGGAGCATTCATTCCCAGAAGACGGGTTCAACCTTTTTAGATATAAAGGTGAGTCGAGGGTAGCCTCTCACTTGACCAATTTCTGAGGTCAGAAGATCTCTCATTTGATGACCCTAAACAAGAAGGAGCTGCGACGAAAAGGTTAAAGGGAAAAGGAAAACCTAAGCGGTGACAATATCATCTAACTTTCACCGAGCTTCTTTCCTATTTCCTATTATCTAGGATATAGGATATAGGATATAGGATATATGGGATCCCCCACCCTTGTTGGAATTGCTCATATTCCCCTTATAGTTTTGATAATCTTCCGTGTGGGATGACTTCAAGGCTTGACTAAGGATAACATGGCCTGGGAACAATCTCATTTCTTTCAATATGAGAAATTGCTTTATTGTTGAGGAATGGAAAGAAATAACATTTTGTTGCTCCTATCTTCAAATTCATTTATTGATTCAATATAGTTTTCACTGTAATAAGTTTTTATAGAATTATCAGGCTTGGAAGCTACATTTTCTCCAGGGTAGCCTTTTATTGGCAAATAACATGGTAGCCTAGGAGAAGAGAAGCAAGCTACCCTCACCTACCTCTGATCTGTATCTATAGGAAGCAATGGTAAGAGCTAGTAAGCATCGTAACTGTATCATCAGCACAAGAACCTGCTGGTATAGGAACTATATACCTTAGGGAGACTAAACCAATTCCACTCCGAACATTGAGATCTAGATTCACATTGAAAGGAATTTGCTGAGAACTAGTAGTGGCAATCATCTAGTGCAGAAGCTAGGAAGAGTAATCAACCAAGAGCCATGCACACCATGAGCATACATGGACACCAGATCATCTATGCCCAAGGGCCAAAAGTGCTAGAACAGTAACTTTCCTCTTGTTAGAGTCAAAGGAAAGGCAAAAAAAGGATCTTCTACTTAGAATACGCTACCACCAAAGGAGGATGGCCGAAAAAGTCCTTTGCCATCTCATACAACAGCCAACTAGATCTGGCAAATTGTGCTTCTTATTCTTTTGTTTAAGGGACAAGATTGCCTCCAATAAGAGTGGAACTACTTGGCGTTGCATATTCAAACTCATTAAAGCTCGATTATTGGCCTGCTTAGAACTAGCTTTATAACTATTTTGTTGATAACTAGAACTAGATCTCTACCTAGCTTGCTCACACCAAGAGGAAAAGGAGAGTTGTTGGCTTGGTTCTAATCTTTTTCCCGCCCTAGGAAGCACCAGCAATTCACCTTGATATTCTCTAGGGAAATAATTACACCAAGGCTCGGTCTGGTCTCTCGATCCTCCACATTCCAGTAAAATGGAAAGAGGTTATAGCCTTGCAATCTTGCTTTTCAATTCAAGTAATGGACGTAGCTCCATCTTATAGTTTTTTTCCTGGGACGTCCTTGGATTGGAACCACATTGCTGGTGCTTTTCAAACTGCCCAAGAAGGCAAATAGACCCGCTCACCAACAACTATTACAAATAACGAAGAACATTCATGACTAAAAAAATTGTAGGCATTATCAATGCAAATTCACTATATGGATTTTAAAATTGATTCTAAACATGAGTGAAAAAATCTCTAAGATATGAAAGGAGTTGGGCCTTGCATCAAAAAGATCCAAGTTGCTCATGTATGGTCATCCACAATTGTGAAGAAGAAATGAGATCGATCACGGTGTGGAGTGTAGTACAGTCCTAAAATGTCTATATGTAGAAGAGGAAAAGCTGCGCAAGCATGGGAAGTGCTTTGCGGTAAAAGTAAACGCAACTATTTAGCCAAAAGATAGACAGGACATTAAGAGGCGCCATGACCTAAACCGTGATGGGATAAAAAAATTATTGCTATTAATGTTGGCATTACATAGAGCGCCCTTATTCGAGGGAAAATACAAAAAATCAATTTTTTTTAGAAGAGTAGCCAAAAAATAGTCCCTCATGATTGTTACCCAAACCTATTAGTCAAAAAGGCCTAAAAGAAATAAATATCAAAATAAAAAAAAGACCAACATAAGTTGTCTTTACAAAGCTTGGACATAGAAATAAGATTAATCTGGAATTTAGGAATAAGTAAGAAATTTTTTGAGTGATGAAGGGATTAAATTAAATGATCCCAATTTTGGTGACATTAGTGTCATCTACATTGGGAAAATGTATTGGGGTATGAGGAGATGATTTATGGATTTTGGAAAAGAAGTGTTCATTGCAGACTATGCAATCACTAGCATCTAAATCAATAATCCATGCTTTACTTGAAATAGAGCTTAAGCAATGAGAAGTGTCTCCATATCTAGTTATATTATCCTGAGTTCCCAGCTACCTTAGGACTCTCATTATCTATTGAAGTTGATCCTTATTGACAAGCTAATTAGCCTTTGCGTTTGCTACAATAAAAATATCTTGCTCTTTCTTTTTTTGGTCTATCGATTTTTTATGTAATTTTCAATAATTTCTCAGGCATGGTAAGGACAATTACAATTGCCACAAAATTTACCTTTCCTTTTGTTGGAATTCTGGGCATGTGATTTATTGGAGGAAGTGGAGGAATTTTGGCCATTAGATCCTCTCTACATTGGGGATCATGTGTTGTGGTCAGTCTGATCAGGGGGTCAAAAGATAAAACTCGTTACATCAAATTGCACAAAATAAAATATGCCATCCAATCATATCAGATCAGGGCTATTCGTTCAAAAGAGGATCTTGTGCGCCCTAAGCCATCGGATGGCTCAATCACATCTCGCCCCCATCCATTTGAAAAGAAGAGGAGACTTCTTCTTCCTCTAGAAATCCTAGGTCTTGCGAAACACCTCTCCTCACATCAAAACCTCCATGGCCAGACCTCGACGCAAGCGGGCACTAGTCTATCATTGCCTTGGCTAGGAGGATGACCCGATCGCCGACCTTGAGATATTCCAACAAGGCCAGTCGTTGCGAATCTTCTTGCATCGCGAGCTAGTAGATCTAGCCAAGGAAGGAACTGACTCCATGGCAAGAATCTGTTCAAGATCAATGGAAAATGCATTATTTTCTTTCTTTCTCTAATTGCAAGATATTGAGCTAAGGTTTCCTCTGGCACTGTAATTTTTTCTCCCGCTTCCTCTAATTCGATCCATCATGTTGAGAGCCAATTAAAAATCATAAAAATCAATATATTTCTTGCTTTAGCTCTGATAGGGCTTAAATAATTGAAAAAATCTTAAACCTATCGAGCTTCCCATATATTTCTGATATGTTTTTCCAAAAATTTCAGGTGTCTTTAGTCAAAGGAATTCTCACGGCGACTTTTGAGATGAGATAATTTTTCGATCCACATTTGGACAGCTGGTTGCATCCACTAGTGTCATGTGAGTTACTCGTCAGCCAGAACGGGGATGGTCCTGTCGAGGAACTCTTCTTTGTCCTTCATGATCAGTGCCCGCCAAAGCTCTCCAAAACAAATATGACGTTCTTCGGCCTCAAGAATTGTTGTGAAATCAGGCAGAACTTGGGACCGTTAGCGGCGATCATGTACAAGGGCTCTCTCGACTCTAGCTGACCTCTGAAGGTTCTTGTGAAAGGAAAGAAACCAGGTCCGAAACATGAGTAAGGAAGACCCATTGGACCCAAATCATTCTAGTTCGAGTAGGACCAACCCGACCCAAATCCTAGGTTACCCAACAGCAAATGTGGGGCCTCCTCCTAGCCCACTATTCTCTACGTGGGCTCTTTCCGTTGGGCCCATAGCACTCTGGGTGGGTCGGAATTGAAGGGGGATCCATTGCACAAATGGTCCCTGAAAAAAATTGCCCCGGATTGAGCTGAATGGAGCCCTAGAGCCCTTCATTGGGCCGTATTTGGCCCCCTTCTTCAGTCTGGTTTTCGTCCATCAAAGTTGATCGCGAATCCTAGAGTAAGTTTTCCATTCCCTGATTGTTGGAAAATACTTCTGAATCCTCGGACGTTTCTGGACTTTGAAGTTTGATTTTTGGGCATGGTTTCTCCTCTTGTGAAAGTAGAATGAGCAAAGAATTTTCTCCACAAATTGCGTGTGGAGAAAGTTGAAGATGAAAAAGATTTTGGGCTAGATAGAAAAAATAAGATCAGAGCAGAAGTTAGGCCGAAAAAGGATGTTGTTTTGATATCATGAAAGAATGTTGAGTGAAGGAAAAATACTGATGAAAAATGTATTGTGTATATCTTTAACTTGTCAATACTGTACAGCCAAAGCCCTATTTATTGTACATAGGGTCAAACTATTTAAGGAAAAGGATATACAGAATAAAGGGAAAAAATAATTTCCTAATACACAATATTCTAGTTTCCCATCAATGAGCAAATAAGCATTAATTAGAATCGGTATTGGGATCAATTAGAGCTATGAGATCAATTAGTCTAGGGCAACAATATCTTCAACACTTCCAAGAGCAAATTGAACCAAAAAGCATACCTTAAGAATTACCTACAAATCAAGGATCAATCCCATAAAAAGGCATCAATTTTACTGCACGGTCCAAACTTTTAAATGGCAAATAAAATGCATAGATTTTTGGGTTTACAAGTCTAGCCAATGTCCTCACCGCATGCCTTCACTTGGTGTATATACCGATAAACCAGGCTATCTCCTCCGACATCCTCCTACTAAAGAACTTGCATGCGATACTTGCAATCACTGTGAACAATAAGAAAGCCCTACCAAAGGTGATCGCCTTGTACAATAAGTACATCACCAGTCACACTCCACTCGTCACCTGATTCACAGCAATGCTAATTGTGCATGCATTGTGGCAAGATCTTCGAGCTATACACTAATGTGATCGACCCCATCCCAAAGGAGAAAAAGGCAACGCAAGGCAACACTAAGAGATGATGCACATGGCCACCGCCCACTTGAGTTCCATGCAATTGTGGTCGATGATGGTGAGGTACATTCCGAGGGAGGTGAGCGAGAAAATCATCTTCCTGACACTGCTCAGCAGCAATGGCCGCCTTCCAATTCGGTCAAGGAGTGGTCACAATGATGAACATTGTATTTTGAAAAGCTAATTGCAATGGTCATTGGGAGCTTTTTGTCAAAGGAGGTGATGTCGGCCTTCTCAAAAATACAAGGCCTATAGAAGACGATGGCATTGATGCCAAAGAAATAGCTAATGACGCAAATGATCATGTGATAGATGTCGTCAAGTGAAGGATGAGATTCTGCCACACATGCTCCTCATTGCTCCTATTGGTGACCTCTTGTCAAGAGGTGAATGAGATTGTTAATGACATTCCAAAGACATTCATTATCAAAATTCTTGACAAGTTCAAGATGACATTATCAAGGTCACCAAGCGGAGCATCAAAGAGGGCATGTAGCGGGATCTCCTCCTCCACCCAAGCCCATCCATCCACCACATGCTTGTTTACACCATTAGGATCCACTTTTTCCAAAATGCCTCTGGTATCAATGCCAACATCCTCTACAGCCCTCGCATCTTGGAGAAGGCCTCCTTTGACAAAAAGCTCCTCACAACTATTGCATTCGACTTCATAAAGACAATGTTAATTCTTGTCACAACCTTCCTCCTTGATCAAGTCGGGAGGCAACCATTTCTGCGAAGCAGTACGGCGAGATGACCTTCTTGCTTGCCCTCACCATCGTCAACCACAATCACATGAAGCTCATGTGAGTAGGAGTAGTGACCATATGTATCACCTCACTATGGTCCTATGTGACTTTCTTCTACATCTGAATAGAGCCCATCAGATCAGTGTACAGCTCAAAAATCTTCCCGCTGAGGTTGCATGTGCAATCAACGTCACTGTGAACCAACTGATCAGTAGAGTGTCATCAATGACATTTTGATGGCTATAAAAAGCAATCACTATCAACAGGGCCTTATTATTGTTCATGGTGATCATGACATTCTTATGGCTGTAAAAAGCAATCACCATCAACACGATGATGCCGGAATTGTAGAGATGGACGGTGGAGGAGATGGGCCAGCTTTTCGGTAAATACAACTGGGGGAAATCTGCCGCGAGGGAGATGGAGATGCAAGAAAAAGCAATGGGGTCGATAGTTATGCGACGGAGACAGCAGCAAGGGGTAGTTAGGGAAATGATTATAAGGCAAGGGGGTATATGGTGAAAATGGATGCCTTTATTAGGGTATTTAGAGTAATTACACAGGATATGAATCGGGTGATGTATGCTACAGTGGATGAGGACAAAAAATAATTACTACCATGAATTTTCCAACAAAAACAAGCTGATTAAAGTTTCTCATGGAATTCAATTCCCTTAAGAATAAAAAGTCTTTGATAAAATGGCCAGGACTCCTTTTCGCCCATTTGAGCCCGGACCCATTATGTAGTTCAGCCACACTCTCTTTTCCTTGGCTTCGCCAAAATTTCTTTGTATCGTGCTTGTGCCATAAATGTGTCGTGCACGTGGTGCACATGCAGTGCTTGCGCCATGCATGTTGAATACACTTTTTCTGTAAGGACTTCTAGCTAAGGATTAAGGCGAGTTTTCCATATGAAATTTTGATTTACTCATGATTGGAAAGTGTGTTGGTCTTCCACTGTTGGTTGATAAAGTGGGAAGGACTTTTGAGAAGAAGGACAACATTCGCCTTTGAAGGACGTATTGGGGGTTTGCGAAGATGACCCATTATCAAAATTCAAGGCATGGATGAAGGGCTTGATTTCCTAAAAGTCTATTTTGAGGATTTAAATGGAGAGAATTAAATTTTGTGCTTTCTGTGTGGAGTATTGTTTCATGAAGAATTTGACATATTTATGGATCATTTGATGGAAATTTGGTAGGTGGGATTTATTAATGGCATTGATGAGCTTTGAGATATCCACGATAATTTGAAATAGGAAAAAGCTTGCGTGATTGTCCATCGCAAAATAACAGTGGAATGGTCAAAGGCCAGCCACATATGCTTTTGGAGGAAATGGTTGGACTTCCTGAACCGGTCTAACTATCGACTCTATGTTTCCTTTCCTCTTCTCTTGACTTCTATGTTCCTTATTGCAACCTCAAATTTTAGAGACAAGATCAAAATACAGCCCACTGAATCATTTTTCTAGAAAATTATCACTTTGAATTTATTTCTTTAAATAAGACAAGAAAATCTTTTTTTTTTATGGAAAATGCATTTTTTCACTAATTTTTTTTGGAATTTCTACTAATTCATTATTCTTATTTTGATATTTTGTTTACTTAATTTGTTTTATACATAATCGATAATACTAATCTTGATTTTAGATCATCAGAGTCCTTTCAGAGCAATTTGGTTTCAAGGAAAAGAATGATGAGCTATTTCGTTACTCAATAATTTCCATATTAATTGTGAAGCTAAGGTTTCAAATTTTTTTTCATATTTAAATTTAATAAATTTTTGTAATAACATTAATGATTTTTTAAAAAATTATAATATTTTTCTACTTATAATTATTTATATTGTTGTATTTAGGTTATTTTTTCTTTCTTCATATTCAAGAAAATTGATTCTATGAACCCTCTTCTCATTTTATCTCTAAATTTGAGCTTCTGATAAGGAAAAATAGAAGTCAAAAGAAAGAAAAAGAAATCAAAAGGATTTGTGATTATCCTTAAACCGTTCCACTGTTATTTTGCAGTGGACAGTCATGCTAGCCGCTCACTTTGAAAATTAGTGGACAAGTTTTTTTTTATTTTTTTATGATTTTTTTATTCCCTTTAATTTCTTTTTACCCTTTTTACTATTCTTTTACACGCAGACACATGTTGCACACCTAAAATTTCTCTTCCTCTCTTCTTAATTTTTAAATATATTTTTTAATTTTTTATTATTCTCTTTCTTTTATTTTCCTTCTTTCGGTCTCTCTCTCAGCCCATTACCTTCGGAACATGATCTCATACTTGGCTTCGTTTTTCCTTGCCTCATTCATTTATTCTTTCTTTCAAACATCCAACAGAGAGATGATCAAATCTTTGCTTTGTTCATCATTCACCTAACTTTGTCCATCATTGTTCTAGCTTCAAAAACTTAGCATCATAAAAATTCTTCATCAAGCAGGGAACTCATCAAAGCCATTATCCATATTCTAATCATCACATATGTAATGAAACATGTTCAAATCACAAACAGGAACTCAATGGCAGACGACCTTCAGAGAATCAGTGATTAAGATTTCTTGTCTTTGTTTCTTCAAGAACAAAGTATAGATGTACTGACCTTGAAGATGCAGATGCTAATTTCAAAGGATGATCAAACTAAGAACCCAATGTCATGGAGGCATCACCACTGGTGATGAAGATGCGAGCAGGAGCCGAGCTCTTTGCAGTCTGATAAGAAAACAGAATAAAACAGAGGCGCGATCAATGAGTCTCTGAAGAGGCGACCGGTGTCAACCAGTGGTAAATTTTGGTGGGGAGGAGGGGGGGAGCAACAGAAAAGGAAAATTGACGAAGAAACCTCTGGAAATTCAGGAAAGGACCGAGGATCAATCCCATTGACTGAATCGAAAAACGAAAGTCAGAGAATGAGAGAGAACATAACTTTAATCTTGTTGCAGTAATCCCTGTATACGATGGAGAAGCTTCGACTGAATGTAACCAAAATCAAGACTGATAAAAAAGGCTTTGCCTTGGCAGGAACCAGAGATCTCCGTCTGAAAGCAGGACAAAGACATTACACGACAGAGACGGTAGAAAGAGCAAATCATTTCGGTGGGTTCAATCTTGTTCTAACTTCTGGCCAATGCTTTGTCCCATTGAAACAAACTGTTTGAGTTCTTTAGGTTGCAAAAGGTAATGGATTCTAACATGGTCATTGCGTAACAATCTATCTCGATAATGACAATTAATCGCATTCGAATAAGAGCGAGATTCACGCTAAGATGATTGACTTGTATAAACTTTTTAACAAACAGACAACATCATATGATATTAAAGAACACTGTTTATTAAAGAACATGATATGGCATCATGACCCGTTTATGGAAGCTATAGCAATCTCGTTCATGGTCAATGCTTATGGGATTATTCAGATAAATCAGATTTATCTGAGCTAGTCAACACACATTTGAGAAACGTTAGCTTTACCTTGAATTGGGGTTTTGCAGACACCAATAGGCAAAACAAAATAAGGTTGTGGCCGTGGACTTGAACGAGGGCCAGCGAAGGGGTGTGGCCGAGAGCAATGACAGGGGCGACTCTGCAAACACAGCGAGGGGGTGCAGCCGCGACTGCGAAGCAATGGCGAGGCTTCGCGGGCGTACTAAACTAGAACACAGGAGAAACCTGCAATGACAAATCAAGATTCAGCAGCGAAGCATTCAGGCGATTGTTAATCAGAAGGCGCTGCTGGAGAAGGCTTCCGAGTTCACCAGACGGTCACCGGAACTTGCTGCGGGAGGCATCGCAGGAATCTCATCGTGGTGGGGCTTGCTGAACACCGCCAGAGCGTCCGCAGATAGCCATGGCCGGCTGTGGCAGCGGGACTGCTCACGAGAGTCGAACACGACTGAGAACCGTTTTAAACCATCGAAAAAACGAGGATAATGCCTCGTCGTCTTCTCCAAATTTCGAACGATCCTGCCCCCTTACCATGCGCAGAGATAGAGAGAGATTCGGTAGAAAGAAAATCTGATCGTCCTCACCGGTTTTCGATTCCAAGATCCGCCATTTTCTAAGCAGTTGCGGTTTGTACGCTGAGTTTGTTTCAGATCAGTTCAGAGATAGAGAGAGGTTGGTTTGTGTATTAAGTTCTTAATTACATAAGCTTATTTCATATCTGTCAAAATTCAAATACGCAAATGTTCTGCTAGCCCATTAAATTAATGTTGTACATCGTTATAATGACAATTGGCTTCTACATCATCGTCTCAAGAGCGTTTGTATAAAGAAAATCATGTTGATAATATTTCTCATATGCATGGATCCGATATTCTTTACCCGATATATATGAATGGGGTGGTTGCCAAGTTGAAGGCTCGAATATGCTATGTTAAAGATAAAAAAGGTATAAATTATATATGTCCTTTTTTTCGATGTCGAGAGCACTCATATGCAAAGTCTTATCCAAATCTATATAGCTCTATCACATATTTGTATAGTACATGTAGTGTCTATCAATAGGTGACATTGACTAGAGTATCGTTTGAAGTAGAGGATGTTCAACCGCTGATAAGCATTCCGAAATTAGAGACATTCAATATGGTCGCTGCCCGACATAGTTCCCCACCGGGTCGTAGTTGCAAGTCATGAACACGTCGCCATCGTCGCAGACCACGCAGGCGCACCCGAGCCGCCTCGTCGTCTTCCAGACGATCTGCGTGTAGTGGCCGCACACTTGGCCTTCTTCGCACGTGTTGGTCGCGTACGTGTAGTACTTCTCCTCCGCCGCCCAGGTGCCCACCGTGTCGCTCGGCGTCCACGACGAGCCGCTCCCCCAGTAAATGTTCTCTCCTAGCTTGAACCCGTCTTCCGGGAATGAATGCTCCGCCTTGCAGACCGACTTCCTCTGGTCGGCCCACCACCTCGCGTACCTTTCTCCCTAGCAAGTCACATTAGTTGTCGGATTCTACGGGAAATATATCATAGTAGCTTGAACCGAACCTAAATGAGATTTTCCTTATTCATTTCCTGTTAGAATTTCTAATTTGTTCACTAAAGTTTCTACCAATTTGAGTATGTATGAATAATTAAGAAATGGAGACGTACCTATGCAGAGTATGCACACCGCACAAATTTAGTTACCTAGGTCATCAAATGCAAACAATGTCCTATTTGGACTAGCTGTCCTATTTTTCGCTCATGTTCTATGTGGTCCATAAAATTTATAGTACATGCACCAGTAATAAATGTGATGCTTCCTCGTTGTACAAAAAAGTTTATGTATATATGTAAAAAATTCCTATGATGGATACTGAGATTGGTTTAGAAAATTGAATTGTCGAGTGATCCATAAAAACTGTAAATGCCTATTTGATGTAAGTGTGCAATATCTAACTTGGGGTGAGATACAGGAAATTCACATAAAGTTTATATAAGGTATAGAACATATTCGGATAAAAATCACCAAGACTCAAGTGGCTAAGGAATGGGCAGAACAAGAGAAGTGTCAGCCAAGCTTTCAAAAGGGGTAAAGGCATTCAAGCGACGGCCTTCTGAAGCCGATCTTTTACTTATGAGCAACGTCCCGTTCACGATCCTTCTCTCATCCGACCGACGTGAGATGCGAGCTGCCACAGTCCCTATGGATTCGTTAGAACAACAGGATGACATCGAATTTACACGTACCGCTCAAGCTCGAAGTCCCACATCAAGGGAAGCTCCCACTTGGAGGCGCGCACGAGGTTGTGGGCAAACAGGAACTTGAGGGACTCGCCGATGCAGTTCCAGCAGAGCTGCTTGGGCACCCTGTATATCGTCTCATTGTCTGGCTTCGACGACAGCAGTTCGGCCTGGAGCTCTGACGAGAGATAGGGAGTAGTGGAGACGGCAGAGATTCTGCCGATGCTGCTGCTGATGCTGATGCTGCTGCTGCTCGTGAGGAGTACAAGGAATAGAAAGAGTGAGCGTTGATTGCCCATGGTTTTGTTATTTGGGATGGGAACGAGTGTGGAAGTGCTGCAGAGCTCCACACTTCTGGCTTTATAAAGAATCCAAGAAAGGGTCTTGAGAACATAATTCCAATATCAATTATTTCTGAGTAATTTTCATGGTCATTGTTGCAAATTTTTCCGCAATAATGATACTTATCTTTGAGACCGAATGGTTTCAGGTCTTTCGCTATGAGAAAACCCGTCCAAGATACGTAAGCCACTGACCTGTGAAACATTTTGCTGACCCCACGAATCAGAAAAGACGAGCTAGCCGGCCGTAATCTCCGAACCTTAATGGGTGGCTCCAACATGGGATTGTGTCTCATTGGATGTTGAGGAAATTGAACGCGTACCCTACACCTCGCATCTCATTCACACGAACATCTAATTCCTCAAAGGCGGACCCAAGTTACAAAAAGTGTCATGAACTGAGGCATATGGTAACCCTCATGGTACCATGAAACCGCATCACCCAGTTTCGAAGTACCGTGACACCACACAACACGTTATTATAAGGGCTTATGCGATGATAAATCAGGCAACATGGCTACGATATGAGTACACTAATGCGCACATCTCGTTTGGGACATCGCATGGTTCTATATTACATCCTAAGGAGTCTCGTGATGGAGGAGTTGTAGGGAATGCGGATGTCACTTCTGTGAAATACTCGGAACCATATCGTGACGGTGAGGTTGCATCATATTTAGGAGCTGAAGATGCCATGGGGGAAGACATACGAGGAATCACCATCGATGGAAGAGATGAAAGATCTTCTTAAGTCAAAAATGGGCGATTATCAATAGCTGTACTATTCTGCGTATGAGAAGATAACTCGTCTTAGAAAGGGAAACATCTTCATGGAAGATAATGTCTTAACTTATGAAGAAAAACCCAATTGATGGATCATAATCCCTTCTGAAGAGTAGAGTATCCCTTGAAAACACATTTAAGGGCAAGAGGTCCAAATTTGTCCCAAGAGCTCATGGTGGACACATAACACAAACAGCCAAAGACACGAAAGTGGTGCGTATTTGGACTTTTCCGAAAAAAGCAATTTGAAGGGGGTTCTTCCATTGAGAACCCAGGATCGTATCCGATTGATCAAGTATCCTACCATGACCACACGGCCTTTTAGAACATTTCGAAAATAAAAGCTTGATATATTGGAGCCTAAGCAACTTCTATTAGGTGATTGTTTACTTTCGACAACACAATTTTGTTGAGAGGTATATATACAAGAATTCTTGTGAAGAATAGAAATTGGAAAAAAAAAATGCATTTCATTTACAAGAAAAAAAAGACTTTTTCAAAAAGCCTTTGCCCTCCCATTTAGCCCTTCGACTCTTTGCCTACAGAGAGCATATTCAAATAGTGCCTCTATGGAGGGGTTTTTTTAGATATATAGGTGAGTCGAGGGTAGCCTCTCGCTTGACCGATTTCTCGGGGTCGGAAGATCTCTCATCTGATGACCCTGAACAAGAAGGAGCCGCGACAAAAAGGTTAAAGGGAAAAGGAAAACTGAAGCGGTGACAATATCATCCTAACTTTCAAGCTTCCTTTCCTATTTCCTAGTATCTAGGATATAGGACATGTGGGATCCCACCCTTGTTGGAATTGCTCATATTCCCCTTATAGTTTTGATTATCTTCCGTGTGGGATGACTTCAAGGCTTGACCGAGGATAACATGGCCTGGGAACAATCTCTTTTCTTTCAATATGAGAAATTGCTTTATTGTTGAGGAATGGAAAGCAATAACATTCTGTTGCTCCTATCTTCAAATTCATTTATTGATTCAATATAGTTTTCACTGTAATAAGTTTTTATAGAATGATCAGGCTTGGAAGCTACATTTTCTCCAGGGTAGCCTTTTATTGGCGAATAACATGTGCAAGTAGCCTAGGAGAAGAGAAGTAAGCTACCCTCACCTACCTCTTATCTATATCTATAGGCAACAATGGTAAGAGCTAGTAAGCATGGTAACTGTATCATCAGCACAAGAACCTGCTGGTATAGGAACTGTATACCTTAGGGAGACCAAACCAATTCCACTCCAAACATTGAGATCTAGATTCACATTGAAAGGAATTTGCTGAGAACTAGTACTGGCAATCATCTAGTGCGGAAGCTAGGAAGAGTAATCAACCAAGAGCCATGCACACCATGAGCATACATGAACACCGGATCATCTATGCCCAAGGGCCAAAAGAGCTAGAATAGTAACTTTCCTCTTGTTAGAGTCAAAGGAAAGGCAAAAAAAAGGATTTTCTACTTAGAATCCTCTGGAAAGCCCAAAGAGGATGGCCAAAAAAGTCCTTTGCTATCTCATCCGCAACAGCCTATTAGATCTGGCAACTTTTGCTTATGATTCTTTTGTTTAACGGACAAGATTGCCTCCAATTAGAGTGGAACTACTTGGCGTTGCATATTCAAACTCATTAAAGCTCGATTACTGGCCTGCTTAGAACTAGCTTTATAACTTTTTTGTTGATAACTAGAACTAGGTCTCTACCTAGCTTGCTCACACTAAGAGGAAAATGAGACTTGCTGACTTGGTTCTAATCTTTTTCCCGCCCAACGAAGCACCAAGTATCAGGAGCAATTCACCTTGATATTCTCCAAGAAATTCCCCCAGAAGAACGAGGTCTGGTCTCTCGATCCTCCACATTCCAGTAAAATGGAAAGAGGATATAGCCTTGCAATCTTGCTTTTCAATTCAAGTAATGGACATAGCTCCATCTTACAGTTTTTTTCTGGGACGTCCTTGGATTGGATCCACATCGCTGGTGCTCTTCCATCTACCTTGCACAAAAAGATTCAGTTCATCTTCGACGACCAATTGATATGCATATCATGATTAAAAAAATTCCAGGCATTATCAATGCGAATTAATTGTATGGATTTATAAAATCGATTCTAAACATGGGTGAAAAAATCTCTAAGATATGAAAGGAGTTGGGCCTTGCATCAAAAAGGCCCAAGTTGCTCATCTATGGTCATTCACAATTGTGAAGAAGAAATGAGATCGATCACAATGTGGAGTGTAGTATAGTCCTGAAATGTCCATACGTAGAAGAGGAAAATCTATGCAAGCATGAGAAGTGCTTTGCGATAAAAGTAATCGCATCTATTTAGCCAAAGGACAGAGAGGACATTATGGATGAGGAAAAGAGGCGCTATGACCTAAACTGCGATGGGATAAAAAATTATTGCTATTAATGTTGGCATTACATAGAGTGCCCTTATTCAAGGGAAAATACAAAAAATCAAATTTTTTCAGAAGAGTAGCCAAAAAATAAAGTCCCTCATGATTGTTACCCAAACCTATTAATCAAAAGGGCCTAAAAGAAATAAATATCAAAATCAAAAAAGACCAACATAAGTTGTCTTTACAAAGCTTGGACATAGAAATAAGATTAGATTGGAATTTAGGAATAAGTAAGAAATTTTTAGAGTGATGAAGAGATTAAATTAAATGATCTCAATTTTGGTTACACTAGTGTCATCTACATTGGGAAAATGTACTGGGGTATGAGGAGATGATTTATGGATTTTGGAAAAGAAAAGTTCATTGTAGACTATGCAATCACTAGCATCTAAATCAATAATCCATGCTTTACTTGAAATATAGCTTAAGCAGTGAAAAGTGTCTCTATATCTAGTTATATTATCTTGAGTTCCCAGCTACCTTAGGACTCTCATTATCTATTGAAGTTGATCCTTATTGACAGGCTAATTAGCCTTTGCATTTGCTACAACAAAAAAATCTTGCTCTTTCTTTTTTTGGTCTATCAATTTTTTATGTAATTTTCAATAATTTTCTCAGATATGGTAAGGACATTTACAATTACCACAAAATTTACCTTTCCTTTTGTTGGAATTCTGGGCATGTGATTTATTGGAGGAAGTGGAGCAATTTTGGCCATTAGATCCTCTCTACATTGGGGATGATGTGGTGTAATGTGGGCAGTCTGATGGTGTAACATCCTGAATTTCGACCCATTTTGGGATAGATGAAATGGTTAATTTATCAATGCACTGTTAGTTACGTTTACTCTGAGTTGGGTCCCTCACGAGTTAACTAACTGTTCGGCAAGGCAATTAAGGATCGGTACGCGTACGACCAGTGAATTTAATCAGGGATAGGCCGCTCGACCATAAGGATCAAAGAGGAATAATACTACATTGTTGCAGGCCAATTAGCGAACGGAAATAAATCGAGTCGGCAAAAATACGAGGTCAGATTGCGGGTGATTCCGCACGACTTCGATATTAATTGCAGACGACGTTAAACCGATTTCCTTTTTGGCCATGTACTCAGTGTGAGCAATTAACCTCTCGTGATTACATGACAACCGAGAATTACCCTGATTCGAATGCACGATCGTGGATTGAAAAGCTATCAACCACGGGTCAAGCGCGCGGGAACCCCTAAACGCCGCCCGAAAGTTAGGTCGTACTAAAGTCGCGATTGATTGATTTTAACCACGAATTTCAATCCGGTATCGGGTATCGAATTTTTAGGGATGTCGAGACTAAAATATTGGACGTGTCTCATTGATTCTCGAATTTTTCGATAAGTCCGGAATTATTGGAAAAAGGATTTAACGTGCCGAGTTTTGAAGCCAATTATTTGGAAAATTTGTGCTTCAAGGGCAAAAAGACCAAAATGCCCTTTCTAGAAGCTTATTTGAATTTTTGTCTTGTTCTCTTTTCTTTTTCTTTTCTTTTTTTTCCCTCCCTTCTTATCCGCACGTTCTCTCTCTCCCTCCCCTTTTCTCTCTCTTCTCCTCACGTCCCCCCCCCCTTGTCGACAACCCTTTCCCCCCTCCCACTTGCCCACCTTATCCCCTCTTTTCTTCTCTTATCTTCTTTTCTCTCTCCTCTCCCACTTGCCTGACAGCCCATGTGGGCGTGTCTCTCTCTCTCTCTCTCTCTCTCTCTCCTCCCCTTTCCCCCCCCATGCACGATCGACGCTCCCCTCTCTCCTGCAGCTTCTTCTTTCTTCCTTTCTTCTTCTTCTTCTTCCCTCGGCTGAAGCTGCTGCTGCCTTCCCTTTTTGCTGCCATCACCGCCGGCAACCACCACCCATCACCACCGCAGCTCCGCCATCTTGCCAGCTCGCCGTCGGTCGCCGGTGAGCCGCCGTTCGCCGGCCTTGGGCCGAACCAGCACCACCCCCAGCCTCTGTCTTCATATCCTTTTCCTCTGTCCGCCGCTGCCGGAGCTGGGCTACCTTCGTCCTGGCCTCCGTTCGCTGCTCGTCGGCCCATCGACGGAACCAGACGAGTCTCGCGCCGGTCAGCCGCGCTGCCCGACGGTTCCGCCCGAGCCAGCCGTCTCCCCCCCCCTTCGGACCAAACCAGATTCGGCCAGCTGCCGTCCCTTGCCCGACCTCCGCCCGTCGTCCCTCCGCCACCTGGCCGTTGCTCGCCGTCTGCCCAGACCCCGCCGGAGGCCGACCGACCAGCCAGCCTTCGCCACCCACGAGCCAGCTGCACCACCCCTCTCCTCTCTTCTCTGTCCGAGTGCTGCCGCTGCCTTGTTCCAGTTAGGTCGCCGGTCACCTGGACGCCGGAGCAGCGAGCTGCTGCCTCGCCGTCGCTCGGCCAGCCAAGCCTAGCCACCCCCGACCTGCTGCCATGCCCCGAACCAGCTTTCTGCCTCCCTCCAGCTTCTGTTTTCCCTTCGCCGGAGCTGTCCGCCTGCCTCGCCGGAGCTGCTGGCCGCCGTCCGGAGCTGCCGGGCCGCCCACCAGCCAGCCCCGAGTCGCCGGTTCCTCCGTTCCTCAGCTTGTTGCCGCGTGGACAGCCGCCCTCGGCCGAGACCCGGTCCCGGGCCGCCTCGTCCCGACGCGCCGGAAGTTCCCGGGCGTTCCCCTCGTCGCCGCCGTCGCGCTCGTGTCGTCGGAATCACTAAACCCGCGAGTCCATTTCCTAATCCTTATTTAGGGGCTAATCTTGCTTAGGAGTAGTTTAATTAGTTTAATTGTTGATTAGTGCTTTGGATGATGATTATTAGTGTTTTAATATTATTGATTAAGTTTGCTTAGTGTTAATCATGGTTAGTAGTAATAAATATTATTATTATTATTTTCGGAATAAATAATAATTATTTATTATTTTCGGAATTATTAATTAAATTAATTTATAATTTCGAATTATTAATAGTAATATTGTTATTACTATTCATTGCTGAAAATTAATTATTTTTGGAGAAAATAATTAATTGTGATTATTTATTGGAAATGGTTTTTATTGGTGATTATTTATTGGAAATGATTTAATTGGTGATTATTCATTGGAAATGGTTTTTATTGGTGATTATTCATTGGAAATGGTTTTAATTGAGTAATTTTGGGGGAAAATTACTATGGTCTATTTTTCCAAAGTCAATAGTATTTATATACTATTTTATTAAAGGACATTGGTTTATTAAAGAAGGATTTTACTAAATGGAATTATTTGGGTTGGATAATTAATTATGGGATTGAAAAATAATTACAAGTATTTTGTGGGACTTGAATTATTTTATCGGAAAAATCGACTATAATATTATATGTTTCTTAAATGAGTATCTTTGAATATAATTATATTTTATACTTATTTTTGGATAATTGAGTATTGTTGGAAATAGTTGATTGGCATCGTTTTGAGGACACGTATTTATTTATTATTAAATATACGTGATTATTTGGAGAAATGTGCAAGTATCGTGATGTTGATCGGTCGAAATTGATTGACAGACCGTGACTTGAATTGTTGGTTGTTCCCAAGAGTTAGGGAATGTGCGTGATTGAATGCTGATTGGAAATCGAATTTTGGAAATTGTCGAGTGAGATCGCATGACATATTGCGTGGGTTATCTGAAATGGCATGTCGCATGAGCATGAGTGATATTTCATTCACGACAGAGCAAAGATATGAACGGATTGCTTGATGATGTGTTGCATGGTCACATTAAGAGGAGAGCCCGGCGTTGCCGGAAGACCGCCAATCCCTATGGGGTTGTGCCGTGGCCAGTGGGTCGCCTGACTTCGGTCGGATGCCTGACAGGGAGGGGTTCTATGTGGGACCGCGGTATGGGGGCGGGTCCCGGGCCTCTGTCAGTAGCGGGACTGCGGTAGTGGGTGAGTCTTGTGCTCCTTCGGGAATGCCGTCTTGGGAGTGAGCCCTTGACGTCGCCGTGCCTCGAGGTAAAGAGGACGAAGCTGGTTTAGCCAGGAACCGCCAACCATAAGGTTGTGCCGTGGCCCAGGAGGAGGGGTCGTAATAATCGGAGCATGTGTGGGTGTGAGATATGAGAAAGTCGTGTGAGATGCTCTGATTATTCGCATGCCTCTTAATGTCGTGATGATTGAATTGACAGTTTCTGCAGGTTGCGTGTGCCAAGGCCAGGTAGAGTCGCTTGTGTTTGCATCTGCTTATCGAACTGTCGTCTGATAATGTTGCTTGAGGTGTGGTATCTGTGTTGTTTGCCGGACCTAGGTTGCATGGTTAGATTGCTCCCAAGGCGAGCGAAGTTCCTAACCGGGGCTTAGGACTTTGACTTGCTGAGTTTATCTCAACCCGTCGTGGTTAACATTTTTCAGGGCCGTAGGATGGAGGATCGACGCGTGTTACGGCTCGTGGCCGTCTTTGAAGGGAGTAGATTAACCTTGACTCGCTAGTTTCACTGGCTCGATAGGAAGATGCCCGTGGTAAGGGCTTGTACTTGTAAACTTCCTAGGGTTAATCAGTAGATGAATAAAGCAGTGCTTTTGAATGTGTTCTTGTTGCGTTTTCCTGCTATCCCTGTTTTTGTAATTGACCGGGGATTGTGTTTCGCTTCCGCATGCGTTTAATCAAAAGATAAAACTAACGGTTGGCGACGGATCCTGGGGAGTCGCAAATCAAATGACCGCAAGAGAACAGGGGTTGCCACGTGCTCGAGGGTCGGGACGTGACAAAGGCAAAGTAAGCACTAAATAGCATGGCATGTGTAGGAAAATATCATAAAATTCAAGCCAAAAGCACATAACAAGTAGCACTTTCACCCATGGCGATAACCTATCAATTATTTCCTCATAACTTATCACCTACCTAGCAATAACTTATCATCAAAATTTCAATAACTTATCACTCCTTTTGTGATAGCTTATCATTCCTTTGGATAGCTTATCTGATAACTTATCACCATAATTATAATTAATTAACCTAAAACATAATTAACAATAGTTAATAGGGATTAATAAAATTAATTAATTTTAACCATAGTTAACTAAACTTAACTACATAAAAATCATGGTTAACTAATTAACCGTAGTTAATTAACCTAACCACCTATCAACCATGGTTACTTCATCTAACCCATATTAATTAACTTAATCACCTATCAACCATGGTTACTTTATCTAACCAAAGTTATAAACCTAATCGCCTATCAATCGCAGTTACTTTATCTAATCAAAGTTAATTAACCTAACCGCCTATCAATCGTAGTTATTTTATCTAACAAAATTTAATTAACCTAACTGCCTATCAACCATGGTTACTTTATCTAACCATAGTTCAACCATAGTTAATCCTAACTCAATGCCTAATCAAGATTAGGTATAATCTAAATTAACCTTAAGCAAGTATAACGGACTAATCAAGGGATTAGAACGTAAACTCACCTTGCGATGATTCTAACAACCCAGGTGTGACGGTGGCGATGAGGACTACACGCCGCTACCACCGGAACAACGAGAAATGGCAACTCGAAAATGGGTCTCTCGGTGGGGGTGGTTTTCTGGTTCGATGAGGGGAATTGTGAGGGAGAGAGGAGCGGCAGATGGTGGGGGGTGGCTCATGTACAGCTTGGACAGCTCCTCGATGATGGTAAGGTAGCAAGGACGGTGGGCAATGGTAGTCCAAATAGCAAGGCGATGTCCAAGGGGAATAAACAAGAGAAAAATTAGAGACAAAAGAGACGGGAGGGGGCTGGCCGAACATGAGGAAAAGAGAAGGAGGAGAGAGAGAGAGAGAGTATCTCTCTTATTTGCCTTCTCAAGAAGCCAAATCCAATTTCCAAAGTTTCCATCATTTTCAACTTGACTTTCTTGCCTTTTATCCTTAAAAATTAAATGCCACTTTCTAAAAGGGGCAATTTGGTAATTTCTCAAAGTATAGTATACCGTACTATACACTTATATAGGCCAAAATTTTATACAGGCTTGAATAAAATTGATTTGGGTTCAAAAGGATGAGAAATGTGCTTGAAAATGCTACTGGGCTTTAAAATGGGCTCATGAGCTTGGTTGGGGCCCACTCAGTTGACCCACATTGAGCGTGAGACCCATTGGGCCTTCGATTGACCCGACTCCTTTTTTAGCTCCAATTCTCGGCCCGTTAATTATTTTCCGATAATTTTCGAGCCTACCGATAAAATTGTGAATCAATGAGACGACATCCAATATTTTAGTCTCGATGTCCTTAAAAGTTTGTTACTTGAAATTGAATTGAAATTCGTGATTAAAATCGATCTATCACGACTTTAGTATGACCTAATTATCGAGCGGCATTTAGGAATTTTTGCACGTTTGACTCGTGGTCAATAGCTTTTCAATCCACGATCGTGCATCTTCAAATCAAGGTGATCCTCAATTGTCATGTAATCATGAGAGGTTGATTGCTTAGTCTGAATATAGGGTCAAAAGGAAATCAATTTAACGTTGCTTGTAGTTAGTATCAAAGTTGTGCGGAATCACACGCAATCCAACTCATATTTTTGCCAAATCAATTTATTTCCATTCACAAATTGACTTGCAATAGCGTAGTATCATCCCTCTTTGATTCTTATGGTCGAGCGGCCTATCTTTGATTGAATTCATTAGTCATACGAATATCGATTCTTAATTACCTTTGTAAATAGTTAGTTAACTCATAAGTGCTCAGCTTAGAGTAAACATAACTAACTACGCATTGATAAAATAACCATTCATGTATCCCGAAATGGGTCGAAGTTCAGGACGTCACAAAGACTTTCAACAAATGAAGATGTATAGTGAAATGTCAAGTGAGAATGCATTGAACATGATAAATTTAAAGATTAAGTGGTTTGTATGAATTAGTCTGGATAATTGTGGTTCAACTACAATCAATGACTTTCTTTATCAGTCTATGTGGAAAAAAGACAAAAGTAAAAAGTTGCTTGGAAAAGAAACTCCAAAAGAAAGAAAAGATGGTTGATGGCTTTCTTCTTGCCCAATTCTTACTCTTACAATATTTAAAAGAAAAGAACTTGAAAGGTAGACTCGCATAATTTCTTAGAAAGATTAAGCTAAATGACAATACAACCACAAAATCTTTTTTGGAGTCCCATGTACGTCTTCACTTTTCAAGCAAATTCCCTTACTTATTGACAAATCAACTGCAATGACGTATATTCAATTAAAAAATTAACTTATTTGGTAAAATCACCCCCCTCCTCTTTTCCAAGCCAATCTGTACAGAAATTTTAAGGCATTTCAAGTGTGATACTTTGAAAATAAATCATCACCTAGAAGAAATCCCTCTATACCAATATAATTGAAAAAGTCATTAGCGGGGCAATCAACAAGCTTTCAATTCAAAACTCTTGTACATTTTGCATGGGCAAATCCCATTCCATGCCAAACAAGATGTATCACTAGTATGTCCAATAAAATCTCCTTGCACCATTACATAAAGACTTTCCACAAATAAAGATATCTAGTGAAATCTCAATTGAGAATGCATTGAGCATGATAAATTTAAAAATTAAGTCTTTTGTATGAATTAGTCCGGATGATTGTGGTTCAACCACGGTCAACAACTTTCTTCTTTGTCAGTTTGTGTGGAACAAAGAGAAAAAAAAAGGTAAAAACGTTGCTTGGAAAAGAAACTCCAAAAGAAAGAAAAGATGGTTGATGGCTTTCTTTTTGTCCGATTCTTACTCTTACAGTATTTAAAAGAAAGGAAGAACTTGAAAGGTAGACTGGCATAATTTCTTAGAAAGATTCAGCTAAATGACGTTACAACCCGCAAAATTTTTTTTGGAGTCCCATGTACGTCTTCACTTTTCAAGCAAATTCCCTTACTCATTTACAAATCAACTCCAATGACCTATATTCAACTTAAAAAATTAACTTATATGGTAAAATCATCCCCCCACTCTCTTCCAAGCCAATCTATACAGAAATTTTAAGGCATTTCAAGTGCGATACTTTGAAAATAAATCACAACCTAGAAGAAATCCCTCTATACCGACATAATAGCAAAAGTCATCAGTGGAACAATAAGCAAGCTTTTAATTCAAACTCTTGTACATTTTTTATGGGCAAATCCCATCCCATGCCAAACAATATATATCACTAGTATGTCCAATAAAATCTCCTTGCACCATCACATAAAGACGTTCAACAAATAAATATATCTAGTGAAATCTCAAGTGAGAATGCATTGAGCATGATAAATTTAAAGATTAAGTCTTTTGTATGAATTAATCAAGATGATTGTGGTTCAACCATGATCAACAACTTCCTTCTTTGTCAGTCTGTGTGGAACAAAGAGAAAAAAAGTTAAAAAAGTTGCTTGGAAAAGAAACTCCAAAAGAAAGAAAAGATGGTTGATGGCTTTCTTTTTGTCCGATTCTTACTCTTACAATATTTAGAAGAAAGGAAGAACTTGAAAGGTAGACTGGCGTAATTTCCTAGAAAGATTCAGCTAAATGACAATACAACCCGCAAAATCGTTTTTGGAGTCCCATGTACGTCTTTACTTTTCAAGCAAATTCTCTTTCTCATTTACAACTCAACTGCAATGACCTATATTCAACTTAAAAAATTAACTTATTTGGTAAAATCATCCCCCTCCTCTTTTCCAAGCCAATTTGTACAGAAATTTTAAGGCATTTCAAGTGCGATACTTTGAAAATAAATCACGACCTAGAAGAAATCCCTCTATACCGACATAATAGCAAAAGTCATCAGTGGAACAATAAGCAAGCTTTTAATTCAAAACTCTTGTACATTTTTTATGGGCAAATCCCATCCCATGCCAAACAATATATATCACTAGTATGTCCAATAAAATCTCCTTGCACCATCACATAAAGACTTTCAACAAATAAATATATCTAGTGAAATCTCAAGTGAGAATGCATTGAGCATGATAAATTTAAAGATTAAGTCTTTTGTATGAATTAATCAAGATGATTGTGGTTCAACCATGATCAACAACTTTCTTCTTTGTCAGTCTGTGTGGAACAAAGAGAAAAAAAGTTTAAAAAGTTGCTTGGAAAAGAAACTCTAAAAGAAAGAAAAGATGGTTGATGGCTTTCTTTTTGTCCGATTCTTACTCTTACAATATTTAGAAGAAAGGAAGAACTTGGAAGGTAGACTGGCGTAATTTCCTAGAAAGATTCAGCTAAATGACAATACAACCCGCAAAATCGTTTTTGGAGTCCCATGTACGTCTTTACTTTTCAAGCAAATTCTCTTTCTCATTTACAACTCAACTGCAATGACCTATATTCAACTTAAAAAATTAACTTATTTGGTAAAATCATCCCCCTCCTCTTTTCCAAGCCAATTTGTACAGAAATTTTAAGGCATTTCAAGTGCGATACTTTGAAAATAAATCACGACCTAGAAGAAATCCCTCTATACCAATATAATAGCAAAAGTGCAATAGAAATCTTAATTCTTTGCACAAAATGCAATTGAGTCCCAATTATTTGATGAGCGCAATCAAGTCATCAAGTTTTGCAAAAAGTAAAATCAAGTCTTCTCCAAGAAGAATGCCAAAACTTGCCCACATAGCACTCAAAGTCAATGCAACAACCTTTAAATTCACTTCTTAATATAGGTTTAGGACCGTATGATTGGGAAAATTACAAAAATAGTTTTAAACTTATTGCAATTATGTCAATTTAGTCATAAAAACTTTTGACCATTTGAGTCATAAACATTTTGCATTTATGCTAATTCAATTCATCCGGCCAACTTTGGCTAGCCGATATAAATGAGGACAATTTTTTATAATATTTTTTTTTATTAATTTTTCTCTTTTTCTTTTCTTTTTCCCTTTTGTTACCTTCTCTCTCTTTTTTTTTTTCTTTCCCTTCATCTTCATCCTCTAGCCAGTCGTCGAACCAGACGCTAGGGCTAGCAAAGTTAGCCTCTCCAACGACGAGCAGGATGAGCCTTGTCATGATTGGGTGAGGCTCAACCTAGCTAGATCTAAGGAGGCCAATGCTAGTGGCAAGGCATGGGTGAGCCTCCCTCGCCATTGCCAATGGCTAGTGGGACCGACCTTGCCTGTTGTCACCTCTAGTCAATCACAAAGTTCTAGCGACCGCCTAGAGGATGAAGATGATGGGAAGAAGAACAAAGAAAGAAAAAGACAAAGATGGAAAGAGAAAAGAAAATTAAAATTAATAAAAAAATTGGAAAATAATTAAAATATTATTAAAAATTGTTCACGTTAACACCGACTACCCTATGTAGGATGCCTGACGCCCACGTTTGAGTCAGCTGGCTAAAATTGGCCAGATAGATTGAATTGGCATAAATATAATAATTAAGACTTAATTGGTAAAGAAAAAAGGTTTAGGACTGAGTTGATACAATCACAATACATTTATGACTGTTTTAGTAATTCTCCCCAATATGGCTTGATTGCTCCCACATAATAATTTAAGACTTAATTATACTTTTCCAATTTCATAGGACCTTACTACAACAATTGAAAGGTTCCGCACTTGGTAACAGTTCATATCTTATGAAGACTTTTGGTACAATTTCCCTTAACACATAACTATGGCATTTTTTTTTTTAAAAAAGTAAACTTTGCATGCCAAAGCATCGCATTATACTTTAAGGAATGTTTAATCTGCTATAACAAACTATTATATTCGAACCCTTTTTGTGAATAAGAACAAATGCATCGTTAGATTAAATTTAACATGGTGTTTCAAACTCATTGAAAAATCAAAATTAATTACTTCAGTGGCATGTTTGCAACCTCACTGTGATTAGGATTGGCAAAAGTTATGTCTTTCATTTGCAGAGGACAAATTTAACTGTAGTGTGCAAGTTCCTCCAATTGGACCTGAATATTTAAGCCAACCAGGAATTTTACACGTCCTTTTCTTCCGTGTATTAAGCTTTCTTTTGCTGGAATGCACGTTAAATTTCGTAGTTCCATGAAAAGAACATATATTTAGTCAAAATCTAACTCAACAACTATGAGTTCGAGTAGAGTGAAACTTATGCTGGATGAGCTGACAAGGACAACGATCCATAATCTTATCAAAGCACCAGACAATACAGGTGCTTCAAGGAAAATAAGAATAAAATATGGTACCTTATTCTCCAAATTCTTACCTTATTTCTATTCATTTATTAACAAGCAATGTAACTCCTAGAATCATTGGTCTATATCGTGATTAGCGATATACTTTAGATCAACTAATAATGTGCACATCTCAATGGACACATCAATGTTGCAAATGAAATTGAGAATGCTAACACAGCATGGGCCAATCATCACAAAAAAAAGAAAAAAAAAGTTCATGAAGATGATGACTTTTTATGAACCATTGTAATGCGTACAGATCCAAAAAAATCAAAACATGTGAAACCCCAAAAGACCATGGCTTCTCGATGTGTAGTCATGATCTAATGGTCGCAAAGTCAACGCACAAAATGCCAAGACCTGGACTTCTTCACACTAGAGTTGCACACTCGTCAGAAACTCAACTTCCTGATGGATGTGTACAAGTTCCATTCATACATGGATGTTGGTTTAAATTCTAATTGAATCATAAAACCATGAAATCATGAGCGAAATCTTTTGCTAGCTGTAATATTGCCGTCATCACATTTAAAATCCAATTGCTTAAGTATTGAAACATAAATTTTGGCGACCTATTCAAGTATTAACTAGATACAAAATTAGGGATCGACCTAAACCCAAAACAAAAAAGTATTAGTTAAATTACATATAGATATCAAGAGCATTTGCATTAACAATAATGGGTCCATATAATTGCATTGGAGTTAATGGACTAAAGCAAAGACGCCCTGAATTCAAATCATATAAACTAAGCCCGCTGGGGAATGAAGTTTAGCCAAACCTATAATCTCTTCTTTATAACCGAAAATTCCACGCGGCTGTCTGAAATTATGGTTTATTGATCACAAGATTTTTGGCCACATAAAAAGCAATTGGCAAGATATTCGTTTATACACGGTTGAGCACTACCGTTGAGCAAGATATTCGCTATTGCGCTTCACTGGAGGATCGGCGCTGCGCCTTGCCTTTGCTCAATCACTTTAGAGCACTTCGAGGTCCTAACGGCAGCAACGGCATGGTGAGCTTCGTCGGATAACAGCGGCACCACCAACCTCAGCCTTTGCTACTTCGCCAAACTCATCCTGGTCGCTCACTGTTTATCCGACGAAGCTCACCATGCCATTGCTGTTGTTAGCACCTCGCTGCCCCTATTCCGATCAAACTTGAACAAAGATGCACACACGTCCTATCGATAAATGAAAAAGCTACATAATCCAATGTGAAACTACAAATTATTGTATTATAGTACTGAGACAAGTTCAATAGAAATTAATTAAAGGAAAAATCAAGACGTTAAAGTATTGAAAAGCATTAGGTGAGAATAACAGTTCCATAAATTATTAGTTCAAAGTGAGAAGACCAAAATCAACAGTAGGTTTCAAATTAATACTCTAAGGCAATATTTCAATAGGACAAAAAGCTTGAATTCGTGCAAGCAAACGGGAATTTTACTAGTGTTAAAGAAAAGCTTCCAAACCAGGACAAAACCGTCACTTTATATGAATTAGGACTTATTCTTCTTTAAGCTTTCAATCCAAATCATGTCAAATGGAGAATGAGGGAGGATATTTCACCATGCTTCAGAAGAAAACAATGAAGCTTTCCGCGCATTTTAATAGTAGAGATTTTAAAGCCATTATCCACTGGATGATAATGTGTGTTCAGAAAAGAAAATGTTGTCAGAGTGAATAGTGCCTATACTAAAGGAACGGGTATTATAGTTTTACAATTTAAAGTCACCATGACACGCACGAAGTCCGTGTAAATTTCTCCATTAAATGTCAGCTTTATAAAATTGATATCCATGACATATTTCGTTTAAGTTATTTAATGAAATGATGACAAAAACATATTAAAAATATTATGAATCTAATTAGACCAATTGAAAGTTGCGAGAGGATATTTCAGATTAATCAAAAGTGACTTAATTGAACCGATTGAATGTTCAAATATAACATGGCGTATGAATAAAAGTTGACAGACTACTAGTACCATTATTCTTCCAGCAGTAGAAACTTTCAATCAATCAACTTCCCACGAGATTTTTCATATCGCCCTTGCGGGGAGGTCACGAAAGTTATCACAAAACATTTCACATTCATACCTTGGAGTATTAGTCAAAAGGTCCATTTGTACCCTGACAGAGTTGAAAGTAAGTGTCAACGTGTAAACGTAAAAACAGGCCATTGGCTGAATCAAACGTGATTGAGGGGCATCATTTGATAGTCTTTCTTTACAATTTTATGTTTATTTAAATTGAGACAATCATTTGGTACGTTTTTATATCGAATACTAAGAACAGGTCCTAATTAGCGAATCGTCTATTGATGCAACCAAAAGAGACTGTTCATTATGGAGAAGTTCATCTTTTTAGCATTTCTTGATGTTCTGTTGTCTTCCCTATTGATGTTTCAGCCCGTCATCTGTTCCAGCAACTTCACGGATCAAGTGGCTCTGCTCCACTTCAAATCAGCGATTGAAATCGACCTGACAAACACGATCAAAGGTGGCAATTGGACCACCGAAGCAAACTTCTGTGAATGGATTGGCATCATTTGCGACAACCGCAAGCAGAGAGTCACAGCTTTAGACCTCTCGGACATGGGTCTCCAGGGGAGGCTCTCTCCTTACCTAGGCAATCTTTCTTTTGTGGCTTCTCTTGATCTTCGCAGCAACAGTTTCTACGGGAGGATTCCAACAGAAATCGGTCGTTTACATCGCCTGAAAGAACTCGTACTCTCTTGGAACCAGTTCGAAGGAAACATTCCTCCTAACTTAGCCCAATGCCAGAACCTCAAAGTCATTTCACTCGCAGCGAACAAGCTAATGGGTGGCATACCGAGAGAATTTGGCGCCTTCCCTAAGTTGCAACAATTATCTCTTAGCCTCAACGACTTACGAGGTCAAATTCCAAGCTTCCTGGGCAACATATCCACATTGCAGGCCATTAAATTGTTCAAGGTCAATCTCACAGGTTCAATTCCTTCCACACTTTTCAATAGATCGCTCATGACTGTCATTTTGGAGGATAATTATCTCTCTGGAAGTCTTCCCTCCGATCTTTGCTACCGCTGGCATAACATTAGCACGCTTGCACTGTCTCTTAACCAATTCAGCGGCCTGCTACCGGAGACGCTAACCCAATGCAAAGAGCTTCTCATATTGTCGTTGACAGACAATCATTTTCAGGGAAGCATTCCTCGAGACATGGACAGCTTGCAAAAGCTGCAGCGGCTCTATCTTGGTGTTAACAACCTGACTGGCACAATTCCTCGAACCATCGGTAACATGTCAAGCTTGCTCGAATTGGACATATCATCTAACTATATCGGAGGTGGCATTCCGAGTGAGACTGGTAATTTGGTCAATCTGAATTTTTTGAACCTTGAGAGTAATTTGCTAACAAGCAACGTGCCTCAAGAGGTTTTTAATGTTTCTTCTCTACGATCACTTTCTTTGGCCTTCAATTTCCTCTCTGGAAACCTTTTCTCGGGTAGTGAACAAAGCCTTCCGAATTTGGAATCACTCTTCCTAGCAAAAAATCACTTTCGCGGCAAGATCCCCCAATATATTTCGAATTTCACGAACCTAATTATTTTCGATGTCATGGACAATCAACTCAGCGGACGCATACCCGTGAGTTTGGGCAACTTGAAGAACCTCATAGACTTCAAGGTTGGATCAAATCAGCTCACAGGAGAGCCTTACGGTTCGCAGCTCGATTTTCTATCTGCTTTATCTAATTGCCGATCGCTGCGAACCTTGGTTCTGCAAGATAACCCGCTTCGCGGCTCCATACCAGAATCTATCAAAAACTTCTCCGGTTCCTTACAAAATCTAGTCGCTCAAGATTGTCAGATAAGAGGTCGTATTCCCAAGGAAATGGGGTCCTTGAAGAGATTGACTTTCCTAGTGTTGACCGGTAATGATCTAGTCGGCAACATCCCATCATCGATCGGAGGACTAGAAAGCTTGCAAAGGCTGTTTCTTGATAACAACCATCTCGAAGGACCGATCCCTGATGAGATATGCAACTTGACAAGTTTAGGAGAGTTGCTGCTCCAGCAAAATAGGATACGGGGATCGATCCCGAGTTGCATTGGAAACTTGAGCAGCCTTCAAAAGTTTCTGGTAAGTTCGAATGACATGACATCGGTTATACCAGTTAGCCTGTGGAGCATTCAAGAACTCATCTTCCTCAATCTTTCACTCAATTCTTTCCATGGAGTACTATCACTTGAAACAGGGAAGATGAGAGCTATGAAGAGCATCGATCTTTCTTGGAACCAACTTACCGGTGCCATACCGAGTTCCATCCAGGAGTTCGAGAGCCTTGCTTCTCTCAACTTGTCGAGGAACTCATTTGAAGGATCGATACCACAATCGATCGGCCACCTCAAAGGGTTGGATTTCCTTGATCTCTCATACAATGGGTTATCGGGCGCAATACCTGAGTCCATGGAAGGACTAACATATCTACAACATTTGAACTTGTCCTTTAATAAGCTATCAGGACTGATTCCTAATGGCGGGCCCTTTGAAAATTTTTCAGCTCTCTCATTCATTGGGAATGAAGCACTATGTGGAAATGCGACTTTTCGAGTCCCACCTTGCAAACTAAATGGAAAGAAATCATCAAGGGACAAGTGGCTTCGTATACTATACATTGTGTTGCCAATTGTATCAACTGTACCTTTAGTCTTCGTCATTTGCTTGCTTAGAAAGAGGGGGAACCCTAGTAAGAAAGCTCCAATTTCGATGGAGAACTTGCCTGAAATTGACCACCCGATGATATCATATCGAGAGCTTTGCTCAGCTACTAACAACTTCAATGAAAGTAATTTGCTTGGAGTGGGGAGTTTTAGCTCTGTATACAAAGGGACTCTAGCCAACGGGAGAGACATCGCGGTCAAAGTACTGAATCTCCACATTAAAGGTGCCTTGAAAAATTTTGACACGGAATGTGAGGTTTTCTGCAAGATTCGACATCGAAATCTTGTCAAGGTGATAACCTCTTGCACGAATGCAGATCTAAGAGCTCTAGTGCTACAATACATGCCCAATGGGAGCTTGGAGAAGTGGCTATACTCCAACAACTACAACTTGGGTATTCATCAGCGTGTGAAAATAATGGTCGACGTTGCAATGGCACTTGATTATCTCCACCATGGCCAACCGGAACCTATAGTGCATTGCGATCTAAAGCCTAGCAATGTTCTTCTGAATGAGGACTTGGTTGCACAAGTCTGCGACTTTGGAATCACAAAGATTTTGGCTGAGAACAAGGTTGAAACACATACTGGAACTCTTGGCACGATTGGTTACATTGCTCCAGGTACATTTGTTTAATTTTAGCTTATTCAAGCCTTTGATTGCGAATATAATGGTATTATATAATAGAGATATATTAACACTTGCCTCTCAATCTTATTACTTATGCCCCAAAAAGAAAAATATCAATGGCAAATGTTTTTGTTTCACAAACTATGATGCTTGCAGAGTATGGTTCAGAAGGAAAAGTCTCGACGAAAGGAGATGTCTATAGCTTCGGCATATTGTTGTTGGTAGTGATTACTAGGAAGAAGCCAACCTGTGAAATGTTCGTTGCGGATATGAGCTTGAGGCAATGGGTAGGTGCAGCAATTCCAGATAGAGTGCTTGATATCGTGGATAGCGAACTCCTTAGCACGAATCATGAAGATCTAACGCTTTCGGAACTCAAGAGCATAGTCTTATTGATCCTAGAGTTAGGACTAGAATGTTCAAAGGACTTGGCTGAGGAAAGAATGGACATGGAAACTGTCGTGGCTAAGCTCAACAAGATCAAGTTGTCTCTTCCTCGACAAAAAAACAAGGTGGAAAGCAGTGTGTAGAATTTGGCCATAGTGTCATCTTAATTTGTAGGCGGTCATTTTGTTTCGATGGCATTGTGTATAGCCATTTGCAATAAAGTTCTTGATCTTTGTTTGAGCTTTCTAAGTCACACTCATGTCTGACATCTGAAGGCATAACATCTATGCTATGTTCTCCAAGGAGATGTCTACAACTTCAGCATATTGTTGTTGGAAGTGATTACTAGGAAGAAGCCAACCGGTGAAATGTTCAATGAGGATAGAGCTTGAGCAATGGGTAGGTTCAGTGATTCCAAATAGAGTGCTTGACATCATGGATCGCGAACTCCTTGGCACGACTCATGAAGATCTTATGCTTTAGGAACTCAAGAACATAGTCTTATTAATCCTATAGTTAAGACTAGAATGTTCAAAGGACTTGCCTGAGAAAAGGATGGACATGGAAACTGTTATGACTAAGCTCAACAAGATCAAGTTGTCACTTCCTTGACAGAAAAATAAGGTGGAAAGCAGTGCGTAGAATTTAGCCATAGTGTCATCTTAATTTGTAGGCAGTCATTTTGTTTCGTTAGCATTGTGCATAGCCATCTACAATAAAGTCTAAGGTCTTCTTTTGAGCTTTATGGGTCACACTCATGTCTGACATCCGAAGGCATAACACCTGTGTTGTGTTCTCCAAGTAGAAACATTGTCTTGAGAGTTGGTAGATTTGCTAGTGACAAACATTATTTCTTTCAAACCAAGATTAACCTGAAGAAGATATCGTTCTCGATTGATCATTGGTACGTTCTTAGGCTTTGGTAGAGCATGCCAAGCTCGATGCCTTCTCATGTCCCACCAGGCATAGCCCATGAGCCTTGCATGTCAAGCAGGCCTTTCCACCCCGCATGTCAAGCCTGGGCCTGCATGTGTTTGGGCCAATTTCAACCCCTTTTTATTGTTTTAAATATTTCCTTTTACACTTTTACAAAAAACACTTATGATTTATTTTAATCCAAAGAAAAGATTAATTTAATTTTTCCATATTGATGTTGTTGCTTGAATGATAGCCCAAAAAATCAAGAGAATACATGCATAAAAGCGAAATCAAACTAAATGGAACAAACTATAGCTTGACCTTCAAAAACAAATACAAAATAGTTATCATAATAGATAGTAACAAGACTATAATTTTAATTGCTTGGAGAAACCAAATATTGAAAGTCATTTTTTCAATCGTTATAATTCTTTTCCGAAAAGCAAACATCAAATAATATCTTTTTATTCTTTCAATGATTAAAATAAACATTTATTCAAAATTTTAAAATCACTATAGAATCGATGAAATATAATAGGCCTTTTTTGGTCTGTTATCTCATTCTTTGGCCTGTTTTACTTTTTTCTCTTTAAATTAAATTACATTGAAATGTTAAAGTAACATGTAACTAAGGGCTAAATGGGAAATCAAAAAGTGAGATAAAACCCATTTTTTGACTTAGAAATGTAGATTAAGGGCATTTTGTGCTCGGGTCGGCAAAACAGTATACAATATGAATATGAATCAATATCAATAATAACTTGTTACCATAATTTTGTATCCTTGACAAGTAGAATGATTTGAAACTATCACTTCAAATGAATTTTAGAAGAAAAATTCGCAATGCTTTATGGACATGAGAAAGGGCTTGGTGCCCTTGTCCCAAGCCAATCCCTACTATTGGTGCACCAATTCCATAGCCCTCTTCTCATGGCTCGAGACCATGGATGTTATACTTAAGATGATAACATTAAATAGATTTCACCCAAGCATTGCTACTTGTAAAAACAAAAATCTTATTAATTTTTTTTACTAATAATATGTCAAATTCTTATTGGATATTTAAAGAAGACAATCTAAGGTCCTGGCAGAGGGACGTGGTACTCTGTGGCTTTGGTTGCGGTGGTACATGTTCCGGTGCAACCATGAAGCTCACAGTGGAGGCGATGGTGAATGAGACAGGGCTGAGCACCAAAATAACATAAATTCAATGGTGAGAACGAGAAAAACAAAATTTCATAGATTATGACATATAAATTTGCTAACAATGGACCAAGTATCAAGAGGAAAAGGGGGCAACAAACCTTGCCAGCGCCTCATCCATCGTTGATTATGCTTAAGAAACTATTCAGAGCATCAAATGTGTGATTCATCAAATTTAAATTTGAGGTATTGTAAGGTTCCAGTGCTCACAGTAAATTGTTTTCTTAGTGTGTAGTAATCACTAAATCTCTATTTATTTCACGAAAAATATTTTTTTTAAATAATAAAATTTTTCGATGTTTAGCTAAAATTAAATTATATTTTTGTCATTTGGTATTGATTTGATTTTTTTGAAAAAAATTAAAAATTTTTTGAATTTGAATTATTATTTTTCTTTTTTTTTGGGAAAATGACTATATTTGTGGTAAAAACTTACCAAAAAATATGAGGTAGGTCACGACCCGGACAGCGGTCGCGCGGGCGGCGCGCGATGGTAGAGCGAACCTGTCGAGAAATAGGGCAAGGAGGCGGTCGTCAGCGAAGACATCTCGCGGACGAGGATGGAAGACAGGGAGTCGAGAGAAATCGCCATTGCCAAGGGGGAAGCGAAGATACACGGAGAGAAAGAGTGTGTGGAGAGACCGAAACGGGAATGCAAAGGAAAAACCCAGCAGATCTAGAAAATCAGAGAGAGACCCGATCGGGGGATCGGAGAAACCCGAGGATGGATCGAACCAAGAGGGAGAGACGAAAGCGACAGATCTCTTGCTCTTTTGCGAGACAACGACACGAATACAGACGATGGGACAGATCCACTCAGCAGAAGCGCATTCCACAGAGGAATGCTCCTTCTTAGAGAGTCCACTGCCAGGGGATCGAACCAATAGGGCGTCGGCCTCGTGATCCGCGACCCTGTTCGGCGCCTCGGGGAAGAGAGAGAGGAGGATTACTGGTTGCGGAGGAGCTGCCAAGAATCGGAAGCGGGTTTGGGAAGGGATCGATGAGAGAGAAAGAGAGAGAGAGAGAGAAGGTTGGAGGGATTTGGGTGTTGAAGAAGAGGACGAGATGAAGCGTCCAAACTAGGGGAAAATGTGTTTTCCATTTTTCAGAAACGGAAATTATTTTCCCTAATTTTAGATGGGAATATTCTGTTGATCCGATTTCATTTTCATGTCCCAAATACCGAAAATGAGGAAAAAAATTTCCCGAAACGTATTTTCTATGAAACAAAATATGGTGTTTCTAGAAAATATTTTTCAAAAAATCATTTTTTGAAAAATGACAATATTTTTCGATTTTCAATTTAAAACTAAAAATAAAGTGGAAAATATTTTCCGCCATTTAGTAATGAAAATGTTTTCCTCCATGCATTTTTTTCAATAATTTTTAATTAATTTTAAATTTTCTTTCTTTCTTTTTTTTCGTCTTCTTCCTTGGCTGGTGGCGATCATGGGGGAGTTCAAGCCTCTCCCAATTCGCCGAATTTAGCAAGGCCCAAGTTCGTCTAACGGCTTTAAGCAAGCTTGGACAACACACAACCTCGTGGAAAACTGGCGAGCTCGAGCTCGCCTATGGCTAGTTGCCGATCGTTGCTAGGGTCAGCAATTAGCAAAAGAACAAAGAAAAAAAAGAAAAGAAAAGGTGTCTAGTGAAAAAGTGCTTGATTTAGAAATGAAAAAAAAGAGGGCAAGACATTTTACTCACTTTTGAAGGTGTTTTTTTCCCGGCAGAAAATATTTTTTTAGCTAGTTTATTTTATGTGAATTGATCGCCCGAAAAACCGGAAAATGTTTTCTTTAAAGTTGTTTTTGTGAAACAAACGGAACCAAAGTTACTTGGTTTTCCTTCACAATTATGAGCAATGCGTTGGCTAAGCTAAGCTTTTTTCTATGCTTGGAGAGCGACCTTTCGCGAGATGCGAGCATTTGCCTTGTCACAAAAAGTCTCTCTCGTGTTTTAGGTTGCAAAGGATGACCAAAAGAGAGAGTCGTCGTTGATGGCATCAGGACGTTTGACCTCGGGATCTTGATTACCGTAACAAAGTTGGTCGTGGCGGTTCTTGTTTTAGGCATTATGGTTTCAATTAGTGGGAAAAACTATCCAATATGTTAGTGCTCGAGCTCTACATTCACGTAGGTACATGAGCGTCGCGACAGTGTAACAAGAAAATCTGAGATAATGTCGATTGTGAGTTTGACAGTCTACTCAGGAAGTCGACAATCAGAGACAAAGCCCCCCACCTACATCGACCCATTTTGATTTTTCATACTCTCGATTGAGCAGTTACCGGTAGTTGAGGGAGTCCTTAGGAAGAGGTGTTTTACGGGTAAAATCATTTTGATGGATGCATAGAGGAAGGTGCTGGAGCATTCAAATACTGCTAGTATCTAGATGGAGAAGCAAATTGATGCTCAACTTACTTCAGTAGAAGTAGGTAAATTTTGCGAGCAGCACATGCGCTCCTCCTTTTCATCGAGCACATCGATTTGACCCTTCACGCTTGCGACATTACTTTGGGATCTCTTTGGAGAATAGATGTAATTGCTTTGATGATTGCCATATGTGCGTGGAATGAGGAAATTGTCACACCGATTGAGAATTATTTGGGTGCTCAAAGGACGCCCAAGCTTTTCTGTCAGTATAAGAGGAAAAAGGCCGTAGGTTAATTCAATTTATACCATCTTAGTGTGCAAATAATGAGATCACACAGTAAATATTTTATCAGCTACATTCTTTCAAAGATCAGAATTTCAAGCACAAACACCCGCATTTCCATTTATACATATAATAGAAGTTCATTAATCTACTAATGGATACCAATTCGCATGACCATATATATATATATATATATATATATATATATATATATATATATTTCTGCCCTCACTATGACGTTCTGAATTTCAACCCATCTCGAGATAGATGAAATAGTTATTTTATTAATGCACTATTAGTTACGATTATTCTGAACTGATCACTCATAAGTTAACTAATTATTCAAAAAGGCAATTTAGGGTCGATATGCATACGACCAGTGAATTTAATCAAGAATAGGCCGCTCAACCATAAGAATTAAAGAGGAATAATACTACACTGTTGCAGGCTGATTAGCGAACAGAAATGAATTGATTTGGCAGAAGTACAAAGTCAAATTGCGGGTGATTCTGCATGACTTCGATATTAACTGCAAACGACATTAAACCGATTTCCTCTTAGCCATGTATTCAACATGAGTAATTAGCCCCTCATGATTACATGACAATCAAGGATCGCCCTAATTTGAATAGGCACAATCGTGGATTGAAAAGTTATCAACCACGGGTTAAACTCGCAAGAACCCCTAAACGCCGCCCAATAGTTAGGTCGTATTAAAGTCGCAATTGATCGATTTTAACCATGAATTTCAATCCGATTTCGAGTATCAAACTTTCAAGGATGTTAAGACTAAAATATTGGACGTTACCTCATTGATTCTCAAATTTATCGGTAAGCCTAGAAATTATCAGAATTGATTAACGGACCTAGAATCGGAGTCGGAAAAAAAAAAAAAAAGGTTATTGGGCCAAAATTTTTAAACCGAGACAGTCCCACTTCTTAATTTTCGAATCAAGGGCATTTCGGGAAGGTTTGGTCCAAAATTGGGGAAAAGATCATTTTGCCCTCCCCTCTTTTAAATCAAAAAGGACAATTTTGGGGAATTGTTGTTGAAGTGAGAGGAGTGAGTGGGCAGCATTCCCACTTCAGCCACTGCCCCCCGTCTGTCTTCTCTCTCTCTCCGCCATCCACGTATGCTCCCTTACAGGTTTCTTTTTCTTCTTCTTCTTCTTCCTCCTCCTTTCTTCTTCTCTTTCCTACCCATTGATGCTGCTACATTTTTCATCCTGGTCTGCCTCTGTCATCACCGTCCAGCCATCGCAGCAGCTTCGACTAGGTACTAAACCACCGTGGGGTGCCGGAGCTGACGTGAGTCATCCCGAAACCAACCACTTCCTCCTCCTTCGCCTGACTTGTCCACTGCTGCCGCTGCTGCTATGTTTCTGCCCTACTGCCAACTGGTTGATGGCCACCTCAACCCCCTAGCTCTGTCGTCTCGCTGACACGTCGTCGGACCGCCGGCAAGTCGCCGTCCGCCACCCACGAGCCTGCCGGAGCCACTCGAAGCCAGCGCCCTCTTCTTCTCTATCTTCTTCCTCAATCCGAGTGTTGCTACTGCCCTACTCTAGTTTTAATCGCGCCACCGCCACCTCAATTGCAGGTCAGACCGCCTCAAGATAGCCGTTCGCCGTCAACGAACCACCCAACCACCCCAAACCCGAGCCATTGCTACCCCCACCTTTCTTTCCCTCTCGGTTTTGGTTTGAACCCCAACCGGCCACCTGGTCATTAGAGCAACTGGCTGCCCATTTGGTTGTCTCTCGGCTACCTAAGCTCTGCCACCACTGTTCTCCACCCAAACCACGGCCAAGCCGTCCAAGCTGTTGCCATCCGTTTTCTCTCTCAGTCTCTCTAACTAAGACCCAAACAAGCGGCCAGTAGCCTTCGTTGCTTCACGCCGCCGTTGGTCGCAATCGTTCGACCACCAGAGGGCTATTCCCGAGCTTCCTCAACCGCGCCGGAGCCACCATAGCACCCCCCTCTCGGTTCAACTTGGTTGAGTCTTCCTTAGCCGAGACCCATTTTCGAACCACCTTATCTCGACGAACCAAAGGTGTCTGTGTGTCCACCTCGCCACTGCCATCGTGCCCGTGCTGTCGGAATCGTCACCGAGTGAGTTTACGCTCTAATCCCTCAATTAGTCTGTTAAACTTGTTTAGGAGTATATTATGTTTTAGTTAATCTTAGTTTGGGAACAGATTAAGATTAACTATGGTTATGAGGGTTGGTTAGGAAGTTGGACTATGATTAGGTTAGTTAACCAGGGTTGGGTTAATTAACTAAGGTGGAAGCATGGTTAGGATAGTTAACTGTGATTAACTTTGATTATGTTGTTAATCATGCTTAGTACTAATTAACGATGGTTAATTATGATAATCAAATATTAGTGGGATAATCTTGATTAGTATTATTTTATTAAAAAGAAATAATTTCTTTTTATTATTATTTATTTTTAATAATATTATTTATTAAAGCATGTTGACTGCTGCTTGAATTAATAAGGTATTGGTCGTGTGATTAATTGAAATTATCAAGTGTTTGATTGTTATGATAATTATGCCTTAATGTTTGTGTGTTATTGTATGGACATATAAAAAGGAAAAACCCTGAGGTGTCGAGCGCATATATGTCAAGCTTTGAAAGAAAAATAAGAATAGCATATTTTATTAATAAGGCATGAAAGTAAGACGGGTTTCGAAATAAAATGCGATCACGTGCAATTCTTTCCTATAATTTTTTATGTGAAAAATGTGCAATAGACTTTTATGTTGAGCATGTACCACATTTGCATTGGTCAATGCATGAAATCATTTATTTGTAGTGTGCTCGTGTGGTCACATAATATAAACCATCACCTTGGCAGGAGTTCGAATGTGGGTTGCGGTAGAGGTCGGACCTATGCTCCTTCGGAAATGCTATCTGGGCGGGAGATTCAAACATAGCCGTGTCCGATGAGGCAGGACGATGCCTAGCAAAGCCAATAGACACCGACAGGAGTTCGGTTGTGGCGCTTAAAAGAGTTATAATAAGAACATGCATAAATGCAGGGGTGCATGAAAAATGTGTTGATATTTTGTTCTGATTATGTTTGTGCTTGTGGCACTATTTATAATATAATATGCTTGAGTTGGTACTGTGTAGAGTGTGGTAATGACCAAGTGAGATCGCTTGCCAATACGACTCGGTTGTGATTGATTAGTGCAATGCTAAAAGTGCAAAATGCATTAATTGTGATATGCATGTGCATTTACCATGCGGGATATGGTATGATCAGGTAAAATTGCTTATAAGTCAATTGCTTGTTGATGTTATTTATAGGTTACTGAGTAGATCGAGTCATTAACTGAGGCAAATAGTACCGTTTTGCCATTGACCATGCCATAGGTACCCCGAGGCGAGTTGATATCCTAACTGGGGCTTAGGGTGAGAACTCACTGTGATTATATCTCATTAGTTATTATTTAATCATTTTCAAGTCTATGGCCTAGAGAACTGACAAGTGGTGCTGTTCGTTGCTGCATTTTGGAAAAAGTAGATTAACTCTTGCCCTATTGGTTTTGTTGGCTCTGTAGGAAGTTGCTCATTGTAAGGACCTGTATATGTAGACTTCCTAAGGTTAATCAGAAGATAAATAAAATGGTACTGTTGATTGTGTTTTCTAATTGACTTTCCTGACTATCCCGATTATTATGTTGTACAGGGATTATTTATTGCTTCTGTATGTGTTTAACCGAAAGATAAAAAGAATAGTCGGCAACGTGTCCTAGAACATCACATTCAACTAACCACAAAGGAAAATGGGATTTTCGCATGCTCGAGGGTCGGGACGTGACATCCCTGTCAGACTTAGTATCAGAGCCCGGTCAATACATGAAATGATAAAGTGCAATGGGTTATGGGATAGTAAGATAGAAAAGACATTTATTTCATATGCCCGTGATTGCTTATAGGGTCTTTCATTGTTAGCGAGTCGTTCATGGTTCCTAATTCCTTGAGGGAATTGGAACACAAATTCTATGAGAATCTTGCGAATGAACAATCCTAATTTGATAGCCTTAGAGGAAGGGTAGCTTAAGGTCAGGCAAGTGTTAGAAGTAAAGCACCAGAGGATCCTAGACTGGATAGGGTTTTGTAGGCATTGTAAGCCTTGAGTTTTGTCATGCCCCGACTCTCGAGCTCGTGACAACTCCATTTCCATGATCAATTGAAAGCAACATCCTAGGACCCATCGATGACCATTCATTTTATCTTTCATTAAGTGCAAGTGGAAGACGAACCATCCCCAGACAAACAAACAATCAAACAGGAATAGAGGGATGAACAGCAAGAACAACAGCAACTACTCATTTATACATCTTCATTGGATTAACCAACGGAGGATTGTTTTCCAATTTACAAGCCTGACAAAAAGGGGCCGATCCATCCTCTAAGTGAAACCAAAAGAACTAGGCTAATCCAACAATACACAAAGAACCCTCGGGTTCAACACCACGGTCACTTGGACCCATCGGACTCAAGCTCCGTCGGGTCGATCACTGGAGGAGCGGGGGCAAGATTCTCCACTATGGGTACGCCATTCTAAGAACCTGAAAATGGTTAACCACAACGGGTTGAGATAAAATCTCAACGAGTTCTTCCCCTAAGCCCTGGTTAGTACGCCAACTCAACCCGGGGTATCTCTACAGAACCACTCCTCACTCAACCCAACAACAAACAACCAAAACCAAACAACAGCCAACAACAGGCAGGGCAACCCACAATCAATATTCAGTTCGCATGCAACCTTACCCGATATGCCATACCCTGCACGTTAAATCTCAGCACAATACACGCAATCAAGGCACATGGCCGTTAAATGATACAGTTCATCACTCACATGTGAATCACGTCACAAGTGATCTCACCTAGCCATTGCTACACCCTGCACGACTGTCAACTCATTAGTCAAATCATCACGACATTAAGAGCATGCAAATAATTAGAGCATTTCACACAATTTTCTCATGCTTCACATCCACACATATGCTTCGATTATTACAATCACTAGGGCCATGACACAACCTTATGGTTGGCAGTCTACCGATCAAAAACCAGGCATCGTCCTCCCCCATGAGGCATGGTGACATCACGGGCTCTCTCCCATCGACGACATTCCCTATGGAGCATGGGGCCCGCTCACTGCCGCAGTACCGCATCTGACCACTGTCAAGCGACCCAATGGTCATGGCACAACCCCAATGGGGATTGGCGGTCATCCAGCTCAACCGGGCTATCAACTTTAATCTGACTATGCAACACATCAGCAAATAGTTCATTCTTGTCTTTGCTTTTGCTTGGTCGTGAATGCAACATTGCTCATGCACTCATGCTCATGCGACATGCCATTTCAAATAACCCACGCAATATGTCATGCGGTATCACTCGCCAATTCCAAAATTCAATTCAACCGGCATTTGATCAAGCATTTCATCATCAATCACAAGTATAATTAATAATCAGCATTTCAATTAATCACAACAATCAAGAGCACATCAAATTAAGACAAAAGTTAGTTTTTGCATGAACAGTGCCGTGAACAGTAATTGTGAACAATAATCATAAACAATGCTCGTGAACAGTAATTATGAACAGTGATTTTTTCGAAATTCAATTAATTAAAATATTTAATCCAAAAATTAAAAAAAATTAATTAAAATAATTAATCAATCCATTTAAGCAAATCATGCTTAATTAATCACATAAACACAATTAATCTCAAATTAAGCACAATTAAGCTTAATAAGCAAAATTAAGCTAATCTAATCTTAACCAACTATCTAACCACCTATCTTAGGGCTAATACAACTTAATTAAACCATCTAAACCAACATTAACACTAACTAACCCACCCTAAGTAAGTTTAGGCACTAAATAGGGATTAGGAGCTAAATTCACCCGTTAAGCGGGCTGGCGACACAGACGCAGCAGCGGCAATGAACCCAACACCTGGGAACCTCTACCATAGTGATCCAAGGTGGTCCTGGGGCTGAGAACAGTAGCAACAAACTCGAAATCCCTCTACAACTCTGAAAAACTGACTACACAGGAGGAAAGTCGCTGATCGGAGGAAAACGATCTGGCCGGAGCTCCGGCGAGCGGTCGGCCAGCGACCGGCGGCACTTGGGGGTTGAGGAGGAACTGTTGATGGCTGGGATGGGCGGTGATTTGGTTTGAAAGGAAGAAAAACAGGTGAAAAGGCGGAACAAAGCTGCTGTAAGCGGAATAGTGACGGTCCGACAACAGTCGTCTTTCGGCCGGAATACGGGTCGACCGGCGGCTCCTCCGGCGATCGGCTGAGATGGTCTGAACGGAAATTCTCTTTTGAACGCGATGGCAGGTGGCACAGGTTGAGATTCTAACGGGAAGACAATGAACAACTCGATTTTTGGTGAAAGGTCAGAACTGAAAAACTGAAGGAAGGAAGGGAAACTAGGGAGAGAGTGTGTGCGGTTTTGGAGAAGATGAAGAGGAGAGAGAGAGTGAAGTGAAGGCTGAAGGATAAGCCTTATCAAGGCCATAAATTCTTGCCCCAACTTGTCAAGCAAATGACCTCATCTTCTCTTTCTTCCTTTTGACCTTTTTTCAAAATATCCAAGGACATTTTGATCATTTCCACTTTGCACATTTCCCAATTTGCCCTTGGGCTAAAAATGAAAAGCGGGCCTAGGAAACAAGCTAGAAATGAATAGGAACGGGCTCGGGAATTTCTTGGGCTCGAATCGGCTTGGGATTAGACACCGGGCTTGGAAGGGTAAAGGGTTGGTTTGGTCTAACGGGTTCACTCGCTTGCCTCGGGCCTTCCATGGTGGCTGTCCTACCTTGGGTGTAAGGCCCACACTGTTCTTGCCCGGCCCACGTCCTCATAGGCTCATTTCCTCGGCCCGTAAGTCTCTTTTCCAAATACTCGGCTTAACTAGCACTATTGACTGTCTAAGAAGTATCATCCAAAAGTCTGTCCCGAATGTTCTTGAAAATTCAAAGTCCAATCTTGGATTCTCATGCCTTGTCAATTTCACCCGAATGCCATTTTGGTATTACTCAGACTGACAGACGGCTTCGAGGATTCACGCGTAACTGACTCATGCCAATTCACGTTCAAGACTTCTCGACACATGGACGTCCTTGACTACGTGAAATTGCAAATGATTGATTCTTATTTCAAAGTACACAATTATCAAAGATCGACATAGGGTCACTCGTGGGCTTGATAATAGTAAATGGAATCACTCGTCGTCCCATTATGTTCTGTCCGCGAATCGACTTCTATGCGTCCATAAAATTGGCATGCATGACTACAGGATCGTCCTTACGCAAGTCTCATGGTCAAGTTCTTTAGTCGCACGAGTTCTGTCCTCATTAGCCTTTCCCCTCAAGGTCAGTATCTCAGGAGTGATCAGTTCTAAGTGAGATCAACCAACAATGCATTGGTGAAATTCACATTCATTTATCCCTTAAAGGGCTCAAATTTCAGGATGTTACAATTCTGCCCCTCTTATAAAAATTCCGTCCTCAAAATTTGCAACCGCTAACAAGTCCTCAAAAAGATGGGGGTGTTGATGCTTCATCACTTCCTCACTTTCTCATGTAGCTCCCTCTGATCCGTGATACTGCCAAATCACCTTAACTAAAGCGATAGTCTTGTTTCGAAGTACTTGCTCTTTATGATCCTCTATCCTGTCGGCCTTTCCACGTATGACATCCTGTCGTCTATGTCCAGTTCCTCAAAATTCAAAACATGAGTCGAGTCCGGTTCATACTTTCTTAACATGGACACGTGGAAAACATCATGTACTTGAGCAAGCTTCGGTGGCAATGCAAGACTATACGCTAAAACCCCGATCATTTCGAAAATTTCAAAAGGTTCAACATACCTCAGACAACTTTTCTCTCTTGCCAAATCTAGAAGTACTTCTCGTCCACAATACTTTCAAAAACACATGATCGCCCACATTAAACTCCAACGGTTTACGACGCTTATCTGCATAACTCTTTTGACGACTCTGAGCGGTCTTTAGTTTGTCTCTAATAATCTAAACTACATTCAATAACTGCTAAACCAATTTTGAACAAGCAATTCCCAATTCTCTGACCTCGTATTTCTGACTATATTTCTGCTATACCACTCCGATAAAATCTTATCCCACAAGCACTCTCTTTTTGCATAGTGCATAGTTCAGTTCATTTCTACCCCATTCGACATCCTAGAAACCTGCCGAGAGTCGCTCCTTGCTCAGGCACTTTGGCCTCGGCGTCCACTCCTCGCCCTCGTCGAATTAATCGTTACGAGCATCCTCGAACTGCACCACTACTAGCAAAAGTCCTTTTTAGACATCACCATCTCATAGAGGTATTATCCACTTTGGCCTGTCCCATACCAAGCCTCACGGTTTTAACCTCGCCTGAGCACCTCAAAGTGCAAAACTTTCTCCAGCTCATCAACCCATGAGCTCATTTCCACGAGGTCACTCATCGACACTTGAAATCTGATTCACTGAATTTCCATCAAATCGCTGTTCGAATTCCACAAACTATCGATTTTTCTTTTCAACATCCTTTCACGTCCATTTAATAACCAAACCAAGAAATCGCCTCAACCACTTGAAAATTAGTGCAAACTAAATGTCATTTATTACACCAAAAGCTTTCGGGTACCTCTTCAAATCCTTTTCGATACCTCGAGAAGAAATCATCGATAATATTATTTCACCACTCATCCATCTAGCATCAAGGGATAATTAATTCTTAATCCACCGAAGACAAAAATCCATTCCTCAAATCCCTATCTTATATATCTGCTGAAATAATCCACCTTGGGTAAATTCATATCTTAATCGAATCGAATCTAAGACTTCCAAACAATAAATCATCCACCGTAATTCTTATCAAAGATTCTCACCATTTAATAGATCATCTCTTATGATCCCATACCCACAACTCCTCGAATCATCAAGATAAAAATTATCTGACTTCCATTAAATTCGATGACCTCAATTGTCGTGACGCTTAAGCAACCAATCTTCCTTATTGCCTTACCACGCAGTCAAATCTCTTATACGACACCTCATTGTAAATCTCGTATTCTCCAACACTAGACTAAATCCTCAAAACTGGTGTGGTAATCAGCTTATATTTAAGCTCTTAAAAATTTCACTTATTCGTCCATTCAAATTCTTACGTCCTTCATTAACCTTCGTATCAGAGGTGTAGTTATCGTAGAGAACCTTTCTACGAATCGTCTGTACTAACCTATCCAACTTAGAAAACTTCAAACCTCTGTCACCATCATAAGTCCTGACATATTCTTGACTGCCTTAATCCTAGCGGATCCATAGAAATTCCTTCATCCAAAATCATATGACCAACAAAACAATGCGAGTAAACCCAAACTCACACATATTAAACTTGACATATTGTTTATGCTCTCGAACAGTCTATAGCACTCGAACGGTCTATAGCACCACCCTCAAGTGCTGTTCGTGTTCCTCTAAATTCCTCGAATAGTCCAACATATTGCTCATGAACACAATTACAATTTGCTCCAAATACGCCTTAATCACTCGATCCATCGAATCCATAAAAGCAACTGGCGTATTAGTTAATCCAAATGGCGGTACTGTAATCTCGTAGTGACCAAATCACACACGATATGTTGTCTTTAATTTGTCCTCATTTTTAACCCTTAACTATTGATAGCCTGTCCTTGGGTCTATCTTGGGACATATTGAAGCTCCTTGAAATGGGTCAAACAAGTCATCCATCCTTAGTAATGGATACTTACTCATGACTGTCCCTTGGTTGAGCTACTGAAAAGTGATGCATAAGTGCAACGATCCATCCTTGATTCTCCAACTAACCAATTAACCTCAGTTGTCCAATAACCTTAGCAACCTTCGTCCAATAAACGAGTTACTTCCAAAGATGAATTTCAAAGGGGTCAAGGGTCCTCCTTGATTTCCCACAAACTCAAAACTGTCACCCACTACTAGGTTAAACTGAATTGTCTTTCCATGATAATCCACTTTCTGTTGGGTGGGATGGGATTCCTTCTTCCCATCATCGGTCTCTTTCTAAATTAACGATTGTCTCTATTAGGCACGAACCACAAGCAAAATACGATTGCCCTCTCGATCATATTCTTTCCTATCATCTGGCCTCTCTCGTACATCTCATCAAAACTCTTTAAATTCAAGGGCACCAGCTGGCTTTCAATTCCAACTTCAAGCCATCTCTGAACCGTCTCGCCTTATCCAAGGGTCCTCCACTAACCTCAGCCTAGTATGTGCCGACTCGGCAAACTTTGCCTCATACTGATCCACTGACATCTTATTCTGACGAAACTATTGAAACTCTGCCATCGTTGACTCCCTCGCACTGTCCAAGAAGTACTTCCCCTTGAAGGCTTTGCGAAAGGCACCCCATGCCTAAGTCGTGCCTTCAGGGAACACTCTTCCTTAGGTGGCTTCCCACCAAGTACAAGCATTACCTTGAAGCTGATAAGCCACTAGAAGTACCAAATCTTCCTCTGAACACCTCAACACTATAACAGTCCTCTCGAAATCCCTTATCCGAAGGGTTGCAGCTTCAGGGTCGCCCTCGCCACTGAACCTCGGTGGCTTCAATCTCAGGAATTGCTCTACCAGCCTAGGCATCGGTCTCTCATAGGCCTCTCTTCTCACTAGAGGAACCACAAGGACCACAACAGAATCTGTCCTACTAAGGTCTCTAGTGCCAGCAGGATCCCGACTAACCTAGGATCTGCCTGCGCATTACCTCTAGCATTAGCCTGACCAGACGCTACCCTACACCTAGGGGCTGACTACTCAAGATTGCTCATCACTCTGGACTATGAGCAACCCACCACCACACCAAACCACAAAAGCAATCACAGACACGTAATATAAAAGTCATCCCCATCTCACTATCCCAAAAATCCCACGCACCTTATCACTCCAAGTCTCGACCTCACTCTGATACCAAAACCAACGGGGTTGTCATGCCCCGACTCTTGAGCTCATGGCAACCCCATTTCCATGGTCAATTGAAAGCGACGTCCCAGGACCCATGAACAACCATTCATTTTATCTTTCATTAAGCGAAAGCGGAAGACGAACCATTCCTAGACAAATAAACAATCAAATAGGGATAGAGGGATGAACAGCAAGAACAACGGTAATTACTCATTTATACATCTTCATTAGATTAACCAACGGAGGATCGTTTTCCAAATTACAAGCCCGATGAAAAAGGGGCCGATCCATCCTCTAAGTGAAACCAAAAGAACTAGGCTAATCCAACAGTACACAAACAACCCTTGGGTTCAACACCACAGTCACTCGGACCTATCAGACTCAAGCTCCGTCGAGTCGATCACTGGAGGAGCGGGGGCAGGATTCTCCACTACGGGTACACCATTCTAAGAACCTGAAAATGGTTAACCACGACGGGTTGAGATAAAATCTCAGCGAGTTCTCCCCCTAAGCCCCTGTTAGTACGCCAACTCAACCCGGGGTATCTCTCCAGAACCACCCCTCACTCAACCCAACAACAAACAACCAAAACCAAACAACAGCTAACAACAGACAGGGCAACCCACAATTAATATTCAGTTCGCATGCAACCTTACCCGATATGCCATACCTTGCACGTTAAATCTCAGCACAATACACGCAATCAAGGCACATGGCCGTTAAATGATACAGTTCATCACTCACATGTGAATCGCGTCACAAGCGATCTCACCTGGCCATTGCCACACCCTGCACGACTGTCAACTCATGCGTCAAATCATCACGACATTAAGAGCATGCGAATAATCAAAGCATCTCACACAATTTTCTCATGACTCACATCCACACATATGCTTCAATTATTACGACTACTAGGGCCACGACACAACCTTAGGGTTGGCGATCGACAAGTCAAAGACCAGGCATCGCCCTCCCCCATGAGGCACGGTGACGTCACGGGCTCTCTCCCATCGACGGCATTCTCTATGGAGTATAGGGCCCGCTCACTGCCGCAGCCCCGCATCTGACCACTGTCAAGTGACCCAATGGTCATAGCACAACCCCAATGGGGATTGGCGGTCATCCGGCTCAACCGGGCTATCAACTTTAATCTGACCATGCAACACATCAGCAAACAGTTCATTCTTGTCTTTGCTTTTGCTTGGTCGTGAATGTAACATTGCTCATGCGCTCATGCTTATACGACATGCCATTTCAAATAACCCACGCAATATGTCATGCAGTATCACTCGCCAATTCCAAAATTCAATTCAACCGACATTCGATCAAGAATTTCATCATCAATCACAAGTATAATTAACAATTGGCACTTCAATTAATCACAACAATCAAGAGCACATCAAATTAAGACAAAAATTAGCTTCTGCATGAATAGTGCCGTGAACAATAATTGTGAACAGTAATCGTGAACAGTGCTCATGAACAGTAATTATGAACAGTGATTTTTTTCGAAATTCAATTAATTAAAACATTTAATCCAAAAATTAAAAAAAACGTTAATTAAAATAATTAATCAATCCATTTAAGCAAATCATGCTTAATTAATCACGTAAACACAATTAATCTCAAATTAAGCACAATTAAGCTTAATAAGCAAAATTAAGCTAATCTAATCTTAATCAACTATCTAACCACATATCTTAAGGCTAATACAACTTAATTAAACCATCTAAACAAACATTAACACTAACTAACCCACCTTAAGCAAGTTTAGGCACTAAATAGGGATTAGAAGCTAAACTCACCCGTTAAGCGGGACAGCGACATGGATGCGGCGGCAACGACGAACCCGACACCCAAGGACCTTTACCACAGCGATCCAAGGTGGTCCTGGGGCTGAGAACAACAACAACAAACTCGAAATGCCTCTGCAACTCTGAAAAATTGACTATACATGAGGAAAGTCGCTGACTGGAGGAAAACGGGCTGGCCGGAGCTCCGGCGAGCGGTGGGCCAGTGACCGGCGGCACCTAGGGGTCGAGGGGGAACTGCTAGTGGCTAGGATGGGTGGTGATTTGGTTGGAAAGGAATAAAAATAGGTGAAAAGCGGAACAAAGCTGCTGCAGGCAGAACAGTGACGGTCTGGCAACAGTCGTCTTTCGGTGGGAATATGAGTCGACCGGTGGCTCCTTTCGGCGATTAGCCGACATGGTCTGAATGGAAATTCTCTTATGAACGTGATGGCGGGTGGCACGGGCTGAGATTCCAACGAGAAGGCAATGAACAACTCGATTTTCGGTGAAAGGTCAGAACTGAAAAACTGAAGGAAATAAGGGAAACTAGGGAGAGAGTGTGTGCGGTTTTGGAGAAGATGAAGAGGAGAGAGAGAGTGAAGTGAAGGCTAAAGGATAAGCCTTATCAAGGCCATAAATGCTTTCCCCAACTTGTCAAGCAAATGACCTCATCTTCTCTTTCTTCCTTTTGACTTTTCTTCAAAATATCCAAGGGCATTTTGGTCATTTCCACCTTGCACATTTCCCAATATGCCCTTGGGTTGAAAATGAAAAGCGGGCCTAGTAAATGGGCTAGAAATGAATAGGAATGGGCTCGGGAATTTCTTGGGCTCGAATCGGCTCAGGTTTAAACATTGGGCTTGGAAGGGTAAAGGGTTGGTTTGGTCCAACGGGCTCACTCACTTGCCTCGGGCATTCCATGGTGGCTGTCCCACCTTAGGCGTAAGGCCCACACTATCTTGCCTGGCCCACGTCCTCGTAGGCTCATTTTCTCGGCCTGTAAGTCTTTTTTCCAAATACTCGGCTTAACCGGCACTATCGACTGTCTAAGAAGCATCGTCCAAAAGTCCGTCCCGGACTTTCCTGAAAATTCGAAGTCCAATATTGGATTCTCATGCCTTGTCAATTTCACTCGAATGCCATTTTGGTACTACTTAGACTGACAGGCGGCTTCGAGGATTCACGTGTAACCAACTCGTGCTAATTCACGTTCAAGACTTCTCGACACATGGACGTCCTTGACTACGTGAAATTGCGAAGGATTGATTCATATTTCAAAGTACACGATTATCAAGGATTGACATAGGGTCGCTTGTTGGCTCGATAATAGTAAACGGAATCACCTGTCGTCCCATTATGTTCTGTCCACGAATCGACTTCTATTCGTCCATAAAATCGGCCTGCATGACTACAGGATTGTCCTTACACAAGTCTCACGGTTAAGTTGTTTTCCCAGGTCAAGTTCTTTAGTCGCACGAGTTCTGTTCTCATTAGCCTTTCCCCTCAAGGTCAGTATCTCAGGAGTGATCAGTTCTGAGTGAGATCAACCAACAATGCATTGGTGAAATTCACGTTTATTTATCCCTCAAAGGGCTCAAATTTCAGGATGTTACAAGTTTTGTTAGGGCGTAACTAGCTCGAACTTAAATAGTTATTGTTATAACTGCTGCTGCCACCATTTTTGTTGCCATATTGTCTAGTAAAGTTCATTTGGTTAGAAAGAGGGATAGCGATCGATCGATGTTTAAGTTGGTTGAACAGTTCTTAAAGCTAGAACCGTCCAATTTTGTTGGGATGAGTGATCCCAACAACAACTCTTTGGATCAAGGAATTGGAGAAAATCTACGCACTGCTGGGGTGTGCGGAGAAAGAAAAGATGATCATGGCTGAGTTGCTGGTTAAGTTAGTGGGGTTAAAATCGAAAATGTGAACGATTATTAGTAATTCTACCCCGATAATGGACAAGGTGTTGTCTGTGGTAAGATGTTTAGGTTCTAAGATAGTCCTTGTGGATCAAGAGAAATTGATGGTTTTGACTATCTTAGTGATGTATGACTTGGATGTTATCATCGGAAATAAATGGTCACCAAGTAATGAGCTGCGATGGATTGCTATTGGAAAGCGATATAGTTTAACCTATTGGAAAGGGTTGATTACGAGTCCGTTGGAAATCAAGGAGGATCCTCGATTCATTTGATTTCGTCACCTCAAGTGACTAAGTTATTGGATGAGGGTTGCCAAAGTAAACTAGGTGACCACAATTAATACGTTGGATGAGGAATCAAGAATGGAAAAACATCGCTATTTTAAGAGATTATTCTAATGTTTTACAAGAGGAATTGCTTATATTAACCCAAAGCGAGAAAGGGAAAATTATGATTGAATTAGCCCTAAAATGGAGTTGATCTTCAAGGTGTCTTACCAAGTTACGTTGTCGAAAGTAAAGGAATTCAATGTGCGAATGCAAGGATTAGTGGACAAAGGATCTAATTGTCCTAGTGTGTCTCCGTGGGGAGTACCTATTTCGTTTCTGCTCCCTTTGACATCTTAGAAGCCTGCTAGGATTCGCTTCTTGCTCAGGCTCTCTCGCTTCAACGACCACTCCCCGCCCTCATCGGATCAGTTGTTACAGGCATTCTCGAATGGCACATCTACTAGCAAAAGTCCCTTTTTGACACGAATTAACTCACTGAGATATCATTAGCTTTGGCCTGTCCCATACTGAGCCTCATGGTTTTAACCTCATTTGAGCATTTTAGAGTGTAAAAGCTTTCTCTAACGTGTTAATCCATAAGGTCGTTTCCACGGGATTACTCTTCAACACTTGCAATTTGATCCATCGAATATCCATCAGATCGCAATCTAAATTTCACAAGCCCTTAATTTACTTTTCAACATTCTAATCATTTCAATTGCAAACCTAGCCTAAGGATGTTATCTCAACCACTTGAAGATTAGTGCAAACTAAATCTCATTTATTACACTAAAAGCTTTTGGTTACTTCTTCAAGTCTTTACTAATATCTTGAGAAAAAGTTGTTCACAATACTATTTCACCACTTGTCCATCTAGCTTCATGGGATATCTAATTCTTAATTGCTTCAATCTCAATCTTAATTGTCTCTCAAAACAATCCACCATGCTTCTAATGCTGCACTTTCACTTACTGGCACATTAAGCATTTAGCTACGTGCTTAGGAATATCTAATTTCATGCTATTCCACTAGTAGTACTGTCGCAAATTCAGGTACATTTTTGTGCTGCCTGAATGGATACTATAACTACTACAATAAGCTTTCGACAAGATTGATAAAGTTTTATCATGAAGAATCTTTTAGTTACTATATAAAAAGTAGAAAAATATTAAATAATTAAATAATTCATATTTTTATTGTTTTAGTTTGAAAATGTGGTATTTCGCAACAATTTTTAGTCAAAAGATGCTTATTTTCTTTATTAGTAAATAAGGGATATGCATGGGGCATATATATCTTATGACGCAAAATATTCAAATATGTAAGACATGTTTTAAAAGGATTCAAGAAATCACATAGTGAATTTACATTAGTTCAGAATTATATAGATAACATGATAAATAAAAAATTAACACAGGATAAGTATTGACACCTAAATTTTGACTAAATATTTAGAATTAAATTGCATAAAAAATTAAGGATCAATTCGGTTCTAATAAAAAAAAATTTCACATCAGATAGGCATTAATATTATTTGCACCTACTAAGTTTTATTTTTATTTTTTCCCCTTATTTACTGCATTTCAGATAAATATAAATGGAAATTTTTTAAAAAAATTGTAATCGATTTTAAAGGAAAAGAGAGAGAGAGAGAAAGCGCTCAGGGCTGGGCTTTCACCCCAGCTCTTTTTTCCCCTCCGCGTGGGCCAGGCCCGTCTCACCAGCCCACCCCCAGCACGGCCCGGCCCTGCCCGGCCGCCTCACTCCTCCCTCCCCGACCGGCCTTCTCAGCCTGTAAATAGGGAGGCCAGATCTGAGAGAGGAAGATCGGAGGAAGAGCAAGCCGAAATAGGAACTGAGATTGGGTGGGTGCTCTCCAGCGACGAGTACACTCAAAAGAAATGGCCAGACTCGCCAGCGTTCCCTCCCTTCCCGAAGCAACATTCCGTGGGTGGCGTTTCGTTTCTCTTCTCTCTTTGATTGTCCCGACTCGGGGTCGGTTTCCCAAGGATCTCGGCTCGGAGGCGCTTGAGGCGGATGGACGTAGCCTGATCTTCGAGCTCGTCCGCCGTCCGACGCCGCAAGCCGAGTAAGACTCTTGGCCGACCGCCCCTTCTTTTTTTGGCCCATGCTCGTTTTCGGGCTTGCCCGACCAGGCTGCCGTTGCCCTATTCGTACAACCTTCCGGCCTTACTTATGAGCATACTACGGCCTTGGGGCCCAGGGTGGCGACTGCTTTGAGTCCTGGCTGGAGCTCGGGCTCGATCGTCCCCATTCCTGCTCCCGCAGTTTGCGTATGCCACATGCTCAATGAAATGCCTAAATCAGACGCTTATTTGTGTTCTCCGTGGTTGAGACTTGCTGCTTTTCATTCATGCCTACACTAAGTGCACGCGAGTTCGTCCCTCTGCTGAAACTGAGTCCCGCTTGTTCATTATTATCTAGTTTTGGTCTGAGTTGGAGTTCGGGTAGGTGCAAAACCCCCTCTTGGTCAGCGCCTCACGAATGTTTGATGAAATGCCCGAGTGAGATTCATGCGGATGTTTTTAGTTTTATGTCCTTTGTGGGTGCTCACGGCTTGATAGACTCCCGCCGCTATGCTTCACTTGGTGCGTTCTTGTTTCGACGTCTTTCTGTGCACGTGTTGTGTTTCCGGTTCTTGGCCGGCAAAGATGAAAGGCGGTGGTGGTTATGGCCATGAATGACAGCTGCATAGTAGCGGGTCATGGGTCATATGGTGCCTGAATTTTTGTTGATTAAACTCAGGTTCTTTTAGTTGCTTGAACCAGCAAAGGTTTGCGGTACTTGGGGAAGAGAGAAGCAGGAATGCTTCTGTGAAGCCATGAGTTGCGAGGGTAAGAGGAGAGATTGGCAAGAGAGGTAGGAGATAGCAAACATGTGCTGAGCTTTGATTTCTGAAGTCTTCATGCAGGGGAAGTTGAAAGGCTTGGGGAAAGAGAGAAGGAAACAAAAACAGGGAAAATGGGCTTTTTAGCAAGAGAGACATTGGGTGTATGTTGGGTGAATTCGGGGTTTCGTTGTTGCTACAAGGCCAATGACGTTTGGGCTTATCTCGGCTTGTTTGGGTGTGTTTTTTTGGTAGAGTGGACTTTAGTTTTGGTCTTGGTCTTGTAGGGGCCGTATTGGGCTTTTATTTCTTTAAACCCATTCTATCCTATAGGCCTTTGACGTCCGTAGCCCAGTCCCGCGACAAGACCATAGCCCAAGCTCGGACTGGGCTCGGACTGGGCCTAAAAGCCTGGCCTAGGTCCTAATTTCGGTATAAAAATAATTAAACGATATATATTAAATAATATTAAATAAAAAATCCAAAATTTTTTAATTTCTTCTGAAAATCATGAAAAAGCTTTAAGAATAGTTTTTGACTAATTTTCTCCAAAAATGCATGTTATCTCAAAGAAATCAAATCTTTAGGTCTAAATAAAGATTAGGTACCAAAAGAGTATTCATTGATTGATTAGTGTAATCAAGTCCCCGATCATAATTTCTTTAGTTGCATAGAAATAGAATATTTCTTCCAATATATTTACTTTGATTTCTAATCAACCCACTGTAACCAATTAGTAGTGTCTCCTAAATTAAAATGACTTGTAGGTTAAAAAGTCATATTATAAGTTGCAAATTGGTGGGTTTGGGATAGTTTGTGCTAAGCCTAGACTTAGCGAGCCATTAACCTTTGTGCATCTGTGGGAGGGTTCAAAGAGGTTGCGACAATATGCGAATGAAATTTTGGCACAAACACAATTACTATGTCATGTCAAGAAATGAACATGACGTGCACATTAGGTAAAAGTTAAAATAGGTGTGAATATGTGATTGGGGTATGTGAGGGATCACAATTTAAAAACTAGAGGTTTTTCGTTTGAATCCCATCAATTGCATGCAAACTACTCTAACCCAAGGCCACTGCACAAATCAAAGGTCTAAACCTAAATGGTTCATGGGGTTTGTAGAGTATTCCATGAATCAAGAAGTCAGGTGTACACTCTCATGACCCAGTATTATAAAAGGAAAAAAAATAAGGAACTTTTCATTCAAATTAAATGGAATCTTTATGCAATTAGTTCGTAAATAATATTTGAATTACAATGTTGTCCATTATATCAAACATACCATAATAATTTATCTCTATTGATAACACAAGGTGTCATTTTTTATGATATAAGTGAATATACTATATATTTCAATATCTTCATTCATACGGAACATTGCTTGAATGACACATATCACAAACAAAGCTTAGAGATCCTTGGACATGCTTGGATGGACTTATTGAAAATATAATGGCTTTGTCTCCAAATGTAAATCTATTTTCTTTCAAAAGTTTACTAAAAGATTTCAAATATCAATATGTAAAGTTAAAAACAATGCTTATCCCATCAAAAAATTTATCAAATATGAGCAGCACATCACGCATTGTATATAAATTTCTAAGATAGATTTAAGATTGTAGAAATATCTTTTAATAGTTAAAAAACTTGTGAAGCAATTCTTATAATCGAAGCAATTCCTATCACAAAAACTTATCATATTCTTGTAGTGGAGCTTTAATCAAAATATAACTTCTTGAAATTCGAGCCCTTTGAGGGATGAATGAACGTGAATTTCGTCAATGCATTGTTGGTTTATCTCACTCGAAACTGATTACTCTCAAGATACTGACCTTGAGGGGAAAGACTAATGAGGATAGAACTCGTGCGACTAAAGAACTTGACTTGGGAAAACGATTCGACCGGAGACTTGCATAAGGACGATCTTGTAGTTATGTAGGCCGATTCCAGGGACGAATAGAAGTCGATTCGCGAATAAAAGATAATGGGATGGCAGGTGATTCCGTTTACTGTTATCGAGCCCGCGAGCGACCCTATGTCGATCCTTGGTAATCGTGTATTTTGAAATAAGAATCTATCCCTCGCAATTTCATGTAGTTAAGGACGTCCATGTGTCGAAAAGTCTTGAACGTGATTTGGCATGAGTCAGTTACATGTGAATCCTCGAAGCCTCCTGTTAATCTGAGTAGTACCAAAATGGCATTCGGACGAAATTGACAAGGCATGAGAATCCAAGATTGGACTTCGAATTTTTGGGAACATCCGAGATGGACTTTTGGACAATGCTTTTTCGACAGTTGACAGTACCAGTTAAGCCGAGTTTTTGGAAAAGAGATTTTCGAACCGAGGAAATGAGCCTACGAGGACATGGGCCAGGCAAGGTCAGTGTGGGCCTCACGCCCAAGGTGGGACAACCACCATGGTAGACTCGAGACAAACAAGTGAGCCTGTTGTACCAAATCGACCATTTACCCTTCCAAGCCCGTTTGAGCTCAATCAATTCCCGAGCTCGTTCTTATTCATTTTCTAGCCCATTTCTTAGGCCCGCCCTTCATTTTCAGCCCAAAGGCAGATTGGGAAATGTGCAAGGTGAAAATGATCATTTTGCCAATGGATATTTTGATGAAAAGACAAAAGAAGAGAGAGAAGATGATGTCATCTTTCTTGGGAGTTGAACCAAGCCTTAAATGGCCTTAATGAGGCCTTGAACCAGCCTTCATTTCACTCTCTCTCTCTCCCCTTCAGCCCTCTCAAAACCGCACACTTCTCTCCCTAGTATCCTTTCCTTCCTTTTGTTTTTCCTTTTGACCTTCCTTCGAAAAACCAACTTGTTCATGCTCTTCCCGTGCGAATCATAACCGATGCCACCCGCCATCGTGCTCAGAAGAAAATTTCCATTCGGACAAAGTTGGCCAATTGCCGATCGGAGCCACCGGTCGGCTAGAAGTCACCACCGGCTTGACCATTTTCTGACCTCCTGTCCTTGCTTGTTCCGCTTGTTTCAGCCATTTTCCTCCTATTTCGACCCAACCACTGCCCATCCCAGCCACCAACAATTCCCCCTCAACCCCTAGGTGCCGCTGATCACCGGCCAACCACTCGCCGAAGCTTTGGGCAGCCTGTTTTCCTTCGATCAGTCACTTTCCTCCTATATAGTCAGTTTTTTCAGCTTGTAGTGGGGATTCCAAGTTTTTTGCTGCTATGTTGAGCCCAATACTGCCTTGGATCATCGTGGTAAAGGTCCCCAAGTGTCAAGTTTGTTGCCGCCACCGCGTTCGTATCGCCGGCCCGCTTAACGGATGAGTTTAGCTCCTAATCCCTTGTTAGTACCTAAACTTGCTTAAGGTTGGTTTAGTTAGTGGTAATTTTGGTTTAAGGGGTTTAATTAAGTTGTATTAGCCTTAAGATAGGTGGTTAGATAGATGGTTAAGATTAGCTTAGCTTGATCTTGCTTAATTGTTGCTTATTATGCTTAATTGAGCTTATTTGTTGCTTAATTGTATTATGTAATTAATTAAACATGTTTAGCTTAAATGGATGGATTAATTATTTTAATTAATGTTTCATTTAATTTCTGAATTTAATGTTTTAATTAATTGAATTCGGAAAATTACTGTTCACAGTACTATTCATGCGGAAGCTAATTTTTGTCTTATTTTGATGTGTTCTTGATTGTTATGATTTATTGAAGTGCAGATTGTTAATTTTACTCGTGATTAATGATGAAATTTGTGATCGAATGCCGGTTGGAATTTGATTTTGGAATTGTCGAGTGATATCACATGACATATTGCGTGGGTTATCTGAAATGGCATGTCGCATGAGCATGAACAATGTTGCATTCATGACAGAGCAAAGATATAAATGAATTACTTGATAATGTATTGTATGATCACATTAAGAGAGGGAACCTAGTGTTGCCAGAAGACTACCAATCCTTATGGGGTTGTGCCGTGGCTAGTTGGTCGCCTGACTTCGGTTGGATGCCTGACAGGGAAGGGTTAACTTTGTTGGACTGCAGTAGTCGGCGGGTCCCGGGCCTATGTCAGTTGTGAGGTTGCGATAGTGGGTGGGTCCTATACTCCTTCGGGAATACCGTCTTGAGAGTGAGCCCTTGACGTCGCCGTGCCTCGAGGTAAAGAGGACGAAGCTAGCTTGGCCATGGAACCACCAACCATAAGGTTGTGCCGTAGCCTAGGAGGAGGGGTCGTAATAATCGGACCATGTGTGGGTGTGAGATATGATAAAGTTGTGTACAATGCTCTGATTATTTGCATGCTCTTGATGTCATGATGATCACTTTATTTATGGCACGCACTCATGAGTTGACAATCATGCAGGGTGTGGCAATGGTCAGGTGAGATCACTTGTGACGCAATTCACATGTGATTGATGAACTGTATCATCTAATAGCTATGTGCCTTGCTTGCATTGTATGAGATTTGACATGCAGGGTATGACATATCCGGTAAAGTTGCATGCGAATCGAATATTGTTTGTTGGGTGACCCGGTTTGTTGTTTGCTTGTGGGTTTCTAGTTGTTGGTTGTTGGGTTGAGTGAGGGGTGATTTTGAAGAGATACCCCGGGTTGATTTAACGTATTAACCGGGGCTTAGAGGGAGAACTCGCTGAGATTTTCTCTCACTGGTTATCATATAACCACTTTCAGGCCCCTAAGTCTGATGGGTTAGTGATGATGGTGCTAAACCCGAGAGTTCATTTTGTATAGCTGGATTAGCCTAGTTTCTTTTTTGGTTTGGCTTAGAGAATAGATCGGCCCTTTTTGTCGGGCTTGTAAATCGGGAAACGATTCTCCATTGGTTAATCTTTTAAAGATGTATAAATGAGTAGTTGCTATTGTTCTTGCCGTTCATCCATCTATCCCTATTTGATTGCTTGATTGTTTGGAGATGGTTTGTCTTCCGCTTGTGCATAACGAAAAATAAAATGAATAGTTGTCGACGGGTCCTAGGTCGTCTTTTTCTATCGACCAAGGGAAGGGGTTGCCACGAGCTCGAGAGTCGGGGCGTGACACACAAGGTCCATTTCTACCCTCACAAAGAAATAAATGCGTGCTTGTAAACATAAAGAATGGGTCATCTATGGAATCATACATGGTTTAGGGGTTCTCCACGTTCAATCAACGGAGAAGTTCATCTTTTTAGCATTTCTTGATGTTCAGTTTGCTTCCTTATTGATGTTTCAGCCCCTCATTTGTTCCAGTTAGGGGAAATGGTTCCAAGTTCCTTACAGGTTCCATTTGGAACCTATCTTGTTATTGGTTTCAAGGTCGATTCCAGGTTTTAACGGGTTCTTTTATATATATATATATATACACTTACCTTGAGAAATGGCTTGACGAGCTTATCACAACACTTTCACTTTCAAGACATATTTCTTCATAGCAGAAAATACCTGGAAAATGTCAAGTGCCTTCACAAATTCCACAATTGCTCGCACCACTTCCTCCTTGGCCTCATTCATCGCATGCGCATCTTCACCAGAAAAGGTGGCCAAGTATTTTGTCAGGAACTTGAAAGAATCCTTCGCTGAACTGGATTTTAAAATATGAAAAAACTCAAGCATACTGACTAGAAAGAAGACAAGGCAAATGGATAAAAGAGCTACAAGAAGATGACTCATGCCTTTTACTTTCTCTCAACACATTGGAGATGGTAAGAAAGAGTTCTCTCTCTGATCTTTGATGGCAATATTCCACTCTTTTAAAAAACTATCGATCTTCTTGAAAGAAAGTTCAATGTGCCCAGCAACTGTCCCATTAATAGCCAAACTCAGGGATTTCATATATACATGAAACCGGCCATATGGAATGTCCAGGAGGTTGTAAAGATTGAACAAGCTGGAAACAAAAGGCGCAAGAATGAGACAGCAATAAAGTTAAAAATAATCTTAACTAACCATCACGTTCAATTACATTTTCAAACACAATGTAAGCCTGTCATTCAGTTGTTGAACAATCTTTGCAGATATAAGTTTTGCCATCTCAAGTATTTAAACCGGATCTTCAAATTTTGTCACAACATCACAGATGACGGCAAAGACACATTCAAGATCTAGAATACAAGACAATGAAGTCAACATAAAGATACTATATGAATTAGTCATTATCATTTACATGGCATAAGTGCGCACTGCGCACAACATCAAACACCGCAATATGGCAATCAAGCCAAGAAGAGTATGATAAAAATAAATTGAGCTAGGAGTCAAATATGAACATATAAAAGAAAGTACAGTCTATTCCTTCAACTGGATTTCCCACTGTGCAGTATCATTGGATTACAACATGCATTTCTTTTTCAAATGAGACTCATAATTCAAGCTTTGGTATCCATGAATTTCCATCCCTCCCCATTGTTGGCTTTGTTGAAACAGGTACTGGTTTATAGAGATAATGAGGGGGCGGACACGTAAAAACCCGATAAAAGAGAATTAATGTACACATGACGTCGATGTTTTATACACATAATGAGGGGGCAAGAATGTAAGAGAGGGAACAAAAGTATTTACAAAGTCTCCCACAGCATCCAGATTTGGATTGATTTCAAGAGATCAGAAAAAAGCAAAGGAATTTGGGACTCTAATCCCTCCCATAAATCTTAAATCTTTAAATCCCTTGATCTCAATCCCTCCTACCAATCAAAGAAATACCTTTTTCTTTCTAAACCCTCCTAATCAACCCTGTCAAGAAATACTTTTAAAAAGTTTCCCTCAAAGGCTCTTTTCTCTCGAGAGTTTTATTGCAAAACCATACCCCAAAACAACCCTGTATTTTTTGCCCTCAGCAGTTAGCAGCTCCGAAACCCAGACACAGAATAACCAGATACGTCTACGCAAGGAGAGGAAGAGGAGAGAGTAAATAAAAAACCAAAAAGCATCTTGAAATCGACAAGGAAACTCTATACATTTCAAACGATGCGTAGACGGCGAGACAACTAGAGGAAAGGAATGGGGGTGAGGGAGAAACCCCAGCAGAAGCGAGACCAATGTACCTCCGATTCCAAAACAACCAAGCTTAGGAGCAAGCAGTCCCGCAAGAGCGAGAATGGTCAAGAGGCACAAAGAACAAAAGGGCAACTTCATGATATCAGAACAACGAAAAGCTAAGACTAGGAAAAGAAAAGAAAATGTGGCGACACAAACACTCACAAGGACGTACCAGATAGAGAGGGCCACCGATTCAAGAAATCCCAGAGGTGGCATTGAGGGCGGCGAGCAGCATCGGGGGCGTCGCTCGCTGATAGGTGTGAGCAATGTTGGAGGTGAGTCACCTAGTTCCAGCAACTTTATCGATCAAGAGGCTCTCCTCCACTTTAAATCCGCGACTGACCTGACAGCACGATCAAAGGCAGCAATTGGACCAAAAAAGCAAGCTTCTGTGAATGAACTGCAGCAACCGCAAGCAGAATCACGGCTTTAGACTTCTCCACGGGTCTCCAGGGAAGACTCTCTCCTTACCTCGGCAATCTCTCTTTCCTGGCTTCCCTTGATCTTCGCAACTACAGTTTCTATGGCACGGTTCCAATAAGAAAAGGTCATTCACACCGCTTGAAAAAATTCATACTTTGGTCAAACCACTTCGAAGAAAACATTCCACCTAACTTAGCCCCGTGCCAAAATCCCGAATTGATGTCACTTGCAGTGAGCAGGTGAACGGTGGCATATCGAGAGAATTTGGTGCCTTCCCAAAGTTGCAACAACTGTTTCTTGGCTTCAATGACTTAACGGGTCAAGTTCCAGACTTCCTGGGCAACATATCCACAGTGCAGGGCATTGGTTTGGTCATGGCCAGTCTCACAGGTTCGATTCCTCTGACACTTCTCAAAAGATTGCTCACAAGTGTCAGGTTGACGTATAATGATCTCTTGAGACGTCTTCCCTCCGATCTTTGCTACCGCTGGCTTAACATTCAGAGGCTTTTACCATTTGAAAATCAATTCAATAGTCTGTTATCAGAGACGCTAACCCAATGTAAAAAGCTTCTCGTGTTGTCCTTGTCATTCAATCCTTTTCAGGGAAGCATTCCTTGAGACATAGCTTGCAAAAGCTGCAGGAGCTCCATCTCGGTACCAACAACTTGACCGGCGTGATTCCTCGAACCATCAGTAACCTATCGTGCTTGCACAAACCGTACATAGAATACAACCACATCGGAGGTGGCACTCCGAGTAAGATTGGCATTTTTGTCACTCTGAATTTAATGGGCCTTCAGGATAATTTGCTAACAGGCAAAGTGCCTCAAGAGGATGTCAATTTTATTCCTCTCCAACTGCTTCCTTTGATGGACAATTCCTTCTCTGGAAGCCTTCCATCAGGTAGCGATCTAAGCCTTCTGAATTTGGAAGAAATCTTTCTAGCACACTATGGCTTTGGCGGCAACATACTAAAATAGTTTTGGAATTTTTTGAACCTAATTTTTATCGATGCCAGGATCAATCACTCAGAGACTGATACGTATGAGTTTGGGCAGCTTGAAGAGCCTAGATACTTCGCTGTTCAGTCTATCAGCTAACAAGAGAGACTTATGGTTTGGAGCACGATTTTATTTATGCTTTACCTAATTGCCAATCCCTGAAAGCCTTGGTTCCGGAAGAAAACCGGCTTCATGGCTTCCTACCAGAATCTATCAAGAAATTTTCAATTTCCCTACGAATTCTAGTCTCTCCCATTTGTCGAATAACAGGTCACATTCCCAACAAAAATGGGTTTCTTTAAGAGCTTGACTGTAACATCCTGAAAATCGACCCTATTTTGGGATTTTATAAAAGGGCAATGTTAGTCGAAGGCCTGGTCAATACAAATATTCTGAACTGTGTGTTCGTGGGATAACGGATTATAGAGAGGCGTCGATAAGAAACGATACGCGTTCGACTCACAATTTCAATCAGGAACGAACCCTTCGACCATGAGGACCTGGGTGGGAACGATATCCTCTAAGTACTAGACTATTAAGAAAATTGAAATAAATCGATTTGGCAGAAGTATGAAGTCGAACTGCGGGTGATTTCCGCACGACTTCGATACGAACTACGAACGACGTTAAACCGAATCCTTTTCATCTGGTACTCGGGATTATCAATTGAGCCCCCAAGATCACACGACAATGGAAGGACGTCCCTGACTTGAGAATTGACGTTAACGTGGATCAAAGAATGGTTGACCACAGGTCAAAAGTGAGGAAAGTCCTAAAGAGGCGCCCGATAATCCAAATTGTATTACGGTCGCAATCAACTCAATTTAGCCCTAATTTTTAATTTGATTTTGGGAACCGACTTCTCAGTAATATCAGGATTAAATATTTGGACATCGCCTCATTTATTTTTGGATTTTCCGTTGGAGCCGGACGTGTCGAAAAAAGGAAATTTGGACCGGGTTTCGGGCCTGCGGGTGGGCTGGACCAATGGGCCTTACGCCCATTCAACCCAGCCCAAAGGGGGCCCAAGCTAGCCCAAGCTCCTCTCCCTCCTCAACCCATGGGCTTCTCTCTTTTGGCATTTTCCTTTTGTGCCCAAGTGGGCTTTCTTTTGCTTGTTTATTGTTTGTTTTTTATAGGTCCTTTAAGCAAGTGGCAAGCCCACTTGCCTTGGCTTCTCCTTCAAGTTTTCAGCAGCTTTCTCTCTCCTCCTTTCTCCCCAAATTTGTGCACCAGCCTAGCCCTTCTCTCTCTCCCTTTTTCTCTTCCTTTTCTCTTCCATTTCTGCTGTTTATTGCTGCCTTTACTATTTTCCAGCCGAAAAACAGCCTTGCCACCGTCATCGGAGCCGTCACCACCACCCGAAGTGTAGTCATGGAAGTTAGGAAGCTAGCCACACACCCCCAGTCACCCCTAGTCGCCCCGGACCGCCAGTTTCGGTCCTTTTTGCCCTACTGGTCAATTCCGTGTGAACAATAACCAGCACTGTTTTTGGCCCATTTCAGCCATCGTTCATCGTTCGTTGTCATCCCCGAGGTTACCCCTCATAGCCCTCGTTCCCCTCTACGTGCCGGTGCCGCCGGATTTCTTATCCAAGTAAGTTAACTTCCTAATCCTTATTTAGGGGTTAATCTTGCTTAGGGGTTAATTAGTGTATTTGTGTATTTGTGTTTAATTAAGGTTGATTGGTTGATTAGACTGGTTAATTAAGGCTGACTAGGGTTAGTTAATTGACCATAGTTAGTAATAAAGTAACTAAGGTTAATTAATTAAAGTAACTAAGGTTAGAATTTAACTATGGTTAGGTTAATTTGACCATGGTTAGGTTAATTTGTTAACTATGGTTAAGTTTATTTATTTTTATTTATTTATTAATTTCGGACGAATTTACTGTTCACAATTACTGTTCACGATCACTATTCATGGCACTATTTTTACAGAAGCAAATTTTGGTTTCAAATTATTGTGTTATTGATTATTAAGGCTTGTTGAAGTGAAAATTGTTGATTGGTTGGAATTAAATTTCGGTTTGTCATAATTTTCACGAGTGATTGGATTGTACTGCATGACATTATACGTGTGTCAACTACAACAGCATGTCACATGAGCATGAGCGATGTTGCATTCATGACCAAGCAAAAGCAAAGACAAGAATGAACTGTTTGCTGATGTGTTATAGTCAGATTAAAGTTGATAGCTCGGTTGAGTCGAATGACCGCCAATCCTTCGAGGTTGTGCCATGACCATTGGGTCACCTGACAATGGTCAGATGTGGAGTCGCGGTTGAGGTCGGGCCCATGCTCCTTATGGAATGCCGTCGATGGGGGATAGCCCGTGACGTTGCCGTGCCTCATGGGGGAGGACAATGCTTGGTCTATGACCAGTTGACCGCCAACCATAAAGTTGTGCTATGGCCTTAAGGGTCGTAATAATCGGAGCATATGTGTGGATGTAAGGCATGAGAAAGCTATGCACAATGCTCTGATTATTTGCATGCCTCTTACTGTTATTATGAGGCAATTGACAGTTTCTACAGGTCGCGTGTGCCAAGGCCAGGTAGGGTCGCTTGTGATTGCACCTATTTATTAAACTATCTTTTGCTGTCATTTTCTTTGAGGTGGTGTTGGATGATTTGGTGGTTTAGGTTGTATGTTAAACTCCCGAGGCGAGCGAAGTTCCTAACCGAGGCTTAGGACTCTAACTTGCTGAGTTTATCTCAACCCATCATGGTTAACCTTTTCAAGCCCTATATGATGCAGTACTTGAGGATTGAAGAGAGTGATCCATCCAAGGCCAGCGAGTAGGCACTTGTACAGTGATAGGTTAGCTAGGCCAGTCCCTTTTTGAGTAGGTCTTAGCTTGTCGCCTATAGTAAGGCGTGTATGTATTTGCTGGTGTGCTGGCTAACCTTTAGATATATAAAAATGGTGTTTTGCCTTTCCTCTGTATCTTTGCTGCTATCCCTATTGTTTGGTTTAGGAGTTGTTCGTTTCCGCATGTGCTTAATTACAAGATAAAATGAATTGGTTGACGACAGTACTTAGGACGTTCTTACAATTAGCCTCAAGTGAAATGGGGTTGCCGCGAGCTTGAGAGTCGGAGCGTGACAACCCTATCGATTTTGGTATCATAGCCTAGTTGGCTGATGGAGTGATAAGGTGCGATGAGTCTTGGTTGGTGCATGGGGATAGTTAGTAGGAAAGACAATTTCTTTGCTTACATGTGATTGACTGCAGGATCCTTCGTGGTCATTCATTTTAGGGTTGTCTCATTTTCTAATTCCGTGTGGGGGAATTAGAATGCAGGCTAAGAGAGTCCTACAAAATGAGCAGTCCAGATCAGAGTACCCCTAGTTTGAGGACCCCAGGTCAGAGGGGTCAGAAGAGGAGGATGGCGTAAGCAAGGAGCTACTATGGATTGTCGAGAGAAGAGAATCCTATTCAATCCGACTGGAGCTAGTTGATTCCAGTTTGTAGGGAGCCGAGGAGGGTCATCGATTCCCTTGATTTCTTCTTTGGAAGCAACTGGGTTGTTGGGGGTCAGGATGTCGAGGTTATTTGGCGTCTATGAGTGATATGTTGAAAGAAGGACCTAACCTAGAGGACATCGTGGTAGTACAAGATTATCCTGATGTCTTTCTAAAGGAATTACCAGGACTACCCCAGGCCAGAGAGACAGAGTTCGTGATTGAGTTGGCTCCTGGGATGGAACCAATCTCGAAAGCACCGTATAGGATGGCGTTGTCAGAATTGAAGAAATTGAAGGTGTAGATGCAAGAATTATTAGATAAGGGTTTTTATTCACTCGAGTGCATTGCCTTAGGGAGCGGCAGTCCTGTTTGTTAAGAAAAAGGACGTGGCAAAATGAATAGCTGCATCTGGGTCATGGTTTGCATCTTATATAGTTAATCATTGGCTTAGGAAAAAGCTGATGATAGGAGGAATGGTATTAGGGAAGATCAGTATATAATTGGAATGCCAGGTATTGGATTCAAAGGCTATGACTATTGGTACAACTTCCAGTGTGATCATGCTACTTATGCGTTAATTGATTTTTGGAGCTACGCATTTGTTTATAACTGAATGCCTTGTTAAGTTGGTGAAGGTTAAGACCAAAATCATTGGAAGTGGTTCTTAGTATTTCAAACCTAGTTAAAGGATTATACGATGTTATAGCAGAACATCCTACCGCATGTTCAGATTGTACGATGGTCATTGGCGATCAAAAGGAATTGATTGATTTGATTGTGTTGGAAATGTATGATTTCGATGTGATCGTTCGAATGGATTGTCTTACTAAGTATCGAGTTACAGTGGATTACTATTGAAAGGTAATCCAGTTTAACCCATTAAGTGGTGTTCGTTTCGAGTTTACTAGAATCAAGGAGGACTCTCGATCCCTTTGAATTCATCGTTGGAAGTAACTCATTTATTGATGAAGGTTCCTAAGGTTATAGAACGATTGTGGTTAATTTGTTAGTCGAGAAATCAAGGATAGATCGTTGCACTTACGCATCGATTAGTGGCAGTTTAACCAAGGGACGGTTATGAGCAAGTATCCATTACCAAGGATGGATGATTTGTTTGACCCACTTCAAGGAGCTTCAATATGTTCCAAGATAGACCTAAGGACGGGCTATCGGTAGTTGAGGATTTAAAAATGAGGATAAATTGAAAATAACATATTGTGTACGATGTGATTGCTACAAAATTACTGTACTGTTATTTAGATTAACTAATGCGCCAGTTGCTTTTATGGATTTGATGGATTGACTGATGAAAGCATATTTGGATTGATTTGTAATTGTGTTCGTGAACAATATATTGAGATATTCGAGGAATTCAGAGGAACACGAATAGCACTTGAGGATAGTGCTATAGACTATTTGAGAGCATAAACAGTATGCCAAGTTTAATACATGCGAGTTTGGGTTTACTCGCGTTGTTTTGTTGGTCATATGATTTTGGACGAGGGAATTTCTGTGGATCCATCAAGATCAAGGCAGTCATGAATTGGCTAAGACTTATGACAGTGATAGAGGTTTGAAGTTTTCTACAGATCATTACAGATGATTCGTAGAAAGGTTCTCTATAATAGCTACGCCTATGATACAAACGTTAATAAAGGACGTAAGAATTTGAGTGGACGGATAAGTGCGAGCGTAGTTTCCAAGAGCTTGAGCATAAGTTGACTACCGCACCAGTTTTGACTATTCCATCAAGCTCAAGAGGATGTGAGATTTTTAGCGACGCGTCATACAAGGGACTTGGTTCGTTCTGATGCAACATGGTAAAGTGATAGCATATGCTTCCAGGCAATTGAGGCCTCACGAGCTGAATTATCCGACGCACGACTTAAAGTTGGCAGCCATCATTTTTGCATTGAAAATATGGAGACATTATCTCTGTGGAGAGAGATTTCAGATTTTCACAAACCATCAAAGTTTAAAGTATCTGTTCTCCCAAAAAGAACTAAATATGAGGCCCTGCAGATGGATGAAACTTCTTAAGGATTATGACTGCGATATCCTGTACTATCCAGGCAAGGCAAACAAAGTAGCAGACGCTTTGAGTTGCAAGTCTTCAGTTGCGAGTATGATGGTTCAGGAATGGATTTTGTTGGAGGGAATCCGCGATTCAGAATTCAGGCTCGAGGAATGCCATCTTTCCAGTCTAATGGCTACCTTTAGGATCAAACCTGAAATTCAAGCCAAGATTAAAGCAATGCAACCTTTGGACGCTGAGATCCAAAAGATTCTGAACATGGACGCGACCAAGAGAAAGTTGGACTTTCAAGTATCCAAGGATGGGATCTTGAAATTCCGTGGACGGTTTTGTGTACCAAGCGACGCCGAAATTAAGGAGAGGTTGTTATCCAAAGCGCATCGTAGTGACTATGGTGTGCATCTAGGCAGTACGAAGATGTATCAGAATTTGTGATAGTATTATTGGTAGAACGGTATGAAACTCGACATTGCCAAGCATGTGACGAAGTGTTTAACTTACCAACAAGTGAAAGCGCAGCATTGCAAGCCAAGAGGGTTACTGCAACCTCTTGAAATCCCCGAATGAAAATGGGAGTACATCATGATGGACTTCGTGACAGGATTACCAAGAAGTCAGCGGGGTAATGATGTGATTTTGGTCATAGTGGACCGATTGACAAAGTCAGCTCATTTCATCGTCGTACGCAAGGACTTTGCTTTGGAAAAGTATGCAGAATTGTACGTGTGACAGATTATTCGTTTGCATGGGGTACCAGTGACAATTACTTCAAATCGAGACCCTAGATTTATGGCTGCATTTTGGAAGAGTCTACAGACTTCGATGGGGGCAAAACTGCAGTTCAGTACGGCCTACCATCCTCAAACAGACTGTCAATCAGAGAGCGATTCAGACCTTGGAGGATATGTTGAGAGCCTGTGTATTGGATTTTAAAGGAAGTTGGGAGGAACAACTTCATCTCGTGGAGTTCGCGTACGATAATAGTTATTAACAGAGTATTAGAATGGCACCGTTCGAAGCTTTGTACGGCAGACCGTGTAGGACTCCAATTTGTTGGAACGAAGTCGGCGAGCAGAAAATTACAGAGCCAGAGTTAGTGCAGCAATTGTTAGACGCCATCAAGATGATTCGAGGGAGGTTAAAGACGGATTAGAGTAGACAGAAAAGTTATGGGGACAGTCGTCGTAAGCCATTGGAATTTCAAGTGGGTGATCATGTGTTCCTTAAAGTATCGCCGATGCGAGGTACATCACGATTTGGAAAGAAAGGAAAGCTGAGCCCGAGGTATGTCAGACCGTTTGAGATCCTAGAAAGGATCAGGAATTTAGCCTATCGTTTTGTGCTACCGCCTTGACTTGCTCAAGTACATGACGTATTCCACATTTCGATGTTAAGGAAATATGATTCGGACCCGACGCACATGTTGAATTTTGAAGAGATAGAGATGGACGACAGGGTGTCGTATGAGGAGAGACCGATTCGGATTGAGGATCAAAAAGAGCAAGTGCTAAGAAACAAAACGGTCTCCTTGGTCAAAGTCAGTTGGCAGCATCATGGTATAGAGGGAGCTATGTGGGAAAGTGAAGAAATCATGAGGCGCAAGCACCCTTATCATTTTTAGGATTAGCGTGTCAGTTCAAATTTCGAGAACGAAATTTCTGTAAGAGGGGAAGAGTTGTAATATCCTGAAAATCAACCCTATTTTGGGATTTTATAAAAGGGCAATGTTAGTCGAAGGCCTGGTCAGTATAAATATTCCGAACTGTATGTTCGTGGGATAACGGATTACAAAGAGGCGTCGATAGGAAACGATACACGTTCGACTCGCAATTTCGATCAGGAACGAACCCTTCGACCATGAGGACCTGGGCGGGAACGATATCCTCTAAGTACTAGACTATTAAGGAAATTAAAATATATCGATTCGGCAGAAGTACGAAGTCAAACTGCAGGTGATTTCCGCACGACTTTGATACAAACTACAAACGACATTAAACCGAATCCTTTTCATTTGGTAGTATAGTATACCGTACTATACACTTATATAGGCCAAAATTTTATACAGGCTTGAATAAAATTGATGTTAACGTGGATCAAAGAACAGTTGACCACGGGTCAAAAGTGAGGAAAGTCCTAAAGGGGCGCCCGATAATCCAAATTGTATTACAGTCGCAATTGATTCAATTTAGCCCCGTTTTTTAATCTGATTTTGGGAACCGACTTCTCAGTGATATCGGGACTAAGTATTTGGACATCGCCTCATTTATTTTTGGATTTTCCATTGGACGCAGAAGTGTTGGAAAAAGGAAATTTGGACCGGGTTTCGAGCCCGCAGGTGGGCCGGCCCAATGGGCCTTGTGCCCATTCAGCCCAGCCCAAAGGGGCCCAAGCTGGCCCAAGTTCCTCTCCCTCCTCAGCCCATGGGCTTCTCTCTTTTGGCCTTTTCCTTGTGTGCCCAAGTGGGCTTTCTTTTTGCTTGTTTATTGTTTGTTTTTGATTGGTCATTTAAGCAAGTGGCAAGCCCACTTGCCTTGGCTTCTCCTTCAAGTTTTCAGCAGCTTTCTCTCTCCTCCTTTCTCCCCAAATTCGTGCACCAGCCTAGCCCTTCTCTCTCTCCCTCTCTCTCTTCCTTTTCTCTTCCATTTCTGCTGTTTCTTGCTGCCTTTATTGTTTTCCAACCAGAAAACAACCTTGCCACCGTCACCAGAGCCACCACCACCACCCGGAGTGTAGTCACGGAAGTTAGGAAGCTAGCTGCACACCCCCGGTCACCCCTAGTTGCCCCGAACCACCCGCTTCGGCCTTTTTCGCCCTACTGGTCAATTCCGCATGAACAGTAACCAGCACTATTTTTGTCCCGTTCGTCGTCCATTGTCATCCCCAAGGTTACCCCTCGTAGCCCTCATTCCCCTCTACACGCCGGTGTCGCTGGATTTCCGATCCAAGTAAATTAACTTCATAATCCTTATTTAGGGTTAATCTTACTTAGGGGTTAATTAGTGTATTTGTGTTTAATTAAGGTTGATTGGTTGATTAGGCTGGTTAATTAAGGCTAACTAGGGTTAGTTAATTGACCATAGTTAGTATTAAAGTAACTAAGGTTGATTAATTAAAGTAACTAAGGTTAGTTTTTAAAATAATCAAGTTTAGAATTTAACTATGGTTAGGTTAATTTGTTAACTATGGCTAAGTTTATTTATTTTTATTTATTTATTTAATTTCGGATGAATTTACTCTTCACAATTACTATTCACGATCATTGTTCAGGCACTATTCATACAGAAGCAAATTTTGGTTTCAAATTGTTGTGTTCTTGATTATTAAGGCTAGTTGAAGTGAAAATAGTTGATTATTTCCAAGAATTAGGGAATGTACGTGATTGTTGATTGGTTGGAATTGAATTTCAGTTTGTCATAATTTTCACGAATGATTGGATTGTACTGCATGACATTATATGTGTGTCAACTCAACAACATATTGCATGAGCATGAGCGATGTTGTATTCATGACCAAGCAAAAGCAAAGACAAGAATGAACCGTTTGCTGATGTGTTGCATGGTCAGATTAAATTTGATAACCCGGTTGAGCCAGATGATCACTAATCCTTCGAGGTTGTGCCATGACCATTGGGTCGCCTGACGGTGGTTAGATGCAGAGTTGCGGTTGAGGCTAAGCCTATGCTCCTTATGGAATGCCGTCGATGGGGGATAGCCCGTGACGTTGCCGTACCTCATGGAGGAGGACGATGCCTGGTCTACGACCAATTGACCGCCAACCATAAGGTTGTGCTTTGGCTTTAAGGGTCGTAATAATCGGAGCATATGTGTGAATGTGATGTAACATCCTGAAAATCGTCCCTATATTGGGATTTTATAAAAGGGCAATGTTAGTTGAAGGCCTCGTCAGTACAAATTTTCCAAACTGTGTGTTCGTAGGATAATGGATTTCGTGGAAGCGTCAATAGGAAATGATTCGCATACGACTCGCAATTTCGATTAGGAACGAACCCTTCGACCATGAGGACCTAGGCGGGAACGATATCCTCTAAGTACTAGACTATTAAGGAAATGAAAATAAATCGATTCAGCGGAAGTACAAAGTTGATATGTGGGTGATTTCCGCACGACTTCGATACAAACTACGAACAACGGTAAACCGAATTCTTTTCATCTAATACTTGAGATTATCAATTGAGCCCTCAGGATCACACGACAATCCAGGGACGTCCCCGACTCGAGAATTGAAGTTAACATGGATCAAATAATGATTGAACACTGGTCAAAAGTGAGGAAAGTCCTAAAGGGGCGCCCGATAATCCAAATTGTACTACAATCGCGATCGACTCAATTTAGCCCCGATTTTTAATTCGATTTTGGGAACCGACTTCTCAGTGATATTAGGACTAAATATTTAGACATCGCCTCATTTATTTTTGGATTTTCCGTTGGACGCGGAAGTGTCGGGAAAAGGAAAATTGGACCGGGTTTCGGGCCCGCGGGTGGGTCGGCCAAGATCGACAGCCCAATGGGCCTTGCACCCATCCAGCCCAGCCCAAAGGGGGCCCAAGCTGGCCCAAGTTCCTCTCCCTCCTCAGCCCATGAGCTTCTCTCTTTTGGCCTTTTCCTTTTAGACCCAAGTGGGCATTGTTTTTGTTTGTTTCTTGCTTTATTTTGATTGGCGTTTGAGCAAATGGGAAGCCCACTTGCCTTGGCTTCTCCCTCAAGTTTCCAGCAGCTTTCTCTCTCTTCCTTTCTCTCCCAAATTCATGCTCCAACCCAGCCCCTCTCTCTCTCTCCCTTTTTCTCTTCCTTTTCCCTTCCATTTATGCTGTTTCTTGCTATCCTTACTGTTTTCCAGCCGGAAAATAGCCTTGCTGCCATCACCGGAGCTACCACCACCACCCATAGTGTAGTCACGGAAGTTAGGAAGCCAGCCGCACACCCCTGATCACCCCCGGTGGCCTCGGACCACCCGTTTTGGCCTTTTCCGCTCAACTACACTGGTTTCGCATGAACAGTAACTCCGGACTGTTTTGGCCCATTTCGGCCACCGTTCGTCATCCGTTGTCATCCCCGAACTTCCCCTCGTAGCCCTCGTTCCCCTCTATGCGCTGGTGTCGCCAGATTTCCGATCCAAGTAAGTTGATTCCCTAATCCTTGTTTAGGGGTTAATCTTATTTTGGGGTAATTAGTATATTTGTATGTTTGTGTTTAATTAGAGTTAATTAGTGCATTATTCTGGTTAATTAGGTTGATTGAGATTAGTATTTTGACTAGAGTTAGTGTTAGATTAACTATAGTTAGTTGATTAAAGTAACTATAGTTAGTTTTAAAAGTAATCAAAGTTAAAAGTTAATCATGGTTAGGTTAGATTAACTAGGGTTAAGTTAATTTTGTAACCATGGTTAGTATTAATAATAATAATTTTTTTGGATTAAATAATAATTATCTATTATTTTCGGAATTATTAATTAATTAAATTAATTAATAATTTCGAATTATTATTATTATTATTGTTATTACTATTCATTTCTGAAAATTAATTATTTTTGGGGAAAATAATTAATTGTGATTGTTTGTGGGAAATTATTTTAATTGAGTAATTTTGTGGGAAAATTTCTATGGCCTAATTTTCTAATGTCAATAGTATTTATATACAACGTTATTAAATGACATTGGTTTAAAGAAGGGTTTTATTAAATGGAATTAATTGGGTTGGGCAATTAATTATGGGAATGGTTGATTGTCGTAGTCGTGAGGACACGTGCTTATTTATTATTAAACATTGAGACACGTGATTGGGTACCGGTAATTATTGAGGTACATGATTATTTTGAAAAGTATGCAAGTGTTATAATGTTGATTGTTAGACTGTGACTTGAACTGCTGATTGTTGCAACTTTCGTGAATGACTGGACTGTTGCTATTGTACGTGATTGCTGGATACTGCTGCATGACATTATACGTGTGTTAACTACAATAGCATGTCGCGTGAGCATGAACTGTATGTGCATTTACGATCGAGCAAAGAAAAGAAAGAATTGATTGATGATGTGTTGCATGGTCACATTAAGAGAGGGAACTCGGCGTTGCTGGAAGACCGTCAATCCTTGTGGGATTGTGTCGTGGCCGTTTGATCGCCTAACTTTGATCGGATGCCTGACAGGGAGGGGTTACTTGTGGGGTTGCGGTAGTGAGCGGGTCCTATGCTCCTTCGGGAATGCCGTCTTGGGAGTGAGCCCTTAACGTCGTCATGCCTCAAAATAAAGAGGACGAAGCTGGCTGGGCCAGGAACTGCCAACCATAAGGTTGTGTTGTGGCCTAGGAGGAGGGATTGTAATAATCGGAACATGTGTGGGTGTGAGACATGAGAAAGATATGTGCGATGCTCTAATTAATTGCATGCTCTTAATGTCGTGATGATTTAACTGACAGTTTCTACAGATCACGTGTGCCAAGGCTAAGTAAGGTTGCCTATGATTGCATCTATTTATTAAACTGTCTTTTGTGGTTATCTATTTGAGGTGGCATTGGGTGATTTGATGAATTAGGTTGTGTGTTAAACTCCTGAGGCGAGCGAAGTTCCTAACCGGGGCTTAGGGCTTCAACTTGCTGAGTTTATCTCAACCCATCATAGTTAACTTTTTCAAGCCCTAGATGATGCAGTACCTGAGGATCGAAGAGAGCGATCCCACCGAGGCCAGCGAGTAGGCACTTGTACAGTGTTAGGTCAGATAGGCCGATCCCTTTTTGTGTAGGCCTTAGCTTGTCGCCTGTAGTAAGGCATGTATGTATTTGCTGGTGTGCTGGTTAACCTTCAGATATACAAAATACTATTTGTCTTTCCTCTACTGTTGTTGTTGCTATCCCTGTTGTTTGGTTTGGGAGTTGTTCGTTTCCGCATGTGCTTAATTACAAGATAAAATGAATTAGTCGACGACAATACCTGCGATGTCGTACAAGTAAACCTCAAGTGAAATGGGATTGTCGCGAGCTCGAGAGTCAGGGCGTGACATGTGAGGCATGAGAAAGTTATGTGTAATGCTCTGATTATTTGCATGCCTCTTACTGTTGTTGTGAGACGATTGATAGTTTCTACAAGTCATGTGTGCCAAGGCCAGGTAAGGTCACTTGTGATTGCACCTATTTATTAAACTGTCTTCTGCTATCATTTTCTCTGAGGTGGTGTTGGATGATTTGATGGTTTAGATTGTATGTTAAACTTCCGGGGCAAGCGAAGTTCCTAACCGAGGCTTAGGACTTTAACTTGCTGAGTTTATCTGAACCCGCAGTGGTTAACCTTTTCAGGTTCTACATGATGCAGTACCTGAGGATCGAAAAGAGCGATCCATCCGAGGCCAGCAAGTAGGCACTTGTAAAGTGATAGGTTAGCTAGGCTGGTCCCTTTTTGAGTAGGCCTTAGCTTATCGCCTATAGTAAGGCGTGTATGTATTTGCTAGTGTGCTGGCTAACCTTTAGATATATAAAAATGGTGTTTTGCCTTTCCTCTGTATCTCTGCTGCTATCCCTATTGTTTGGTTTGGGAGTTGTTCGTTTCCGCATATGCTTAATTACAAGATAAAATGAATTAGTCGACGACAGTACCTGGGACGTCGTACAATTAGACCTCAAGTGAAATGGGGTTGCCGCAAACTCGAGAGTTGGGGCATGACATTGACTTTCTACTACAGTTGAGCAAAAACGATTTAGACAAGGGCATCCCATCATCTATTGGAGGACTAAAAAGCCTGCATAGGCTGTATCTTGATGACAACCATCTTAGGGGACTGATCCCTGATGAGACCTGCAACTTGACAAGTTTAGGAGAGTTGTTGCTCCAGCAAAATAGGATATTGGTATCTATCTTGAATTGCAACCGGTCAATCTGTGAAGCCTTCAGGAACTCATCTTCCTCAATCTCTCACAATTCTTCTAATGGAAGAATACCACTTGAGATGGGGAAAATGACAGCTATAGAGAGCATTGATTTTTCTTGGATTGACTTAACAGCGCCATACCGAGTTCCATCCAAGAGTCGAAGAGCCTTGCTTCTCTCAATTTGTCAAGGAATTCATTTCAAGGATTGATACTGCAATCGATTAGTAACCTCAAAGGATTGGATTTCCTCAACCTCTCTGACAATGAGTTATATAGAATGATACAATCCCTGGAAGGACTTACGTATTAGCAAAAATTGAACTTGTTCTTTGATAAGCTTTCAAGAGAAATTCCTAATGGCGGACCCTTTGGCAATGATTTGATTCTCTCATTCATTGCAAATGAAGCACTTTGTGAAAATGCAATTCTTCAAGACACCACGCAAAGTAATTGGAAAGAAATCATCAAGGGACAAGCAGTTCCAATTACTATACCAACTGTATCAGCTAAACTTTTACTCGTCGACATGTGCTTGCTCAGAAGGCGTCAAACACTGGTAAAAAAGCTCTCCTGCAATTGACCACCCATGATATCATATCTGAAGCTTTACTTGGCTACAAACAACTTCAGCGAAAGCAATTTGCTCAATGTGAGAAGTAATACGTTTTTTTCTTCCCAATCCAACCCTAACGCGGAGCAACGATTTTGTTGCATTGGAGGTCTCATCCAAACAAGACGTTCTTAGAAGGCAAGTTAGTAATAAGGATCGGTGTCCTCTAAATTTAGGAGTAAAATCACATCTTTAATTTATCCCGTTAACAGCTGACCAATTGGACGGCTCATATCAACGCTTCATACTTTTTATTTTCTTTTTCTTTTTTCCTCTCTTTCTTTTTTCCCTTTCTCCTCGTTTCCAGTACATGAGTCATTGAGTTTTTAAAAACTAACCATCAAGGTCGGGATTGTTTTTGCGTCTGACGCGGAGAGGAGCAAAAGGATCGATCTCTCCACCAGCATTAACAATATATACATGTGTCCAATACTTGTATCCATGACAAGCATCGACACACTCTCGACCTCCGCTCATCTTCCACATGGCCCTGTCCAGCAACGATGCTCATCTTCTACCTCTCATTGCCGCTGGTTTGATTCCTTTCCAAATAGCACGACCGGAAGCCAAACAACGGAAGGGAAAGCATCGTCGCTGGACAGGGCCAAGTGGAAGATGAGCGGAGAGAGATTCACGATACTTGTAATGGATACGATTGTTTGCACATATATTTTTTTAATGCTGGTGGAGAGCTGCGATCCTTTTGCTCCTATCCTTGTCAAATGCAATAACAATCCGGACCTTCATGGTTAGTTTTTAAATTGTCAATGACTCATGTCGGGTGTTTCCACTTACGAGTAGGGGTGTAAACAGTTCGATTCGGTTCGGTTTTTTGGAAAAACCGAACTGAACCAAACCAATAAGGGATAATACCGAACTGAACCGAAACTGTCCCAAATCAAATACGAACCAAACCGAAAATGCGATTCAATTTGGTTTGGTTTGGGACAGTTTTTTGGTTTTTCTATTTTTACTTTACTTATTGGGACCTAAATGAAGAAGAGAAGATGATAAAGAGAGATTATTCACTTTTAATTAAGAATTTCGGTTTGGTTCGGTTAACCGAACGGAACCTAACCGAAAAGTTAATGGTTATTTTTCAGTTAACCGAACGGAAACCGAACCGAACCAAAAACGCACAAAATTTCAGTTCAGTTTGGTTCGGTTTTCTATTTCGGTTCAATTTTTGGTTCAGTTCTTGACACTCCTCCTTATGAGGGCCACGTAATCCCTTTAGTGAGGACTCTCAACCTGACTGCTTTCCTTATTTTGACATGCTGGTATCCACACGCCTCACACCCCTTGTTCCAAATTGTATATTTTTTTCCCCAATAAGGTGAGAATAACCCTGTGTTTTTACATTCTAGTGTTCAGACAAAATAGTTTAAGGACTTACTCAAGTCCATACTAGGAAATGAAGAGAAAGGGGAAAAAAGAAAGGAAAAAAGAAAAAGAAAAATATGGATAAATTAAAAATGTGATATTACTCCTAAATTTATTGGATACCAATCCTTATTGCTAACCTGCCTTCTCAGTGCATCTTTTTTGGATTAGACCTCGAATGTAGCAAAATCGTTAGCTCTGCGTCAGGGTGGAACCGAGAAAAAAAGACATTATATCAACGATGACGAGGTGTATTGCATTCCCACAATTTAAGCAACACGAGATGATTCGCGAAAGACCATGGACGAGACTGTAAAACTTTGTTCCCGTCTCCCTCAGATTTAAACGTTAGTGCAAAACGGCCATAACCCAGTTCGGTAGGAACTACATCTTCAATTCTCCAAGCACTTTTCATCATACTCACAGAGGCATGGAAATTCAAAACCTTACAATAATGTATTATCAAAAGACATACATGGCTTTTCTTATTTTTTAAAGGGTAATGAAAAACTTTTTTTTCAACTAAATTTTTTTTACACAACTCCAAATAGATTTTAATATCAATGTGTAACTCAAGATATTTTAGGTGAATAACATTAAAATAAAAGTCAAATCTCAAAAATTAAAATTAAAAAGCAATAGTAGATGTTCAACCATTTTCTGTCCCTTCTTAAACTTTATGAATAGAGGGTAATCCATCATGTGTTCTATATGAATTTTTAAAATATCTTTAAAAAATATAAATAACTTATTATGGTTGAAATTTGAGTAATGATTCTTCGTTGTTGTTACAATCAATCCCATTCGAGCATGGGAGCCTTAGTCAAAGGTCCATTGGGACCCCCACATAAAATAAAAGCGTACGTGGGAACATAAAGACCGGGCCGTCTACGGAGTCAGGCTTGTTTGGCATGATTGTTTGTTCGTGGGGTTCTCCAAGCTCACCAATGGGAAGGTCTTACCTCAAATGGCTTGTTAGGCGTGATTGTTTGTTTGTGGGTAATATTCTTTAATGAGGTAGGATTATCCCTAAAGTCAAGATCAACCATACCGGATCACATCATCTGATAACTTCGACACTCAAAACAATTATTCAAACGCATGATATCTCTGGATTCGGGATCATGTGGCTTGTCGTGTCCTCCACATTTTTTGTTTTTAATTAAGACAATCGTTGGGTAGGTTTTGGTATGAATACTGAGAACAGGTCCTAACTAGCTCAGTGGCTACTAATGCAATAAAAAGAGAGACTGTTCCTTCTGGAGAAGCTCATCTTTTTAGCATTTCTTGATCTTCTGTTAGCTTTCCTATTGATGTTTCAGCCCGCCTTTTGTTCCAGCAACTTCACTGATCAAGATGCTCTCCTCCACTTCAAATCGGCGATTGAGGTCGACCCAACGAACAAGATCAAAGGAGGCAACTGGACAGTGGAAGCAAACTTCTGTGAATGGATTGGTGTTGTTTGCAGCAACCGTAGGCAGAGAGTTGTGGCTTTAGACCTCTCCTACATGGGTCTCCAGGGAAGACTGTCTCCTTATTTGGGCAATCTCTCTTTCCTTGCTTCTCTTGATATTCGCGACAGCAGTTTCTATGGCATGATTCCGATAGAGATTGGTCGTTTACCCCGCCTGAAAGTGTGACGTCCTGAAATTCGAGCCCTTTTAGGGATGAGTGAATGTGAATTTCGCCAATGCATTGTTGGTTGATTCCCTCGGACCCAATCATTTCCAAGATACTAACCTTGAGGGAAAAGGCTACTGAGGACAGAACTCGTGCGACTAAAGAACTTGACCTAAGAAAACGACTCGACCGTGAGACTTGCGTAAGGACAATCCTGTGGTCATGCAGGCCGATTTCAAGGACGAATAGAAGTCGATTCGCAGACAGAAATAATGGGACAGCGGGTGATTCCGTCTACTATTATTGAACCCGTGAACGGCCCTATGTCGATCATTGATAATCGTGTACTTTGAAATAAGAATCTATCCTTCGCAATTTCATGTCGTCAAGGACGTCCATGTGTCGAGAAGTCTTGAACGTGGTTTGGCACGAGTCGATTACGCGTGAATTCTCGAAACTGCCTATCAGTCTGAATTATACCAAAATGACATTTGGGCGAAATTGACAAGGCATGAGAATCTAATATTGGACTTCGAATTTTCGGGAACGTCCGAGATGGACTTTTGGACGATGCTTCTACAACAGTTGACAGTGTCGGTGGAGCCAAGTATTTGGAAAAGGGATTTTTGGACCGAGGAAATGAGCCTACGAGGACGTGGGCCAGGCAAGAACAATGTGGTCCACACGCCTAAGGTGGGATGGCCACCGTGGAAGACTGAGATAAACGAGCGAGCCCATTGGACCAAACCGAGCATTTATCCTTCCAAGCCCGTTGTCTAAACTTGAGCCAATACGAGCCCAACAAATTCCCAAGCCCATTCCTATTCATTTTCCGGCCTATTTCCTAGGCCCGACCTTCATTTTCAGCCCAAGGGCAGATTGGGAAATGTGCAAGGTGGAAATGACCAAAATGCCCTTGGATATTTTGAAGAAAAGTCAAAAGGAAGAGAGAGAAGATGATGTCACTTGCTTGGGGAATTGGAGAAGGCATTTAATGGCCTTGATGAGGCCTGGAAGCAGCCCTCAATGCGCTCTCTCTCCTCCTCCTTCAGCCCTCACAAATCGCAGCCCTCTCTCCCCTTGTTTCCCTTCTTCTTGTAATTTTCAGCTTCTGACCTTCCACCGAAATCTGAGTTGTTCATTGCCTTCCCGATGGAATCTCGGGCCGTGCCACCCACCGTTGTGCTCGGGAGAGAGAATCCGTACGGATAGCATTGGCCATACATCAAACGGAGCCGCCATCCGATCCGTACGGTGGCCGGAAGCCGACTACTCACCGGACCGTCACTGTAGCAACCAGTTCTGCTATGTTTTGCCTTTTGACCTGTTGTCCTCCATTTCTGACCCAACCACTGCCCATACCAACCATAAGTGGTTCCCCCTCAACCCCTAGGTGCCGTTGATCGCTGGCCCGCCGCTCGTCGAAGCTCCGGCCAAGCTGTTTTCCTCCGATCAACCCCTGTCCTCCTCCTGCAGTGCTGTTTTCTGAAGTTCAGTGGGGAATCCGAGTTTGTTGAGCCCGGGACTGCCTTAGAGTGTCGTGGGAGAGGTCCCCGGGTGTCGGGTTCATCGCCGTCGCCGCCGCCGCGTCCGTGTCGCCGGCTCGCTTAACGGGTAAGTTTAGCCCCTAATCCTTATTTAGTGCCTAAACTTGCTTAGGGTTGGGTTAATTAGTGTTAATGCTAGTTTAGGAGGGTTAATTAAGTTGTATTAGCCCTAAGATAAGTGGTTAGATAGGTGATTAAGATTAGCTTAGCTTAATCTTGCTTAATTATGCTTATTTGTGGATTATGTGATAATTAAGCTTGCTTAGCTTAATTGATTGATTAATTTGTGTTTAATCAATGTTTTATTTAATTTCTGAATTTAATTTATTATTAATTGAATTTCGGAAATTACTGTTCACGGATTACTGTTCATTGATACTGTTTACGGATTACTATTTATGATTACTGTTCACGGCACTATTCACGGCACTGTTCATCCGAAAATGAAATTGTGCATAATTTCATGTGTCTTGATCATATGAAGTGAAATTGATGTGTCGTGGCATGAACATTCTCATGAATTGTGTGGATTTCACAAAAAGGGAAAATTGGTTTGTCCGAAAGACACTGGAAATGGACTGCTTTTATGAGGAAGGTGGGGAAAAGGGTTTGTCCGAGGGACATCGGAAATGGACCGCTTTTGTAAGAAATGATTTGAGGTTTTATATGCAAGCATGTGTGCATTGGCTAATGCTCAAAGATAATAAGTGGATTGTGATGGAATGCTTGCATGATCACTAAGTTGAACCTGATTTATTGGAGATTATGGAAAGGGAGGGCATGGAAGGGCATGGTTGCGCGTCTGCGGAGGAAGGGCGCCGTAGCGCCGTTGTGCCTCGGAGGGCACGGAAGGGCACGGTTGAGGAAGGACGCCGTAACGCCGTGATGCCTCGGAGGATATGGAAGGGCACGGTTGCACCTCTGCGGAGGAAGGGCGCCATAGCGCCATAGCGCCTCGGCCTACACGGAAGGGCACGGTTGTGCCTCTGCGGAGGAAGGGCGCCATAGCGCCATAGCAATAGCACGGAAGGGCACAATTGTGCCTCTGCGGAGGAAGGGCGCCGTAGCACCGTTGCACCTCAGCTAAGTTGTAGCCCTGTGAGGCAATAATAATCGGAACACGTGTGAATGCGAAAGTGCATGAGAAAACATGGTATCATTGGTTCCGACTATGCATGAGGTAATCATATCATTTATGGCACGCACGCATGAATTGATAACGTGCAGAGGTGGCAATGGCCAGGTGAGATCGCTTGTGACGCGACTCACATGTGATTGATGAACTACATCATCTAATGGCCATGTGCATTGCGTGTATTGTGCTAACTTATAACGTGCAGGGTATAGCATACCGGGTAAGGTTGCATGCGAACCGACCATTCAGTTGTTGGTTGCATTGCTTGCATTGAATGAGATTTAACATGCAGGGAATGGCATACCGGGTAAGGTTGCATGCGAACCGACCTCTGATTGTTGATTGAACTTGTCTGTGGTTTGATTGCTAATTGCTGGGTGTTTGTGGTCGCGTTGAGTGAGGGGTAGTTCTGAAGAGATACCCCGGGTTGAGTTGGTGTACTAACCGGGGCTTAGGGGAAGAACTTGCTGAGATTTTATCTCAACCCGTCGTGGTTAACAATTTTCAGGCCCCTAGAATGGCGCACCCGCAGTGTAGAATCCTACCCCCACCCCACTAGTGATCGACCCGACGGAGCCGAGTCCGATGGGTCCGAGTGACCGTGGTGCTGAACTCGAGGGTTCATTTTATACTACTGGATTAGCCTAGCCTAGTTCCTTTTTGGTTTGGCTTAGAGGATGGATCGGCCCTTGTTGTCAGGCTTGTAAATCGGAAGACGATCCTCCGTTGGTTAATCTAGTAAATTGTATAAATGAGTAGTGATGGTTGTTCTTGTTGTTCATCCCTCTATCCCCGATTGATTGATTGATTGTTTGTTGGACTGGGGATGGTTCGTCTTCCGCTTGCGCATAACGAAATATTAAAATGAATGGTCGTCAATGAGTCCTGAGACGTCACTTTCAATTGACCATGGTAAGGGGTTGTCGTGTGATCGGGAGTCGGGGCGTGACAGAAAGAACTTGTACTCCAATCGAACCAGTTCGAAGGAAACATTCCTCCTAACTTAGCCCAGTGCCATAATCTTGAATTGATTTCACTAGCTGCAAATAGGCTAACAGGTGGCATACCGAGAGAATTTGGCGCCTTCCCTATGTTGCAACAACTGTTTCTTAGCTTCAACGACTTAGGGGGTCAAATTCCAAGCTTCCTAAGCAACATATCCACATTGCAGGTCATTGGTTTGGTCATGAACAACCTCACAGGTTCGATTCCTACGACACTTTTCAATAGATCGCTTACAAGTGTCATGTTGACGTATAATGATCTCTCTCGAAGGCTTCCCTCCGATCTTTGCTACCGTTGGCCCAACATTCAGAGGCTTTTGCTGTCTCATAACCAATTCAGCGGCCTGCTACCAGAGACGCTAACCCAATGTAAGGAGCTTCTCGTGTTGTCGTTGTCATTCAATCGTTTTCAGGGAATCATTCCTCGAGACATAGATGGCTTGCAGAAGGTGCAGGAGCTCTATTTCGGTACTAACAACTTGACTGGCACAATTCCCCCAACCATTGGTAACATGTCGAGTTTACACATGCTGTTCATAGAATTTAACAGCATCGGAGGTAAAATTCCAAGTGAAATTGGCAAGTTGGTCAATCTGAATGCAATGAGCCTTCAGGATAATCTGCTAACGGGTAAAGTGCCTCGAGGTTTTTAACATTTCTTCTCTGCAAGTGCTTTCTCTGATGGACAATTTCCTTTCCGGAAGCCTTCCCTCAAGCAGCGAACTAAGCCTTCCGAATTTGGAAAAACTCTTTCTAGCAAACAATGGCTTCGGTGGCAACATCCCGCAGTATTTCTCGAATTTTTCAAACCTAGTCATTTTTGATGCTGGGAACAATCAACTCAGCGGACCGATACCCTTGAGTTTGGGCAGTTTGAAGAACCTCAGATACTTCGCAATTCAGTCAAATCAGCTGACAGGTGAGACTTATGGTTCGGAGATCGGTTTTCTCTCTGCTTTATCTAATTGCCAATCGCTGCAAACCTTGGTTCTGGAGGAAAACCCGCTTCGTGGCTCCATACCAGAATCTATCAAAAACTTCTCGAATTCCCTACAAATTCTGTTTGCTCCCAATTGTCAAATAAGAGGTCACATTCCCAACCAAATGGGTTTCTTGAAGAGCTTGACTTTCCTACAGTTGAGTGATAATGATCTAGACGGCAAATCCCATCATCAATTGGAGGATTAGAAAGCCTGCAAAGGCTGTATCTTGATAACAACCATCTTGAAGGACCGATCCCTGATGAGATATGCAACTTGACAAGTTTAGGGGAGTTGTTGCTCCGGCAAAATAGGATATCGGGATTGATCCCGAATTGCATTGGAAACCTGAACAGCCTTCAAAAGTTTCTCATGAGTTCGAATAACATGACATCGATTATACCGGCTAGTTTGTGGAGCCTTCAACAACTAATCTTCCTCAATTTGTCACTCAATTTTTTCAATGGAGTACTAACAGTTGACATGGAAAAATGACAGCTATACAAAGCATAGATCTTTCTTGGAACCGACTTACCGGGGCCATACCCAGTTCCATCCAGGAGTTGAAGAGCTTTTCTTCTCTCAACTTATCAAGGAACTCGTTTCAAGGATCCATACCGCAATCAATCGGCGACCTCAAAGGATTGGATTTCCTCGATCTCTCCTACAATGAATTATCAGGCCCAATTCCCAACTCTATGGAAGGACTTCCATATTTGCAAAATTTGAACTTGTCCTTTAATAAATTATCAGGAGAGATTCCTAACGGTGGGCCTTTTGGAAATTTCTCAGCTCTTTCTTTCACTGGAAATGAAGCACTTTGTGGAAATGCAACCTTCCAAGTCCCACCTTGCAAAGTAAATGAAAAGAAATCATCAAGGGACAAGCAACTCCGGTTACTATACATTATATTGCCAGTGGTATCAGCTATGCTTCTAGTCCCTATCATTTGCTTACTTAGAAAGCATGGGAATGCAACTAAAAAAACTTCAGTTTTGGTGGAGAACCTGCCCGGAATTGACCACCCAATGATATCATATCAGGAGCTTTGCTCAGGTACTAACAATTTCAGCGAAAGTAATTTGCTTGGAGTAGGAAGCTATAGCTCTGTATACAAAGGGACTCTAGCCAATGGGATGGATGTTGCGGTCAAAGTATTGAATCTCCATATTGAAGGCTCATTGAGAAGTTTTGACGTAGAATGCGAGGTTTTCCGCAAGATCCAGCACCGGAATCTAGTCAAGGTGATTAGTACCTGCACTAACGCTGATCTGAGAGCTTTGGTGCTGCAATACGTGCCCAATGGGAGCCTGGAGAAGTGGCTTTACTCCAACAACTACAACTTGGGTCTCCATCAACGAGTGAAGATAATGGTCGACGTTGCTACAGCACTCGATTATCTCCACCATGGCCAATCGGAAACCGTAGTACACTGCAATCTAAAGCCTAGCAATGTTCTTCTAAATAAGGACCTGGTTGCACAAGTTTGCGACATTGGAATTGCGAAGATTTTGGCTGAGAACAAGCTTGAAACACAAACTCGAACTCTCGGCACGATTGGTTACATTGCTCCAGGTACATTTGTCAAATTTAAACTAATCCAAGCCTTTGATTGCCAATATAATGATACAATATAATAGTGATATTTTAGCACTTGTTATGCCTCTTGATCTTATTACTTATGGCTCAAAAAGAAAAAAAATCAAAATCAATAGCCAATGTTTCTTATTTCACAATCTATGACACTTGCAGAGTATGGTTTGGAAGGAAAAGTCTCGACAAAAGGAGATGTGTACAGCTTTGGCATATTGTTGTTGGAAGTGATTACTGGGAAAAAGCCAACTAGTGAAATGTTCGATGCGGATATGAGCTTGAGGCGATGGGTAGGTGCAGCAATTCCGGAAAGAGTGCTTGACATTGTCGATAGCAAACTCCTTACCATGAATCATGAAGATATGATGCTTTCAAAAGTCGAGTGCATAGTCTTATCAATCTTAGAGTTAAGACTAGAATGTTCAAAGGATTTGTCCAAGGAAAGAATGGACGTGGAAACTATCATGGTTAAGCTCAACAAGATCAAGTTGTCACTTCCTTGACAAGAAAATACGGTGGAGATCAGTTCATAAAATTTGACCATAGCATCAGCTTTGTTTGTACCCAGTAATTTCATTTCCACGGCTTTGATTGCCAATAAAATGATACAATATAATAGTGATATTTTAGCACTTGTAATCGGAGGAAAACAGATGAAGACGCAACAACATTTTTCAGCAATGAAATTTCATCCAACAAGAGTCTAGCACAAGTCCAACTTTGGAAGATATAACACCTGCTCTTTTTGTGATTCTTGATGTGTTTTTCAATCTCTTCTGAGTTCCAAAATTCCAATATATCAGCTCATAAGGATCCAACTGATAAGTTTATAAGCAAATTTGTCATCTGATTGTATTAGATGTGAGTGGTCTCTGTGCTTCCGCGCGACTCTTGATGATTTGAAGTGTTCTGCAGTTGCACATTATGAAATGTAAAACTAATAACTCTGACAGAGAAGGATCCAATTCTGTCATGGAAAATTGACAGATTGAAAACGTGTTTCTAAAACTATTGTGTATCACTTAGAAGAATTAGTCAAATGGAAATGTTTGCATTCCCAACAAAAGTCTATGCCTGAACATTTTCATTGATAATGTGAATTTTTTTTTGTTAATTCATTTTTGCAAGCGAAGCAAGCGATCAACACATCCTATATTGTGGTTTTTGAGGCAAAGAAGCTGCTTAGGACATATATTTCGTGTGAACTTAGCTTGCTTTATCCTATAGATTAAATTGAATTCTATCTACTAACGAATGATTATATAAAAGAAAATCAACAGGAGGAAAAGGATTTAGTGGCTTGTGGCTTTGGCTATGTTCTCCAGTTAAGAACATTATCGTAAGAGTAGTTTGATTTGCCGATGACGAACAATTTTGTTTTTCCCTTAAAAAATGATGGATGTCATTTTCGATTGGTCATTGGCATCTTCTTGCTCCTTTGACCAGCAGTTTTTTCCCCCTCAAACAAATCCATCCCATGGTCTATGGCAAAGTCTCCCCCTTCGTGGTTGACGTGAGCTACAATGATTCGAATACCTGAATTGTTCTCGGAATGGCCCGCCAATCATTTCTTAGATCGATCAGAAACCAGAAGTTCTAGATGTTATCTGAAAATCAACTAATCATTTAGAGGTTAATTGGCCCACGAAAATCGAATATGTTGGTCTGCGGATTTGATTATCCGTGAGTAAGGGTGAGCACCTGTTAGGAATTATCAAGCTTTTAGGATTGGAATTCTTAATGCAATTTCTTCATCTACATAGATGCATTATTTTGAAAAGCTATAAGATATTTCCATCAAAGATTCAAGTGAAATCTCAAACGCTTTGATTTTGTTTTATTTCTTAAATGAATAATTTCTCGTAAGAGATACAATTTAGATTTTGTACAACCAAGGAATTTCATTATAAAAGGAAATACTGATAATTTAAATTGATGTAGTTATAATGATAATTGATCCAGCTATTAATTATTTTCCATTTTATGCTTCTCTTGATTCTTGCTTCCATCCCACAAAATGATGCTCCCTTAATTTTGGCCGGAAAATCTCCATTCTCTATCCCTGATTCTTACTTTCCACTTTGGATATGTATCTTGACCGTGACATCTGCCCCATCCCACCAAAATTATCCTTGTCCTCAAGGATGAAAAGATGCAGGAATTGGCCCAAGATTGTCAGTCTTCCTGCGTTAGCTTCATCCAATCCCTTCCATTGAATGTGAACTTATTTTCAGCCTCGGTGGATCCTATTGGCAATCACGGCCTCAGGCTCAACTTGCAGCAGTCCATCTTCAGCCTCCATGTTTGGTAGCTTAGCCTCAAGCTTGTCGCATGCTCTAAGGTGGGGCTTCAATGCGAAGACATCAAAAACAGAATGGGTTCAGGCGGTTGGAGGAAGCTTGAGGTGGTATGCAACCAAGCCAATGCGACCAATGACTTCAAACGGACCATAAAACCGAGGAGACAGGCTCGTGGCGTTTACCGTTCAAACTGTTATTTGGCGATAACGTTGTAAGCGAACAAAAACCTCCACAATCGTATTGGGCTTTCATCCGTGCTTGTGCATCCACAATTTGCTGCCTAAGGTCTGTAAGCAGCTGGTCATGGGCTTCCAAATTGCGAGTGACGATGGCGCTTTGTGCAATACCAAGCACGTTGGTAAGGAGGTTTCATACAGGCCTCCCATTCACCAATTCGAACGGGGTTTTGCGGGTGGTGGTGTGGTTACTAGTGTTGTAGCAAAACTCCGCCCATGACAACCGTTGAACCCAACGTTTTAGATGATCACTAGTAAAGCATCTCAAATATATTTCAAGGATCCAATTGACCACTTTGGTTTGTCCATCTGTTTATGGGTGGTAGGCCAAACTCATGCTGAATTTAGGGTGCATTTGGTTCGGTTTTTGGGGAATGCACTTGGGAAAATACAAATACTTTTAGGCTAAAGGAGTTTCTCGAAATGCAAATACTGTTTGGTAAGTTTTGCATTGTGAAATAACTTTGACCTAAATTCCGTTTGGTGAATACCACATTTTGCTAAGGGACCTTCGAGAAATTTTTTATTAAAAAAAATTATAAATATATATTTTTTCAAATTCACTTTCCGGCAGCCAAATTTCGCCACCGAAGGGCTGCCGGCCACCCTCCGACAGCCAGATCTGGCCGTCGAAAGGCCTCACCTAAGGTCGCCCGACCTCAGGCCGCCCCGCCTGAGGTCGAGCGACCTCAAGCAGCGGTCGCCCATCGCTTGGGTCGCAAACCCAGGCGACGTTGGTCGCGCAATCGCCTAGGTCGCCCAACCTAGGCGATGCCATTGCCTGTCGCCTGGGTTCGCGACCCAGGCGACGGCGGTGGTCGTGCAACCACTTGGGTCGCAAACCCAGGCGACGGCGGTGGTTGCACGACCGCTTAGGTCACCCAACCCAGGCGACGACTGATTGCCACACCTCAGGCGGCAACCTAGGTGCGTGACCGCCTGAGGTTGCACAACCAAGGGCAATGATTGGGCGATCACCCCCTTGGCCGACAACCGGCAGTTGCCCCCTTGGCTAACGGTCGTTCTCCTTGGCCGACAATTGCCGGCGGTGTTGGCCACGCGGGGAAGATGAACAACACAAATACAAGTTGCATTCCGAAAATGCCACTTGCAAATGTACCTTTGGATCTGCATTCAGTTAAAGGACTTTGAGGATACTTTGAGATGCAATTGCATCTCCCCAAAGTTCTCCAAAATATTAAGCCAAATACCTTTGCATTTTCCCAAGGGGCTTTTAGCCCCCAAAGCCCCTTGGGAAAGCCCAACCAAACGCACTTTTTTTTTTTTTTTTGGTAAGGTAAGTTGTATTAGAATCGACCAAGGAACTGTACAGTAGGAGGGGAACTCGGTACCGACACATACTCATCTGGACTACATGTCACTGGAGTAGAAGGGTACCGTGGTCACCCAACAAAATCATCATAAACAAGAAGATTGGATTATAGAAAAACCCATATCATCCTAAACTAAGCCATAGGCAATTCTTCACCAAAAATCCGGGGATCTATCCCCCAGCTGCGCTGCACCCTTCTATTTCTGGGGTTATCTTCAATCAACTTGTAGGTGAGGCCTTTATCTTTCACCACCTTAAGAAGGTATAATTTCATAGACGAAGCATATAGATTATGTTTGTTGGCCTAGCTTTAGAAATTAATTTCCTATCCATTACAAATGAAAGCCTGAAAAGTCAAATGATTGAGTTTCGAGTTAACTTTTTGGTCAATCATTTGACCAAAAGTCAATCATGATTCAAATTTTTGCTTTTTACATAAATATATTTCTTTCAAGTCTAATTTCACTTCAGAAGTGAAAATTTTAGAAAAATCCAAACATTCGACCACAATTCAAAATCCTAGTAAAAAGTCAACTAGAGTTTGACCTTTCGTCAAACATTTTCCAAACAAATGAAAAATGCAAAAATCATAAAATCATTTCATTTTAGCTTCAATTTGACTTTGGCATAAAAATTTTACGAAAATCAATTAAGAACCTTGTTTTTTGAATTTTTTTGTTTTAGGTTCAAGATCAATCGAAAATAAAATTACTTTTGTTCTAGTCATAATTAGGCTTAATTCCTTTTATGACATTTGATCTAGAGACAATTATCCATTCACTCGTTTAATCAATTTTAAGATCAAGTAAGTCGAAAAATGAATTGACATTTTTGTCCCTAATTAGGGGTCTAAACTTATTCAATATGATTGGCAAATGAATACTTCAATTCTACTCAATTTTGTGAGTAAAATCCATATTTTGGGTCAATTTTGGGAAATTCACCTTGCCAACTCATCGATTTGGGGAATTTAGCTAACTTGGCTTTAGGAAAATAAGGTTATTAAGCTTCAATTCAAGAAATTTGGGTTGACTGATTTATAACTAAGGTTTAATTTGATGAATTGAAGTTCAATTTTGACATTGGCCCACAACTTAATTTTGACAAAAAGGCCATGCCATCTGTTTAAGGTCAATTTAAATAGGATAGGTCCCTCTAAGCATGGACAATTAGGCTAATAGGTGTTTTGCAATATTTATTCAATACAACTTCATTTAATTTGCAAATGTCGACTCATAATTTGGTGAAATTGCCTGTTTAAGCCTAGAAAATTCAATTTGGTGTACCCATAGCATAGGCCTAATATTCTTCATATTACTTCAGTAATTAAACCATTATAAGTTGCCGAACTGCATTTATACAGTTTAATTAACCTAATATAGGTCAAAATCGGACCATTTCTCTTCAAATTAGGTAAAACTTTCTTCCAATTTAGTCAATAGACTAAATTGCATCAATTCAAGGATTCATTGGACTGAACCAACAAAAAAAGGATCGAACCGGTCAAACTAGTGTGAACTCGTTCGATTAGTCTAACTGACCATTGGCAAAGGAGACTAGTTCGGCCCTCCTCTGGCCAATCCTTGGCCAATGACAACCATCGTTAGATGGGTTGCGCCATGGCCAATTCCCCATGCCCTTTACTTTCTCCAAATTTGCAAAAATGCCTCAGGTTTTCATCAAAATTAGGTTCTCAATTGCAAAAATAATTTGGACCATTGATATTGTGAATCTCAGCCCTTTAAATAAGCACATGCTTAATTCTAAACTTGCTTAAATGCTAAGGAAGTTTGTTAGATCTATAGGATTAATCCTTAACCGTCGGATCAAACCGATGGCTAGGATTTGATGCCAAAAGGGAGTATAAAAACAAGTTTCCCTCTAAAATTTCAAGAGGAGGCTCATTTGCTGCACAAAACAAAATTGCAAATCTCTCTCTCTCTCTCTCTCTCACATGGGCGGTTCAATTCAACCGCCACCCAACCACCTTGCCGTTGCGTATGAGCCTTCACCAATGACAATGCTACTCACGCCTTCGTTCACAATGTCTTGCTCCCTCTGCTCGTGCCTTCGATGTTCAGCTTCTCCGTCGTTGAGCTCCCGTTCAGCCCATGTCTTCCTTTGATCGTTGTCCCTCCTTCGCAAGTTCGATCAGTGCCAAACCGAGCCAATCCGGCCTCTCTAATCTCCTCCAGCATCTCCTCCCTTCGTCTGATGTCCCAGTGGTCAGCATCCACTCCGTTGAAGCTCTGATCGGCCCGCTCCAAACCGAACCGATCCAGTTCGGATTTGTACCGGATCCAAGCCAGTGCTCACCAGCAGTGATCTTTCCGTCTCTGGCAATCCTTAAGTACTTTGGAGCTTCCTCGAGGTCCCTTTGTCCTGATTTTGCTGAATAGGTTGAAGATCGAAGCTTGGATTGAGCGAAATCACAAGGTAAATGCCCCTCTAAACTCAAATCCGATGAAGTGAGGCTACGATAGGTAGTCAGGGCTAGAATTCCACTTAGACACTCCTATGAACTTGATTTTGATGCTATTTAGCTGTTATGAAGTTGTTTGAATATTTGATGATCATTTTCTTGAAGATGAACATGTTTTACAAATTTGGATTTCATTATGTGACCTACTATTTTGGCAATTTTTGCCTCATAAATTTCGTCGAACGCTCCTCATATCTTCTAGACTTTTGTAGTACACTCTGAGAACTTCAATTTGATATATTATAGTGCCCAAATTGACTTCGTTTGCTACCTGAAAATCCATTCCAAAATTTGAATCTCAGTTTTCAAAATTGAAGGAAAATGAATTTTGAAGATTTTACCACTTGCTAGCAAATTTGTCTATTTTTCGCTAAATTTTCTGTTAGGATTTTTAAGTTGCATCCTTCATGAAAGTTACTACATATGACTTAACTTACGACATAATTTTTTCAATTTTTTATGAGAAATGTGCCTCGACGCGTGTTTTTGTGAATTGATCATGATTACTTGGAACATCATTCCCTGATTCGGATTGATTTTTTTTACCGACTGATGTGTTTGGACTTGAAAATTGATTTCTCCATAAAAAAATGTTCAAAAATGTGTTGTTTACAATTTGTGATTTTTTTGAAATTTTTAGAGGATGTTCAAGTGTCGAGAATACATGTCATTTAACCTCCACGCATGCTGATTTCCAGCGATCTGCAACATTGTCGAATTTTTGTGGATTTTTCTGTGTGGATCTGGAATTAGGTTCCTTCAGAAAGATATTCGCATGTGTCTTGCCTATGTCACATAATTTTTTTCAGATTTTTTAGACCTTGTATGATAAGTGAAAACCCTTGTGATCTGAATTTGGGTCTTGTCTGCCCTATTTTAGTTTGAATTGCATTTGCATCAAATTAAATGCGTAATTGACATTTCTAGACCTAGAAGTCTTCATAAAAGTCATAATACATCACATTATCTTTCCAACAAAGTAAGAATCATGTTAAACGGACTTCATATGGTCAATCAATCACATGAACAAACTTTATTTCAAGGATATAATCAAAATTTGATTAATTGCATCGTGTTTATCTTGATGATCTTGTAGCATACTTTGTCTGCTCATTAAGGCATATGTCTCTACTGTCATTCTTACTACTATCTTATGTTAAAATTTGGTGATTTTTGGATATCATCAACATGGCCATATTGCTATGGAATTGCCTCGAATTGCTGCTGCTTTGCTCTGTTTTATTGCATTTGATTGAGTTGCATATTTTTGTAAATTCATACATTGCTTATCCCATGAAACTTTCTTCATGAAAGTTGTTCTTCATAATGTGTTTAGTGTACATATATTTTCTAGACTTGATAGTTCATGAATCATCTTCGATTGCTTGTCTTTTGATGATGTGTTGTAAATTCCCTAGTTTTGCCTTCTATGAACTGAATGTGTTTCAAGATTTTTAGAATTTCATGCATGTAGAGCCAAATTTCGATGTCTTCACAACTTTTAATTTTTTTTTTTAAATTTAAGCACAAAAATTTTCAAATATTAAAAGGACCATTCAATAACTATTTGGTGCACATGATTGTGATTTACATATATTGAATGAATGAAGTAATCCGGTGTTGATTCACTAATTGTTTGATTAGATGATAACCAAGATCTTCAGACTTACTCACAATTTACTTTTGAGCTTCATGTATGTAATTGCTAGATACTCGTGCAAACTTGATGCATGTTCATGGTAAACTTGGGGTTATGCGTTAGAACTTGACTTAGGAGACTTATGGTGTTAGCCACCGTGAATGAATACTAATGATGGCTAATTACCATAAGTCAAGTTTAATAGTGAATGGGGAAATAGTCTAGTGGCACGTTGCGTATGTAATCTCAAAGGCCGACTCCGAGGCCAACTTGAGTCAATCGATTGGATGCTTCTTGTTCGATTCCTTGCCATGCCTTATCTATTTTTGCTTAATTCAATGTTTGTTTCAAATGTAACATATTTACATTAGCCTTAGATTAGGTGATTCCGAAGATGATGATGGTCGACATCCCTTCAAACCATTCTTTCAAACCATTCTTTCTTTGTAAAATGGCAATGGTCAATGTCTATTCCAACCTTCTCTTATATCATTCATTCAATATCCGATATATGTCTTGGGTTTTTTTCTCGTGTTGTATAAAGCCTGATGAGGTGCGAGTTTTCTTTCCTTCCTTTCTTTTACTCGTCCTTTTTAGGATTACATGTTTAGATTTACCACTTTTTTTTGAGTGTTTACTTCCCGCATCGCAATTTCAATTCCAATTGTTTGCTTTTCTTTTTCTTTTTGAGTAGAGTTAGAATGACAGGAAATCAATATCCACGTATGATCACTTTCTTGTTTTAAATGGCACAAAAAATTAAAAAGACACGCATGATCACTTTAAGCAAACACAATGATTGTTGGGTATTAGAAGGGCATTAATAGAAATATTAGCATACCCAAATCCTCAAACCCTAGATTTAAGGTTGCATAGAAATCGAGGGGATTCTCCCAACCCTTGATTGCACTTTCTAGCTAGCCCCCAAAAATTGAGGCTAATGGTGTCTCCAAACACTTTATCATAGGTTATTAATCAACTTAGGTAATAAAATGAACTCGTTGTGTAGGATATAAATTCTCAATTAAGGCCCACTATGGTTTAGCATACCGGTCCTTATAACCATAGATGGGACAAGATGATGAAGTTTGTTCATAGAAGTACCTTTGTAAGAGCGACTGTGGAGCATGGACTTTGGTTGGGATTCACCGAGATTTAGCATACTTGTTTCTATGACCATGAATGTGATGAGGTAATTGCTTCCATTTATGGAATTACCTTTGTAAGAGTGACCGAGGTGAAGATACTATTAAACTCACCTTCGCTTTCATTCATGATGTGAAGGTTGGGTCATGACACCCTCCCGTTGTTGCACGGGCTTTGGGCTTGGGAGAATCCGCACTTGTGATTGATGGACCTCATTAAGATAGATCATCATTGATGATGTGTTCGAGTCGTCTTTGACATGATTTCCTTTTTAAGAACCGTCTCATGAGTAAATACCCCTAAACTCTATCCCTCCCGATGGACGACCGTCACTAAGAGTGGATCGCAACATTGCCCAACATGAATCCAATCCTTGTAAATTAGCTTGCCATCTTTATTTTCCCATGGACCGATTACATCCCCTAATCGAAGCAGCTCATGCAGCCATTGTAACTCGGTCAGCCGTCCATTCTCCTGTTTGATTGTGTCTAGCCAATGCAAAATTGGCTGAGGGATAGCAGACAGAGTGGCTTTGGCTTTGCGAGATAAGGCGTCGGCCGTGCCATCCTCCTTTCCCTTTTTATATTCAATGAGAAAGTCGTACCCCCATCAATTTTACGAGTCATCTTTATTACTCATCTGTAATAATCCGTTGCTCCCATAGATATTTGAGACTACAGTAGTCGGTGCTCACTATGATTCGTCTTTCCAATAAGATATGCTCGCCTTATTTGCACCGGCAATACAATGGCCATGATTTTTTTTCGTAGGTGGATTTTGCGAGTGTCACGCCCCAACTCTCGAGCTCGCGGCAACCCCATTACCTTGGTCGATTGAAAGCGACGTCCTAGGACCCGTCAACGACCATTCATTTTATCTTTCGTTAAGCGCAAGCGGAAGACGAACCATCCCCAGACAAACAAACAATCAAACAGGGATAGAGGGATGAACAACAATGACAACAACAACTACTCATTTATACATCTTACTGGATTAACCAACGGAGGATCGTTTTCCAAAATACAAGCCCGAGAAAAAGGGCCGATCCATCCTCTAAGCCAAACCAAAAAGAAACTAGGCTAATCCAATGAAATAAGAAGAACCCTCGGGTTCAACACCACGGTCACTCGGACCCATCGGACTCAAGCTCCGTCGGGTCGGTCACTGGAGAAGCGGGGGCAGGATTCTCCACTGTGGGTACGCCATTCTAGGGACCTGAAAATGGTTACCACGACGGGTTGAGATAAAATCTCAGCGAGTTCTTCCCCCTAAGCCCCGGTTAGTACGCCAACTCAACCCGGGGTATCTCTCTAGAACCACCCCTCACTCAACCCACAACCCACAACCAGCAACAGCAGGCCAAGTAACAAACAGGGCAACCAACATAGCAATATTCGATTCGCATGCAACCTTACCCGGTATGCCGTACCCTGCGCGTCCAATCTCATACAATGCAAGCAAGGCACATGGCCGTTAGATGACACAATTCATCAATCACATGCGAGTCACGCCACAAGCGATCTCACCTAGCCATTGCCACACCCTGCACGACTGTCAACTCATGCGTGCGTACCACAAATCATCACGACATCAAGAGCATGCGAATAATCAGATCATCTCACACAACTTTCTCATGTCTCACACTCACACATGCTCCGATTATTAACGCCCCCTCCTGGGCCAACGGCACAACCTTATGGTTGGCGGTTCCTAGCTAAACCAGCTTCGTCCTCTTTACCTCGAGGCACGGCGACGTCAGGGGTCATCCCTTCCCTCTGACGGCATTCCCGAAGGAGCACAGAACCCGCCCACTACCGCAGTCCCACAACTGACAGGAACATAGGACCCGCCCACTACCGCAGTCCCGTCACATGTCCCGCTTCAGGCAACTGACAAAAGTTAGGACGACCAAACGGCCACGGCACAACCCCATAAGGATTGGCGGTCTTCCGGCAACGCCGGGGTTCCCTCTCTTAATGTGATCATGCAACACATCATCAAGCAATCCATTTATAACTTTGCTCTGTCATGAATGCAACATCACCCATGTTCATGCGATATGCCATTTCTGATAACCCACGCAATATGTCATGCGATCTCACTCGACAATTACAAAATCCAAATCCAACCAATACTCGATCACGCATTTCATCATCAATCATGAGTATAATTAACAATCGGCACTTCAATTAATCATAACAATCAATAGCACATCAAATTCAGACAAAAATTAGCTTCCGGATGAACAGTGCCGTGAACAGTAATCGTGAACAGTGCTCGTGAACAGTAATCGTGAACAGTGCTCGTGAACAGTAATTATGAACAGTGATTTTTCCGAAATTCAATTAATTAAAAAATTTAATCCAGAAATTAAACAAAACATTAATTAAAACAATTAATCAATTCAATTAAATAAAATCATGCTTAATTAAACACATACGCACAATTAATCCCAAAATAAGCACAATTAAGCTCAATAAGCAAAATTAAGCTAATCTAATCTTAACCATCTATCTAACCACCTATCTTAGGGCTAATACAACTTAATTAAATCCCTTAAACCAAGATTAACACTAACTAACCAACCCTAAGCAAGTTTAGGCACTAAATAGGGATTAGGAGCTAAACTCACCCGTTAAGCAGGCCGGCGACACGGACGCAGCGGCGGCGACGACGAACCCGACACCCGGGGACATCTACCACAACGATCCAAGGCGATCCCGGGCTCAACACAGCAACAATAGCCCCGGAATCCCTCTACAACTCTAGAAACTGCACTGCACAGGAGGAAAGTGGCTGATCGGAGTTGAACGGGCTGCCCGGAGCTCCGGCGAGCGGCGGGCCAGCGACCAACGGCACCTGGGGGTCGAGGGGGAACCACTTGAGGCTGGGATGGGTGGTGGTTTGGCCGGAAAGGGAGGAAAATGGCCGAAACAGCAAAACAGAACAACAGTAGGCGATCAGAAAACGGTCAGGCCGGCGGTGGCTTTCGGCCGGAATACGTGTCACGCCCCGAACCTCGAGCACGCGGCAACCCCTGTTCTCTTGCGGTCATTTGATTTGCGACTCTCCAGGATCCATCGCCGACCGTTAGTTTTATCTTTTGATTAAACGCATGCAGAAGTGAAACACAAACCCCGGTCAATTACAAAAACAGGGATAGCAGGAAAACCCAACAAGAACACATTCAAAAGTACTGCTTTATTTATCTACTGATTAACCCTAGGAAGTTTACAAGTACAAGCCCTTACCACGGGCATCTTCCTAACGAGCCAATGAGACCAACAGGCCAGGGTTAATCTACTGCCTTCAAAGACGGCCACGAGCCGTAGCACGCGTCGATCCTCCATCCTACAGTCCTGAAAAATGTTAACCATGACGGGTTGAGATAAACTCAGCAAGTCAAAGTCCTAAGCCCCAGTTAAGAACTTCGCTCACCTTGGGAGCAATCTAACCATGCAACCTAGTTCTGGCAAACAACACATACCACACCTCAAGCAGTATTATCATACGACAGTTCAATAAGCAAATGCAAACACAGGCGACCCTACCTGGCCTTAGCACACGCAACCTGCAGAAACTGTCAATTCAATCATCACGATATTAAGAGCATACGAATAATCAGAGCATCTCACGTAACTTTCTCAGGTCTCACACCCATACACATGCTCCAATTATTACGACCCTCTAGGCCACGGCACAACCTTATGGTTGGCGGTCAACTGGTCGTAAACCAGGCATCGTCCTCCCCCGTGAAGCACGGCGACGTCATGGGCTTTCCCCCACCGACGGCATTCCATAAGGAGCATGGGCCCGGCCTCAACCGCGACTCCGCATCTGACCACTGTCAGGCGACTCAATGGTCACGGCACAACCCCGAAGGATTGGCGGTCATCCGGCTCAACCGGGCTATCAACTTTAATCTGACCATGCAACACATCAGCAAACAGTTCATTCTTGTCTTTGCTTTTGCTTGGTCGTGAATGTAACATTGCTCATACGCTCATGTCCATGCGACATGCCATTTCAGATAACCCACACAATATGTCATGCGGTATCACTCGACAATTCCAAAATTCAATTTCCAATCAGCATTCAATCACGCACATTCCCTAACTCTTGGGAACAACCAACAATTCAAGTCATTTTCAATCAATCCCGAGCAATCAACATCACGATACTCCAATACCCAACCACGTGTCTCAATATTTAATAATAAATAAATCCGTGTCCTCACGACTACAACAATCAACTATTCCCCAATAATACTCAATTATCCCAAAATAAGTATAAAATATAATTATACTCAAAGATACTCATTTAAGAATCATATGATACTATAGTTGATTGTTCCGATAAAATAATTCAAGTCCCACAAAATACTTATAATTATTTTTCAATCCCATAATTAATTATCCAACCCAAATAATTTCATTTAGTAAAACCCTTCTTCAATAAATCAATACCATTTAATAAAATAGTATATAAATACTATTGACTTTGGAAAAATAGATCATAGTAATTTTCCCCCAAAATTACTCAATTAAAACTATTTCCAATAAATAATCACAATTAATTATTTTCTCCAAAAATAATTAATTTTCAGCAATGAATAGTAATAACAATATTACTATTAATAATTCGAAATTATAAATTAATTTAATTAATAATTCCGAAAATAATAAATAATTATTATTATTTCCAAAAAAAAAAAAATAATATTTATTAATACTAACCATGATTAACACTAAGCAAGCTTCATCAAATAGTATTAAAACACTAATAATCATCATCCAAAACACTAATCAATAATTAAACTAATCAAACTACTCCTAAGCAAGATTAGCCCCTAAATAAGGATTAGGAAATCGACTCACGGTTTAGCAATTCCGACGACACGAGCACGACGGCGGCGACGAGGGGAACGCATGGGAACTTCCGGCGCGTTGGGACGAGGAGGCCCGGGACCGGGTCTCGGCCGAGGGCGGCTGTCCACGCGGCGAAAAGCCGAGAAACGCAGGGACCAGCGGCTGTGGTGGTCCAAGGCCGGCTGGCGGGCGGTCCGGTGACTCCGGACGGCGGCCAACAGCTCCGGCGAGGCGGCGACAGCTCCGGCGATGGCTGGACAGAACCGGAAGAGGGAGAGAAGAGGCGGTCTAGCTGGCTCGAGGGATGGCAGCAGGTCGGGGGTGGCTCTGGTGCGGCGGAGGAGGCTTGGGGTCGATCCTCCAGCAGCCTACGGCGGTGGGCAGCGGCGAAGCTGCTGGCCGCTTCTCCTGGTCACGGCCAGAGGAGCCGAGGGGAAGAGAGATAGCAAGGCGACGGTGGCGGCTGCTGGGACAGCTCTCGGATGGCCCCCAGCGGCGGTCTCAAGCGGCCGGACGGCGGCGAAGGGCGGTCGAATGGCGAGGGTGGCCATCCCGGCTCCAACCCGAACAGAGATAAGGAGAGACAGGCGGAGGCGGTGGTGGCTTGAGCTGGGGCAGTCGGGCGAAGGTCTGGGCGGACGATGGTGGCTAGGGCGGAGGACGACGACGGCCGAGCAACAGCGAGGCAGCAGCTCGCTGCTCCGGCGTCCATGGATCTGGTCCGGCGAAAATCGAGGGGAAGAAGAAGGATAGGGGGCAGCAGCGGTTCGGCCAGCTCGTCGGCGACTCCGGCGTCTGGGCATGGCGGCCGACGACAGCGACGGCGTCGCGACCAGATTTGGAGCAGGACAGTAGCACCGTCGGACAGAGGAGGAGGAGAGGAGCGGTGCAGCTGGGCAGGTCCGGCTCGGCTCAAAGTCGACGGACGGCTACTCACCGGCGACCGACGGCGAGCTGGCGGGATGGCGGAGCTGCGGTGGTGATGGGTGGTGGTTGCCGGCGGTGGCGGCAGCAGAAAGGGAAGGCAGCAGCAGCTCTGGCTGAGGAAACTAGCAGCAAGAAGAAGAAGGAAGAAAGAAGAAGAAGAAGCTGCAGTGGGGGAGGGGACGTCGACGTGCATGGGGGGAAGGGGAGGAGAGAGAGAGAGAGAGAGAGAGAGAGAGAGAGAGAGAGAGACAGATGCCCACATGGGCTTGTCGGGCAAGTGGGCAAAAGAAGAAGAAAGAGATAAGAGAGGAGACTAGTCAAAGGGAAAAGAGAGATAAGATGGGGCAAGTGGGGGAGGGGGTTATCGACAAAGGGAAAACGTGAAGAGGAGGAGAGAGAAAGGGAGCGTGCAGGAGAGAGGGAGAGAGAACGTGCGGATAAGGAGAGGGGGGCAAAAGAAAAGAAAAAGAAAAAGAAAAGAAAACAAGACAATTCAAACAAGCTTCTAGAAAGGGCAATTTGGTCTTTTTGCCCCTGAAGCACAAATTCCCAAATATTTGGCTCCAAAACTCGGTCCGTTGAATCCTTTTCCAATAATTCGGGCTTACCGAAAAATTCGAGAATCAATGAGACACGTCCTATATTTTAGTCTCGACATCTTTAAAAATTCGATACCCGATACCAGATTGAAATTCGTGGTTAAAATCAATCAATCGCAACTTTAGTACGACCTAACTTTCGGGCGGCGTTTAGGGGTTCTCGCGCATTTGACCCGTGGTTGATAGCTTTTCAATCCACGATCGTGCATATTCAAATCAGGGCAATTCTCGGTTGTCATGTAATCATGAGATGTTAATTGCTCACACTGAGTACATGGCCAAAAGGAAATCGGTTTAATGTCGTCCGTAATTAATATCGAAGTCGTGCGGAATCACCTGCAATCCGACCTCGTATTTTTGCCAACTCGATTTATTTCCATTCACTAATTGGCCTGCAACAGTGTAGTATTATTGCTCTTTGATCCTTATGGTCGAGCGGCCTATCCCTGATTAAATTCACTAGTCGTACGCGTACCGATCCTTAATTGCCTTGCCGAACAGTTAGTTAACTCGTGAGGGGCCAACTCAGAGTAAACGTAACTAACAGTGCATTGATAAATTAACCATTTCATCTATCCCAGAATGGGTTGAAATTCAGGATGTTACAGTATGAGGTGATCACATCATTATTTAGGGCAAGCACGCATGAATTAATAACGTGCAGGGTGTGACAATGGCCATGTGCATTGCGTGTATTGTGTTGATATATATAACGTGTAGGGTATGGTATAACGGGTAAGGTTGCATGCGAACTGACCTTTGATTGTTGGTTAACCTTGTATGTTATTTAATTGCTGACTGCCAGTTGTGTATGGTTGGATTGTGTGAGGGGTGGTCCTAGAGAGATACCCCAGGTCTAGTTGGTGTACTAATTGGGGCTTAGGGGAAGAGCTCGCTGAGATTTTATCTCAACCCGTCGTGGTTAATTTTTTTTAGGTCCTTAGGATGGCGCCCTTGCCAGTGCGGTTTGAGGTCCCCCAGGATTGGGAGACCATTGTGACGCACCACCGGTTCCCGGGTCGGGTGCATTTATATGAGAAGTACGTCACCACCATCTAGGTGGATGAGGGACCGGGGCAATGGATACCCCATCGGTTCCTTGCGTGGTACATCCGGTAGGACGATATGCTGATCGGTCCCCTTTGAGGTTTCGATGGACCGCCCAGTAGGGGCCCTGAAGACGACGACTAGGATCCCATGCAGTTGGACCCTCCTGACGATGCAGTGGAGAACCTCGCCCTTGCTCCTCCAGTGATTGGTTCGAACTACGATGACCTATACTACGACCTTACGAAGCCTGATTCCGATGGGTCAGAGTGATAGTAGTTGAGAATCGAGGGTTCTCTTTGTATAGGTGGATTAGTCGAGCCTAGTTTCCTTTTGGTCAGGCTTAGTGGATGGATCGGCCTCGTAGTCAGGCTTGTAAATCGGAAAATGATCATCCGTGGGTTAATCCAGTATGAATGTATAAATGAGTAGTTATGTTATCATGCTGTTCATCCCTCTATCCCTGTGTGATTGTTTTATTGTCTATTGGACTGGGGATAATTCGCCTTCCGCTTGCACTTAATGAAAGACTAAAAAAATGAATGGTTATCAACGAGTCCTAGGACATCGCTTTCAATTGACCATGGTAAGGGGTTGTTGCGTGCCTGGGGTTCGGGGTATGACATCCCCGTCGGTTTTGGTATCAGAGCGAGGTTGAGACTTGGAGTGATAAGGTGTGTGGGATTTTTGGGATAGTGAGATAGGGATGACTTTTATATTATGTGCTTGTGATTGTTTTTGTGGCCTTGTATGGTTTTGTGTGGTGGCGGGTTGCTCATAATTTTAATTCCCAGTTGGAATTGGAAGCAGGACTAGTGAGTGTCTAGAGTGATGAGCAATCCTGAGCAGAGAGCCCCTAGACGTAGGGCATCATCTGGTCAGTCCAGTGGTAGAAGTAGTGTGCAAGGGGATCCTAGGTTATATGGGATCCTGGTGGCACTAGAGACCTTATTAGGACAACAGGCTGAGGATCGAGTTGCTACCGTTGCTACGGTTGCTTCTGCCGTCGCCGTTGTTGCCGTTCCTGTTGCTCCTGCTGTAACCCCCGTGGTTCCCATAAAGAGAGGAGAGGTCTGTGAGAGGCTGATGCATAAGCTGGTGGAATAGTTCCTTAGATTGAGTCACCAAGGTTCAGTGGTGTGGGCGACCTTGAGGCTGCGACCCTTTGGGTAAGGGACATCGAAGGGACTTTCACAGTGCTGAGATGTTCAGATGAGGACCGAATACTTCTGGCAGCTTACCAACTCCAAGGTAATGCCATTACATGGTGGGAAGCTACTCAAGGAAGAGTGTTCCCTGAAGGCACGGTTCAGACATGGGCTGCCTTTCATGAAGCATTCAATGGGAAGTATTTTTCAAATAGTGCGAGAGAGTCCAAGATGGAAGAGTTCCAATAGCTTTGCCAGAATCAGATGTTAGTGAATCAATATGAAGCGAAGTTCGCTGAGTTGGCAAGTACACGCCAAGGTTGGTAGAGGACCCTTTGGATAGGGCGAGACATTTCAGGGATGGTTTGAAATCGAAATTGAAGGCCTAGTTGGTGCCCTTGAACTTGAAAAGTTTCAAGGAGATGTACGAGAGGGCCCAGATGATTGAGAAGAATATGATTGAGAGAGCGATCGCATCTGGCTCGCGGTTTGGGCCTAATAGAGATAATCATCGGTTCTGGAAAGGATCGATGATGGGGCGAAGAAATCCTATCCCACCCAACAAAAGGAATTTTGTGGGGAAGCCGATGCCCAAGTTCACAGGAACTTGCTTTGGATGCGTTCAGCAGGGCCACCGAGTGGCTAATTGTTCGAGCAGGCCTGTGAGGACGATCTTGCCACCGCCGCAGGGAGGATGACCTGTAGGGAATGCGTCGCCAAACAACCAAGGTAGACCCCCAGCACAAGGATGAGTTTATGCCGTAACCTGAGGAGAGGCGGAGGACTCACTCGCCATTGTTACAAGTACGGTCTCCTTGCACGATCATGCTACTTATGCGTTATTTGACCCTAGTGCTACGCATTCTTTTGTTGCTGATCGTTTTGCTAAGCTAGTGAGGTTAAGTCTCAAACCATTGGGAGTAGTTTTTAGCATTTCTACTCCGTTTAAGGATATGATATTATCTGAGTTAGGTTGTTCGGGCTGTAAGTGAGTAGTGGGCAGTCGCGAGGGAGTCATTGACTTGATTACAATAGCAATGTATGACTTCGATGTCATCATTGGCATGGATTGGCTCACCAAGTAATGAGCTACGGTGAATTGTCATGGAAAGACAATTCAGTTTAACCCAATAATGGGTGATAGTTTTGAGTTTGTGGGAAACTGAGGGGGACCCTCTGTCCCTCTGATTTTGTCACTCGAGGTAACAAGGTTGTTGGAATCTAAATGTCAAGGGTATTTGGCATTGGTGGCTGATACACTAGTGGAAGGATCAAAAGTAGAGGACATTACAGTGGTACAAGAGTACATGAATGTGTTTCCCGAGGAATTGTTGGGATTGCCTCCAGAGAGGGAAATTGAGTTTGTGATTGAGTTGGCCGCTGGGACTAAACCGATTTTCAAGGCGCCTTATAGGATGGTCTTGTTAGAATTGAAAGAACTAAAGGTATAGATGCAAGAGTTACTGGATAAAGGTTTCATTCGTCCTAGTGCATCCCCTTGGGGAGCACCGGTATTGTTTGTAAGGAAAAAGGATGGATCTTTGCGTCTCTGCATTGACTACCGGCAACTCAATCATGTAACCATCAAGAACAAGTTTCCGTTGCCAAGGATTGACAATTTGTTCGATCAACTCCAAGGAGCCTTGGTGTTTTCTAAGATAGACCTAAGGACAGGCTATTATCAATTGAGGATCAAAAAGGAGGATATACCGAAAATAGCGTTTACGACACGCTATGGTCATTACGAGTTCATGGTAATGCCATTTGGATTAACAAATACCCCTGCTGCTTTCATGGACTTGATGAACCGGGTGTTCAATAAGTGTTTGGACCAATTCGTGATTGTGTTCATTGACGATATTTTGGTATACTCGAGGTGTCACGCCCCGACTCTCGAGCTCGCGGCAACCCCATTTCACTTGAGGTCTAATTATACGACGTCCCAAGTACTGTTGTCGACCAATTCATTTTATATTGTAATTAAGCACGTGCGGAAATGAACAACTCTCAAACCAAACAATAGGGATAGCAACAACAGCAGCAGAGGAAAGACAAACACCATTTTTTATATCTGAAGGTTAGCTAGAACACCAGCAAATACAAACACGCCTTACTACAGGCGACAAGCTAAGGCCTACTCAAAAAGGGACCAGCCTAGCTAACTTAACATTGTACAAGTGCCTACTCGCTGGCCTTAGAGGGATCGTTCTCTTCGATCCTTGGGTACTACATCATCTAGGGCCTGAAAAGGTTAACCACGACGAGTTGAGATAAACTTAGCAAGTTAAAGTCCTAAGCCCCGGTTAGAAACTTCACTTGCCTTGGGAGTTTAACATACAACCTAATCCAGCAGTCAGCACAATGCAGAGAGAAACAAAAGCATAGGACAGTTCAATAAGCAGACACAATCACAAGTGATCCTACCTGGCCTTGGCACACATGACCTGCAGAAACTGTCATTTAACTCATCATGACATTAAGAGCATACAAATAATCAGAGCATTGCGCATAGTTTTCTCAAGTCTCAACACCCACATATGCTCCAATTATTATGACCCCTCCCCCCTGGGCCACGGCACAACCTAATGGTTGGCGGTTCCTGGCCAAGCTAGCTTCGTCCTCTTTATCTCGAGGCATGGTGACGTCAAGGGCTCACTTCCAAGACGGCATTCCTGAAGGAGCATAGGACCCGCCCACTACATAATGATGCGGGTCAAACTACAATTTATAATTTGTAAGTCTCAACATACTCTTAGCAGGTCTTATGCTGATTCTCTATCAAGGCAGGGACTTAGCACAACATAGTTTCAAGGCCCTTAGCCTTCTCTAATAATTATTCTTCTTCTTTTTTCTCAATTTTGATTGGGTGTCTATGCAATAGGTTGTGATACTCATCCGTTGTCAATGCAAAATACTATTTACGATGTTTGACGTGCAATTAGTCAACTTCGTGACATGTGCAAATGTGTACGAAAAATTCATGGGTTAAATCAATGCAAAATGATATGACTTAACACAAATCAATATTCATGTGTTCAATTCATAGCCTAAGTTTCACAACATAATATGGATGAGTCCACATAAGCAATACTATTCAATGCATGTTGCGAGTGATCGAGAAAGAATTGTTTTATCAAAACCTATTTTTCAAATATTATTATGTTTGTCGACACCCTGTTTTTATATAGCAAAAGTTCGACTTAAATTGTTAAAGAATATTAGTTCCTTAAAAATTCATTCAAAGGATATAATTAGATCATACTTGTTAATAGTTTTCTAACAATGTCTTTTTTGCCAAAGTTGAATGACCGATTCTCAAGATATCATAACTCTTAATTATAGTTACCCAATTGTGACATGTTGAAAATTTTGTGATTTGACCATATTGATTAATTGCATCTTACATATTCAATCACAAATTTTCCAAAACCCCAATAATCACATTGATCGAATTTTTAAGAATTAAAGTACCTTAACCTTTCACCACAATCTTTTGTTTGGCTCCATTCTTGGAGATCTGATTCGAGTCACGAGCTTTCTGTCAATGCGGAAACCGAGCCAATCGAATGGTGGATGAAAATTTTATGCACAATCATAAGGACTAGTGGCCCTTTGCTAGAGAAAGGTCAACTTTTCGCAGAACCAGCTTATTGCTAACAAGGCCTAAGGTGCGCTCCTGCCCCTAAGTAGGGCACAAATATCAATTGGAATTTGAATTGAATCGATTTAGAGTTGGGTATTCATTTCCAGGTACTTGGAATACTACTATCTATTCCGTTGATAACATAAACTTCATATACAATGCGATACATCCAAACTTGGGTGATTTCATCTAATCTCAATCCGTTCATCTTCTACGCTTAGGTCCTTCCAAGCATATTGATGCACTCATATTATCAAAGTTGTTCTCATTCTATTCGGTCTATCTAATCACCTCAATGATCCCATGTCCTTTGGTTGTTCACCAAAATTTAAATGTTCTTCTAACACTTTCCACTCAATATCTTGTTCTCTATATGTAGAATAAGAAAATTCTTCAATAGCAAGGACATCATGGTGTTGACATTATCTGCATATAAACTTGTCTATGTAGAGGATAATTCGTCCCCATTAGGGGTCTTATTAACATAATTTACCTTGAAAAAAAAAGCATTCGACCCCCTATTTAAACGGAAAATCGGAATGAGCAAGGGAAATGCTGCGTAAGCCTCGGGCCTTACTGAATGTGATTGGGCCACTGCACACTGTCATAGGGATATTGAACAGGGTCCTCAGTGCTGGGCGTGGGCCTGGTGCTGCAAACGCCATGCGGCCTTTGCTTGTTAGGAGTGCCACCGCCTGGAACAAATTTTCCCTTCTTTTTTTTTTTTGAAAAATCACTTATTTTATTTTTATATTTATCCGAACTTTGACCCCTCTTTTCGCTTTTGTCCAATTCACCCGTTATTCACGTTCACGGAAAGCTCATGACCCGAATTTTCCAAAAATTATGTACGATTTTTGGAAAAGTGTTGGGATTATGTATTCCGGCAAACTCGGATGAAAGAATGGTCATAGTGAAAAGTCACAATATCTTTCTCATTGAAATTCTGATGGACCTAATTGTGGAGGCATTAGTTATGACTAGATAAACCTGAATTCAATACTTAACTTGGGAAATCACAATTTTCTCGACACCCTCAAGATCGAATGATTGTGGTTAAGAGTTGTGCTATCTGTGGGGAAAATTGTGCGTTGTTGTTCTTGCAAAACACAATCCAATTATGCCAATGATTGTAATTTCAACGAATTTTTTTTTCTCAATATATTTGAAATCAAGAAATTTTCTACTGGGGCAAATTCTATCAAAGAACAGTTTGCGTGGTCGAACATTGGTAAAAACATGAGGTGCCTCCAATTATAATTGCAAAGAGAGAAGTACTCGTATTTGTTGAGAAAATTTTAAACCCTCATGCAAGGCAAATAAAGGATACAAAAGTAATTGAAGGCCACCATGAGTACATGACAATGAACTTTTGAATGTACAACTTTATAGATATGGCTTGGTGTTAATGCTTTTCCTTACCCTTATTAGCCTAACCTTTTCACTATAACAAAGCTGGAAGTGTTGTCTCCTGGTCGTCTTTTGGTTGTTCACAATCTTCATGATCATCTCAAAGCAATAGGGTTTAGACACTAGGAGTGCCAATACTTTTGTACGGCGCTCACTTTGGTACCAAAACATTTTTTTTCGCTCACTTAAGTGCCACAAGTTTTAAAAAACGTTCACTTGAGTGCCAATCCGCTGTAAAAGCTAACGTGGCCGCCAGAAAATAATATTTTAATATTTTAATTAATTTTATTGATTTTTTTATTGATTTTTGGCGAGGGCCACCGTTGACCCTCACCGGCCGCGGAACCCTCGCCCAAATTGGGCGAGGGCCCCCTCGTTGTCAACCGCGAAGGCCTTGGGTGAGGCCGTCGTGGCCTCCTCACGGCTGCCGAGGGCCATTACGGCCTTGCCTAGGGCCAAATTTGGGCAAGGGCCGCCTGGCCTTTGTTGTTGCCGCCATGGGTGAGGCCGTTGACGATCTCCCCGGCCTCACCTAGGGCCTTTGTGGCCAATGGCGAGGGGCCCTCGCCCAATCTGGGCGAGAGTTCGGCAGCTGGCAAGGGTCAACGGTGGCTCTCGCCGGCCCTAAAAAAAATAAAAAAAATAATTAAAATATTAAAATATTATTTTCCAGTGCCATGTTAGCTTTTCTGGCGCCACGTCAGCTTTTCCAGCAGATTGACACTCAAGTGAACGATTTCACTTCGATTTGGCACTCAAGTAAGCGAAAAAAAAGTTTTGGCACCAAAGTGAGCGCCATATGAAAGTTATGATACTCCTAGTGTACTTACCCCCAAAGCAATCATACCACTAACTAGTAAAGTTGGAAAATTTTTTCCTCCACTTTGGAAAAATTTCACAGGTGATGTAAAGTCTTCACTCCTCTTTATTTTCTAGGGCTAAGAGAAAAAGAAGATGTTGTGTCTCATGGTGGAGGAAGCCTTGTTAAGTGGGCAACGGGACTATTGATACGCTCAAAACGTTTGAACTTGACTTGGATTCGATGGCAATATGCATTTTTAGAATTTTCTTTTGATAAGTATAGCATACAACATCAATGTAAAAAAAGATTTATACAAGTGGCCTTATAGTTACACCACTAACTTAAGAAAGAGGTATTATAATCCTAACATCAATTGTGGATAGGTTGATTTTGTAAAATATTTTATAAACTTGTGGTCTCTTTTTCTTTGTTGTCATTTCTTCATGATAATTAAGATACAAGATAACTTGATTTATACAATGATTTCCAAATATGGTTTTTGGAGGGGGAGAGACTTGTGATTGTAGGGGGCCTGTCCCAAGGCTTGCACGCAATTCTTTTGCCAAGAGAATCTATATGATGGATTCCATATATGGTCTTGGGAGGGGGAAAAGACCAATGATTGTAGAGGTGCTTATCCCGAAGTTGTCACATGATTCTTTTCCCAATAGAGGATAAGTTTAAATCACAGTAAAATCAATAAACTAGAATCGGTGATTATAGATGACCTTATCTTGAAGTTCACGTGAAATTTTTTTTATCTAGAGAGAGCAAGTGTCGTGTCCAAGTAACACCATTATCTAGATGAATGAAGTAGAGAACGTGCAAGAGGAGATTTAGGCAATGTTAAGGGACTTTAATGCAAGGTGAAGCGTGAGAGTTTACTGCATCGATATTGGAGAGACTAAAGCTATAGTTCTTCCTTTGTGAAATTAATTATCAAATAATTGGTTTAGGACAATTCATAGCGAAGAATGAGAAATTTCATGTTAAACATGATGGCGTATTAAAATCACTTGATGTTGTTTCACCACATATAAGGAAGAAAGAAGTTAGAAGTAACCCATGTCATAAGGTGACATCTTGATTGTCTTCTAGGCGTTCACATTCTTCATGACTATCTCAAAGGATCGTTGTACCTCTAACTAGTAAAGTTTGAAACTTTTTCACTCTAATTTGGAAAAAATTTATAGGCTTGACTTAAAAGTCATCACTCTTGCTTTCTTCTAGTGCTAAGAGAAAAAGAAGATGCCTTGTCTCATGATCCACTTTGGAAAAAAATTCATAAGCTTGACTTAAAAATCGTCACTCTTGTTTTCTTTTGGTGCTAAGAGAAAAAGAAGATGCCTTGTCTCATAGTCCACTTTGGAAAAAATTTAAAAGAAGATGCCTTTTCTCATGGTCCACTTTGGACAAAATTTCATAGGCTTGACTTAAAAGTCGTCACTCTTGTTTTCTCTTGGTACTAAGAGAAAAAGAAGATGCCTTGTCTCATGGTCCACATTGGAAAAAGTTTGATAGGCTTGACTTAAAAGTCATCACTCTTATTTTCCCTTGGTGCTAAAGAGAAAAAGAAGATGCCTTGTGTCACGGGCCGATCGATTCCTCGTTCCTTTGCACCCGTGCGGCCTTAGGATTTCTCCCAAGCAGCCTTTCCACTCAAACTCACACAAAATCTAGAGAGAGAAACTGTAGAGAGAGAAGCTCTGGTTTTCTATTTCTTGTGTAGAATGAGATGCTTACAATGAGGGGGAGGAGCCCCTATTTATACAAGTACGGACTCGTCGTACCCGTAGATCCATCCTCGATCTAACGGTGGAGATTAGATCTCCCCAACTACCATCTACCCACATTAATTACATTGAAGTAGCCCCCAACTACTTCCTACTCGTATTGAATACGTAGGAGTAGCCCCTCAACTACCACCTACTTACATTGATTACTTCGTATACAATGACTGTATCGCCTGCCCTAGGAATAATCTAGAATACTCAAGAAAACCCTAGAATACGGAGACCACGGTTGAGGGTCGCTTGTCCCAAGATTCGGTCACGGCATCGCTCAAGAACCCTCTTGGATCGTGCAAGTCCTTGGGCTGTGACATTCTCCCCCACCTAATCAGGCGACGCCCTCGTCGCGTCTTCGGCACGGAATGCTTCAATTTGTTTCTTGAATTGCCAAAGAGCGTCCGCGGGTTCCCAACTTGCTTCACTCTCCGGAAGTCCCTTCCATCGGATCATGTATTCTCGCTTCGGTGCACAGTACCGCTTCCGTATGACTCGGTCGGCCATGATGTGGTCGACCTCTCGATCATACGAGGCCTTAGCTCCCATGGGTGCCCGTTGCGACTCCCCTCGGTTCGGATCTTGCTCATCCATATGGAAAGGTTTAAGCATACTTACATGGAAAACCGGATGTACCTTTAGCTTAGGCGGTAACTCCAGCTTGTATGCAACTTTTCCGACCCGTTGAAGCACACGGAACGGCCCCTCGTAGCGTCGGATCAACCCTTTGTGGACGTCTTTGTATCGGAGGACTATGTGTAGTTTGACTAACACTTGGTCCCCGACTTGGAATTCCACGTGCTGATGCTTTTGGTCCGCCCATTTCTTCATGCGCTTCGATGCCTTGTGTAGGCACGCCCTTGTCAAGTCCGCTTGTTCTTGCCAATCTTTTGCGAACTTGAAAGCTGGAGGACTACTCCCCTTGTAGCCCGACGCAACCGCACTTGGAGTTTGCGGTTGTTGTCCCGTCGCGATCTCGAACGGGCTCCGGCCGGTCGACTCGCTCCATTGTAAGTTGTAGGAGAACTGGGCCACGTCAATCAGCTTTGCCCAGTCCACTTGAGTTGTGCTCACGTAGTGTCGTAGATAGATCTCCAGGAGTGCATTGGTCCTTTCCGTTTGATCGTTCGTTTGTGGATGCAAACTCGTGGAGAAATTCAGCTCCGACCCTAACAATTTGAAGAGCTCCGTCCAGAATCGCCCCGTGAATCGAGGGTCACGATCGCTCACGATCGTTTGTGGCACGCCCCAGTACTTGACCACGTGCTTCAGGAAAAGTCTGGCTGCCTCCTCAGCCGGGCAATCTTTTGTTGTCGGCACAAATGTTGCGTATTTAGAGAACCTGTCAACCACTACCATCAACGTCCGACATCCTTCGGATTTTGGTAGGTTGACGATGAAATCCATAGAGACACTCTCCCATGGACGGTTGGGGATGGGGAGAGGTTCTAGGAGCCCCGGTGACGCTCGTTGTTCGAGCTTGTCTTGTTGACATACAAGACAAGTCTTCACATATGCCTCGACGTCGTCCCTCATTTGAGGCCAAAAGAATCGCTCCTCGAGGAGTGCCAAGGTACGGTGGATTCCGGGGTGGCCCGCCCACTTTGAATCGTGGCACTCTTGCAAGACTTCCTTCCTCAGCTTGCCATATAGGGGCACGTACAGTCGCCGTCCTTTGGTGTAGAGGAGTTCGTCTTCATACCAGAATTGGCGAGTCTTACCTTCTCGCGCGTATCGTAGGAGGCCTTCAGCCCTTGGATCATGTTTGATTCCTTCTTTGATACGGTCGACCCACGGGCAATTCGGTCGACTTACGATGTTGGCCAGTTCCGCCTTTCGACTCAGTGCATCCGCCACGGAGTTGGACTTCCCGGGCTTGTATTCCAGCACGTAGTCGAATTCCGCCAAGAAATCCTGCCATCGAGCTTGCTTCGGACTCAACTTCTTTTGTGTCTGGAAGTAGCTCGTGGCCACGTTGTCCGTCCTCACGACGAACTTGGCTCCCAGAATGTAATGCCTCCATGTCTGAAGGCAATGGACCACCGCGGTCATCTCCTTCTCTTGGACGGTATACCGTCGTTCGGCATCGTTGAGCTTTCGGGACTCGAATGCTACCGGATGCCCATCCTGCATAAGAACACCACCGATAGCAAAGTCGGAAGCGTCAGTTTGTACCTCGTAGGGTCTTGTGTGATCGGGCAACACCAGCACCGGCTCCTCGGTCATGGTTTGCTTCAGTCGATCAAACGCCTCTTGGCAACGCTTGCTCCACTCCCACGGCTTGTCTTTCTTCAGCATGTCCGTGAGTGGCACCGTGATGCTTGAGTAACTTCGAATGAAACGCCGGTAGTAGTTGGTGAGGCCAAGGAATGACCTCAACTCCGTCACCTTGGTCGGCGGCTTCCACTCGACTATCGCTCGGATCTTCGCTCCATCCATCCGAACACGACCGCCCCCAACAATGTGCCCCAAGAAAGGAACTTCCTTTTGGGCGAAGGCACATTTCTCCCGCTTCACGGACAACTCGTTCTCACGCAAGACTTGGAAGACTTGTCTTACGTGCTCAATATGCTCCTCCAACGTCCGGCTATATATCACAATATCGTCTAAATAAACTACTACGAACCGATCAAGGAACGAATGTAGTACCTTATTCATCATCGTGCAGAAAGTGGCCGGAGCGTTGGTGAGACCGAACGGCATGACGAGGAACTCGTATGATCCGTATCGCGTCACACATGCGGTCTTTGACTCGTCCCCTTCGGCAATCCGAACTTGATAGTAACCCGATCGGAGATCCAACTTGGTGAACTATCGGGCTTCTCCAAGTTGATCGAATAGATCCGCGATGAGAGGGATCGGGTACTTGTTCTTCACAGTGAGCTTGTTCAATGCCCGGTAGTCAATGCACATCCGGAGTGACCCATCGTGCTTCTTTTGGAAAAGGACCGGTGCACCGAACGGAGACTTAGATGGCCGAATATATCCCGCATCGAGTAGCTCTTTGAGTTGTCTCCTCAATTCTTCCAACTCCGGGGGTGCCATACGATAGGGTGCCATGGCCGGTGGTCGAGCGTCAGGCACTAGCTCGATCCGATGATCCACCTCCCTTCTAGGTGGGAGCTTCTTAGGAAGCTTGGATGGCATCACGTCTGCAAACGTGTCGAGAACTCGGGTTACCTCGGTGGGAATCTCCTCCACCTTGCCCGCGTCTTCATCAACTTTCATCGTGGCCAGGAAGGTTATCTCCCCCTTCTTAACTCCCTTCGAGAGTTGCATGGCCGATAACATCTTCCGATCGCGTCCCGATGCGCGATGGATTGGAATCATGCATTGGCACCTCTTGTCCAGAATGCAAATGCAATCCGCGAATGGCAGCACACCCGCATTGATCCTATCGAAAAATCCTAGACCTAGAACAAAATCATAGTCGTCTAGGGGAATTACCTCGATAGTTTCCTTACTTGACCATGGTCCGAGGTGAAGCTCTACGTCCCTAGCCAATCCGCTAGTCGGGACCTCCTTGGAGTTCACCGTCTTGAGCCAACTAGCTCCTTTCTCGACCGGAAGGTTGAGTTTCTTCGCGGCCTCTTGTGAAATAAAGAGATCAGATGCTCCGGTATCCACGAGTGCACTCATCGTGGTGTCGCCGATCTTTAAATCTACAAACATCATCCCCTTAGACTCCTTGGCTTTCTTCGTCTTGAGGGAACTGAGGATACGCAGCGAACCCAACCGCGCTTCCTCCTTTGGCTCGTCTTCCTTACAAAGGGCCACCAGCTTGGCCTTGTTCGGACAGTCACGTGCCATATGAGGACCGTCGCAGAAAAAGCACTTATATGTGCGTACCTTTCTTTGTCCTCCATTGCTTGACTCCGCATGAAATCTAGGAGGGCCGGCCGGGGGTCTACCTCCATTCGGACGATGGAATCTCCCTCGATCTCCCCCACCAAAGGCCCTGTCCCTTGGTCGAGGTTCCGGCTTTGGTGCAGAAGGGGTCTTGTACTCCACAAGCGACTCGGCCACTGCAATGGCCGCCGTGAGATCTCCCACGTTGCACCGCTTGAGATCCTGCTTGGTCCATGGCTTGAGACCACCCATGAACTGATGATACGCCTCCGTGTCGCTCATCGAAGGGATTTGGAGTAGCAACTCCGAAAACCGCTTGATGTAGTCACGCACCGCACCCCTTTGCTCGAGCCGTTTCAGCTCGTTCCGAGCATCCTCCTCCGCGTACGAAGGGTAATACATCCGTCGGAATTCTTCGACGAATCCTTCCCATGTCGTGATGGGATCGCCACTCCTCCCATCCGACCGACGACGCCACCACAATAATGCATTATCAACTAAATACATAGATGCGGTGTTTACCCGAGTAAGGTCGTCGTTGATTCCCATAGCCTGGAAGTATCGTTCCATGTACCATAGGAAGTTGTCCACATCCTTGGCCACCCGCGAGCCCCTGAACTTGTCCGGCTTGGGTGCGTCCGTTCGTGGACTAGCATGCACCGTGACCACCCTGTTCACGCGTGCCGCTTCTGATTCCGCGAGCTTCCCTTTGAGTTCCTCAACCTCAGCACGCATAGCCACTATCATGGCCTCCAAGGTTTCCTCCCGTTGTTCCAGTTCTTGCCTCAGGGTCCCTAGCAACTCGCCTCGGAGCTCTCCCATGCTGGACTTGAGCTCTAGCACTTTGGCCTCAAGCTCCTCCTTGCCAGCTTCAACTCCTTCGACGGTCTGGGTCAGGTCGTCGACCGATCCTTGGATCTCGGAGGCGAATATCTCTACCTTTATCACCCGACGATCCAGATCCCCCATAACATCCCTCGAACCGGAACTAGTACGGTTTTTCCTCCCCTTGGTGGTCTTGGCGGCAGCCCTTCCACGCTCCTCTTGATCCGCTGCCAGCGCGATCAACACTTCGGGACGGGATTCAGCCATTGCGCCTAGGAATGAACTTGCTCTGATACCACTTGTCACGGGCCGATCGATTCCTCGTTCCTTTGCACCCGTGCGGCCTTAGGATTTCTCCCAAGCAGCCTTTCCACTCAAACTCACACAAAATCTAGAGAGAGAAACTGTAGAGAGAGAAGCTCTGGTTTTCTATTTCTTGTGTAGAATGAGATGCTTACAATGAGGGGGAGGAGCCCCTATTTATACAAGTATGGACTCGTCGTACCCGTAGATCCATCCTCGATCTAACGGTGGAGATTAGATCTCCCCAACTACCATCTACCCACATTAATTACATTGAAGTAGCCCCCAACTACTTCCTACCCGTATTGAATACGTAGGAGTAGCCCCTCAACTACCACCTACTTACATTGATTACTTCGTGTACAATGACCGTATCGCCCACCCTAGGAATAATCTAGAATACTCAAGAAAACCCTAGAATACGGAGACCACGGTTGAGGGTCGCTTGTCCCAAGATTCGGTCACGGCATCGCTCAAGAACCCTCTTGGATCGTGCAAGTCCTTGGGCCGTGACACTTGTCACATGGTGAAGAAAGCTTTGTTTAGTGCGCAACGGGACCAATAGTACACTCAAAATGTTCGAACTTGACTTGGATTTGATGACAAGAAATTTGAGGTTTAGAATTTATCATGAGAATTTATAATCTTCTGCAGGTGAAGTTCAATTTTGTTGTACAAAGTCTTCTTACACCTATAGATCATGAAAATTAGAAGTCATTCTTTGCCCACAATATATCTATTGTGATTTAGGAATTAGGAACACTAAAAATCTTATCCGCTTGCAACACCATGATGATCCCTCTCATTTCACAAATTCATCTAATGAATCCAATTTGCAAAGCATGATTGAATTGTACACATTAAATAAGGTGAGTCGTATTTTCACAAGGCTTGAACACCAGCTTGATTGCTTGATCATGTGCCATATGGGAATACATACTGTTTCCTTTTTTAAGATTGCAAATCCCTCATAAACACTGATATATAAATGACAAATCCAGCAATAAAGAGTACAGATATTATAACACATAAGGATGATGTTGAAGTGACTTTTGAGAAATTTGATTTGATGTTATATATCCTATATCATAAGAACTTAATGTGATTATAAGTTTTGATATGTAATTTCTATGTTTTGATTTTTCAATAAACATCTAGATGATTGTGAATGATGCAATGACATGTTTATTAGCCAGCAATTGATTAGTGAGCCTACTGCAAAAGCTAACCCAATGACATTGATTCTTCAATTAAAAAAAATGAAGACTAAATAGATCAAAGCCATTTCCTCGAAGCTAGCATGCGGCCTTCAGTGAAGATATGTCCATATGTTTATACCTATTACATATATTGGTCCATTCTTAAGCACCATGTTTTTCCAAAGTTCTACTATTATTAGCAGATCTAATATTATAATTTTCTTGTACACTTGATTTTGCGTGTAATTATATATCTCTTGAGTGGTGATGTGGTAAATTATTACATAACATGGAAGAAACAACTTCTCAGAAGTTGGGAATGAAATTTCAAGGAAGCTAGCAAAGTTGTTTTTATGAGCAAGGCCATGACCTAGATCATGAAAATCCACCACCCTAGTTGTTTATCAGTTTGTGCGATATCAAGTCCACAAGGACTAAGTACTGATTTATACTATTCACTACTTTTGTCAACCATAGAGAAGCTTCCGTCACTTTGAAAGTCTGAATAGTGTGGTGGTACACGATCTTAAGTGAAAATGAATCCTCATGTTCACAACTTTAGATGTGTTGGTCCAACCTTAAGCGCCACCTTTTACCAAAGTACCAAAAAAAGTTGTGCATATCTATCCTCTAGTTTAAGAATAAATCAACAAGAAGATCAAGTGGTGAATGAAGTTCTTAAAAACACCGTATCAAATATTAAGCTATTAGTTATTACTGATTGGGGAACTCCATCATCTAATAGTTGGTTTCATTAGCAATCCCATTACCTAGATCATAAGAACCCCCTGTCCTCGAGTTGTTTGTCAGTCTGTGCAATAATTGAGTCCACTAGGGCTGGTATTGATATACTCTATTTACTACTGTTGTCAGCAATAAAGAAGTTTGTGTCAGTTAGACAGTTCAAGTAATGTGGTGGTATGCGGTCTTCTACAAAAATAAGTTCATGTGTCCACACCTTTAGATGTCATGGTCCATCCCCAACCAACACCATTTATCTAGGTACTAAAAAAAGTCATGCATCTTTGTCTTCTACTATAAGAATAAATCAACAAGAAGATAAGTGGTGAACAAACTACCTGAAAACATTATATCGAACATTAAGATAATGGTCTTGTTGGTTGCCACAAAGGAGGAGGCCAACCCTCGTTAGACATGGCCTATGGTCAACGACTGGTCAGCACTAGCCACTGACCATCGGCAAAATGAATAGCGAAAGGAAAAAAATCCAAAAAAATTATTGAAAAATATATAAAAATGTCTACTTTAGTGCCGGTAATCCTAAGTAGCATGTCAGTGTCTACATTAGCTATGTTGGTCTAAATTAGTCGAATGAATTGAATTAGTATCAATGTGAAAAGATTTGATACTAAATTAGTCAAATTAAATGATTTAAGATTAAATTGGTCAAATTAAAAGGTTCAGGACCAAAGGTATGTATTTTCACCTTAAGTTGCGTTTGTTTAGCTGAAGCTTTATGATAAAGAAAATATTTTTTGTAAAAATAATTTTCATGAAATTTTTTTAGTTTTTATTTGTTTTATGAGAAGCGATTTCTTTCTTGTCAAAAATGGAATTCGCTTTCCTTCAATCTAAACTTATTATTTTCAATTTATGAAAAATGTTTTTTGTAAATGGATTAGTTTGTTTTTTTTTTGGTAATTAAAATGGATTAGTTTGTTCGTCATTTAAGATTTGAAAATAATTTCTCATAAATAGTTTTTTTTTCAACGAAGACCCTTAATTTATGTGTAAGGTAGAGTAGTTTCCCGGTACATGTGGACTTTAGTTTGAGTCGGTGAATTGGTCTATGCTAACGCCCATATGCAGGTCAAGTTATGTTTTATAATTTCCGAGTCTCAACGTGCTCTTAGCAGAAGGTCGTACACTGATTTCTGTCTAGGTAGGTACGCATAGCACAGCAAAGTCTCCAGGCTCTGGCCTTTTTTAATCATTCTCATTTTTCCCGAGTTTTGATGGGGTGTCCGTGCAGTAATAGGCGGCAATATTTTACAGTTTTGAATGCGAAATACCATTTACAATGTATAAAGTACAACTAGCTATTTGTGACATGTGCATACGTTGTCACTAGCTAAATGAGTAGTGATGGTTGTTATTGATGTTCATCTCTCTATCCCCATTTTATTGTTTGATTGTCTGTTTGGACTAGGGATGGTTCATCTTCTGCTTGCGCTTAATGAAAAATTAAATTGAATGGTCGTCGATGAGTCTTGGGACTTCGGTTTAAATTGACCATGTTAAGGGGTTATCGGGGCGTGACAAGTTGCATGTGATCCAATTATTGATTGTTGGTTGACCCTAGCTACTGTTGTTTGTTGGTTGTTGGTTGTGGATTGTTGGGTTAAGTGAGGAGTGATTCTTGAGAGATACCTTGAGTGAAGTTGGTGTACTAACTGGGGTTTAGGGGAAAAACTCGCTGAGATTTTATCTCACTGGTTATTGTATAACCACTTTCAGGCCCCTAGAATGGCGCACTCGCAATGGAAAATCCTGCTCTCGCTCCACCAGTGATTGACCCGACGGAGCCTGAGTCCGATGGGTTTGAGTGACTATGGTGCTAAACCCAAGGGTTCATTTTGTATAGATAGATTAGCCGAGCCTAGTTTCTTTTTGATCCGGCTTAGTGGATGGATCGGCCCTCTTTTGTTGGGCTTGTAAATTGGAAATGATCTTCCGTTGGTTAATTTAATGAAGATGTCTAAATGAGTAGTTGTTGTTCCTGCTGTTCATCCCTCTATCCCTGTTTGATTGTCTACTTAGACTGGGGATGGTTCGTCTTCTGCTTGCATATATAAAATGAATTGTCGTCGACGAGTCTTGGGACGTCGTTTTCTATCAACCAAAGGAAGGGGTTGTTGCGTGCTCGGGGTTCGGGGCGTGACAAAACCAATCCCCTAAACAATATTAAAGTGACAGAATAATTACAGTGGGTAAATGCATGCACAAAAAGAGAGATTGAAAGGTGCTCCCAAAACACCCCATGATGATCCTTTCAACCTTTCATTTTCATAAAAAATTAGAGGAAAGTCAAAAGTTCATAGCACTTGATAATGAATACTCACTTGGGTGGTTGATCGCATGATGCTTTGAAAGCATTTAACATTTTTTCACAAAAATAAACTATTGTGATGAGCTGTTGCTGGCTCGTTTATATAATAGAGTGGTTAAAATATCATTTCCATTTTTGGAGTATCAACATATGTCACTGTACGTAAGTCAGATTCATCTTCTTACCCATTAATTATTTATGATTAAGAATGGAGATTTTAAATATATACAGGAGTAGAAACTATAAATTGTCAATCATGTTGATCCACATAATTGAACATAGGACATTATGTGTCATTAACAATTAAATTATACCATTTTCTATGAGTCCACATAACTTTTGTTATATGTAATTTCAATCTCTGAAAGACTTGAGTTATGTGATAAAGGAAATATAAACTATTTTTAAGCCACATATAGAGACAACTCTAATGAGATTTTTTTTACTAATAGTGAAACTTTCTTATATCATATTTTTTAGTATCCACAAAACCTAAAACTTCACAAGATCTGAAAAAATATTTGTTTGCTTGATAGTATACAATATGGGAATTTATAACGCTTCTTTTTAGAAGACTGCAAATCACTCACAGACAAGAAAAATCTTATAACAAAGAATGACAACTATAATGCGTAAAGATGTTCCAATGATCTTTGAGAAATTTGATATGATGGTAAATCTTCTTTATAGTAATAAGAAGAATTTAGTGTAATTTTAAGTTTTGAAATGTAATTTCCATACTCTAATTTTTAATATATTAACTAGATAATTTTGAAAAGATGCAATAAAATATTCATTACTTAAAAATTAACACATAAACTTACCAAAATTACCCTTCATTTATTTTCTGATCTGAATAATTACTAAAATGACTTGCAAAAAGTTAGTGAGAGGTTAATAGTTCTCATTACGTTTTGAGAAACAACCGAGAATAATCATTTGTTTCCCATGCATAGAATTGGTTTTGTAGCTAATATAAAATGATGTTGATGTGTATAGACCGAATTTATCTTAGACCTTCTCCGTCGGGAACAATGTGGATATTGGCAATGCACACCGAAATTATAGGGTAGGCCTTCCCATAAAGAGCTAAGCCTTTAATGTAAACCTCTCATTTCATAACCATTTAACTTCATTTCAAACAATTTATCTGGCAAAACTTGTATTCGCAAACCATTTTCAAATGGAATTGACTCGTGCTCTCAATTTACTAGATTTTATTCGGTAAATGGCATTCTAAGTCACCTCATAACAGTCTCCACATGCCCCCATTTATTCTTTTCGTTCTTGTAGCATAGAATGGTAATAAAAAGCAAAATCACAGCTCAACAAGTGATATTCATCTTTATTTCTATGACGTCAAGCAACAAAAAATGCAACCTTATAATTATGTATCGCCAATATGCATTGGGAAAGTCATACAAATGGATATTCTTAAAAACCTAAATCTAAATGGTTCATGGGCTCGTATGGTGTTTACTATAATTACGATAAAAAAAAAGTGAAATAGGCTTAGATCTCTTTTAATGAATAAAACCAGTTTAAATCGGATGACTAGTGTAATTTCTCTCTCTCCCCGCACGCGTGTGGGTGTGGGTGTGCACACCACACAACACAATTTTCAGTCGTAGATACAATAACTGCAGGTTATTCCAACATCGATTAAGGTTTTGTTTTCGTTAAGAATAACATTTGACTATTAGGATGAATGCACTAATTTATATGCAATATTTTGTATTCTGGTAACTTGTCCATATCACTGAAACTGCTCAATTTATCATTGCTACCACAAGCCATATTTTTGATTAAGAGTGCTTTGAATAAAAATCCTTGACTTTTTTTGCCGTAAAACCATTTGAGTTCACAAAAAGAAATTGGAAAATTTTTTGTATGATGATCCTCAGTATCCATTGCCTAAGCAAGCAATTCAACAATAAAATAGACAAAACAAAGAAATAAATCTAATATCAGATTTTCGTGAATCAATTGTAGTGATTCATGTTCATGAGAAAAGCAATACAAAATTCCACTATAAATCAAGTGATATAATGGAGATTACAATCATCCTTGAGTCATTAAAACACTTTCAAGTTTCCTAATTCCAATTACTTCCAATAACTCACTCGGTGTTTAGCTCCACAATTGTTAAGGAAATGATCTCTTAATCTCACGAAAAAATTAAACACAAATTCTTATCATAAGTTTTTGATTGGCTTGGAGCTTGTCTCTTAAATGAAATCAAATTAGGACATGTCAAACTCAGCTCAACTTAACTCAAATCACCAACATGGATTTGTCCCCAAGAAATTCAAGGATGATAATTTATAATGAGAATTTATGATCTTCCGCAGATTAAGTTCAAATTCTTGCGGTAACCGCTGAACAAATTCCTCTTACACCCATAAATTAGAACATAGGATACGAATTGATACTCATTCTTAGCCCACAATCCAAAAACTTATTATCGTCTATTATGATCGATGGCTGGGGACACGGTTCAAAATCTGATTCGCTTGCATGACTATGATATTCCCTCTGGATGATCAGTTTTAGGGTGGGCTGGTTTCCCACCCTAGAATTGGGAACAAGATTGATATTCACGGTTCCAAATTTTGGGAATTGCAAACCACAAAAAATTGACTAGTTCATTCCAATTCTTTTTCTTATCCCTATCATCCCCCTCATTTCGAAATTTTTTTTCTATGGATTCGGTTTACCATGGAATATTGGATCATACACATTAGATAAGATGGGTTTCATGCAAGATACATCCTTTTAACAATTGAGATCTAATGGATTGGACTTACACACGTGGTATTATTATGGTTGAAGTCTAGAAACTAACCATATGCGTTTGTGCTACAGTTATCTGCTGAACAGAATTATTGAGTGAACTTGCGGCACAAACAAAATTGACTTTCAACCGCCCAAAAAAGTAGGCTCAATACGAATGTAACTTTTATGATTCAGATTCAGTTTACTGCATACATTTTCATTTAATAATATCTTACATATTAGACCCTAATAATTGCCTCAACATTGGACTTTTGATGGGGACGTATGGTCCCGCTAACGAGGGCTTAAAATTGTCCAAACTCCTGAGCCAAGTTGAAGCGACGGAATAATTGCAATATGGAAATGCATGGGCAAAAAGAGATTGTTAGGTGCTCAAAAACATTCATAACAATACTTTTCTTTAGAGAAAAGTCAAAAGTTCATAGCACTTGATATAGAATAATTACTTAGGAGGCTGATCACATAATGCTTTGAGAGTACCAGAAATTTTCTTACTAAGACAAATAATTGTGGATGAGCTACTGTGGGCTCGTTTATTTATACAAAAAAAGGACATTGATATATTCTAATAGCCACATTAGATGGAATTAGCGAAAATAATTAATTAAATCAATTTGACAAATTTTACGAATTGATAGCACTATTTGAAAATTTTTAGAACTTGATTGCATTTTCATAATAAGTTTTTAAAATTTTTGATACACTTATTGAAAATGCTACCAAAAACTCTAAACTATGCCCTCTGGGATAATTTGACCATAAACTTTTTTCGTGTCATTAAAACCTCCAAACTATACCACTTGAGACAATTTCACCTTAAACTCTTTTTTGTGCCATTAAAAATCTCAAACTATGCTATTCATGACAATTTTACCCTGAACTTTTTCTTATGCCATAAAAACATTAAACTATGTCACATGGGACACATTACCCCAAACTTTTTAACTGAAGGGTATCTTTGTCTTTTTACTTGTTACTTTTTTTCTTTTCTTTTTTCTCTTCCTCTTCCTCTTCCCTCGGGCAAGGGCCACCCTCGTTGGCGGTAGCATCTGGCAAAGGCGGCCCTCCTCGGCGTTGGGTGAGGGCGGCCCTCCCCAACGTCAGGTGAGGGCGGCCCTCGCCTTGGGCAGGTGAGGTGATCCTCACCTGAGTGGGCGAGGGTCGTCCTCGTTTAAGCCAGGCGAAGGCCGCCCCTACTAGATCCGATGAGGGCGGCCCTCGCCCTTGAAAGGTGAGGGCGACCCTTGCCGGATCTGGCGGGGGTAGCCCTCCTCAACGTTAGGTGAGGGTCACCCCTGCCAGATCCAGCAAGGACTTGGGCAAGGGCAGCCCTTGCCCGATTAGGGGCGACCCTCCCTAGCGAGGGCCACCCTCGTCGGACGCCATTGCCAATGAGAGTGGCCCTCGCCAGCTTCGGCAGAGAGGGAAGAAGGGAAAAAAAAAGAAAAAAGAAAAAAGTAACAAGACAAAAATGCCATTTAGTTAAAGAGTTTGGGGTAAATGTGTCCCAACTAGCATAGTTTAGAATCACAAGAAAAAAGTTCAGGGTAAAATTATCTAAAGTGGCATAGTTTGGAGTTTTTAGTGGTATAAAAAAAGTTTAGGGTAAAATTGTCCCAACTAACATAATTTGGGGTTTTTGATGGCACAAAAAAAAGTTCAAGATAAAATTGTCCCAAAAGGCATAGTTTAGGGTTTTTGGTGGCATTTTCCCTTCTTTTTATCAATCTCAGTTAGAGTGATTATCGACTTTTTGCCAATTAAGTTACTAGCTAATTTAGCATTTAACAATTCTTATATGAGTTATTTTTCAATAATTATTTATTTTGTTAATTACTTACCTTTTGTATCTCTGATTTTAAAAATAGAGCTTTTATAGGTTACTGACTTTTTTTTTTTTACCAATGGATCGAATTACCAAGTATTGCATCGATGATCCAATTTTTTGTTAGTGGACTATATCTTTAAAATATAAGTCAAATGGCGCTTTTAATGAGAGCTTTAAAAAAAAACCCAACCTCTAAGTCATATTGAAGCGAGAGAGAAATTACAGTAAGGAAATGCATGCGCAAAAAGAGAGATTGAAAGGTGCTCCCTAAACACCGCATGACATCCTTTGTAACATTTTCATAAAAATTAGAGCAAAGTGAAAAGTTCAAAGCACTTGGAATTAGTGGAAGCCAACGAAGTTCTTTTTATTAGCGAGCCCATAAGCTAGATCACGAGAACCCACCACTCTAGAGTTGCTTGTCGATTGGTGCAATAATCGAGTCCATTAGGACCAGCATTAATCTAAACTATTCATTATTTTTGTCGGTCAAGGAAAAGCTTGTGTCACTCTGATGGTCCGAATAACACCATGGAATGCAGTCTTCAATGAAAATAGGTCCATGTGTTCACACCTTTACATGTCTTGGTCCATTCTTAAGCACCACCATGTATCAAAGTATTAAAAAAATCATGCATCTCTGTCCTCTTAGTATAAGAAGAATTCAACAAAAAAATCAAGCAGTGAACAAACTACCTGAAAATAAAATTTCAAATCTAAAGCTAATAGTCGTTGTTGATTGTAGAACTCCATAATCCAATGGGTTTTTTGTTGAAACCCAAAAGGATTTACGATGTCTTCTTAATTGTTAGAGGCATGGACCTGCGCAACAACTTTCTTGGTCATCTTTACAACGTTTTAGACCATAATAGAATAAACATTTTAGTTGATAACGAGGAATAGAAGAAGGGAGACCAAATATCATTGGCGCCTATTAAGGCCATAGAGCAATTGTGCATTGGAATCAACTTACGTATTGTTTTAATTATGAATAACATTTCACTATCAAGACTGAAGTGCTATTACATATAAGATTTTATTATTCTTATAACTTGTTTATATTGACCAAGCTAATCAATTCATGATTGCTACCATGAGTCATATTTTCCATTAAGAGAGCTTTGAATAAAAATCCTAGACTTTATTCAATTGTCGAATCATTTGAGTTTACGAAACAAAAAGTAAAAATTAGATTTGTGTAACGATTCTCTATATGCATATATCTTTTAGTATGTCATTAAGTAGTTCAAACGATATTATAACATGGTTCAAATACTATTCGTCTAATTTCTCATGAACATTCACATATTCTATATTTCTAGTTGGCTAACATTGCTTTTGTTTGTAAGCACATGATTTTTTAAATTCACTGATTCTCACAAGCTATCACATCCTGAACCTCGAGTACGTGATGTCACACCCCGACTCTCGAGCTCGTGGAAACCCCATATCCTTGGTCGATAGAAAGCGACGTCCCAAGATTCGTCTACGATCATTCATTTTAATCTTTCGTTATGCGCAAGCGGAAGACAAACCATCTCCAGTCCAACAATCAATCAATCAATCAATTAGGGATAGAGGGATGAACAACAAGAACAACCATCACTACTCATTTATACAATTTACTAGATTAACCAACGGAGGATCATTTTCCGATTTACAAGCCCGACAACAGGGGCCGATTCATCCTCTAAGCCAAACAAAAAAGGAACTAGGCTAGGCTAATCCAACTATACAAAATGAACCATCGAGTTCAGCATCACAGTCACTCGGACCCATTGGACTCGGCTCCGTTGGGTCAATCACTGGTGGAGTGGGGACAGGATTCTCCACTGCGGGTGCACCATTCTAGGAGCTTGAAAATGGTTAATCACGATGTGTTGAGATAAAATCTCAGCGAGTTCTTCCCCTAAGCCTCGGTTAGTACACCAACTCAACCTGGGGTATCTCTCCAGAACCACCCCTCACTCAACCAAACCAAAAACAACCAGCAATCAGCAATCAAATCACAGACAGGGTCAACTAACAATCAAAAGTTGGTTCGCATGCAACCTTACCCTATATGCCATACCTTGCATGTTATAAGTCAGCACAATACACGCAATGCACATGGCCGTTAGATGATGCAATTCATCAATCACATGCGAGTCGCACCACAAGCGATCTCACCTGGCTATTGCCATACCCTGCACATTATCAATTCATGCGTGCATGCCATAAATCATGATGTGATCATCTCATGCATAATCGGAACCAATGATGCCATGTTTTCTCATGCACTCTCGCATCCACACGTGTTCTGATTATTACTGCCCCACAAGGCTACAACCAAGGCGCAATGGCGCTACGACACCCTTCCTCTGTAGAGGCGTAATCGTGCCCTTCCGTGCCCTTATTACGGCGTTACGACGCCCTTCCTCCGCAGAGGCGCAACCGTGCCCTTTCGTGCCTTACTATGGTGCTACGATGCCCTTCCTCCGTATAGGTGCAACCGTGCCTTTCGTGCCTTGCTACAGCGCGACGGCGCCCTTCCTCCACAGAGGCGCAACTGTGCCCTTCTGTGCCCAAAAGATGTCAAGGGATACTCTCCCAAGATGGCATGCCCAAAGAACGTCAAGGGATACTCTCCCGAGATTGCATGCCCATAGAATATCAAGGGATACTCTTCCAAGACTGTATACCCACAGAACGTCAAGGGATACTCTCCCAAGACGGCATGCCCACAGAACGTCAAGGGATACTCTCTCGAGACAACGGTTTCAACTTAGTGATCACGCAAGCATACCATCACAACTCACTTATTATCTTTGAGTATTAGCCAATGCACACATGCCTGCATATGAAACCTCAAATCATTTCTCACAAAAGTAGTCCATTTCCGGTGTTCCTCGGACAAACATTTTCTCCCTTTTTGTGAAAATCACACGGTTCATGCGGATGTTCATGTCACGACACACCAATTTCACTTCATATGGTCGAGACGCATGAAATTATGCACAATTTCACTTCCGGATGAACAGTGCCGTGAACAATACCGTGAACAGTAATCCGTGAACAGTAATCCATGAACAGTAATTTTCAGAATTCAATTATTAATAAATTAAATTCAAAAATGAAACAAAACATTGATTAAACACAAATTAATCAATCAATTAAGCTAAACAAGCTTAATTATCACATAAACTACACATAATCAACATTTAAGCATAATCAAGCATAATTAAGCAAGATTAAGCTAAGCTAATCTTAACCATCTGTCTAACCACCTATCTTAGGGCTAATACAACTTAATTAAACCCCTTAAACCAAAATTATCACTAACTAAACCAACCCTAAGCAAGTTTAGGCACTAAATAGGGATTAGGGGCTAAACTCACCCGTTAAACGGGTCGGCGACCTGAACGTGGCGGCGGCGATGAACTCGACACCTGGGGACCTCTCCCATGACACTCCAAAGTGGTCCCGGGTTCAACACAGCAGCAACAAACTCGGATTCCCCACTGAACTTCAGAAAACAACACTGCAAGAGGAGGACAGGGGCTGATCGGAGCAAAATGGCTTGGCTGGAGCTTCGGCGAGCGGCGGGCCAGCAACCGGCGGCACCTGGGGGTCGAGGGGGAACCACTTGTGGTAGGTATGGGTGGTGTTTTGGCTGGAATGGGAGAAAAACAGGGGAAAAGGTGGAATAAAGCTGCTGCAGGCGAAATAGTGACGGTCCAGCAATAGCTAGCTTCAAGCCACTGTACAGGTCGGCCAGTGGCTCCTTTCGGCGATCGGCTGACACTGTCTGAACAAAAATTCTCTTTTGAACACGATGGTTGGTGGCACGAGATGAGATTCCAACGGGAAGGCAATGAACAACTCGAATTTCGGAGGAAGGTCAGACTGAAAAACTGAAGGAAGGAAGGAAAACCATGGGAGAGAAGTGGTGCGGTTTTGGAGAAGATGAAGGGGAGAGAGAGAGTGAAGTGAGGCTGAAGTCTAGGCCTCTTCAAGGCCAATTAATGCTTGCCCCAACTCCCAAGACAAGATGACATCACCTTCTCTCTCTTCTTTTGACTTTTCTTCAAAATATCCAAGGGCATTTTGGTCATTTCCACCTTGCACATTTCCCAATCTGCCCTTGGGTTGAAAATGAAAGGCGGGCCTAGGAAACGGGCCGGAAAATGAATAGGAATGGGCTCGGGAATTTGTTGGGCTCGAATCGGCTCAGGTTTAGATAACGGGCTAGGACGGGTGAGGGGTCAGTGGGGTCCAATGGGCTTGCTCGTTGTCTCGGTCTTCCACGATGGCCGTCCCACCTTAGGCGTGAGGCCCTCACTGTTCTTGCCCAGCCCACGTCCTCATAGGCTTGGTTTCTCGGTCCAAAATCCCTTTCTCAGAAACTCGGCTCAACCGGCACTATCGACTATGAAGGAAGCATCGTCCAAAAGTCTGTCCTGGACGTTCCCGAAAATTCGAAGTCCAATATTGGATTCTCATGCCTTGTCAATTTCGCCCAAATGCCATTTTGGTACTACTCAGATTGACAAGCGACTTCGAGGATTTGCGTAAAACCGACTCGTGCCAATTCATGTTCAAGACTTCTCGACACATGAACGTCCTTGACTGCATGAAATTGCGAAGGATTGATTCTTATTTCAAAGTACACGATTACCAAAGATCAACATAGGGCCGTTCGCGGGTTCGATAACAGTAGACGAAATCACCTGTTATCCCATTATACTCTGTCTGCGAATCGACTTCTAGTCGTCCCTGAAATCGGCCTGCATATCTATAAGATCGTCCTTACGCAAGTCTCACGGTCAGGTCGTTTTCCCAGGTCAAGTTATTTAGTCACACGAGTTCTGTCCTCATTAGCCTTTCCCCTCAAGGTCAGTATCTCAGGAGTGATTAGTTCCGAGTGAGATTAACCAATAATGCATTGGCGAAATTAACGTTCATTCTTCCCTCAAAGGGCTCGAATTTCAGGATGTCACACACGACAACTCCTTCACTTTTGTCAAATGAATGCGACATCCCAAGACGCTTCGCCGACTACTCTTTTTAGTTTTTCGTTATGCACAAGCGGAAACAATTTAACTCCTAGTCAAATAATCAATCACAATAGGAATAGTAGAATGAACAAACACCATAGCAACAAACTAGTTCATTTATTTATTTACCAAATTAACCCCTAAAGGAACATCTCTAATTATAAGCCCATTAGTGGGCGAGTTCCTTTTTCCAAGCCTACAAAAAAATGCTAGGGTTGGGTTAATCTACTCCCTCAAAACTCGGGCCTAATACATCCATCAGGGATTACCAAAATGCAAAGACACATTCGAGTCAGGCTCCGTCGAGTCGTACTTAGAGAGATATGGGTCAGTTGCTGATAGGGCAGAATCGAGATTCATCATTGTCCCATCTGGAGGGTCTAACTCCATGGGATCCCAGTCCACATCCTTAAGGCCCAACCAAATAGGCCATCAAAACCACATAGAGGGCCGAATAGGATCTCGCCCTCCCTAATAAACCATGCCAAAAACCGATGGGGAACCCACATCCCCAGTCCTTTATCCACCCAGATGGTAGAAACATACTTCTTGTATAGGTGCACCCGTCTTGGGAATCGATGGATCATAACGATAGTCTTCCAATCCTTTGGGACCCCAAACTACATCGAGTGGTGTGCTATCTTAGGGACCTGAAATTGCTTAACATGATAAATGAGATATAATCTCAGTGAGTTATTGCCCTAAGCCCCGGTTAGGACATCAACTCACCTCGGGGTACCTATCTCACAATCAAATCCCTCAAGTAGATCAATGGCAAAACAATATTCATTTGCATTAGTTAATGACTTGATCTACTCGGTAATCCCATGAATAACATTGACAAGCAATCAACTCGCAAGTAACCTTACCTGGTTATGCCATACACTGCACAATAAGTACACATGCATATCACAATTAATGGACACCGCACTCTCAGCAATACATTAATCAACCGCAATCGAGTCATATCGTAGGCGATCTCACCTAGGTATTACCACACCCTGCACGGTATCAACTCAGGCTGCCATAATTAGTGCAATTAGCACATGCATAATCAAAACCAATGACAACATGTTTCTCATGCACCCCTGCATTTATGCGCGTTTCGATTATTAATGCCCTTAAGGGCCACAACCAAACTTTTGCCTATGTCTTCTGGCTTAGCTAGGTAATGCCTTGTCCTATCGAGCATAGCTGTGACGTCCTGAAATTCGAGTCCTTTTAGGGATGAGTGAACGTGAATTTCGCCAATGCATTGTTGGTTGATTCCGCTTGGACCCAATCATTTCTGAGATACTGACCTTGAGGGGAAAGGCTACTGAGGACAGAACTCGTGCAACTAAAGAACTTGACCTGGGAAAACGACTTGACCGTGAGACTTGCGTAAGGATGATCTTGTAGTCATGCAAGTCGATTTTAGGGACGAATAAAAGTCGATTCGCGGACAGAAATAATGGGACGACGGGTGATTCCATCTACTGTTATCGAACCCGCGAACGACCCTATATTGATCCTTGAAAATCATGTACTTTGAAATAAGAATCTATCCTTCGCAATTTCATGTCGTCAAGGACGTCCATGTGTCAAGAAGTCTTGAACGTGGTTTGGCACGAGCCGGTTACGAGTGAATCCTCAAAGCCGCCTGTCAGTCTGAATTATACCAAAATGACATTTGGGCGAAATTGACAAGGCATGAGAATCCAAGATTGGACTTCGAATTTTCGGGAACGTCCGAGATGGACTTTTGGACGATGCTTCCTTGACAGTCGACAGTGTCGGTTGAGTCGAGTTTTTGGCAAAGGGATTTTTGGATCGAGGAAATGAGCCTATGAGGACGTGGGCCAGGCAAGAGTAGTGTGGGCCACATGTCCAAGGTGGGATGGCCACCGTGAAAGACCGAGACAAACAAACAAGCCCGTTGGACCAAACCGAGCATTTACCCTTCCGAGCCCATTGTCTAAACTTGAGCCAATTCGAGCCCAATAAATTCCCGAGCCCGATCCTATTCATTTTCTGGCCCATTTCCTTTCCTAGGCCCGCCTTTCACTTTCAACCCAAGGGCACATTGGGAAATGTGCAAGGTGGAAATGACCATTTTGCCCCTAGATATTTTGAAGAAAAGTCAAAGGAAGAGAGAGAAGATGATGTCATTTGTTTGGGGGTTGAAGCAAGCCATTTAATGGCCTTGATGAGGTCTTCTAGAAGCCCTCACTTCACTCTCTCTCTCCCCTCTTCAACCCCGAAAATCGTAGCCCTCTTCCCCTTGCTTCCCCTTGCTTCTCCTTGCATTTTCTGCAGTTTCTACTTTGGACCTCTCACCGAAATTGGAGTTGTTCGTTGCCTTCCAGGTGGAATCTCGGGCCGAGCCACCTATTAATCTGATCAGCATAGGAAATCCGTACCAGCCATGTTGGCCAATCGCCGGAACTAGTCTCCGGCCGTCCCGTACAGCGGCCTGAAGTCAGCGGTCCTCCATCCTTCACTATGCAGCGTCTCTTGTGCAACATTGATTTTTCTTCCGTTTCTCTCCATTTTTGGCCTACCCATTGCCCACAGCAGCCACACACACCTCCCCCTTGACCCCCCGGAACCACCAACCACCGGCCACTAGCTCACCGGAGCTTCGGCCAGCTTGTTTTTGCTTCGGTTTGCCCCTGTCCTCCTTTTGCAGTGTTGTTTTCTAAAGTTCAGTGGGGAATCCGAGGTTGTTGCTACTGTGTTCAGCCCAGGATCGCCTTGGAGTGTCGTGGGAGAAGTCCTCGGGTGTCAGGTTCGTCGCCGCCGCCGCGCCCATGTCGCCGGCCTGCTTAACGGGTGAGTTTAGCTCCTAAACCCTATTTAATGCCTAAACTTGCTTAGGGTTGGGTTAATTAGTGCTAAGGGATAATTAAGATATTTAATTAAGTTCATTAGCCCTAAGATAGGTGGTTAGATTAAGGGTTAAGATTAGATTAGCTTAATCTTGTTTAATTATGCTTAATTATGCTTGATTATGCTTATATGATAATTAAGCTTGTTTAGCTTAATTGATTGATTAATTGTGTTTAATCAATGTTTTGTTTAATTTATGAATTTAATTTATTAATAATTGAATTCTGAAAATTACTGTTCATGGATTACTATTTATTGATACTGTTCATGGATTACTGTTCACGGATTACTTTCACGGAACTATTCATCCGGAAGTGAAATTGTGCATAATTTCATGTGCCTTGATCATATGAAGTGAATTTGATGTGTTGTGACATGAACATTCGCATGAATCATGTGATTTTCACAAAAAAGGGGAAAAATGGTTTTTCCGAGGGACACCGAAAATGAACCGCTTTTATGAGAAAGGTGGGGAAAATGGTTTTTCCGAGGGACACCGGAAATGGACTGCTTTTGTGAGAAATGATTTGAGATTTTATAAGCAAGCATGTGTGCATTAGCTAATGCTCAAAGATAATAAGTGGATTGTGATGGTATGCTTGTGTGATCATTAAGTTGAACCTGATTTATCGGAGATTATGGAAAGGGAGGGCATGGAAGGGCACGGTTGTGCCTCTGCAGAGGAAGGGCGCCGTAGCGCCGTTGCGCCTCGGAGGGTACGAAAGGGCACGGTTGCGCCTCTGTGGAGGAAGGGCGCCGTAGTGCTTCGGCCTGCACGGAAGCGCACGGTTGCGCCTCTGCGGAGGAAGGGCGCCGTAGCAATAGCACGAAAGGGCACGGTTGCGCCTCTGCGGAGGAAGAGCGCCGTAGTGCCGTTGCACCTCGGCCAAGTTGTAACCCTGTGAGGCAGTAATAATCGGAACACGTGTGGATGCGAGAGTGCATGAGAAATATGGCATCATTGGTTCCGATTATGCATGAGGTGATCACATCATGATTTATGGCACGGACACATGATTTTATAACGTGCAGGGTGTGGCAATGGCTAGGTGAGATCGCTTGTGACGCGACTCGCATGTGATTGATGAACTGCATCATCTAACGGCCATGTGCATTGTGTGTATTGTGCTGACTTATAACTTGCAGGGTATGGCATACCGGGTAAGGTTGCATGCGAACCGACTATGTGATTGTTGGTTGCATTGCTTGTATTGTATGAGGTTTTACATGCAGGGTATGGCATATCGGGTAAGGTTGCATGCGAATTGACTAATTGTTTGTTGGTTGCCCCTGTCTGTTGTTTGCTTGCGGGTTGCGGGTTGCGGGTTGCTGGTTGTTTGTTGTTGTGTTGAGTGAGGGGTGGTTCTGGAGAGATACCCCAGGTTGAGTTGGTGTACTAACCGGGGCTTAGGGGAAGAACTTGCTGAGATTTTATCTCAACCCGTCGTGGTTAACCTTTTTCAGGTCCTTAGAATGGCGCACCCGCAATGGAGAATCTTGCCCTCGCTTCTCCAATGATCGACCTAACGGAGTTGAGTCCGATGGGTCCGAGTGACCATGGTGTTGAACCCGAGGGTTCATTTTCTACAGTTGGATTAGCCTAGCCTAGTTCCTTTTTGGTTTGGCTTAGAGGATGGATCGTCCCCTGTTGTTGGGCTTGTAATTCGAAAGACGATCCTCCGTTGGTTAATCCAGTAAATTGTATAAATGAGTAGTCGAGGTTCTGCTGTTCATCCCTCTATCCCTGATTGATTGATTGATTGTTTGTTGGACTGGGGATGGTTCGTCTTCTGCTTGCACATAACGAAAGATTAAAATGAATGGTCGTCGATGAGTCTTGGGACGTCGCTTTCTATCGACCAAGAGAAGGGGTTGTTGCGAGCTCGAGAGTCAGGGCGTGACAATGGCTACGTCTGGAACTCTCGCCCAGACAACATTCCTGAAGGAGCATAGGTTCGGCCTCTATTGCAACCCACATCTGGACTCCCATCGGGATTTTCGATAAGTCGCACTTCGTCCCCCAAACTCCCGCCAGGGTGATGGGTTATTCTAGGTGACCACACGAGCACACCACAAACAAATAATTCAATGCATTGACCAATGCAGACATGGTACATGCTCAACATAAAAGTCTACAACACATTTTTATGTAAGAATTGGAAGAATAATTGCATGTGGTCATGTTTTATTCCAAAACCCGTCCAACTTTCATGCCTTATCAATTAACATACCATTCTCATTTTTCTTACAATGCTTGACATATATATGCCCAACATCTTGGGGTTTTTCCTTTTATATGTCCATACAACTGTACACAAACGTCAATGCATAATTATTAGAATAATCAAGCACTTGACAATTTTAATTAATCACACGATCAATACCTTCTTGATCCAAGTAACAATTCAACATGCTTTAATAAATACGGACTAGTCAAATTAGTCCCACAATTTAATTATAAATAATTGACACTATTCATAATTAAATTAAATTAATAATTATTAAAATAATTAATAATAATGACGAATTTAATAAATAATAATTAAAAAGAAATTAATTCTTTTTAATAAAATAATCCTAATCAAGATTATTCCACTAATAATGGATTACCCTAATTAACCACTATTAATTAGTACTAAGAACAATTAGCAAATTAATTAAAGTTAACCATAGTTAACTAACTTAATCATGTTTCCACCATGGTTAATCAACTCAACCCTAGTTAATTAACCCAACCTTGGTTAATTAACCTAACTATAGTCCACTTTTTGGGACAAACTTAACTATGGTCATCTTTCTAACCAACCTTTTAACTATAGTTAATCATAGTCAAATCCTAACTAAGATTAACTATAACATAATATCTTCTTAAGAAAATTTAACGGACTAATCAAGGGATTAGAGCATAAACTCATTTGTTGATCGGGCCGGAGACACGGGCGCAACGGCGATGGCGAGGGCTATGCATGGAGACCTCGGAAACATCAACACAAGGCAGCCTGGGGACGAAAATAGCAGCTGCAAGTGCTGCTTCCTTCTATTCTACTAGAAAACCGAACAAGACCAGGGGGATTAGTTACTAGTTGGGTTGACCGATGGTCCAACAAGTGGCTGGCCAGTATTCAGCGACTCCAGGTGGCTGGCTCGAGTGGCCGCGAGGCAGAAACAACAGCAGCTGGGCGTTTCCAGTCGGTACAACAAGGAGAAACAGAGGCGGACAGGAGGCAATGGAGATTTGGATGGCTGGCGGGTGGTCCAACGACCAAAACCAATGAGCGGCGACCACAGGGGGTACGGACATGGGCTCTCGATCGCTGCTACAGGTGGCTCAGGCAAGAAAGAGGTTGAACAATCAATGAAAATGGAAGACAGGAAGAAAAAGGAAGAAGAATAAGAGAGGAGGGGTGATCGGCCAAGGAGGGGGAAAAAAGCGGAGAGAGAGAGAATATGAAGCCCTCAACTCCTTCATCTAATCTCACTTCAATGCCCATCACTTTCATCCATTCCCCATGCAAATCTCCATCATTGCCAAAGACTTCTCTTCTTCTTTTGTTTTGCATTCATTAATGCCAAGAAGGCCATTTTAGTATTTTCACCTTGGGCTTAATTACCAAATTATCCTTAGGCTAAAGATGAGAAGTGAGCCTTAGAAATAGGCTAGAAATGAATAGGAATGGGTTTTACAAATTGTTGGGCTTGAATTGGGCTTAAAACGGATAATGGTTTAGAAATGGGTTAAGTGGGCTAATTGAGCTAAATGGGCCCACTTAACTGACTTGTGTGACGGCCCAAGCAGCGGTGCGCGGGGCGGAGTCCCCGGACGTGCATAGAGAGGGGCACGTCTCTTGTCCCACATCGCTTAGGGTCCTAGGCTAGTTTATAAGGTTTGCGTTCTGTAACCTATGTAACGTGTTTTTAGGCGAAGCCTAGAGAACAAAGCTATGTGGGCCTTGGCCCAAAGTGGACAATATTACATAGTGATAGGCCCGGGTCCTTACAAATGGTATCAGAGCCGACTTCCGACCACATGTGAGGCCACAGGATGGCCATGGAGGTGGGTCCTGTGCCCAACGAAAACGTTGTTCCCAAAGGGGGGAGAATGTGACGGCCCAGGTGACGGTGCACGGGTAGGAGTCCCCAGACGTGCGCAAAAAGAGGCGCATCTCTTGTCCCACATTGCCTAGGGGGAGTCTTGGGCTAGTTTATAAGGCTTGGGTTCTATAACTTGTGTAACACATTTTTGGGTAGAGAACAAAGCTGTGTGGGCCTTGGCTCAAAGCGGACAATATTACACGGTAATAAGCTCAGGTCCTTACAACTTAGGTCCATCTTGTAGCCGCCCACTATTGGGTGTGAGGCCGACTTGGGCCTTGCCTGACCTACTTCCTTGTGAGCTCCACTTTCCAGTCCATTAATCCTTTTTTTTCCATCAATTTGGGTTTACTGATAAACTCGAAGATTACAGAAGTATCATCCAAGGATTCGTCCCAAACGTTCCTAAAAGTCTGACATTTAAAATCGGATTATCATTCATAGTCAATTTCGATCGAATGCAATTTTAGTGCGTCTCGAACTAACGGGTGACTTCGAGGATTTACGCATTATCGACTTGTGCTTAATTCAGCCTCAAATCACGTTCAAGTTTTCTCAATACCTAGAAGACTTCGACTATCACAAAATTGCGAAAGATCGATTCTTATTTCAAAGTACACGGTTATTGGGAATTGACTTGGGGTCGTTTGCAGTCTCGATAATAGTAAATGAATTCACCCGTTATCCCATTATACTTTGTATGCAAATCGACTTCTAATCATTCCTTGAATGGACCTATATAACCACATGATTACCCTTACGCAAGTCCCATGATCGAATCGTTATCCCAGGTCAAGTTCTTTAATCGCACGTGCTCATTCCTCATTAACCTTTCCTATCAAAGTTAGTATCTCGAAAATGATCAATTTTAAGTGAGATTAACTAATAATGCATTGATAAAATTCACAATCATTCATTCCTCAATGGTTTGAATTTCAGGACGTCACACAAGTTTGTCGGTCCAACGGCTTGTTGATGACCACGTTAAACAAGGTAGAGTAAATCCAAGCCGAATCACATGTACACACAAATATTGGAAGATGCTCGACAATAGAGACTAGACGAACCCATCCATCGTGCTCTTGATTAAAGAAAAAATTCTTGGTTTCAAAATCCAATATCTTTGCACATGCTGCCACCACAGATTTCATAGTACCTTTATCATAATGACAAGAAACAAATCAATTAATGAATTGGTGTCCAGTCCACGAGTATCGAGGTGCCTCTTCTCTCGCAAATTTGCCATATAGAAGTCGGCATACTTTAAGCTAACCAAGATGATTAGAAGTTATGATATATTGAAATTGTGCATATAAAAAATAAGAGTAATCATGTGGTAAATTATTAAAGAGAAAACAACTACTCAAGAAGTCGGAACGCCATCTTGAGGAAGCCATTAAAGTTTGTCTTATTAGTGAGTGTATACAAAAGCTAATCTAATGAAAGGCTATACTTCATTTTCCATATGAGAAAATGAAAAACGAAGACCACATAGATGAAGGCCATTTGTCAAAGCTGGCATTATATGATGATTGCACTATGTTGAAAGTTAACAAAAACTAACCTAATGAAAGACAACTCTCCTAAAAAAAAATTATCAGAACGTTTGGTTGTGCTATCAGAAAGTTTTAGAACTTTATTATACTTTTATGACAAATTTTATGACTTTGAGTACAATTATTCCTTTTAAAAATTATCGATCTCAATATGAGTGATTATCAACTTTCACCAATTAAGTTATTAGCTAGTTTCGCATTGCCAACTCTTATTTTAGTTAGTTTCAAATGATCATTTTTTGTTGTTGTTAAATACCTACTTGTTGTATCTCTTATTTAAAAAACTTCTTCTAATTGTCACAGACTTTTACTTGGCTTTTTTTCTCAGCTGCTATAATTTATCAACTACCGTGTAAATGATCCAACATTTTTTTTGTTAGTGGCATATATCTCTAATATATAAGTAAAATGGCACTGTTAATGAGAGCTTATAATTAACCAATTCCTAAGACTTATTGAAGGGATAGAATAATTGCAGCATGCGTCAACAAAGACACTGTTAGGTGCTCCACAAACACCACATGATGGTTCATTCAACCAGTTTTCTTTATCATAATATTTTTCTTTAGAGGAAATCGAAAGTTCACAGAACTTGATATTTAACAGTTAGTTGGGGTGTTGATCACATGATCCTTTGAAATCACCTAACATTTTCTAACAAAAAGCAAATGATTGTGGATGAGCTCTTGCTGGCTCATTTATTGAATGGATTAGTTAAAACAACATATCCATTTTTGGAGCATCAACATATGTCACTTTATGTAAGTCAAATTCATCTTCTTACCCATTAGGACAGTATGTATGATTAACAATTTGATTATACCATGTTTTATGAGTCCACATAACTTTTCTTGTTCATAATTTCAATCTCCTAAAGACTTGAGTTATGTGATAAAAGAAATGTAAACTATTTATAAGCCACATATAGAGGCAACTCTAGTGAGATTTTCATGTTTTACCAATAGCGAAAATTTCTCATATTGTATTTTTTAGAATGCGCAAAGCAAAAGACTTGACAAGATTTGAACAACAATTTGTTTGCTTGATAATATACAATATAAAAATGATAAGGCTTCTTTTCAGGAGACTATAAATTACTTACAAAAGAAAAATCCTAAAACAAAGAATATTATTGCTATAATACGTCAGGATGTTTAAATGATCTTTGAAAAATTTGATATGATGGCAAATCTTCTATGTTATAATGAGAAGAATATAGTATAATTTTAATTTTTCAAATATAATTTTCATATTTTAATTTTTAATATATAATATAGATAATTTTGAGACAATACAATGAATATTTGTTACTAAAAAAATTAACACACAAATTTACCAAAACATTAGTGAGACGTCAATAGTTTTAGTTACGCTTTGAAAAACAACCGAAAATAATCATTCGATTTCCGGGCATAGCATTTGGATATCAGATGATGTTCACGTGTGTAGACCAAGTTTATGTAAGACCTCCTCTGGGAACAAAGCGGTTATAACCGTATAGGTAATCTCACACAGTCGGAGCCCACATAGATTAAAGACGGAGGAATAAACAAAAAGGTTGGATTCTTTAATTAATACCAACATCTAAAAAATCTGCCAGTAAGCACCCATCTAGTTAGTGAAACTCTTATTCGTTTTAATTTATATTTTGCAAAATATGTTTAGTATATGTATCTAGGGAATGATAAGCCTTCCCATAAAGTACTAAGCCTTTAGCATAAACATATCATTTCATCAAAAATTAACTTCATATCAAACTATTCATCTGGTAAAACCTGTATTCACAAATCTTTAAAATATTTAAACCATTTTCAACAGGAATTCACTTGTACTATAGATTTACCAAGTCACCTCATGTCACTCTCCACATGCCCCCACTTACTCTTTCCGGTCTTGTGACATAGAATGATACTTAAGGGGAAAAGCAAAATCACAGCTCAACATGTGATATTCGTCATTATTTCTGTGACATCAAGTAACAAGTAATGCAACCTTATAACTGTGTATCACCAATATGCATCGTGAAAGTCATACCAATGGATATTTTCAAAAACCTAAATTTAAATGGTTCATGGGCTTATATGGTGTTTTACTATGATTATGATAAAAAAACTGAAAGAGGCCGTGTGACGTCCTAAAATTCAAGCCCTTTGAGGGAGGAATGAATGTTAACTTCGCCAATACATTGTTAGTTGACCTCACTCGGAACTAATCACTCCTGAGATACTGACCTTGAGGGGAAATGCTAATGAGGACAGAATTCGTGCGACTAAAGAATTTGACCTTGGAAAATGACTCGACCGTGAGACTTGCGTAAGGACGATCCTGTAGATATGCAGGTTGATTTTAGGGATGACTAGAAGTCGATTCGCGGATAGAGTATAATGGGACGACAGGTGATTCCATCTACTATTATTGAACTCGTGAATGACCCTATGCCGATCCTTGATAATCGTGTACTTTGAAAGAAGAATTGATCCTTCACAATTTCATGTAGTCAATGACGTCCATGTGTCGAGAAGTTTTGAACATGAATTGGCATGAGTCAGTTACGCGTGAATCCTCGAAGCCGCCTGTTAGTCTAAGTAGTACCAAAATGGCATTTGGGCGAAATTAACAAGGCATGAGAATCCAAGATTGAACTTCGAATTTTCGAGAACGTCCGGGATGGACTTTAGGTCAATGCTTCTGCAACAGTTGACAGTGCCGGTTGAACTGAGTATTTAGGAAAGGGATTGTTGGACCGAGAAAATGAGCCTGCAGGGATGTAGGCTGGGCAAGAGCAGTGAGGGCCTCATGCCCAAGGTGGGATAGCCACCGTGGAAGACCGAGACAAACAAGCAAGCCCGTTGGACCCAACCGACCCCTTACTTTTCCTAGCCCGTTATCCAAACTCGAGCCAATTCAAGCCCAACAAATTCCTGAGCCTGTTCCCATCCATTTTCTAGCCCATTTCTTAGGTCCGCCTTTCATTTTCAGCCCAAGGGCAGTTTGGGAATTGTGCAAGGTGGAAATGACCATTTTGCCTTTAGATATTATTGGGAAGAGACAAAAGAAGAGAGAGAAGATGAGGTCATGTGCATAGGAAGTTGAAGCAGCCATTAATGCCATTAATGAGGGATTTTTAGCAACTCATTACACTCTCTCTCCCTTCTCTTGATTACACAAAAATCGCACAAGCTTTCTCCCCTCGTTTCCCTTCATTCCTGCTGTTTCTACTTCTGACCTCTCATCGAAATTGGAGTTGTTCATTGCCTTCTTGTTGGAATCTCGGCCCGTACCATCCACCGTTGTGCTCAGGAGAGAGAATCTGTACGGATGGAGTCGGTTGTTCATCGAACGGAGCCGTTGGCCGATCCGTACGGCGGCTGGAAGCCGGCAAGTCGCTAACTGCCTACTATAGCAGCAACTTTGCCCATTTCTGCCTTTTCCTTTTGTTCTCTCTCATTTTGACCAAACCACTACCCATGCTAGTCACCAGCAACTTCCCCTCGATCCCCTAGAGCCGCCGGTCATCGGCCACCAGCTCGCCGGAACTTCGGCCAACCTCTTTTTGCTCCGATCAGCAGCTTCCTTCTACTGCAATGTTGTCTTTTGAAGTTGTTTGTTTGAGTAGAGGCTATTGCTGTGATTCCAGCCCCGAGACCACCTTGGAGTGCCGTGTTTGAGGTCCTCGAGTGTTGCCCTTGTCGCCGCCGCCGTGTCCACGTCTCCGGCCTGCTTAACGGGTGAGTTTAGCCTCTAATCCCTTAGTTAGTGCCTAAACTTGCTTAGGGTTGGATCAGTTATTGTTAACGGCTATTTAGGATATTTAATTTAGTGTATTAGCCCTAAGATAGGTGGTTAGATAAATGATAAAGATTAGCTTAGCTTAATCTTGCTTGTTTATGCTTAATTGTGCTTAATTGTGCTTAATTAGGCTTAATTGAGTGTTATGTGCTAATTAATTAATTGCTTGATTAATGTGATTAATTGTTTAATTTAATGATTTATTTAATTTCTGCATTTAATTATTTAATTATTTAATTTTCTGAATTTATTTATTTAATTATTTTAATTTCGGAATTTAATTATTTAATTATTAAATTCTGAAATTTCACTATTCATGCACTGTTCATCCGAAATTAAAATGTGTGATTTCATATGTCTTGATTTTATGAAGTGAATTGAATGTGTAATTGTATGAGCATTCGCATGAATTGTTGGATTTTCATAAAAATGCGAAAAATGTGAATTGTCCGAGGGACACTAGAAATAGACCATTTTTATGAAAAGTGGGTTGTGACAATATGCTTGCGTGATCACTAAACTGAACCCGCCGTCTCGAGAGAGTATCCCTTGACATCTTTTGGAAAGTGCCGTCTCGGGAGAGTATCCTTCGACGTTCTTTGGGCATGTCGTCTCGGGAGAGTATCCTTTGACGTTCTTTGAGCATGCAGTCTTGGGAGAGTATCCCTTGACATCCTTTGGGGAAAGCTGTCTTAGGAGAGTATCCCCTGACGTAGTTGCACCAATAGACACCGGCGGGAGTTCAGTTGTGGCCTCATAGGGCAATAATAATCGGGACACGTGAGGATGCTAGATTGCATGAGGTGATCACATTATTATTTAGGGCACGCACGCATGAATTAATAATGTGTAGGGTGTGGCAATGTCCAGGTGAGATCGCTTGTGATGCGACTCGCATGTAATTGCTGAACTATATCATCTAACGGCCATGTGCATTGCATGTATTGTGCTGATATATAACGTGCAGGGTATGGCATACCAGGTAAGGTTGCATGTGAACCGGCTTTTGATTGTTGATTGACCCTGCCTGTTGTTTAATTGCTGACTGCTGATTGTTTGTTGTTGGGTTGAGTGAGGGGTGGTTCTGGACAGATACCCCGGGTTGAGTTGGTGTACTAACCGAGGCTAAAGGGAAGAACTCACTGAGATTTTATCTCACTGGTTATTGAATAACCATTTTCAGGCCTTTAGAATGGTGCACCCGCAATGGAGAATCCTGCCCCTGCTCCACTAGTGATCAACCTGACGAAGTCGAGTCCGATAGGTCCAAGTGACTGTGGTGCTGAACCTGAGGGTTCATTTTGTATAACTGAATTAGCCTAGTTTCTTTTTGGCCTGGCTTAGAGGATAGATCGGCCCTTTTTGTCGGGCTTGTAATTCGAAAGACGATCCTCCATTGGTTAATCCAGTAAGTTGTATAAATGAGTAGTTGAAGTTTCTACTGTTCATCCCTCTATCCCTGTTTGATTGTCTGCTTGGATTGGGGATGGTTCGTCTTCCACTTGCGCATAATGAAAGATTAAAATGAATGGTCATCGACGAGTCCTGGGACATCGCTTTCAATTGACCATGGTAAGGGGTTGTCGCGTTCTCGGGGTTCGGGGCGTGACATCCCCGTCGGTTTTGGTATCAGAGCGAGGTCAATACTTGGAGTGATAAGGTGTGTGGGATTTTTGGGATAGTGAGATGGGGATGGCTTTTATACTACGTGCTTGTAATTGCTTTTGTGGTTTTGTGTGGTGGCGGGTTGCTCATAGTCCAGAGTGATGAGCAATCCTGAGCCGAGAGCCCCTGGGTGTAGGGCAGCGTCTAGTCAGACCAGTGCTAGAGGTAGCGCACAAGGAGATCCTAGGTTAGGCGGGATCCTGCTGGCACTAGAGACCTTGATAGGACAACAAGCTGAGTGTTTCTGCTATAGTCCTTGTGGTTCCCCTAGTGAGAGGAGAGGTTTGTGAGAGACCGATGCCTAGGCTGGTAGAGCAATTCCTGAGACTAAAGCCATCGAGGTTCAATGGCGTAGGCGACCCTAAAGCTGTGACCCTTTAGATAAGGGATAGTGAGAGGACCTTTTTCAGTGTTGAGGTGTTCAGAGGAAGATCAAGTGCTACTAGTAGTTTATCAGCTTTAAAGTAATGCCATTAATTGGTGGGAAGCCACTCAAGGAAGAGTGTTCCTTGAAGGCACGGCTCAAATTTGGGGTGCCTTTCGTGAAGCTTTCAATGGGAAGTGCTTCTTAGACAGTGCGAGAGCATCAAAGATGACAGAGTTCCCACAATTCATTAGAATCGGATGTCAGTGAATCAATATGAGGCGAAGTTCGTCGAATTGGCCAAGTATATGTCGAGGTTAGTGGAGGACCCTTGGATAGGGTGAGATGTTTCAGAGATGGCTCAAAGCTAGAATTGAAAGCCCAGCTAGTGCCCTTGAACTTGAAAAGTTTTGATGAGATGTACGAGAGGGCCTAAATGATCGAGAAGAACATGAGTGAGAGGGCGACCGCATTTGTCTCACGGTTCGTGCCTAATAGAGACAATCGTCGGTTTGGAAAGAGACCGATGATGAGGAGAAGGAATCCCATCCCACCTAACAGAAAGAACTACGTGGGAAAGCCGACACCCAATGCCATGGGAGTTTGCCGAGTGTGTGGGAGGAGACATAGAAATCTCCCTTGTCCTTCAATGTCGCGAGGAAGTCATTGACTTGATTGCCATAGCAAAGTATGACTTTAATGTCATAGTTGGCATGGATTGGCTTACTAACCAACAAGCTATGGTGGATTGTCATGGAAGGACGATTCAGCTTAATCCAGTAGTGGGTGATAGTTTTGAGTTTGTGGGAAATCGAGGAGGACCCTCCACTCTTCTGATTTCGTCACTTGAGATGACTCAGTTGTTGGAATCTGGGTGCCAAGGGTATTTGGCATTGGTGGCAGTCACTATGGTGAAAGGATCAAAGGTGGAGAATATTGCTGTGGTACATGAGTACATGGATGTGTTTCCCTCTCTGGAGGAAATTGAGTTTGTGATTGAGTTGACTTTTGAGACTGAACCGATTTCCAAGGCACCTTATAGGATGGCCTTGTCAGAATTGAAAAAACTGAAGGTGCAGATGCAAGAGCTACTGGATAAGGGTTTCATTCATCCGAGTGCCGGTACTATTTGTAAGGAAAAAGGACGGTTCGTTGAGACTGTGCATTGATTACCAATAGGTTAATCAAGTGACGATTAAGAGTAAGTATCTGTTGTCAAGGATTGATGATTTGTTCGACCAACTTCAAGGAGCCTCGGTATTTTCCGAGATAGATCTAAGAATAGGCTATCATCAATTGAGGATCAAAAAGGAGGATATACCGAAAATAGCGTTTAGGACACGTTATGGTCATTACGAGTTCACAGTGATGCCGTTTGGATTGACGAATGCCCCTGTAGCTTTCATGGACTTGATGAACCGGGTGTTCAATAGCTGTTTGGACCAATTCGTGATTATGTTCATTGACGATATTCTGGTATACTCGAGGAGTCTAGAATATCACGAGAAACACCTGAGATCAGTACTACAGACCTTGAGGGAACATGAGCTATATGCCAAGTCTAGCAAATGCGAGTTTTGGTTATCTCGCGTGGCATATTTAGGTCATGTAATTTCAGGTGAAGGGATCTCTATTGACATAATGTTACAATCCCAAGAAACTTCGATTGGCTAGATACTACAGACGTTTCGTAGAGAAGTTTTCTGTGATAGACATGCCATTGACGAGGTTGTTACAAGTGCGAGCGTAGTTTTCAAGAGCTCAAGAGTAAATTGACTACTGCACCTATCTTGACAATACCGTATGGTTTTAGTGGGTACGAAATCTACAGTGACGTATTGTATGAAGGACTAGGCTGCGTGTTAATGCAATATGGCAAGGTGGTTGCATATGCATCTCGAAGTTAAGGCTTCACGAGCTTAACTATCTGACGCACGATTTGGAATTAGCGGTGATCATCTTTGCCTCATGTTCAACAACGATGGATGGAACTTCTTAAGGACTATGATTGCGAAATTTTGTATCATCCGGGGAAAGCGAACAAAGTGGCAGATGCGCTCAGTTGAAAGTCAACAATTGCACAGATGAGGGTACGAGAATGGATTCTTTTGGAGGGAGTCAAGGACTCAGATTTTAAAATTGAGGTTGGCTATCTCGTTAGTCTAATGGCCATTCTTTGGATGGAACCTGAGATGCAAAGTAGGATTAAAAAGTGCCCAAGCGACGGATCCTGAAATTCTTAAGATCCTGCAGATGGATCAAGCAAAGAGAAGTAGACTTTCAAGTGTCCAAGGATGAGACATTGAGGTTTTGAGGGCGATTGTGCGTTCCGAAAGATGCAGAGCTTAAGGAAGTAGTCTTATTGGAAGCTCATTGTAGTAACTATAGCATCCACCTTGACAGTATGAAAATGTACCAAAATTTGCAGCAGGACTTTTGGTGGAATGGCATGAAGTTGGACATCGCAAAGCACATGGCTAAGTGTTTGACGTGCCAACAAGTAAAAGATCAGCATTGTAAACCTAGTGGACTGCTGCAACCTCTTGAGATTCCCTAGTGGAAGTGGGAACACATTACGATGGATTTTGTGATGGGACTGCCAAGGAGTCAGCGAGGCAATGACTCGATTTTGGTAGTAGTTGACAGATTGACAAAGTTAGCTCACTTTATTGCCATCTGAAAAGATTTCACGCTGGATAAGTATGCAGAATTGTTTGTACATCAGATTATGCGCATACATGGAGTTTCGGATCGTGATCCTAAGTTTACGACAACTTTCTGGAAAAGTTTGCAGTCGGCCTTAGGGACGAAATTGCAATATAGTATGGCAATCATCCGCAGACGGATGATCAATCAGAAAGGATTTGAAGAAGTATTTGAAAGCCTTTAGTGAGATAAATGACATTTGATTTGCACTAATTTTCAAATGGTTGAGGCGAATTCTTGGTTTGGTTATTAAATGGACATGAAAAGAATGTTGAAAGAAAAATCGATGATTTGTTGAATTCGGATAGTGGTTTGATGAAATTCAGTGAATCGGATTTCAAGTGTCGATAAGTGACCCTGTGGAAATGAAGTCATGGGTTGATGAGCTGGAGAAAGTTTTGCACTTTGAGGTGCTCAGACGAGGTTAAAACTATGAGGCTTGGTATGGGACAGGCCAAAGCAAATAATACTTCTATGAGATGGTGTAGTTCGAAGATGCCCATAACGACTAATCCAACGAGGGCGGGCAGTGGTCACCGAGACTAGAGTGCCTGAGTAAGGAGCGACTCCTAGTAGGCTTCTAGGATGTTAAAAGGGGCAGAAATGAACTTAACTACGCACTATGCAAGAAGAGAGTGCTTGTGGGATAAGAGTTTATTGGCATGGTATAGCCGAAATATGGTCAAGTTTGTGGAACCCCAGTCTATGGAACGAGGTTAAGGAATTGGGAATCGCTGGTTCAAAATTTGGTTTAGCAGTTGTTGAATGTAATTCAGATTATTAGAGATAGACTAAAGACAGTTCAGAGTCGCCAGAAGAGTTATGCAGATAAGCATCATAGACCGTTGGAGTTTAAGGTAGGCGATCAGGTGTCTCTGAAAGTATCACCAATGAGGGGTACTTCCAAATTTGGCAAGAAAGGAAAGTTAAGTACGAGATACGTAGGACCCTTTGAAATTTTGGAAAGGATCGATGTTTTAGCATATCGTCTTGCGTTGTTACCGAAGCTTGCTCAATTACATGATATTTTCCATGTGTCCATGTTGAGAAAGTATGAATTGGACCTAACTCATGTATTGAATTTTGAGAAACTGGACATAGACGATAGGGTGTTGTATGTGGAGAGGCCAATACGAATAGAGGACCGTAAAGAGCAAGTGCTTCGAAACAAGATTATCACCTTGGTTAAGATGCTCTGGCAGCATCACGGGATAGAGGGAGTGACATGGGAAAGTGAGGAAGTGATGAAGCATCAACACCCCCATCTTTTTGAGGATTTGTCAGTGGTTGCAAATTTCGAGGACGAAATTTTTATAAGGAGGAAGAATTGTGACCTCCTGAAATTCAAGCTCTTTGAGGGAGGAATGAATGTTAACTTCGCCAATGCATTGCTGGTTGATCTCACTCAAAATTGATCACTCTTGAGATACCGACCTTGAGGGGAAAGGCTAATGAAGACAGAACTCGTACGACTAAAGAACTTGACCTTGGAAAACGACTTGACCGTGAGACTTGCGTAAGAACGATCCTATAGATATACAGGCTGATTTTAGGGACGACTAGAAGTCGATTCGCGGATAGAGTATAATGGGACGACGGGTGATTCCATTTACTGTTATGGAACTCGTGAACGACCCTATGCCGATCCTTGATAATCGTGTACTTTGAAATAAGAATCGATCCTTCACAATTTCATGCAGTTAAGAACGTCCATGTATTGAGAAGTCTTGAACGTGAATTGGCACGAGTCGGTTACACGTGAATCTTCGAAGCCGTCTGTTAGTCTGAGTAGTACCAAAATGGCATTCAAGCGAAATTGACAAGGCATGAGAATCCAAGATTTGACTTTGAATTTTCGGTAACGTCTGGGATGGACTTTTGGTCAATGCTTCTATGATAATTGATAGTGCCGGTTGAACCGAGTATTTAGGAAAGGGATTGTTGGGCCAAGAAAACAAGCCTATAAGGATGTAGGCCGAGCAAGAGCAATGAGGGCCTCACGCCCAAGGTGGGACAGCCACCGTGGAAGATCGAGACAAACAAGCGAGTTCGTTGGACCTAACCGACCCCTTACCTTTCCTAGCTCGTTATCCAAACTCGAGCCAATTCGAGCCCAACAAATTCCTAAGCCCATTCCCATCCATTTTCTAGCTCATTTCCTAGGCCTGCCTTTCATTTTCAGCCCAAGGGCAGTTAGGTAATTGTGCAAGGTGGAAATGACCATTTTGCCCCTAGATATTATTGGGAAAAGACAAAAGAAGACAGAGAAGATGATGTCATGTGCATGGGAAGTTGAAGTAGCCATTAATGCTATTAATGAAGGATTTTTAGCAGCTCATTACACTCTCTCTCCCTCCTCTTAATTACACAAAAATCGCACAAGCTTTCTCCTCTTGTTTCCCTTCATTCTTGCTATTTCTGCTTTCGACCTCTCACCGAAATTGGAGTTGTTCATTGCCTTCCCATTGGAATCTCTACTTGTGCCACCCACAATTGTGCTCGGAAGAGAGAATCTGTATGGATGGAGTCAGCTGTTCATTGAATGGAGCCGCCGGCCGATCCATATGACGGCCGGAAGCCAGCGGGTCGCTGACTGCTTACTGTAGTGATAACTTTGCCCAGTTCTGCCTTTTCCTCCGTTTCTCTCCCATTTCGACCAAACCACCACCCATGCCAGCCACCAGGAACTCCCCCTCGACCCCCTAGAGCCGCCGGTCACTGGCCACCAGCTCGTCGAAGCTCCGGCCAACCTCTTTTTGCTCCAACCAGCAGCTTCTTGCTACTGCAGTGTTGTCTTTTGAAGTTGGGTGTTTGAGTAGAGGTTGTTACTGTGATTTCAACCTCGAGACCATCTTGGAGTGCCATGTTTGGGGTCCTCAAGTGTCACCCTTGTCGCCGCCGCCGCCGCCGCGTCCACGTCTCCGGTCCACTTAACGAGTGAGTTTAGCCTTTAATCCCTTAGTTAGTGCCCAAACATGCTTAGGGTTGGATTAATTATTGTTAAGGGCTGTTTAGGATATTTAATTAAGTGTATTAGCCCTAAGATAGATGGTTAGATATATGATTAAGATTAGCTTAGTTTAATCTTGCTTATTTATGCTTGATTGTGCTTAATTAGGCTTAATTGAATGTTATGTGCTAATTAAACATGTTTTGCCTTAATTTCTTGATTAATGTGATTAATTGTTTAATTTAATGATTTATTTAATTTCTGCATTTAATTATTTAATTATTTAATTTTCGGAATTTATTTATTTAATTATTTTAATTTCGGAATTTAATTATTTAATTATTAAATTCTGAAATTTCACTATTCATGCACTGTTCATCGGAAATTAAAATGTGTAGTTTCATGTGTCTTGATTTTATGAAGTGAATTGAATATGTAATTGTATGAGCATTTGCATGAATTGTTTGATTTTCGTAAAAATGGGAAAAATGTGAATTGTCCGAGGGACACTAGAAATAGACTGTTTTTATGAGAAGTGGGTTGTGACAGTATATTTGCGTGATCACTAAACTAAACCCACTGTCTCGGGAGAGTATCCCTTGACATCTTTTGGAAAGTGTTGTCTCGGGAGAGTATACCTTGACATCTTTTGGAAAGTATTGTCTCGGGAGAGTATCCCTTGACGTTCTTTGGGCATGTTGTCTCGGGAGAGTATCCCTTGACGTTCTTTGAGCATACAATCTCAGTAGAGTATCCCTTGACATCATTTGGGGAAAGCTGTCTTGGGAGAATATCCCCTGACGTAGTTGCACCAATAGACACCAGCGGGAGTTCAGTTTTGGCCCTGTGGGGCAGTAATAATTGAGACACGTGGGGATGCTAGAGTGCATGAGGTGATCACATCATTATTTAGGGCATGCATGCATGAATTAATAACGTGTAGGGTGTGGCAATGGCCAAGTGAGATCGTTTGTGACGTGACTCGCATGTGATTGGTGAGCTGCATCATCTAACGGCCATGTGCATTGCGTGTATTGTGTTGATATATAATGTGTAGGGTATAGCATACTGAGTAAGGTTGCATGTGAACTGGCTTTTGATTGTTAGTTGACCCTGCCTGTTATTTAATTGCTGACTGCTGGTTATTTGTTGTTGGGTTGAGTGAGGGGTGGTTCTAGAGAGATACCGCGAGTTGAGTTGGTGTACTAACCAGGGCTTAGGGGAAGAGCTCGCTGAGATTTTATCTCACTGGTTATTGAATAACCATTTTCAGGCCTTTAGAATGGCGCACCCATAATGGAGAATCCTGCCCCCGCTCTACTAGTGATCGACTTGATGGAGCTTAGTCCGATGGGTCCGAGTGACCGTGGTGCTGAACCCGAGGGTTCATTTTGTATAGCTGGATTAGCTTAGTTTCTTTTTCGCTTGGCTTAGAGGATGGATCGGCCCCTTTTGTCGGGTTTGTAATTTGAAAGACGATCCTCCGTTGGTTAATCCAGTAAGTTGTATAAATGAGTAGTTGAAGTTTCTACTGTTCATCCCTCTATCTCTGTTTGATTGTTTGATTGTCTGCTTGGACTGGGGATGGATCGTTTTCCACTTGCACATAATGAAAGACTAAAATGAATGGTCATCGACGAGTCCTAGGATGTCGCTTTCAATTGACTATGGTAAGGGGTTGTCACGTTCTTGGGGTTCGGGGCATGATAGGTCGAGACCTCTTTTAATGAATAAAATAAATTTAAACCAATTGACAACAGTGTAATATCTGTGTGTGTGGGTGTACGCATCAAACAACACGACTTTCAGTTTTTGATGCAATAACTTTCATCACTAACATATATTCATTACTTTTTATTCTGGTAACTTGTCCATATTGTTGGAGTTTCAAGAATCATGTATAGGCAAATTAATATAAACGCAGCAGAAATAAAAATGAAATATTTCTATACATGTATCTCCAAATGCGTTGTTCGTGCGTTTTATTCAAAAATCTAAATATAAGAAGGGAGTTAAACGAATTATCTCTTGAAGCGCGCTTTAAACGAATTGGTTCGAATGTTCTTCAGTTCGAGCCCCACAAACGTCGGACCTTTAGTTTAGATACATCACCAATGGAAGTCGAACGAAGAGAGAACTTGCAGATAATCACCACTACGATTATGCTAGCAACGTTGTGGAGATAATCCTTCATATCCTTGATATTTTTAGCCACGTCCCAAATGAGAGAATCCTGCTTTCTCCTTTTTGTTTTCATACGCACACGCACAAAAATGCACACTCACCCTTTTTATAAGAATCATTCTACGAGCAGGAAACCACCCATGATCAGCAACTGTTACCGATCGTGGGACGACCAGCAACCGTTGCTAATCGTGTTATTCATGCCCACGATCAGCAATCGTTGCTGATCGTGTCTTTTATGCCCACGATCAGCAACCGTTGTTGCTGATCGTGTCTTGCATGCATGATGGTCAGCAACGATTGCTATAATTTTTTTTTTATTAAAAAGAAACCACGCACATGAGTGCATTGCACGTAGTTAGCAATTGTTGCTAACCGCGTGCATAATAATTAATAAATAAATTCCTAAAAATAAATAAAAAGGACATAATGTTTGTGTGCACATTTAGGGTACATTAAAATGTATCCACTTTGGGCATGCGTGTGCATCATATGCACGTAGTCTCATGACTATGATACAAATTAAATTAAATCCCATTTAATTTAATTTCATGTCGACTCAATGCGACTGCAATAATTGCAAACATATTTGCAAAATATTTCTCTCTTGTTCCATGTTATCCTAATTGGTTATGGTGTGTGACATCCCTAGGTTCATCACTAAACTGGTAGTAAGACTTATACTAACACATTAGTACTCCCAAAAGAATGAATTGTCCCAATTAATCTTTGTGTCCTACAAGCCATGATTGACATCTAGCAATATGTCATGGCTACCCAGATAGTGTGAATGCTTTAAGAACATAATGAACCTGTCAGTTTTGGCTACAGTGTAATTTAATCCCTCTACCTTACTATGCTCTGATCGAACAAAGACCATGGAATATTTGTCAAGTTACCAATTCGACCATATGCACAAATCTAATTGACATGCATTTGTTCAAGACATAAACAATTTATTCTCGATTATAACCCCGGCCGAGGATTTCAATGCATTGTCATAATTAGATTGCATAAGACATCATTATTATACCTTGCATATAACAAGGAGATAGATTCCATATTGCGTACATGTGCAACTTTGTATATGAACAAACTATGACTATCAGGTATAAAGACAGATCAACAACCCGGCATTATTTGCACCCGTGAACCATAGTTGTTCAACACACAAGTTAACACTGTGCCTCAGGTCTAAGGATTATTTACACAAGACCAAAGCGTGAACAATTAGACATTGACCACGCTAAAAGTTTCCATGTTGCTAATCATTCCATATGCATCACGTTCAGTGAACTTGTCTAATATAAACACCTATGTTCTAACTCAGGCATCACAATACCTAATGACTTGTGACTCATCATTCCCTTAAGTATGCATTACTTAATGGTGGAGTTAAGATCACACCAGTCTCAACAGGATTATAAATATCTACTCAATAATCTATTGACCAGGGACGGTTTAAAGATTCAGTCTAACTATGAACCCGTCACATATATTCTTGACATCTCAAGAATAAGTCTAGTTGCAACTGATCTTATGGAATCATTCATAAAATAATTGGACAAATGAATAAATACGTCATTGCCATTAATCAAATAATAATGATGATAGTACAACTGAAATCCCTAACATGTAACTATTACATAGTAGCTTTAGGGCATACATCCAACACATATCACTGAACCTACTCAATCCATGATTGCTACCACGAGCCATATTTCCATTAAGAGTGCTTTGAGTAAAAATCCTTGACTTTTTTTGATGTAAAACCATATGAGTTCATAATAAAGAAATTAGGAAAAGAATTTGTGACAATCCTCAATATGAAATATATCTTTTGGTATATCATCAAGTAGTTCAAAGGCTATTATAACACGGTTTAAAAACTATTTGTTTAATTTCTCATGAACATTCCCATATCCTAAATTTCTAATAGGTTAATATTGCATTTGTAAACCATTGGAGGTTGCCCCAGTGGCCATTCTTCCCGCATAAGAAAATGGAGACAGGGAGTTGAATTTCCACTTTCTCAAGAGGGGCAAAAAGTGGCGTTTAGTTTGAGGAGTGGAGTTTGACTCCTATCAACTGTAAAAAGACAGGGTAAGAATTTGAGAGTTAGTTAAGAATTAGAGTAGTATAGATAAAAAAAAAAAATTTGTGTTTGTTTACACACACATGATTTTCTAGATTCACCGTTTCTCACACGTTTGTCAGTCCAATGACTTGTCGACGATCACGTTCTTAGAGGTGGAGTAACCAAGTCGAATGACATAGAGGCACGAATATCAAAAGACGCTTCCCATTAAAGACTAGAAGAGCACAAACAAGCGGCTTATGATTAATTAAAGATTCTTGATTTCAAATTGCAATGTCTTTGCACATGCTGCCACCACAGATTTCATAACACCTTTTTGATGATGTCAAGTAATTAATTTATATCAGTATCTAGTCCACGAAGCTGTTATGCGGTCTTCAATGAAAATGTGTTCAGACCTATTAAATATCTAGTACCATACTTAAGCATCATGTTTGCCAAAGCTCTACTATTATTAATTGATCCAATATTATTTTGTGCTTGTACACTTGACTGTGCGTGTGATTGTATATCCCTTGAGGGTGGTCATGGGGTTAATCATTATACAGCAAGGGAAAAACAAATTAGAAGTTGGGGATGAAATTTCGAGGAAGCTAGCAAAATTGTTTTTATGATTGAGCCTATTACCTAGATCACGGGAATTGACTACCCTAAAGTTGTTTGTCGATTTGTGCAATAATCGAGCCAACTAGGACCAATACTGACCTATACTATTCACTACTTTTGTCAGCCACAAAGAAGCTTTTGTCACTCTGATGGTCTGAATAGTGCGATAGTATGTAGTTTTTAGTGAAAACAAGTCCATGTGTTCACACCTTTCGATGTCTTGGTCCATCCTTAAGCACCACCCTTTTCCAAAGTACTAAAAAAAATTCATGCGTCTTTGTCCTCTAGTATTAGAATAAATCAACAAGAAGATCAAGTGGTGAATGAACTGCCTAAAAACACTGTATCAAATCTCAAGCTAATAGGCATTGCTAATTGTCAAGCTCCATCATCCAATGGCTTTTTCATCGAAATCCGTAGGGATTTATGATGTGTTCTTGAGTTTTAGAGGCACCCTGCACAACAACTTCATCGCCCATCTCTACAAAGCATTAGACCATAATGGAATATACACTTTCCGAGATAGCAAGGAACTGAGGAAGGGAGACCAAATATCACAAGTGCTTGTGAAGGCCATTGAAGAGTCGTGCGTTGCACTCATCATTTTCTTTGAGGATTATGCTTCCTCATGGTGGTGCTTGGAAGAGGTAGTGAAGATTATGGAGTGCAAGAAGCAAAATGACCTCATTTGTCACGCCCCAAACCCCGAGCATGCGACAACCCCTTTTCATGGTCGATTGAAAGCGACGTCGCAGGACTCATCGACGATCATTCATTTTAATCTTTCGTTATGCGCAAGCGGAAGACGAACCATCCCCAGTCCAACCATCAATCAATCAATCAATCAGGGATAGAGGGATGAACAACAAAAACCTCGACTACTCATTTATACAATTTACTGGATTAACCAACGGAGGATCGTCTTTCGAATTACAAGCTCGTCAAAAGGGGCCGATCCATCCTCTAAGCCAGGCCAAAAAGAAACTAGGCTAATCTAGCTATACAAATTGAACCCTCGGGTTCAACACCACGGTCACTTGGACCCATCAGACTCGATTCCGTCAAGTCGATCACTGGAGAAGCGGGGGCAAGATTCTCCACTGCGGGTGCACCATTCTAGGGGCCTGAAAATGGTTAACCACAACGGGTTGAGATAAAATCTCAGCGAGTTCTTCCCTTAAGCCCCAGTTAGTACACCAACTCAACCTAGGGTATCTCTCCAGAACCACCCCTCACTCAACTGAGCCACAAACAACCAACAATCAGCAATAAAACCACAGACAGGGTCAACCAACAATCAAAAGTCGGTTCGCATGCAACCTTACCTGGTATGCCATACCCTACACATTAAACCTCATTCAATGCAAGCAATGAAACCATCAATTGAATAGTCGGTTCGTATGCAACCTTACCCAGTATGCCATACCTTGTACGTTATAAGTCAGCACAATACACACAATGCATATGGCCGTTAGATGATGCAGTTCATCAATCACATGTGAGTCGCGTCACAAGTGATCTCACTTGGCCATTGCCACACCCTGCACGTTATCAATTCATGCGTGTGTGCCATAAATGATGATGTGATCATCTCATGCATAATCGGAACCAATGATGCCATATTTCTCATGCACTCTTGCATCCACACGTGTTTCGATTATTACTGCCCCACAGGGCTACAACCGAGGCGCAACGGTGCTATGGTGCCCTTCCTCCGCAGAGGCGCAACCGTGCCCTTCCGTGCCCAAAAGACGTCAAGAGATACTCTCCCAAGACTGCATGCCCAACGAACGTCAAGGGATGCTCTCCCGAGACCGCATGCCCAATGAACGTCAAGGGATACTCTCCCGAGACTACATGCCCAAAGGATGTCAAGGGATACTTTCCCGAGACTGCATGCCCACAGAATGTCAAGGGATACTCTCCCGAGATCGCATGCCCAACAAACGTTAAGGGATACTCTCCCGAGACGGCGGTTTCAACTTAATGATCATGCAAGCATACCATCACAACCCACTTATTATCTTTGAGCATTAGCCAATGCACACATGCTTGCATATGAAACCTCAAATCATTTCTCACAAAAGCGGTCCATTTCCGGTGTTCCTCGGACAAACCATTTTCCCCACCTTTCTCATAAAAGCGGTCCATTTCCAGTGTCCATCGGACGAATCATTTTTCCCTTTTTGTGACGGTCCATTTCCGGTGTCCCTCGAACAAACCATTTTTCCCTTTTTGTGAAATTCACACGATTCATGCAAATGTTCATGCCACGACACATCAATTTCACTTTATATGATCAAGGCACATGAAATTATGCACAATTTCACTTCCGGATGAACAGTGCCGTGAACAGTAATCATGAACAGTAATCCGTGAACAGTAATTTCCGAAATTCAATTAATAATAAATTAAATTCAGAAATTAAATAAAACATTGATTAAACACAATTAATCAATCAATTAAGCTAAACAAGCTTAATTATCACATAAACCACACATAAGCAACAATTAAGCATAATTAAGCATAATCAAGCATAATTAAGCAAGATTAAGCTAAGCTAATTTTAATTACCTATCTAACCACCTATCTTGGGACTAATACAACTTAATTAACCCTCCTAAACCAGCATTAACACTAATTAAGCCAACCCTAAGCAAGTTTAGGCACTGAATAGGGATTAGGGGCTAAACTCACCCGTTAAGCGGGCTGGAGACGAACCCGACACCCAGGGACCTCTACCATGACGATCCAAGGTGGTCCCGAGCTCAACACAGCAACAACAACTCGGAATCCCCACTGCAACTTTGAAAAACTGCACTACTGGAGGAGGAAGAAGCTGATCGGAGTCGAACGGGCTGCCTGGAGCTCCGGCGAGCGGCGGGCCAGTGACCAACAGCACTTGGGGGTCGAGGGGGAACCACTTGTGGCTGGTATGGGCAGTGATTGGGTTGAAACCAAAGGAAAATGGCTGACATAGGTGGAACAAGCAAGGACAGGCGGAACAGTGACGGTCTGGCAACAGCCGGCTTTCGGCCGGAATACGGGACGACTGGAGGCTCCTTCCGGCGATCGGTCGACGCTGTATGAACGGAAATTATCTTCTGAATGTGATGGCGGGTAGCACGAGACGAGATTCCAACGGGAAGGTAATGAACAACTCAGATTTCGGTGAAAGGTCAGAAACTGAATATTGCAGGAAGAAGGGAAACAAGGGGAAAGGGGGCTGCGATTTGTGAGAGCTGAAGGAGGAGGAGAGAGAGAGCATTGAGGGCTTTAATTCAGCTTCATTAAGGGCATTAAATGCCTTCTCCAATTCCCCAAGCAAGTGACATCATCTTCTCTCTCTTCCTTCTGACTTTTCTTCAAAATATCCAAGGGCAAAATGGTCATTCCACCTTGCACATTTCCCAATGTGCCCTTGGGCTGAAAGTGAAAGGCGAGCATAGGAAATGGGCTGGAAAGTGAATAGGAACGGGCTCGGGAGGGTTAATGATCGGTTTGGCCCAATAGGCTCACTTGCTTGTCTCGGCTTTTCACGATGGTTGTCCCACCTTGGGCGTGAGGCCCACACTGTTATTGCCCGGCCCACGTCCTCGTAGACTCGTTTCCTCGGTCCAAAAATCCCTTTTCCAAATACTCGGCTCCACCGACACTGTCGACTATCAAGGAAGCACTATTCAAAAGTCCATCCTGGACGTTCCCGAAAATTCGAAGTCCAATTTTGGATTCTTATGCCTTGTCAATTTCGCCCAAATGTCATTTTGGTATAATTCAGACTGATAGGCGGCTTCGAGGATTCACACATAACCGACTCGTGCCAAACCACGTTCAAGACTTCTCGACACATAAACGTCCTTGACGACATGAAATTGCGAAGGATAGATTCTTATTTCAAAGTACACGATTATCAAGGATCGACATAGGGTCGTTCACGGGTTCGATAGCAGTAGACGGAATCACCCATCGTCCCATTATTTCTGCCCGCGAATCGACTTCTATTTGTCATTGAAATCGGCCTGCATGACTATAGGATCGTCCTTACGCAAGTTTCACGGTCGAGTCATTTTCCCAGGTCAAGTTCTTTAGTCGCACGAGTTATGTCCTCAGTAGCCTTTCCCCTTAAGGTCAGTATCTCGGAAATGATTGGGTCCAAGCGAAATCAACCAACAATACATTGGCGAAATTCACGTTCACTCATCCCTAAAAGCGCTCAAATTTCAAGACGTCACAATTCTTCCCACCTTAAAAATTCGTCCTCGAAATTTGCAATCACAAACAAATCTTCAAAAAGATGGGGATGCTGATGCTTCATCACTTCTTTGCTTTCCCATGTTGGTCCCTCTATTCGGTGATGCTACTGGATCACCTTAACCAAGGCAATAGTCTTGATTCAAAGTACTTGCTCTTTACGGTCCTCTATTCGTACCGGCCTCTCCATGTACGACACCCTATCGTCTACATCCAGTTCCTCAAAATTCAACACATGATTCGGGTCCGGTTCATACTTTCTCAACATAGACATGTGGAAAACATCATGTACTTGAGCAAGTTTCGGTGGCAATGCAAGATGTATGCTAAAACCCCGATCCTTTCCAAAATTTTCAAAGGATCCAATGTACCTCGAACTTAACTTTTCTTTCTTGCCAAATCTGGAAGTACCTCTCATTGGCGATACTTTCATAAACACATGATCGCCCACTTTAAACTCCAACGATCTACGACGCTTATCTGCATAGCTTTTCTGATGATTCTGAGCTGTCTTTAGTCTGCCTCTGATAATCTAAACTGCATTCAATAACTGCTAACCAATTTTTGAACCAGTAATTCCTAGTTCCCTGACCTTGTTCCACAAACTGGACTAGCAATTCGGCTGCACCATTCCGATAAAATCTTTTCCCACAAACACTCTCTTTTTGCACAGTGCGTAGTTCAGTTCATTTCTACCCTTTTCGACATCCTAGAAGCCTGTCGGGAGTCTCTCCTTGCTCAGGCACTCTGGCCCCGGCGACCATTTCCCCGCTCTCGTCGGATCAGTCGTTATGGGCATCTTCGAACTGCACCACGACTAGTCCCTTTTTGATATGCACCATCTCATAGAGGTATTATCCGCTTTGGCCTGTCCCATACCAAGCCTCACGGTTTTAACCTCGTCCGAGCACATCAAAGTGCAAAACCCCCTTTTTTTTTTTTTTCCAGCTCGTCAATCCATGAGCTCATTTCCATGAGGTCACTTATCGATACTTGAAATCTGATTCACTGAATTTCCATCGAACCACTATCCGAATTCCACAAACCATCGAATTTTCTTTCAATATTCCTTTCACGTCCATTTAATAACCAAACCAAGAATTCGCGTCAATCACATGAAAATTAGTGCAAACCAAATGTCATTTATCGCACTAAAAGCTTTCGAGTACTTCTTCAAATCCTTTCTGATTGATCGTCCGTTTGCGGATGTATGCCGTACTATATTGCAGTTTCGTCCCCAAGGCCGACTGCAAACTTTTTCAGAAAGTTGCCACAAACTTAGGATCACGGTTAGATCTAATCATCACTGGAACTCCATGTATGCACACAATCTGATGTACGTACAACTCTGCATACCTATCCAACGTAAAATATTTTCTTATCGCAACGAAGTAAGCTAACTTCGTCAATTTGTCAACTGCTACCCAAATCAAGTCATTGCCTTGCTGACTCATTGGCAGTCCCATCACAAATCCATGGTAATGTGTTCCCACTTCCATTTGGGAATCTCAAGAGGTTGCAGCAGTCCACCAGGCTTACAATGCTAAGCCTTTACTTGCTGGCAAGTCAAACACTTAGCCACATGCTTTGCAATGTCCAACTTCATACCGTACCACTTCTTAAGTTTTGCATCTTTCGGAATGCACAATCGCCCTCAAAACCTTAATGTCCCATCCTCGAACACTTGAAAGTCTGCTTTTCTCTTTGCCTAATCCATCTGCAGGATCTTAAGAATTTCAAAATCCATCGCTTGGGCACTCTTAATCCTACTTTGCAACTCGGGTTCCACCTTGAGAGTGGCCATTAGACTAGCAAGATGGCCAACCTCAGTTTTAAAATCTAAGTCCCTGACTCCCTCCAAAAGAATCCATTCTCATACCATCATCTGAGCAATTGTCGACTTTCGACTAAGTGCATTTGCCACTTTATTCGCTTTCCCTGGATGATACAAAATTTCACAATCATAGTCCTTAAGAAGTTCCATCCATCGTCGTTGAACATGAGGCAAAGATGATCGCTACTAATTCCAAATCATGCGTCATTGTAGATTTCGTACCCACCAGGACCAGACAGTATTGTCAGAACAGGTGTGGTAGTCAATTTACTCTTGAGCTCTTGGAAACTACGCTCGCACTTGTCCGTCCAATCAAACCTCTCCTCTTTCTTTAACAACCTCGTCAATGGCATGGCTATCGCAAAGAAACTTCTCCATGAAACATCTGTAATATCCTGCCAATGCCAAGAAACTTCGAATCTCAGTTACCGTCATAGGTCTTGGCCAATTCATGACTGCCTTGATCTTAGTCGGGTCAACGACGATCCCTTCATCTGAAATTACATGCGCTAAAAATGCCACGCGAGATAGCCAAAACTCGCATTTGCTAACTTAGCATAAAGTTCATGCTTCCTCAAGGTCTATAGTACTGATCTCAGGTCTCTCATGATCCTCTAGACTCCTCGAGTATACCAAGATATCGTTAATGAACACAATCATCAATCATTGGCAATGGATACTTGTTCTTAATCGTCACTTGATTAAGCTGCCCATAATCAATGCAAAATCTCAACGAACTGTCCTTTATCTAGTAACTCTTGCATCTGCACTTTTAATTCTTTCAATTTTGACAAGGCCATCCTATAAGGCGCCTTGGAAATCAGTTCAATTCCAGGGGCCAACTCAATCACAAACTCAGTTTCCTCCAGAGAGGGAAACACATCCATGTACTCTTGTACCACATCAATATTCTCCACCTTCGATCCTTCTACCAGTGTATCTGCCACCAACCCAATTCCCTTGGCATCCAGTTCCCAACAACCGAGTCACCTCAAGTGACGAAATCAGAGGAACGGAAAGTCCTCCTCAATTTCCCACAAATTCAAAACTACCACCCACTACTATGTTAAACTGAATTGTCTTTCCATGACAATCCACCGTATGCAATGGTTTCCTCGTGACCTAGTTTCGGGCGGTAATTCTTTTTGTTGGGTGGGATGGGATTCCTTCTTCCCATCATCAGTCCCTTTCCAAACCGACGATTGTCTCTATTAAGCACGAACCGCGAGCCAAATGCGGTCATTCTCTCGATCACGTTCTTTCCTATCATTTGGACCCTCTCTACATCTCATCAAAACTTTTCAAGGTCAAGGGCACTAGCTGGGCTTTCAATTCTGGCTTCAAGCCATCTCTAAAATGTCTAGCCCTATCCATAAGGTCCTTTACCAATCTCGGCGCATACTTGGCCAACTCGGTGAACTTCGCCTCATATTGATCCACTGACATCTAATTCTGACAAAACTATTGGAACTCTGCCATCTTTGACTCTCTCACACTGTCCAAGAAGCACTTCCTATTGAAAGCTTTACGAAAAGCACCCCAAGTTTGAGCCGTGCCTCTAGGGAACACTCTTCCTTGAGTGGCTTCCCACCAATTAATGGCATTACCTTGAAGCTAATAAGTCGCCAGAACCACTCTGTCTGACTCTGAACACCCTAGCACTGAAACAGTCCTCTCACTATCCCTTATCCAAAGGGTCGCAGCTTTAGGGTTGCCTACGCCACTGACCTCGGTGGCTTCAGTCTCAGGAACTGGCTCTACCAATCTAGGTATCGGTCTCTCACAGACCTCTCCTCTCACTAGGGGAACCATAAGGATCACAGCAGAAGCACTCAGCTTGCTGTCCTATCAAGGACTCTAGCGCCAGCAGGATCCCGTCTAACCTAGGATCTGCTTGCGCGCTACCTCTAGCACTGGTCTGACCAAACGTTGCCCTACGCCTAAGGGCTCTCTCTGCTCAGGATTGCTCATCACTCTAGACTATGAGCAACTCGCCACTACACAAAACCACAAAATCAATCACAGGCATGTAATTAAAAGCCATCCCTATCTCACTATTCCAAAAATCCCACGCACCTTATCACTCCAAATCTCGACCTCGCTCTAATACCAAAACCGACGGGGATGTCACGCCTCGACTCTCGAGCTCGCGACAACCCCTTCTCTTGGTCGATAGAAAACAACGTCCCAGGACTCATCGATGACCATTCATTTTAATCTTTCGTTATGCACAAGCGGAAGACGAACCATCCCCAGTCCAACAATCAATCAATCAATCAATGAGGGATGAACAGCAAAAACCTCGACTACTCATTTATACAATTTACTAGATTAACCAACGGAGGATTGTCTTTCGAATTACAAGCCCGTCAAAAGAGGCCAATCCATTCTCTAAGCCAGGCCAAAAAGAAACTAGGCTAATCCAGCTATACAAAATGAACCCTCAGGTTTAACACCATGGTCACTTCGACCCATCAAACTCGACTTCGTCAAGTTGATCACTGGAGAAGCGGGAGCAGGATTCTCCACTGCGGGTGCACCATTCTAGGGGCCTGAAAATGGTTAACCACAACGGGTTGAGATAAAATCTCAGCGAATTCTTCCCCTAAGCCCCGGTTAGTACACCAACTCAACCTGGGGTATCTCTCCAAAACCACCCCTCACTCAACCGAGCCACAAACAACCAACAATCAACAATCAAACCACAGACAGGGTCAACCAACAATCAAAAGTCGGTTCACATGCAGCCTTACCCGGTATGCCATACCCTGCACGTTAAACCTCATTCAATGCAAGCAATGAAACCAACAATTGAATAGTCAGTTCGTATGCAACCTTACCCAGTATGCCATACCCTGTACGTTATAAGTCAGCACAATACACGCAATGCATATGGCCGTTAGATGATGTAGTTCATCAATCACATGCGAGTCGCGTCATAAGCGATCTCATCTGACCATTGCCAGACCCTGCACGTTATCAATTCATGCGTGCATGCCATAAATGATGATGTGATCATCTCATGCATAATCGAAACCAATGATGCCATATTTCTCATGCACTCTTGCATCCACACGTGTTTCGATTATTACTGCCCCACAGGGCTACAACCGAGGCGCAACGGCGCCACGGCGCCCTTCCTCTGCAGAGGTGCAATCGTGCCCTTCCGTCCCCAAAAAACGTCAAGGGATACTCTCCCAAGACCGCATGCCCAACGAACGTTAAGGGATACTCTCCCGAGACCGCATGCCCAACAAACGTCAAGGGATACTCTCCCGAGACTACCCAAAGGATGTCAAGGGATACTCTCCCGAGACTGCATGCCCACAGAACATCAAGGGATACTCTCCCGAGATCGCATGCCCAACAAACGTCAAGGGATACTCTCCCGAGACGGCGGTTTCAACTTAGTGATCATGCAAGCATACCATCACAGCCCACTTATTATCTTTGAGCATTAGCCAATGCACACATGCTTGCATATGAAACCTCAAATCATTTCTCACAAAAGCGGTCCATTTCTGGTGTCCCTCGGACAAACCATTTTTCGCTTTTTGTGAAATTCACCCGATTCATGCAAATGTTCATGCCACGACACATCAATTTCACTTTATATGATCAAGGCACATGAAATTATGCACAATTTCACTTCCGGATGAATAGTGTCATGAACAGTAATCGTGAACAGTAATCAATGAACAGTAATTCGTGAATAGTAATTTCCGAAATTCAATTAATAATAAATTAAATTCAGAAATTAAATAAAACATTGATTAAACACAATTAATCAATCAATTAAGCTAAACAAGCTTAATTATCACATAAACCACACATAAGCAACAATTAAGCATAATCAAGTATAATTAAGCAAGATTAAGCTAAGCTAATTTTAATAACCTATCTAACCACCTATCTTAGGACTAATACAACTTAATTAACCCTCCTAAACCAGCATTAACACTAATTAAGCCAACCCTAAGCAAGTTTAGGCACTAAATAGGGATTAGGGGCTAAACTCACCCGTTAAGCGGGCCGGAGACGCGGATGCGGCGGCGGCGACGAACCCGACACCCGGGGACCTCTACCATGACGATCCAAGGTGGTCCCGGGCTCAACACAGCAGCAACAACTCGGAATCCCCACTGCAACTTTGAAAAACTGCACTACTAGAGGAGGAAGAAGCTGATCAGAGTTGAACGGGCTGCCCGGAGCTCCGGCGAGCGGCGGGCTAGCGACCAACGGCACCTGGGGGTCGGGGGGAACCACTTGTGGCTGGTATAGGTGGTGATTGGGTCGAAACCAAAGGAAAATGGTTGACACAGGCGGAACAAGCAAGGGCAGGCGGAACAGTGACGGTCTGGCAACAGCCGGCTTTCGGCCGAAATACGGGACGGTTGGAAGCTCCTTTCGGCGATCGGCCGACGCTGTCTGAACGGAAATTATCTTTTGAACGTGATGGCAGGTGGCACGAGATGAGATTCCAATGGGAAGGCAATGAACAACTCAGATTTCGGTGAAAGGTCAGAAACTGAAAATCGCAGGAAGTAGGAAAATAAGGGGAGAGAGGGCTGCGATTTGTGAGGGCTGAAGGAGGAGGAGAGAGAGCATTGAGGGTTTCAATTCAGCTTCATTAAGGGCATTAAATGCCTTCTCCAATTCCCCAAGCAAGTGACATCATCTTCTCTCTCTTCCTTTTGACTTTTCTTCAAAATATCCAAGGGCAAAATGGTCATTTCCACCTTGCACATTTCCCAATGTGCCCTTGGGCTGAAAGTGAAAGGCAAGCCTAGGAAACGGGCCAGAAAGTGAATAGGAATGGGCTCGGGAATTTGTTGGGCTGAAATTGGCTCATATTTAGACAACGGGCTCGGGAGGGTTAATGATCGGTTTGGCCCAACGGGCTCACTTGCTTGTCTTGGCTTTCCACGATGGTTGTCCCACCTTGGGCGTGAGGCCCACACTATTCTTGCCCGGCCCACGTCCTCGTAGACTCGTTTCCTCGGTCCAATAATCCCTTTTCCAAATACTCAGCTCCACCGACACTGTCGACTATCAAGGAAGCACCGTCCAAAAGTCCATCCCGGACGTTCCCGAAAATTCGAAGTCCAATATTGGATTCTCCTGCCTTGTCAATTTCACCCAAATGTCATTTTGGTATAATTCAGATTGACAGGCAGCTTCGAGGATTCACGCGTAACTGACTCGTGCCAAACCACGTTCAAGACTTCTCGACACATGGACGTCCTTGACGACATGAAATTGCGAATGATAGATTCTTATTTCAAAGTACACGATTATCAAGGATCGACATAGGGCCGTTCGCGGGTTCGATAGCAGTAGACAGAATCACCCGTCGTTCCATTATTTCTGCCCGCGAATCGACTTCTATTCATAACTGAAATCGGCCTACATGACTACAGGATCGTCCTTACACAAGTTTCACGATCGAGTCATTTTCCTAGGTCAAGTTTTTTAGTCGCACGAGTTATGTCCTCAGTAGCCTTTCCCCTCAAGGTCAGTATCTCGGAAATGATTGGGTTCGAGCGAAATCAACCAACAATGCATTGGCGAAATTCACGTTCACTCATCCCTAAAATGGCTCGAATTTCAGGACGTCACAAACAACCTCTGCTCAAACCCCAAACTTCAAAGGACAGCACTGCAATAGGAGGAAGCTGCTGGTCGGAGCAAAAACAAGCTAGCCGAAGCTCCGGTGAGTTGGTAGCCGGCGACCAGAGGCTCCAGGGGGTCGAGCGGGAGTTGTGGGTGGCTGGTGTGGGCGGTGGTTAGGTCGAAAATGGAGGAAAATAGGTCAAAAGGCAGAACACAGCAAAACTGGTCACTACAGTGACGGCCCGGCGAGCAACCAGCTTCCGGCTGCCGTACAGATCAGCCGGTGGCTCCGTCTGATGAACGGCCAATGCTATCCGTACGTATTCTCCCTCCTGAGCGCAACGGTAGGTGGCATGGCCTGAGATTCCACCGGGAAGGCAATGAACAACTCAAAATTCGGTGAGAGGTCAGAAGCTGAAATTTCTGAAACTAAGGGAAAACAAGGAGAAAGAGGTGTGCAGATTTGAGGGCTGAAGAGGAGGAGAGAGAGGGAGATGAGAGCTGGAGATAGGCCTCAATTAAGGCCATTAAATGCCTTCTCCAATTCCCAAAGTAAGTGACATCATCTTCTCTCTCTTCTTTTTGACTTTTCTTCAAAATATCCAAGGGCATTTTGGTCATTTCCACCTTGCACAATTCCCAAACTGCCCTTGGTCTGAAAATGAAAGGCGGGCCTAGGAACGGGCTCGGGAATTTGTTGGGCTCGAATTGGCTCAAGGTTAGACAACGAGCTTGGAAGGGTAAAGGGTCGGTTTGGCCCAACGGGCTCACTTGGTTGCCTCGGGCCTTCCATGGTGGTTGTCCCAGCTTGGGCGTGAGGCCCACACTGATCTTGCCAGGCCCACATCCTCATAGGCTCATTTCCTTGGTCTGAAATCCCTTTCTCTAAAACTCGGCTCAACCAGCATTGTCGACTGTTGAGGAAGCATCGTCCAAAAGTCTATCTCGGATGTCCCCGAAAATTCGAAGTCCAATCTTGGATTCTCATGCCTTGTCAATTTCGCCCGAATGCCATTTTGGTACTATTTGGACTGACAGGCAGCTTCGAGGATTCATGCGTAACCGACTCGTGCCAATTCACGTTCAAGACTTCTCGACACATGGACATCCTTGACTACATGAAATTGCGAAGGATCCATTCTTATTTCTAAGTACACGATTATCAAGAATCGGCATAGGGCCATTCGCGGGTTTGATAACAGTAGACGGAATCACCCGTCATCCCATTATTTCTGTTCGTGAATCAACTTCTAGTCGTCATTGAAATCGGCCTGCATGACTACAGGATCGTCATTACCCAAGTCTCACGGTCGAGTCGTTTTCCCAGGTTAAGTTCTTTAGTCGCACGAGTTCTGTCCTCATTAGCCTTTCCTCTCAAGATCAGTATCTCAAGAGTGATCAGTTCCGAGTGAGATCAACCAACAATGCACTGGTGAAATTAACGTTCATTCATCCCTTCAAGGGCTCAAATTTCAGGATGTTACATCATTGTTCTACTAGTGTTTTATAAAGTGGACCCAAGAGAAGTGAGAAAGGGGAGAGAGTTATGCAAGAGCTCTAGCTAAACATGAGTCGAAGTTCTGGAAGGATTTGGAGAAAGTGAACAGATGGAAGAAAGCTCTTTTCAACGCCAGTAGCTTGTCTGAGTGGCATTTCAATGTTGGGTAAGTTGTCTCAAGTTCAAATTTTGTGTAAGAAGCTAATCTTTACTAGTAATTGTAAAGGCTATTTGTATAATAACACATAAATAAATATATCAACACAAACATGATTGTAAGTATATGTATAGGTGCTTCATCCTACAATTCCTGAATTTTCTTAAATCGCTTAACTTAAAGTTAATGATTTTATAAAAGAGTTGGTAAATCTAAGTGTATTTAAGAAAGATAAATAGTAATTGTGAAATATAATAAAATTTGATAAATAAAGAAAAATAAATGTGGAAAGTAACTCAAACGAGAATTGATAACTTAAAATTAGTTGGTAACTTATTTGAAGAAATATTGGTAACCACTCTAATTATGGTTGACAATTTCTAAGAGGGATAAAGTCACAAAAAACCCATACTATGTCCAACGCCATACATTTAACTTAAAATTTTTATTGTGACATAAAAAAAATCTCAAATCTATACCTATATGATGTACATGGATGCCAAAAGCAAAAGGTGTTGACATGGCACCCACATGGCTAGAGTGAAATAAACATGATGTTGCTTTTTCTGAAAAATTATCTAAGGAGACCATGACGAGGGTAAATGTGTCATATATTTATAAGTTTGGAGTTTTTTAGATGACATGAGAAAGTTTATGGCAAATGTGTCACATTAAGTATAGTTTGGAGTTTTTGATGTACAAAAAACAACGTTCAAGGTAAATATGTCACAGTAGGTATAGTTTAAGATTTTTAGTTTCTTTTCTCTTTTGTAAAATGAGTTGGTGAGTAACTAAAATGAGAACTCGCAACCCAATGAAACAGTAAGTAAATGAAAGGAACAAGTAACATTGGGAAGTAGCTTGAGGGAGAGTTGGTAACCCAAAATTAATACGTAATTATTTCATGTAACAATGTTCGGAAAGTCACTCTAATTTATGTCAATTATTTCATATAAAAATAACTTTGATGTTGTAAGTTATGCAAATCTAATTTGGTCAGTTCATACAAAATTGATAGTTTGCAAATTGTAATAAAAGGTTGGTGCTTTCGTAAAAGTGTTGATAAGTTACTAACAGGTAATGTGAAAAGGAAAAGTCACAAACCTTTTTTCCCGACATTTTCTGGGCACTTATTAACATTTATTAAAATTCACCGACACCAAAAAAAAAAAAAAACCTATTTTTAGGCGTCGAACAGTAGAATTCTGCCTTTGGCTTTTGTTAAGCCCTTTGTCATTCATGTAAGGTCTATAAATCTTTCGTGTGGATCCTCGTTGCTCTCCTCAAAGTGTAATTAGACATTAGGACTACAGATTTTCACGTTTCATTTTATCCGTGGGTTCATTTTATCCGTGGGCTATTGAGGTCTTAACGTTTTATTTTTGTAAATTGAGTTCTACAGATTTAAACTCGTTATCGGTGGCATTTTGAGTTCAAAAAATCACACGCAACTATCCATAGTACAAACACCTTGCCTTTTCCAATAATTAAAAATAGACACTGGGAGGACTTCATCAGCTGAAAATGTACCGACTCGTTGGAACAAAATAAAAGATTAAAACTTGGATCGACCAATGAACAAAATGTTAAGTAGTATAATTAAACTTACCCCATTCCCTCGGGAGGAATAAAAAAGTTCGCAATGCTTGATACAGGATAATTAGTGTTTACAGGTCATGTAAGGCAATTACATCATGCTTCAGTGTATTTAATTTTGGAATCAAAATCATAATCACCGTTTAAAGTCCTAAATAGCGCTTCATAATTAAGCGTATAAATAAATCATATATAACAATTCAACAAGGAAAATAAGAATTCATCATGTATAAATCAACAGAACATGAATCGCTTGGATAATTAAAAGTTAAAAGCTCGAACTGAACTAATTTTGATTGGTGTGGAGCTCTTGCAGTTCTGGTTCAACTCCGTGGGAATACATCTTGTTTTGGTTGTCATCGTCTGAAAATATAGCACTGATTTTTCATTGGTAGCAGTGTGTGCTAATTATCTGCATATTCAAATTGCTAAAATGATTCTAAAACTTGTTTTTCTGTTGTTGTCAGAGATGAGTCAAAGCTTATACAAGAAATTGTGAGCAAGATCTCCACTTACCTAGACCGTCCTTCGTGTGTTGCTAAGCATCCGGTTGGCATATATTCCTGAGTTGTTAAGTTGAAATCGATGTTAAATCTTGAGTATAATGATAGTGTTCTCATGGTGGGATTATGGGGACAAGGAGGTTTAGGGAAGACATGTTTAGCAAAAGCTCTTTACAATGCTATGTTCAGAAAATTTGAGGGCACATGTTTTCTAGCAAATGTTCAAGAAACTTCAAAAGATAGCTGGGGTTTAGTTACTTTGCAAGAAATAATACTAAATGATATATTATTATTGCAACCAAGATTAAAAGTGTCCAATGTTGATGAAGGTATTAGTCTTATACAACGCAGACTTGGTTGGAAAAAGTTCTTCTCATCCTTGATGATGTGGATGCTTTGCACCAATTGGATGCTTTAGCAGGAGAAGGCAAGTGGTTTGGTAATGGAAGTAGGATCATCATTACTACTAGAGATAAACAATTGCTAACTTCTCATCGCATAAATCAATATCATGTGTATGAAGTTGAAGCACTAGATAATAGTCAAGCTCATGAATAGTCAAGCTCATGAGTTGCTTAGTAAGCACGCTTTTTAGATGCACCAAATCAAAATAGATTTACTATGCTAAAGGCGGTGTTTGGTTCCTTATTATGTGGTACAACAGAAGGAGGTATGGGAAAGTACGCTAAAGAAACTTTCTAGGAATCAACTTTCTAGGAATCCTAACAAAACTGTAAATAATGTGCTCAAAGTGAGTTTTGATGGACTAGATGAAAATGAGAAAGAGATATTTCTCCACATTGCTTGCTTTTTCAAGGGGTGGACAAGAGAGCATACAAAGAAAGTTCTTGACAGTTGTGATCTTGAGACAGTCGTAGGATTTGATATTCTCATTAAGAGGTCCTTGATAAGCATTGAGAATGAAATCCTAAAAGTGCATGACTTGATTCAAGTGATGGGTATAGATATTGTGAAGCAAGAATGTCCTAATGATCCTAGAAGACGCAGTAGACTATGGTTGTATGATGATGTTGTTGATGTTTTGTCATATGATATGGTAAGACTTGTGAACAGGATCAAAATTATGCTACTAATTTTTTACTCTAATTACTGAAAATGCATAATCTAAATTAGTCATGTATTTACAGGGAGATTGTGTTGTAAAAGCCATAGTGTTGGCACTACCTAAGCCAACAGAGATTTGTATTGGTCCCGATGCTTTTACGAAAATGAGAAGGCTAAGATTGCTCATCTTGTTCAATGTGCATGCTTCTTTACGAGGTCCTATATTTCTTCCTAGTGAGCTTAGATGGTTTGAATGGCCTGGATGTACTTGCCGGATTCCAGAATTTTCCTTTGGCCCAAAGAAATTAGTGGGACTTGATATTAGCAAAGGCAATACCATAGGAGTTCTAAAACAATTTAAGGTGAGCATTTACTAACATAGACCTTTTTATTATCTACTGAATCTGTATATGTAGATGCGAATTATATGTACTAGGACACAAAAGGAATTGGTGTTCTGTTTCAGGCACCACTTCGCTATTTTCTTTCAAAATGACCCTGATTACTTGTGTTATTGATATTTTCACGTGCAGCAAAATGGGCATTTGCAAAATTAAGCGATAAAATTTATTAGAAATACTCAATGGAAACAACTTTGTTAATAAAATACACTATACAAAGAAATGTATACAATAAGGAAAGAGAAAGATACCGCAAGATTTGAGATTTTTTTATGAAGGCGATTACATCATTAGAAAATTCCAATTTTCATATTCAAATATGTGAGAAATAAAAAATAAAATAATCAATTCCATGTATATGTCCATGGTATAATACCTGCAGAATAAGTAATTGAGGATACTTGATTGAAGGAATATAAAAAAAGAAAAAGATTGAAATATTTCAAAGTACGAGATCATCTTTACCTTATATATAGTATAGATAAAGTTTACAATATTTAAATCTAATATCCCTAACTATCAACATAAATATATTTGAAAATCACATCAAACCTACCTAGTGAAGAAATTCAAAATGCAATTTGTTTTCGGTTGTTTAGATATAAACTTTTTTATTTTATAGAAACATTATTTAGTGATAGTGTCACACCCCGACTCTTGAGCTCATGGCAACCCCTTCTCCATGGTAAATTGAAAGCAACGTCCCAGGACCCGTCGACAACCATTCATTTTATCTTTCGTTAAGCACAAGCGGAAGACGAACCTCCCCAGACAAACAAACAATCAAACAAGGATAGAGGCATGAACAGCAATGACAACAACAACTACTCATTTATACATCTTACTGGATTAACCAATGGAGGATTGTTTTATGAATTACAAGCCCGACAAAAAGGGCCGATCCATCCTCTAAGCCAAATCAAATAGAAACTAGGCTAATCCAATTAAACAAGAAGAACCCTCAGGTTCAGTACCATCATCACTCGGACCCATCGGACTCAATCTCCATCAGGTCGATCACTAGAGAAGCGAAGCAGGATCCTCCATTGCGAGTACACCATTCTAGGGGCCTGAAAATGGTTAACCATGATGGGTTGAGATAAAATCTCAGCGAGTTCTTCCCCAAGCCCTGGTTAGTATGCCAACTCAACTCTGGGTATCTCTCCAGAACCACCCCTCACTCAACCCCACAACAGACAGCCAAAACCAAACAACAGCCAACAACAGACAGGGCAACCAACAATCATACAGTTGGTTCGCATGCAACCTTACCCAGTATGCCATACCCTGCACGTCAAATCTCAGCACAATACACGCAATCAAGGCACATGGCCGTTAGATGATACAGTTCATCACTCACATGTGAATTGCGTCACAAGCGATCTCACCTGGCCATTGCCACACCCTGCACGACTGTCAACTCATGCGTGCGTACCACAAATCATCACGACATTAAGAGCATGCGAATAATCAAAGCATCTTACACAATTTTCTCATGTCTCACACTCATACATGCTCTGATTATTAACACCCTCTCCTGGGCCAACGGCACAACCTTATGGTTGGCGGTTCCTAGCTAAACCAGCTTCATCCTCTTTACCTCGAGGCACGGTGACGTTAGGGGTCATCCCTTCCCTCTGGCGGCATTCCCGAAGGAGCACAAGACCCGCCCACTACCGCAGTCCCTTCACATGTCCCTCGTCGGGCATCCGACTGAAGTTAGGCAACCAAACAGCCACGACACAACCCCATAAGGATTGGCGGTCTTCCGGCAACGCCAGGGTTCCCTCTCTTAATGTGATCATGCAACACATCATCAAGCAATCCATTTATATCTTTGCTCTGTCGTGAATGCAATATCGCTCATGCTCATGCGACATGCCATTTCTAAAGCCCCACGCAATATGTCATGCGATTTCACTCGACAATTCCAAAATCCAACCAACACTCGATCACGCATTTCATCAATATTCATGAGTATAATTAACAATCAGCACTTCAATTAATCACAACAATCAAGAGCACATCAAATTGAGCGTGAACAGTAATTATGAACAGTGATTTTTCCGAAATTCAATTAATTAAAACATTTAATCTAGAAATTAAAAAAACATTAATTAAAACAATTAATCAATCAATTTAAGCAAATCATGCTTAATTAAACACATAAGCACAATTAAGCTCAATAAGCACAATTAAGCTAATCTAATCTTAACCATCTATCTAACCACCTATCTTAGGGCTAATACAACTTAATTAAACCCCTTAAACCAAGATTAACACTAACTAACCAACCCTAAGCAAGTTTAGGCACTAAATAGGGATTAGGACCTAAACTCACCCGTTAAGCGGGCCGGCGACACAAACGCGGCGGCGGCGACGAACCCGACACCTGGGGACCTCTACCACGACGATTCAAGGTGGTCCCGGGGCTGAGAACAGCAGCAACAAACTCGAAATCCCCACTGCAACTTTGAAAAATTGCACTGCTGGAGGAGAAAGAAGCTAATCGGAGTTGAATGGGCTGCCCGAAGCTCCGACGAGCAGCGGGCCAGTGACCAACGGCACCTGGGGGTCGAGGGGAACCACTTGTGGCTGGTATGGGCAGTGGTTTGGCTGGAATGGGAGAAAAACGGGGGAAAAGGCGGAATAAAGCTGCTGCAGGCGGAACAATGACGGTCCGGCAAGCAGCAACTTTAGGCGGCCGTACGGCACGGCCGGCAGCTCCATTCGGCAAACGGCCAATGCTATCTAAACGGTTTTCGTCTTCCAAACACAATGGTGGGTGGCACAGGACGAGATTCCAATGGGAAGACAACGAACAACTCAGATTTCGGTGAAAGGTCAGAAACTGAAATTTCAGGAAGGAAGGAAAACCATGGGAGAGAAGTGTGCGGTTTTTGAAGAAGATGAAGAGGAGAGAGAGAGTGAAGTGAGGGCTGGAGATAGGCCTCATTAAGGCCATTAATGCTTGCCCCCACTTGCCAAGCAATTGACCTCATCTTCTCTCTCTTCCTTTTGACTTTTCTTCAAAATATCTAAGGGCATTTTGGTCATTTCCACCTTGCATATTTCCCAATCTGTCCTTGGGCTGAAAATGGAGGACGGGCCTAGGAAAAAGGCCGGAAAATAAATAGGAACGGGCTTTGGAATTTATTAGGCTCGAATCGGCTCAGATTTAGACAACGAGCTCGGAAGGGTAAAGGGTCGGTTTGGCCCAATGGGCTCACTTGCTTGCCTCGGGCCTTCCATGGTGGCTGTCCCACCTTAGGCGTGAGGCTTACATTGTTCTTGTTCGGCCCACGTCCTCGTAGGCTCGTTTCCTCGGTCCGTAAATTCCTTTTCCAAATACTCAGCTCAACCAGCACTGTCGACTGTCTAAGAAGCATTGTCCAAAAGTTCTTCTCGAACGTTCTCGAAAATTTGAAGTCCAATATTGGGTTCTCGTGGCTTGTCAATTTCGCCCGAATGCCATTTTGGTACTACTCAGACTGATAGGCGGCTTTGAGGATTCACGCATAACCGACTCGTGCCAATTCACGTTCAAGACTTCTCGACATATGGACGTCCTTAACTACATGAAATTGCGAAGGATCGATTCTTATTTCAAAGTACACGATTACCAAGGATCGACATAGGGCCATTCACGGGTTCGATAACAGTAGGCGGAATCACCTGTCGTCCCATTATGTTCTGCCCACGAATCGACTCCTATTCGTCCTTGGAATAAGCCTGCATGACTATAGGATCATCCTTACGCAAGTCTCACGGTCGAGTCATTTTCCCAGGTCAAGTTCTTTAGTCGCATGAGTTCTATCCTCATTAGCCTTTCCCCTCAAGGTCAGTATCTCAGGAGTGATCAGTTCAGAGTGAGATCAACTAACAATGCATTGACAAAATTAATGTCCATTTATCCCTTAAAGGGCTCGAATTTCAGGATGTTACAACTCTTCCCCTCTTATAAAAATTTCATCCTCGAAATTTGCAACTACTAACAAATCCTCAAATAGATGGGGGTGCTGATGCTTCATTACTTTCTCACTTCCTCACTTTCCCATGTAGCTCCCTCTGATCCGTGATATTGCCAGATCACCTTAACTAAGGCGATAGTCTTGCTTTGAAGCACTTACTCTTTACGGTCCTCTATCTGTATCGGCCTCTCCATGTACAACACCCTGCCATCTACGTCCAATTCCTCAAAATTTAAAACATGAGTCAAGTCCGGTTCATACTTTCTCAACATGGACACGTGGAAAACGTCATGTACTTGAGCAAGCTTCAGTAGCATTGCAAGACGAAACCCTAAAACCCCGATCCTTTCCAAATTTCAAAGGGTCCAACGTACCTTGGACTTAACTTTCCTTTCTTGCCAAATCTGGAAGTACCCATCATCCACGATACTTTCAGAAACACGTGATTGCCCACCTTAAACTCCAACGGTCTGCGACGCTTTTCTGTATAACTCTTCTGACGACTCTGAGTGGTCTTTAGTCTGTCTCTGATAATCTGAATTGCATTTGATAATTGCTAAACCAATTTTTGAACCAGCAATTCCCAGTTCTCTGACCTCGTTCCATAGACTAGAGTTCCACAAACTTGACCATATTTCTGCTATACCACTCTGATAAAATCTTATGCCACGAGCATTCTCTTTTTGCATAGTGTGTAGTTCAGTTCATTTCTGCCCCTTTCGACATCCTAGAAGCCTGCCAGGAGTCGCTCCTTGCTTAGGCACTTTGGCCCCGGCGACCACTCCCCGCCCTCGTTGGATCAGTTGTCACGGGCATCTTCGAACTGCACCACTACTAGCAAAAGTCCCTTTTTGACATACACCATCTCATAGAGGTATTATCCGCTTTAGCCTGTCTCATACCAAGCCTCACGGTTTTAACCTCGTCTGAGTACCTCAAAGTGCAAAACTTTCTCTAGCTCGTCAACTCATGAGCTCATTTCCATGGGGTCACTTATCGATATTTGAAATCTGATTCACTGAATTTCCATCAAATTGCTGTCCGAATTCTACAAACTATCGATTTTTCTTTCAACATTCCTTTCACGTCCATTTAATACTTAGTCCAAAATATCACCTCAATCACTTGAAAATTAGTGCAAACCAAATATCATTTATTGCACCAAAAGCTTTCGGGTACTTCTTCAAATCCTTACTAATACCTTGAGAAGAAAATCATCGATAATGCTACTTCACCATTTATCCACCTAGCATCAAGGGATAATTAATTCTTATTCCACCGAAGACAAAAATCCATTCCTCAAATCCCTATCTTATTTATCTCCCGAAATAATCCACCTTGGGTAAATTCATATCTTAATCGAATCTAAAACTTCCAAGCAATAAATCATCCACTGAAAATCTTATCAAAGATTATCACCATTTAATAGATCCTCACTTATGGTCCCATACCTACAACTCCTCAAATCATCAAAATAGAACTTATCTGACTTCCATTAAATCCAATGACCTCAATTGTCGTGACGTGTAAGCAACCAATCTTCCTTGTTGCCTTACCACACAGTCAAATCCCTTATATGACACCTCACTGTAAATCTCATAATCTCTGATATTAGACTAAATCCTCAAAACTGGTGCGGTATTCAGCTTATACTTAAGCTCTTAAAAATTGTGCTCGCACTTATTTGTCCATTCAAAATCTTACGTCCTTTATTAACCTTCGTATCAGAGGCATAACTATCGTAGAAAACCTTTCTACGAATCATCTGTAATAATCTGTCCGACTTAGAAAACTTCGAACCTCTGTCACTGTCATAAGTCCTGACATATTCATGATTGCCTTGATCTTAGCGGATCCATAGAAATTCCTTTGTCCAAAATCACCCGACCAACGAAACAACGCGAGTAAATCCCAACTTGCACGTATTAAACTTGGCATACTGTTTATGCTCTCAAATAGTCTATAGCACCACCCTCAAGTGTTGTTCGTGTCCCTCTAAATTCCTCAAATATTCTAATATATCATTCATGACCACAATTGCAATTTGCTCCAAATACGCCTTAATCACTCAATCCATCGAATCCATAAAAACAACTGGCGTATTAGTTAATCCAAACAACAGTACGGTAATCTCGTAGTGACCAAATCACACATGATATGTCCTCTTCAATTTATCCTCCTTTTTAATCCTCAACTACTAATAGCCCGTCCTTGGGTCTATCTTGGAACATATCGAAACTCCTTGAAGTGGGTCAAAGAAGTCATTCATTCTTGATAATGGATACTTGCTCTTGACCGTCCCTTGGTTAAACTGTCAATAATCGATGCATAAGTGCAATAATCCATCATTGATTCTTCAACTAACCAATTAACCTCAATTGTCCAATAACCTTAGGAACCTTCATCCAATAAACGAGTTACTTCCAATGACTAATTTCAAAGGGATCGAGGGTCCTCCTTGATCCCAATAAACTCGAAACTAACCCCACCTAATGGGTTAAGCTAGATTACCTTCCAATAGCAATTCATTGTAACTCGATACTTAATAATCCTTTTCAACAATCACATCGAAATCGTACATTGCCGAAACAATCAAATCGATCAATTCCTCTTGATTGCCAATGACCTTCGTACAATCTGAACATGCGATAGGATGTCCTGCTATAACATCGCACGATCCTTTAACTGGGTCAACATGCTAAGAACCACTTCCAATGATTTCGGTCTTAACCTTCACCAACTTAACAAAGTATTTAGCTATAAACAAATGCGTAGTTCCAAAAACCAATTAACGCATAGGTAGCATGATCACACTGAAAGTTGTACCAGTAGTCATAGTATGCAAATCCTTTGCCTCCTTCCTAATAACTGCATACAATTAATCTTGCGACAAAGGGCAATTGAAGTTGCTCTGTGGAGTATTCTCAGTCAGTTGTCACAGTTACGGCTGTTGAGGTTACTTCTTTGATGGTTAATGAGACACTTCCTCGTGATGTAACCTTGATAGTCACACTCAAAAACACGTCATTTCTTAACAAAACACATTTCCCAAGCCGATAATTAACTCCATAAAATGCAAACCAATCCAGATGAAGCTACTCATTCTGCCACATCCTTTTTAATTAGTCAGGCTCCCTTGTACCATCCATCATAGTCCTTTAGGTTCAGGGGCACCAACTTATCCTTAATTCCCGATTTCAAACCATCTCCGACCTTCTGACTCGGTCTACTATATTCTCAATCATTCTCTGTACATACTTCGAGCCTTCTGCAAACTTAATTGCACAACTGACAAGCGATTCTAACGAAGTTGCGAGAATTCAGTTACCTTCTGCTCTCGTGTGCACTCAGAAATGTATTTCCCCGTTGAACGCTTCGACGAAGTCACACCACTCGGGGACCGTACCTTTGGGTAAAACCCTTCCTTGGGTTACTTCCCACTACATGCTACCGTTACCTTGCAATCGGTACTCTGCCATGGCTATCTTATCTTCCTCTGAGCATAATATTAATGCGAATGCTTACTCCAAATCCTTGATCCAGACGGTTGTGACCTCAGGGTTACTCATCCTAGTAGACTTGGACAACTCAAACTCCAAGAACGGTTCAACCAACTTAGCACTAGCCTATCCTTCAACTGCCCTATCTCAAAACCTTCCTCAAGGACTCTCGAATCAGGATCATTCGTCTAATAGAATTATCACAGAAACCTTATTTCCAACTCCACAAGGAATTAGAAATCAAGAACGACCCGCTTATAGCCAGAGAATCAAATAAACAAACACAAGCACGGGGTGTTTTCCTAACTAACTATCCCAAAACCCGTCGCACCTTATCACTCCATTTATTGACCAGGCTCTGATACCAAAACCGGTGGGGTTGTCACACCTCGAGTCTCGATCTCGCGGCAACCCCTTCTCCATGGTCAATTGAAAGCGACGTCCTAGGACCCGTTGACGACCATTCATTTTGTCTTTCGTTAAGCGCAAGCGGAAGACGAACCATCCCCAGACAAACAAAGAATCAAACAGGGATAGAGGGATGAACATCAATGACAACAACAACTACTCATTTATACATCTTACTGGATTAACCAATGAAAGATTGTTTTCTGAATTACAAGCCCGACAAAAAGGGCCGATCCATCCTCTAAGCCAAAGCAAATAGAAACTAGGCTAATCCAATTAAACAAGAAGAACCCTCAGGTTCAGTACCATCATCACTCAAACCCATCGGACTCAATCTCCATCGGGTCGATCACTGGAGGAGCGAAGCAGGATCCTCCATTGCGAGTACGCCATTTTAGGGGCCTGAAAATGGTTAACCATGATGGGTTGAGATAAAATCTCAGCAAGTTCTTCCCCTAAGCCCCGGTTAGTATGCCAACTCAACTCTGGGTATCTCTCCAGAACCACCCCTCACTCAACCCCACAACAGACAGCCAAAACCAAACAACAGCCAACAACAGACAAGGCAACCAACAATCATACAGTCGGTTCGCATGCAACCTTACCCAGTATGCCATACCCTGCACGTCAAATCTCAGCACAATACACGCAATCAAGGCACATGGCCGTTAGATGATACAATTCATCACTCACATGCGAATCGCGTCACAAGCGATCTCACTTGGCCATTGCCACACCCTGCACGACTGTCAACTTATGCGTGCGTACCACAAATTATCATGACATTAAGAGCATGCAAATAATCAGAGCATATTACACAACTTTCTCATGTCTCATAATTCACACATGCTCCGATTATTAACGCCCCCTCCTAGGCTAACGGCACAACTTTATGGTTGGCAGTTCCTGGCTAAACCAGCTTTGTCCTCTTTACGTCGAGGCACGGCGACGTCAGGGGTCATCCCTTCCCTCTGACGGCATTCTCGAAGGAGCACAGGACCTGCCCACTACCGCAGTCCCGCAACTAATCGGAACATAGGACCCGCCCACTACCGCAGTCCCGTCACATATCCCCTGTCAGGCATCCGACCAAAGTCAGGCGACCAAACGGCCACGGCACAACCCCATAAGGATTGGCGGTCTTCCGGCAACGCCGGGGTTCCCTCTCTTAATGTGATAATGCAACACATCATCAAGTAATCCATTTATATCTTTGCTTTGTCGTGAATGCAACATCGCTCATGCTCATGCGACATGCCATTTCTAAAAACCCACGCAATATGTCATGCGATCTCACTCGATAATTCCAAAATCCAAAATCCAACCAACACTCGATCACGCATTTCATCAATATTCATGAGTATAATTAACAATCAGCACTTCAATTAATCACAACAATCAAGAGCACATCAAATTGAGACAAAAACTTGCTTATTCATGAACAGTGCCGTGAACAATAATTGTGAACAATGCTTGCGAACAGTAATCGTGAACAGTGCTCATGAACAGTTTTTAAATCCCTTAAATCAAAATTAACACTAACTAACCAACCCTAAGCAAGTTTAGGCACTAAATAGGGATTAGGAGCTAAACTCACCCGTTAAGCGGGCCGGCGACACGAACGCGGCGCCGGCGGCACGAACGCGGCGCTGGCGGCACGAACGCGGCGCCGGCGGCGGTCCCAGGGCTGAGAACAGCAGCAACAAACTCGAAATCCCCACTGCAACTTTGAAAAACTGCACTGCTGGAGGAGGAAGAAGCTGATCGGAGTTGAACGGGCTGCCCGGAGCTCCGGCGAGCAGTGGGCCAGTGACTAACGGCACCTAGGGGTCGAGGGGGAACCACTTGTGGCTGGTATGGGTGGTGGTTTGGCTGGAATGGGAGAAAAACGAGGGAAAATGCGGAACAAAGCTGCTGCAGGCGGAATAGTGACGGTCCGACGAGCAGCAACTTCTGGTGGCCGTACGGGACGGCCGGCAACTTCGTTCGGCAAACGGCCAATGCTATCTAAACGTTTTTCGTCTTCCGAATGTGATGGCGGGTGGCACGGGACGAGATTCCAACAGGAAGGCAACGAACAACTCAGATTTCGGTGAAAGGTCAAAAACTAAAATTTTAGGAAGGAAGGAAAACCATGGGAGAGAAGTGTGCAGTTTTTGGAGAAGATGAAGAGGAGAGAGAGAGTGAAGTGAGGGCTGGAGATAGGCCTCATTAAGGCCATTAATGCTTGCCCCCACTTGCCAAGCAATTGACCTCATCTTCTCTCTCTTCCTTTTGACTTTTCTTCAAAATATCCAAGGGCATTTTGGTCATTTCCACCTTGCACATTTCCCAATCTGTCCTTGGGCTGAAAATGGAGGATGGGCCTAGGAAAAAGGCCGGAAGATGAATAGGAACGGGCTCTGGAATTTATTAGGCTCGAATCGGCTCAGGTTTAGACAACGGGCTCGGAAGGGTAAAGGGTCGGTTTGGCCCAACAGGCTCACTTGCTTGCCTCGGGCCTTCCATGGTGGCTGTTCCACCTTGGGTGTGAGGCCCACACTGTTCTTGCCTAGCCCACGTCCTCGTAGGCTCATTTCCTCAGTCTGTAAATTCCTTTTCCAAATACTCAGCTCAACCAGCACTGTCGACTGTCTAAGAAGCATTGTCCAAAAGTCCTTCTCGAACGTTCCCAAAAATTCGAAGTCCAATATTGGATTCTCATGGCTTGTCAATTTCGCCCGAATGCCATTTTGGTACTACTTAGACTGATAGGCGGCTTTGAGGATTCGCGCGTAACCGACTCGTGCCAATTCACGTTCAAGACTTCTCGACATATGGACGTCCTTGACTACATGAAATTACAAATGATCGATTCTTATTTCAAAGTACACGATTACAAAGGATCGACATAGGGCCGTTCATGGGTTCGATAACAGTAGGCGGAATCACCTGTCGTCCCATTATGTTCTGCCCACGAATCGACTCCTATTCGTCCTTGGAATCGGCCTGCATGACTACAGGATCGTCCTTACGCAAGTCTCACGGTCGAGTCGTTTTCCTAGGTCAAGTTCTTTAGTTGCACGAGTTCTGTCCTCATTAGCCTTTTCCCTCAAGGTTAGTATCTCAGGAGTGATCAGTTCTGAGTGAGATCAACCAACAATGCATTGACAAAATTAATGTCCATTCATCCCTTAAAGGGCTTGAATTTCAAGATGTTACAGATAGAGCAAAGGAAAACAAAAATATGACGAACCTACCAGTTGACATGTATATAAAAGTAAATACACCCAAGGAGTAGTTGGTTGAGTGGTAGGCCACGTAGTCATCAAGTGATAGAGCCTGATCACATACCTATACGGTGAGGATTTGTCCAGCATCAATAAAATTAGCTCAGTTGAAGGTTTGAATGCACGATTTTGTAAAACAAGGCATTGTTTATCGCTTGAATCATTTCTTAAGGAGCAGCACTTCTAAGGGGACATAATAGACTACTTATTAGGAACTTTGCCAAAATGAATGCATAACTAAATCAATATAAGTGATCTAGTAGGGACTTTCCACTAGTTTCTTAATTGAAAGTTAGAGCTAGATTTTGAATTGAGTACATGAAATTTTAATTTTGTTCCGAATATTTTTCAAAGTTGGATTCATTGTCCTTGCATGACTTCAAAAAAAAATTTACTTTGTTAATCTTTACACAAGTACATTGTGAAAGTATTTATATTCCCATTCATCTATGACATATACTTAAAGCAAAACCTAGCAGATTCTTCATTTCTATGCTTGCCACATGACACTTCACTTTGTTTTTTTGATTGCCACATGACATCACATGTGGAATAATTTTGTCACATTACCTGTATCTGCACTCGCCATATGGTACTTCACTATACTTCATGATTGTCACATGGCATGACCCGTGGCATAGTTGTCATGTGGCCCACATTCGCATGCTCGCTAGCTAACACTTCACTTGACTTTTGTGATTGCCACATGCATGACACGTGGCATAGTTTTATCCCAAACTAATTTTCATCTACTAATGGAGGATAGATTTGGGTGAGGAGTACTAGTTTGGGAATTTTTGTTAGCCAAAAATTAGTTTGGGGTAAATTATTCATAATGGTACTGATGAAGGATTTTTGTGAGATGAGAATTAATTAGGGGTAAATTTGCATACTGATTTGAGTTTTTTAATGGTATTTATTCTAATTTTTTTATGTTATTGTTAACCCAATTTTATTTGTGAACTTTTTTGTATTGTGTATCTATATATTATCAATTTTTTCAAATAATACCTAACATGTAAATTGATGAGAGTTAGAGTTAGCTCTAATTTTCTAATCTATATGTGTGTGTAAGTACGGGTAAAGTTTTTAGTATTTTCTCAAAACAATATTTAATTCTTACAAAATCAGTTTATGTAACTTTGAATGAAAAGATAATTAATAGTTTAAGAAAATTACTCAAAAACTGGAATAGTAGGTTCCAACTTGCCTCAACTAACGATGCTTCTTGCTTCCATCCACATGAAGAGTGTTGTGGCCTAAGCATATGTAATTAAGACATATTACATACGCTTAGGCCTATGTCAACGGTTTAAATATAAGGAAGCAACATCATCATACAAACACCCCCTTATGTCCCTTTCAAAATGTTTATCAAAGTCGGCTTTATTGTTTTTGCAGAGCTTCCAAAATTTGAAGTACATTAATTTCAGTTACTACAAGTCGCTGGCTCACATGCCTGACCTTTCATGTACTCCAAATCTTGAGGAATTGGATCTCCATAATTGCAAACGTTTAGTAGAAGCCCACAAGTCCCTCAAGTCCCTCTCATATCATGACAAATTACAGGTGTTGAATTTAAGTGAGTGCTCTGAACTTAGTGTTTTCCCAGATGTGCTCCAGTCAAATAATCTACAAGAACTCAATCTTGAAAAATGCACAAAATTTGAAAGGTTCCCTAATATTTCACATAAACTCGAAGGTTTTAAAGAACTTTGGTTAGCTGAGACCACTATCAAAGAACTTCCGGAATCTATAGAAAATTGTCTCTTTGGAGACAATTTTTATGGAGTCTTGCAAGAACTTGGCAAGTCTTCCATCTAGCATTTACAAGCTCCAAAACCTCGAAAGCTTGGGAGTTGGGAATTGCAAAAATTTTATTAGGTTTCCAAAGTACGAGGATTCAGCTAATCCCCATATGAAGACCGGACTTCCAAAATTGTGCTGGTTGCACCTTTCTAGATGTAATTTGTCCGAAGTAGATTTTCTTGAGAATCTTTCCTGTTTTCCACTCTTGAGTGAATTATTATTGGGGGAGAACAACATTACTAGCCTTCCCACATCCATTTGTAAGCGTGATCAGTTGTCCAAGTTGGATGTTGAAAGATGCCATCGGTTACAAGAGATTCCTGAGCTTCCACCATTTTTGAATAATCTTGGGGCGGTTAATTGTGAATCTCTGCAAAAAACTGAACATTTAACTTCACTTCATGATTTTGTCCGTACAGTATCGACCCTGGCTGATATTTGTCCACTTGACCAGGTTAGTCTCTCTCTATCTCTCATATATTGATGTGGAGTATAAGCCGGATCCAGCGTGTGTGTATATTGCAATAGCAGAATATGTAAGTGGAGGCTTGATAAAAGCAAACAAATATAAAGTGAGGTCAATTTGTCTATGTCAATGCGTATTCTCACGAGAGAAATTACCAAAAGAATGTAATAGCATTTTCTTGACATCAATGAGGTATCCCAGAGTTTTTTGAGTAGCCAACTATTCTCCACTAGATGGGATAGTCCCCCCTGTGGCCGAACTCACTAACACTGGGTAATTACCGAGGACATGCAGATTTATGTTGCTGGGAGTAGCACAAGGAAAATGCGTCCAATTGGTGATTTGAACTCAGGCCTTGCCCAACCGAAAAAAAAAAAAAAACTAGGCCTTGATCGAGGAGGATAAACATGTTTACTACTTGTGAAACCTCTTTAGGGTTAAAGACAAAATACTATAATGTAAAGTTGGATAGAATAGTGTGCTATGGCTGTATCGTGTGTCGCACAATCATTGGCCCCATTTTCCTCCCTCAACATTTATTTCGTTAAAGTTCGTTAAATGGGTGTTAAATAAATAGATAACATTTATATTCTCTAGGACTAGAACTTAAAAATTCATTTCTATAGTTATACACCAACTTTGTCGTTTACAAGTTTTTTGATCATTAACTATTGATTTAAAATCAAATAAAGTTAGAAAACGTAGCGGCATTATTAACTTGCATATCAAATTACCATAAAAGGTAGTTTATATAACAAATTTAGTTATTATGTAAAGAAAAACTATTAATTAATCATTTTTAGATGGGCGTTAATTGATAAAGCTAGATCACATGGTAAAACATAATTTCAAACAGCATTCTTAAAATCAGTTATCATGTGGATGGTATAAAATGAGAATCAATACATTACAAAAGTTAACTAAGAAAAATGTCGCACCATATAGTCAATATCTTGACGTAAATAACCAGTATATGGCATTGATTTGAGTCTAACAATATCAATAAGGAAAATGTTGCATATATGTCATTCGTTCGAATAATCAGTATATGCCAAATGCGTTGAAATGGAGGTGGCTATTGTACTTTTAGGGGAATGATATCTATCACGAGACTTGTCTATTAATGCAAGCAAGGATCATTGGATCTCTATTCATTTATAGAGCTCCAATTCGAAGTCCAATTCGCTAGGATTATTTATTAACTCAAATTGAATTTTCTATTTGGGTACTGATAACAAACTTGGTACTTTCTAATGGTCTATCTTTATAATAGAATCCTTTTTATTACCGAATTACTCTCCCTGGAGAAGCAATGCCAGAGTGGGTCTTCCCTATTGAAGAGGATTTCGTATCTTTCAAGGCTTCAAAGGACTTGTATGATAGGTTTCTTGGATTTGCTATCTATGTTGCTGTCCATAAAGAAGAGAGAAGCGATTTTGTGCTTCAACCGCATGTTAATGGTAGACATCTGTATGACTATAGGCCACTGTTGGGTCACGGTGGGTTAGATTCGGATCTTATCTGGCTTGAGTATTGCATACCATCTAAGCTGTGGGAGGACGTTGATTTTGGTCAAATTGATGGGAGTTATGTACAATTTAGCCTTACAATATTGGGTGGAATTGTGAAAATGTGGGGATTTCGAATAATATGCAAGCAACTTAAGGATAATTTAAAGGTTGAGATTCAAGACAATCAGCTAATCGATCCAGCTTTCCTCTATGAGGTTGATCATAACTCGACAAATCTAGAAGTAGAGAGTTCACTTATGCACGAAGATAGTCCGATTGAAACAAATCTATGAAATGACTTGCAAGATTGTCAAATGAGTGCTAAGGAACAAAGTCAAACAGTACCAAAGACAAATCATGAGCTTTTCTCACTCGAGTCGTGTGAACCAAGATTATGTGGACTTTTGATTCGATTGGCAGAGATGAGTATGGCAATGTTTGCTCGCTGCTTTTGTTGTTAGAATGATCGAGAAACTTGCTAAGGAAGCAATTCGTTGGTGAGTGAACTTAGATGATTTTTATAATAATGCCTTCTTTCTCCTTGTTCCTCCCTTTATCTCTTTTCTTCATTTTTACTCTCTACCTTCTTGTTTTGGTGTTACACTCATGTCTAATATATCTTTTATTTATTTATTTTTCAAATAAGTATATTGAAAATTTTAAAACTTGCCATGAAAATATAATTAAATTCTAAAACTCTCAAAAAGTGATGCAATTGAGTGTTAAAACTTTCGAAAATTGCAATAAAATCATAAAATGTATTACGAAAGTGCAATCAAATCCTAAATTTTTCAAAAGGTACAATCAATATAATAATTTAATTGAACAAATTTGATAAATTTTAGGAATTGATTGTATATTTTAAAAGTTTTAGGATTCAATTATATTTTCATGACAAGTTTTAAAATTTAATTGCATTTTTCAAAAAATTGTAAGATTCAATTACATTATCATAATAAGTTTTAGAATTTCCAATTCTAATGTACTTATTCTTTATTTGTGGGCTAAATCCTCCCCTTTATCATAGGCAAACTTCGAACTCTACCTACGCCACTTCCAACATCACCACCGCGCATCTTCCATCTGACACGACCGAGCTCTGATGAATGTAAGATCGGATCCTGCCAATGGAGGCGACGAACAGAAGAAGTATGTCTTCGTGAAATGGAGTCCCTAGCGGATCGACGGCTGCACAGACTAGCGAGCGGAGGTGACGGACTACCACCGCCGACCGAAGCCATGGAAACTGATAGAGCAACTTGGGGCGAACGATTCTCTCCTGAGGTTCTGGGCTTCATGCAGATTGCTATGGATCAACTAGATTTTGAATTCGATTCGTACAGTACTACAATTGCGTGGGAACTTGAAGAATGTGCCCAAGAATTTGTTTGAAAGACGTTGAATAAGGTGTTTCTTCGTAAGTTTGGTCTGTGGATGCTTGGTAGTGAATTCATTGGGGATCGACATTACACGCTGCAAGATCAGCAACAATCCCTAGAAGGTATAGCTTTTCTTTCTCTCTTTTGACAAGTGGCAATTTATTCAAAGAAATAGGTGAAGTCTAGGTTTGGTTCAGTCCGCTTTTCAGGTGAAAACTGAGCCAATCCCGGTGTTATGGTTGGGACTTCCTTACGCGAAACCAGGCATTGCAGCGGATAGCCAGGCACGTTGGGGTTTGGGGAGGGATGCTTTTGAGGTGTCCAGGAAATGTGGATATGTAGCATGTACAATTCATGTGACGTCCAGAAATTCAAGCCCTTTTCAAGGGGAATAATCGTGATCCTCGAAACTGCTGATCAGTCTGAGTCATATCAAAATGGCATTAGGGTGAAATTGACAAGGCATGAGAATCCAAGATTGGATTCCGAATTTTCGGGAACGTCCGGGACGGACTTTTCAACGATACTTCCTAGACATTCGATAGTGTTGGTCGAGCCGAGTTTTGAGAAAAGCGATTGTTGGACCGAGAAAACGAGCCTACGAGGACGTAGGCTGGGCAAAAGCAGTAAGGGCCTCACGCCCAAGGTGGTACAGCCACCATGGAAGACCGAGACAAATAAGCGAGCCCGTTGGACCCAACCAACCCTTTACCTTTCCCAACCAGTTATCCAAACTCGAGTCAATTCGAGCCCAACAAATTTCCGAGCTCGTTCCTATCCATTTTCTAGTTCGTTTCCTAGGCCCATCTTTCATTTTCAGCCCAAGGGCAGTTTTGGAATTGTGTAAGGTGTAAATGACCATTTTCCCCTAGATATTATTGGGAAGAGACAAAAGATGAGAGAGAAGATGAGGTCATGTGCATGGGAAGTTGAAGCAACAATTAATGCCATTAATGAAGGATTTCTAGCAGCTCACTTCACTCTCTCTCCTCTTCAGCTCAAAAAAATCACAGCCCTTCTCTCCCTTTGCTTCCCTTGTCTTCCTGTTGTTTCTACTTCTGACCTCCTACCGAAATTAGAGTTGTTCATTGCCTTACCGTTGGAATCTTTGCCCATGCCACCCACCAATCTGTTCAGCACAAAAATTCCGTACGGCTTGCATCGACTGATCTTCGAAAGCAGTCGTCGGCCGCCCCGTACGGCAGCCAAAAGCCACTAGTCCACTGTTCGTCTATTGTAGCACGCCCCTGCATAGCTTCGTCTTTTCCTCCGTTTCTCTCCATTTTCGACCAGGCCACCGCCCACACCAGCCACCCACAACTCCCCCTCGACCCCCTAGAACCACTAGTCACTGGCCACTAGCTCGTCGGAGCTCCGGCCAACCTCTTTTTGCTCTGACCAGCAACTTCCTCCTACTATAGTGCTATCTTTTGAAGTTTGGTGTATGAGCAGAGGCTTTTGTTGTGATTTCAACCTCAAGACCACCTTAGAGTGCCGTGTTTGAGGTCCTCGAGTGTTGCCCTCTTTGCCGCCACCGCGCCCGCGTCTTCGGCCCGCCTAACGGGTGAGTTTAGCCTTTAATCCCTTAGTGCCTAAACTAGCTTAAGGTTGGGTTAATTAGTGTTAAGGGTTGTTTAGGGTGTTTAATTAAGTGTATTAGCCCTAAGATAGGTGGTTAGATAAATGATTAAGATTAGCTTAGCTTAATCTTGCTTATTTATGCTTAATTGTGCTTAATTAGGCTTAATTGAGTGTTATGTGCTAATTAAGGATGTTTTGCCTTAATTGCTTGATTAATGTGATTAATTATTTTAATTAATTAATTAATTAATTAATGTATTTAAGTATTTAATTATTTAACTTTCAGAATTTATTTATTTAATTATTTTTAATTTCGGAATTTAATTATTTAATTCTTAAATTCTTAAATTTCACTATTCATGCACTGTTCATCCGAAATTAAAATGTGTAATTTCATGTGTCTTGATTTTATGAAGTGAATTGAATGTGTAATTGTATCAACATTCGCATAAATTGTGGGATTTTCATAAAAATGGGAAAAAGGTGAATTGCTTGAGGGACACTGGAAATAGACCGTTTTTATGAGAATTGGGTTGTGACAGAATGCTTGCATGATTGCTAAACTGAACCCGCCGTCTCGAGAGAGTATCCCTTGACATCTTTTGGAAAATGCCGTATCGGGAGAGTATCCCTTGATGTTCTTTGGGCATGTCGTCTCGGGAGAGTATCCCTTGACATTCTTTGAGCATGTAGTCTCGGGAAAGTATCCCCTGACATTGTTTGGGGAAAGCCATCTTGGGAGAGTATCCCCTGACGTAGTTGCACCAATAGACACCAACGGGAGTTCGATTGTAGCCCTGTGGAGCAGTAATAATCGGGACATGTGAGGATGCCAAAGTGCATGAGGTGATCATATCATTATTTAGGGCATGCACGCTTGAATTAATAACGTGCAGGGTGTGGCAATGGCCAGGTAAGATCGCTTGTGACGCGACTCGCATGTGATTGGTGATTTGTATCATCTAACGGCCATGTGCATTGCGTGTATTGTGCTGATATATATAATATGCAGGGTATGACATACCGGGTAAGGTTGCATGCGAATCGACCTTTAATTGTTGGTTAACCTTGTATGTTATTTAATTGCTAACTGCTAGTTGTGTATGGTTGGACTGTGTGAGGGGTGGTTCTGGAGAGATACCCCAAGTCTAGTTGGTGTACTAATCGGGGCTTAAGGGAAGAACTCACTGAGATTTATATCTCACTGGTTATTGTATAGCCACTTTCAGGCCCTTAGGATGGCGTCCTTGCCAGTGCGGTTTGGGGTCCCTAAGGACTGGGAGACCATTGTGATGCACCACCGGTGTAACATCCTGAGAATCGACCCCATTTTGGGATTTTATAAAATGGCAATGTTAGTCGAAGGCCTGGTTAGTACAAATTTTCCAAACTGTGTGTTCGTGGGATAACAGATTACAGAGAGGCGCTATTAGGAAACGATACACGTTCGACTCACAATTTCGATTAGGAACGAACCCTTCAACCATGAGGACCTGGGTGGGAACGATATCCTCTAAGTACTAGACTATTAAGGAAACAGAAATAAATCGATTCAGCAGAAGTACGAAGTCGAACTGTGGGTGATTTCTACATGACCTCGATACGAACTACGAACGACGTTAAACCGAATCCTTTTCATCTGGTACTCGGGATTATCAATTGAGCCCTCGGGATCACACGACAATCGAGGGACATCTCTGACTCGAGAATTGATGTTAATGTGGATCAAAGAATGGTTGACCACGGGTCAAAAGTGAGGAAAGTCCTAAAGGTTGTACTACAGTCGAAGTCGACTCAATTTAGCCCTGATTTTTAATCCGATTTTGGGAACCGACTTCTCAGTGATATTATGACTAAATATTTGGACGTCACCTTATTTATTTTGGGATTTTCTGTTGGACATGGAAGTGTCGGAAAAAGGAAAATTTAGACCAGGTTTCGAGCCCGCGGGTGGGCCGGCCCAAGACCGGCGGCCCAATAGGCCTTGCGCCCATCCAGCTCAGCTCAAAGGGGCCCAAGCTAGCCCATTCTCCTCTCCCTCCTCAGCCCATGGGCTTCTCTCTTTTGGCCTTTTGCTTTTGTGCCCAAGTAGGCTTTGTTTATGCTTTGTTTTTTGCTTGCTTTTGATTGGTTCTTCAACAAGTGGCTTGCCCACTTGCCTTGGCCTTATCCAAGTCTTCAGCAGCCCTTTCTCTCTCCTCTTTCTCCCCCAAAATTCGTGCAGCAGCCATCCCCCTCTCTCTCTCCCTTTTTCTCTTCCTTTTCTCTTCCATTTCTGCTGTTTCTTACTGTCCTTGCTGTTTTCCAGCCGGAAAACGGCCTTGCCACCGTCACTGGAGCCACCACCACCGTCCAAAGTATAGTCCTAGAAGTTAGGAAGCCAGCTGCACACCCCCGGTCACCCCTGGTCGCCCCAGACTGCCTGTTTCGTCCTTTTCCCCTCTGCTGGTCAGTTTCGCGTGAACAATGATTCCGGGCTGTTTTGGCCCGTTTCGACCACCATTTGTCACTTGTTACCATCCTCGAGCTTACCCCTCATAGCCCTCATCCCCCTCTACACATTGGTGTTGCGGGATTTCCAATCCAAGTAAGTTAACGTCATAATCCTTGTTTAGGGGTTAATCTTGCTTATGGGTTAATTAGTGTATTTGTGATTAATTAAGGTTAATTGGTTAATTAGGCTGATTAATTAAGTCTGACTAGGGTTAGTTAATTGACCATAGTTAGTATTAAAGTAACCTAGGTTAATTAATTAAAGTAACTATGTTTAGTTTTAAAAGTAACCAAGGTTAGATTTTTATCATGGTTAGGTTAATTTGTTAACCATGGTTAAGTTTATTTATTTTTATTTATTTATTTAATTTCGGACGAATTACTGTTCACAAATTATTGCTCATAATTACTGTTCACGATTACTGTTCACAATCACTATTCATACAGAAGCAAATTTTGGTTTCAAATTGTTGTGTTATTGATTATTAAGGGTTGTTAAAGTGAAAATTGTTGATTATTCCCAAGAATTAGGGAATGCACGTGATTGTTGATTGGTTGGAATTGAATTTCGGTTTGTCGTAATTTTCATGAGTGATTGGATTATACCGCATGACATATTACGTGGGTTATCTGAAATGGCATGTCGCATGAGCATGAGCGATATTGCATTCACGACAGAGCAAAGATATAAATGGATTGCTTGATAATGTGTTGCATGGTCACATTAAGAGAGGGAACCTGGCGTTGCCGGAAGACCGCCAATCCTTATGGGGTTGTGCCGTGGCCAGTGGGTTGCCTGACTTCGGTCCGATGCCTGACAGGGAGGGGTTAACTTTGTGGGACTGCGGTAGTGGGTGGGTCCCGGGCCTCTGTCAGTTGTGGGGCTGCGGTAGTGGGCGGGTTCTATGCTCCTCCGGGAATGCCGTCTTGGGAGTGAGCCCTTGACGTCGCCATACCTCGAGGTAAAGAGGATGAAGCTGGCTTGGCTAGGAACCGCCAACCATAAGGTTGTGCTGTGGCCCAAGAGGAGGGGTCGTAATAATCGGAGCATGTGTGAATGTGAGATATGAGAAAGTTGTGTGAGATGCTCTGATTATTCGCATGCTCTTAATGTCGTGATGAGTTAAATAACAGTTTTTACAGGTCACGTGTGTCAAGGCCAAGTAGGATTGCCTATGGTTGTGTCTGCTTATTGAACTGTCCTATGCTTTTGTTTCTCTCTACATTGTGCTGACTACTGGATTAAGTTGTATGTTAAACTCCTGAGGCGAGTGAAGTTCCTAACCGGAGCTTAGGACTTTAACTTGCTGAGTTTATCTTAACCCGTCATGGTTAACCTTTTCAGGACCTAGATGATATAGTACTCGAGTATCAAAGAGAGCGATCTCTCTGAGGCCAGCGAGTAGGCACTTGTACAGTATTAGGTTAGCTAGGCCAGTCCCTTTTTGAGTAGGCTTTAGCTTGTCGCCTATAGTTAGGCATGTTTGTATTTGCTAGTATGCTAGCTAACCTTTAGATATATAAAATGGTGTTGTCTTTCCTCTGCTGCTGTTGTTGCTATCCCTGTTGTTTGGTTTGGGAGTTGTTCATTTCCGCATGTGCTTAATTACAAGATAAAATGAATTGGTCGACGATAGTACCTGGGACGTCGTATAATTAGACCTCAAGTGAAATGGGGTTGCTGCAAGCTCGAGAGTCAGAGCGTGACAACCGGTTCCTAGGTTGGGTGCATTTATATGAGAAGTACATCACCACCATCTAGGTGGATGAGGGACCGGGGCAATGGATACCCCATCAGTTCCTAGCATGGTACATTCGGTAGGACAATTTGCTGATTGGTCCCCTTCGAGGTTTCAATGGACCACCCGGTAGGGGCCCTGAAGACGACGATTGGGATCCCATGGAGCTAGACCCTCCTAATGGTGCAGTGGAGAACCCCGCCCTCGCTCCTCCAGTGATCAACCCGAACTATGATGACCCGTACTACTACCCTACGGAGCTATGATGACCCGTACTACTACCCTACGGAGCCTGAGTCCGACAAGTCAGAGTGATAATGGTTAAGAGCTTAGTCAGGCTTGTAAATCGGAAAATGGTCATCCGTGCGTTAATTCAATATGAATGTATAAATGAGTGGTCATCCGTGTGTTAATCCAATATGAATGTATAAATGAGTAGTTATGTTATCTTGTTGTTCATCCCTCTATCCCTATGTGATTGTTTTATTGTCTGTTGGATTAGGGATGATTCGCCTTCCGCTTGCGCTTAATGAAAGACTAAGAATGAATGGTCGTCGATGAGTCCTAGGACGTCACTTTCGACTGACCATGGTAAGGGGTTGTTACGTGCCTGGGGTTCAGAGCATGACAATTCATACATATGTGCAGTGGCTAAAAGATTCTCTAGGTTTATTGAATTGTGAGAAACTTCGATTGCTATGATAGGGATCTGTCTCTGTCTTGTGTGGCGCTTGAAGAGGCAAAACCATTCTAGAATGAAGAAGATGCAGTTAGATGGCAAGCCACCAGGAAAGGTTGCTGGATAATCAAGTCCTTCTATCACTTGTTGACTTTGGCATCTACAGAACCAAATTTGGTTGGAGCATGAGAGTCAGATGAACATCAGTTGTGCCCATGAATAACCGGTGAAGTGGTTATTTTTGTTCCCCCTGTGAATTGTGGGTATGAATAAGAAAAAAAATTACAAGAAAAATGGAGTTTACGTAAGTTATTCAGTAGAATAGAGAAAAAGCACAAGAAGTTGATTGTGAATTCTGATTTCTGAAGCTTGTGCAACAATTTAGTGTTCTCTTTTAATGCTTATGTGCCATAGTGTTTATGGAGGAAATTGACCTAGTAGCTAAAGCTCCAAGAATCTTCTTGAATGTTTGAGTGAAACCTAATTAATGAAAGATAAGCTTCTAAGGTACCAATGATAAGGCACGCTAGAATGAGCAACATGTAGTTTCTCAAACTAGTTGCTTTTTTTCCTTTAAAGCCATATCAATTCAACAGTTAGGTGGGATTTGCATTTGAATTATAGGATGAGAATGTGGTAATAACCATTGCTTGGACCGGCAAGATCTTGATCACATGGCTATGAGACATGCATTTATTCCATTAGTGGCTATGAGACATTCTGAATATTTCTACTGTTAGCAACTTCTTGCTGATTTCCTCTTGAATTGCATGTATGCTTGTGTGCATGCACAAGAGAATTTCTGACTCTTATCCTCATGTTTTCTTCTCCTAACTAGTAATAAGGCCTATTTGCTTTTCTTATATTAGGCAAAGCTTGCTTTAGACAACCTTGAAGTTCCAATTGGGTAAGAAACTGATTTTCAGTAACTAGGTGCATTTCAGATATGTTACCTGATTTTCTAATTAAGATGATTAGTATTTTAGTCTAAATTTGTGAATGGTTTTGTAGTGTACTTTACTTATTTATAATATACTTTATTGAATAGCTGTGTGATTGTTAAGGATGGGAGCATTACTACGACAGAAAGGAACCAGACTTATCTGCCATGAAGTGTATGTCTGTCATTGCTTCTCTGCCCCCTACTATAAATTTTGGTTGACAGTACATTGTTAGTGTTCTGAATTGATACCCTCAAACTATCAACTCGTGAATTATTGTTGTCCATTAAATGTTTCTCCCTTAATTATTTGTTTAATATATCATACAATAATATATCTGAACAAATCTGTTAATAGTGGAATTTTGCATGCATAATTAGGCTATAAAGGGTTTTGTTTGCATTATTCTCTCATAAGTTATGTCTAAGGCCAACAGTAGCCTTTATTATGCACGATGTATTGTGTTTTTCATTTACCATTGTGCTCTGCCTGGAGCCATATTATGGTCTTTATCTTCTTTTGTGAAGTTCCTAACATTGTTTTCTTAGGCTGTATTGTGAGCATTGTATTGCCTTTAAAAATTTGGACAAACTCCTTGGGCACATTTCTTTGTACAATGGCCACATGTACACAATTAGTTTAGGCCTGGTTTTCGGTGAAGATCATCTCCTATCTAATAGTCTATTGCTGCAATTATTTATAGTGTCATGGTGATAATACACTACTATAAATGATTTGGTGACAATAACGAATAGTTGATACGAAAAATATTTGGCCCTTTTAGTATCTTGTGGAGCATACTAAAAGAACAAAGGCACCTTGCTACAGGGTATATATATAAATACTGTTAGAAAAGGTGGAGGTGGCTAATCCAGTAAGAAGCCATTTTCATGTGGGATCCTCATCAACTTCAAGCGAGCAAAACTTGTTGAGTTCATGTAGTATATGCCTTAATCTATCTTATATGTACTCTCAATTAGTTAACTTCAAGGAGATAACATTTCTCGTGAAATGCATTTCCTAAATTTGTGCTAACCTACACTGTAAGAAACTATCTTTCTGACAAAGCTTCTAAATTTGATATGCTTCCTTTGTTTGTCTCCTTGTTCTTTCATAGGCAACAAGACATGTAAAGATGGAAGCTCTTGATGTCCTTCAGGAACAGTGGCAGATGATTGGAATTACTCTACAGAAGTTGCAAAGAAGTTTTCAACATGCTTCCTTTTATGTGACATGTGAACCATGCATATGTGTGCAGCAGCATTATTGATCATTAGTACATCTGTTGGTCCTGAAATAAAACTAAATTTTCCTAAATTGGTTTATTCATAAATGATTAGATTTCTCTTACCCCTTTTCAGGTATGAAGGAAGTATATTATGGCTATGCAAATGATAAATGTGGAGGCTATGGCTTAATATTGGCATTGCATTCAAGTAGCTCCAAGGCATGCATTTCTAAACTTGCTTTTGTTGCTAATTTTGTATGTACTTAGCTCCACTTTGAAATTGTGACATATGATGATTGACAATTAAAGCTTACTCGAGGCCTTCCTTATGTTGATTATTGATGGATGTGATTTCGTAGTGACTCTGTTTGTTGTCACTATTTAACTATTGCAACACATCCATGAAAATAAATGGAGGTTTGTGGAACTATTTTCCATCTTTTCTGTCCTTAAGTGGAGTGTCCGGAAGCGTCAGGAAGTCAAGTATATATTAATCCTAAATTTATTTGCTTTGTTTCCTTTGCCTTGAATTCTTTGTGATTTGTTAGACATTTCTGTAATCTTTTCATATGCCCTAAAAGATGTACAGTTCTGGGAAGCGCTACAAGTTAAGCCAACATTAGTTTCTTCTTTCCTGTTCCCTTTCCCCCCTGTTTCTCATGTTTTCTCACTACGGTCAGATTTTTTTATGTCTTTAGTGTTGTCATGGTTAAATCTGAAAATCTGCAAAGAAATGTGATATTTTAATTATGAGTAAATTATGCTTTTTGATGTGCTATGGGCAATGTACTTGATAAAGAAACCTCTTTTTGTGTTTATTAGTTGTATTTATCTCTTCTTGCATACGTGAGAGCAGGTGCCTACTAAGTTGCAGTGGATGGCTTGTGCTTCCAGAATGATATTTCATCTGTCTGGCGTTGCTATGATCTAACATTTCATGTTTTCTAAGCTTGTTTACAAAACTCATCAAGGTTTTACTCAAACTTTGTTGACACACAAGTTACAATGTGTTACGTCCCAACCCCGAGCACGCGACAACCCCTTACCATGGTCAATAGAAAGCGATGTCCCAGGACTCGTCAACGACCATTCATTTTAATCTTTCGTTATGCGCCAGCGGAAGACGAACCATCCCCAGTCCAAACAGACAATCAAGCAATCAATCAGGGATAGATGGATGAACAGCATAAGCCTCAACTACTCATTTATACAATTACTAGATTAACCAACGGAGGATCGCTTTCGAATTACAAGCCCAACAAAAGGGGCTGATCCATCCTCTAAGCCAGGTAAAAAAGAAACGAGGATAATGCAGTTATACAAAGTGAACCCTCGGGTTCAGCATCATGGTCACTCGGACTCATCGGACTCGACTCCGTTAGGTCGATTACTGGTGTAGCGGGGGCAGGATTGTGACGTCCTGAAATTCGAGCCATTTTAGAGATGAGTGAACGTCAATTTCGCCAATGCATTGTTGGTTGATTCCGCTCGGACCCAATCATTTCCGAGATACTAACCTTGAGGGGAAAGGCTACTGAGGACAGAACTCGTGTGACTAAAGAACTTGACCTGGGAAAATGATTCGACCGTGAGACTTGCGTAAGGACGATCCTGTAGTCATGCAAGCTGATTTCAGAGACGAATAAAAGTCGATTTGTGGACAGAAATAATGGGACGACGGGTGATTCCGTCTACTGTTATCGAACCTACGAACGACCTATGTCGATCCTTGATAATCATGTACTTTGAAATAAGAATCTATCCTTCGCAATTTCATGTCGTCAAGGACGTCCATGTGTTGAGAAGTCTTGAACGTGGTTTGGCACGAGTCGGTTACGCGTGAATCCTCGAAGCCGCCTGTTAGTCTGAATTATACCAAAATGACATTTGAGCAAAATTGACAAGGCATGAGAATCCAAAATTGGACTTCAAATTTTCGGGAACGTTCGGGATGAATTTTTGGACGATGCTTCCTTGATAGTCGGTAGTGTCGGTTGAGCCGAGATTTTGGGAAAGGGATTTTCAGACCGAGGAAACGAGCCTACGAGGACATGGGCCGGGCAAGAGTAGTGTGGGCCACACGCCCAAGGTAGGATGGCCACTGTGGAAGACCGAGACAAACAAACGAGCCCGTTAGACCAAACCGAACATTTACCCTTCTTAGCCCGTTGACTAAACCTGAGCCGATTCGAGCCCAACAAATTCTCGAGCCCGTTCCTATTCATTTTCCGACCCATTTCCTAGGCTCGCCTTTCACTTTCAGCCCAAGGGCGCATTGGGAAATGTGCAGGGTGGAAATGACCATTTTGCCCCTAGATATTTTGAAGAAAAGTCAAAAGAAGAGAGAGGAGATGATGTCATTTGTTTAGGAATTGAAGCAAGGCATTTAATGGCATTGAAGGGGTCTTCTAGAAGCCTCACTCCACTCTCTCTCTCCCCTCTTCAGCCTAGAAAATCTCAGCTCTCTCTCCCCTTGCTTCTCCTTGCATTTCTGCAGTTTCTGCTTTGGACCTCTCACTGAAGTTGGAGTTGTTCGCTGCCTTCCCGGTGGAATCTCGGGCTGAGCCACCTATCAATCTGATCAGCACAGGAAATCTGTACCAGCCACATTGGCTGCTCACCGGAACCAGTTACCGGCCGTCCCGTACGGCGGCCTGAAGTCGGCGGTCCTCCGTCCATCACTGTGCAACGCCTCCTGTGCAGCTTCGATTTTTCTTTCATTTTTGGCCTACCCACTGCCCACACCAGCCACACACAACTTCCCCTTGACCCCTTGGAACCACTAACCACCGACCACCAGCTTGCCGGAGCTCCGACCAGCAGCCTCCTCCCACTGCAGTGCTGTCCTTTGGAGTTTAGGGTTTGAGTAGAGGTTGCTGTTGTGATTTCTGGCCCAGGATTGCCTTGGAGTGTCATTGGAGAAGTCCCCAGGTGTTGGGTTCGTCACCGCCGCCGCGCTCGTGTCGACGGCCCGCTTAACAGGTGAGTTTAGCCCCTAATCCTTATTTAGTGCCTAAACTTGCTTAGGGTTGGGTTAATTAGTGCTAAGGGCTGATTAGGGTGTTTAATTAAGTTGTATTAGCCCTAAGATAGGTGGTTAAGATTAGATTAGCTTAATCTTGCTTAATTATGCTTGATTATGCTTAAATGTTGATTATGTGTGGTTTATGTGATAATTAAGCATGTTTAGCTTAATTGATTGATTAATTGTGTTTAATCAATGTTTTGTTTAATTTCTAAATTTAATTTATTATTAATTTTATTTCGGAAATTACTGTGCATTGATTACTATTCACGATTACTATTCACGACATTGTTCATCCGAAAGTGAAATTGTGCATAATTTTATGTGCCTTGATCATATGAAGTGAATTGGATGTGGCATTGCATAAGCATCCGCTTGAATCGTGTGATTTTCACAAAAGAAAGAAAATGGTTTGTCCGAGGGACACCGGAAATGGACCGCTTTTATGAGAAAGGTAGGAGAAATAGTTTGTCCGAGGGACATCGAAAATGGACCGCTTTTGTGAGAAATGATTTGAGGTTTCATATGCAAGCATGTGTGCATTGGCTAATGCTCAAAGATAATAAGTGGGTTGTGATGGTATGCTTGCGTGATCACTAAGTTGAAACCGCCGTCTTGGGAGAGTATCCCTTGATGTTCTATGAGCATGCTGTCTTGGGAGAGTATCCTTTGATGTTTGTGGGCATGCGGTCTTGGTAGAATATCCCTTGACGTTCTATGGGCATGCAGTCTCGGGAGAGTATCCCTTGACATTGGTTGGGCATGCGGTCTCGAGAGAGTATCCCTTGACATTCATTGGGCATGTGGTCTAAAGAGAGTATCCCTTGACGTTCATTGGGCATGCGGTCTCGGGAGAGTATCCCTTGACATTGGTTGGGCATGCGGTCTCGGGAGAGTGTCCCTTGACGTTCATTGGGCATGCAGTCTCGAGAGAGTATCCCTTGACGTTCATTGGGCATGCGGTCTCGGGAGAGTATCCCTTGACGTTCGTTGGGCATGCAGTCTCGGGAGAGTATCCCTTGACATTCGTTGGGCATGCAGTCTTAGGAGAGTATCCCTTGATGTCTTTTGGGCACGGAAGGGCACGATTGCGCCTCTGCGAAGGAAGGGCGCCGTAGCGCCGTTGCACCTTGGTTGTAGCCCTATGGGGCAGTAATAATTGGAACATGTGTGGATGCAAGAGTGCGTGAGAAAACATGGCATCATTGGTTCTGATTATGCATGAGATGATCACATCATTTATGGCACGCACGCATGAATTGATAACGTGCAGGGTGTGGCAATGGCCAGGTGAGATCGCTTGTGACGTGACTCGCATGTGATTGATGAACTGCATCATCTAACGGCCATGTGCATTGCGTGTATTGTGCTAACTTATAACGTGTAGGGTATGGCATACTGAGTAAGGTTGCATGCGAACTGACTATTCGATTGTTGGTTACATTGCTTGCATTGAATGAGGTTTAACATGTAGGGTATGGTATACCAGGTAAGGTTGCATGCGAACCGACTTCTGATTGTTGGTTGACCCTATATGTGGTTTGATTGCTGATTGCTGGGTGTTTGTGGTTGAGTTGAGTGAGGGGTGGTTCTGGAGAGATACCCCGGGTTGAGTTGGTATACTAACCGAGGCTTAGGGGAAGAACTCACTGAGATTTTATCTCAACCTATCGTGGTTAACCATTTTCAGGTCCTTAGAATGGCGCACCCACAGTGGAGAATCCTACCCCTGCTTCTCTAGTGATCGACTTGACGGAGTCGAGTCTGATGGGTTCGAGTGATCATGGTGCTGAACCCGAGGGTTCATTTTGTACAACTGGATTAACCTAGCCTAGTTCATTTTTGGTTTGGCTTAAAGGATGGATCGGCCCCTGTTGCTGGGCTTGTAAATCGGAAAATGATCTTCCGTTGGTTAACCTAGTAAATTGTATAAATGAGTAGTGATGGTTGTTCTTGTTGTTCATTCATTTATCCCTGATTGATTGATTGATTGTTTGTTGGACTGGGGATGGTTCGTCTTCTGCTTGCGCATTATGAAAGATTAAAATGAATGGTCGTTGACAAGTCCTGGGACGTCGCTTTTAATCGACCAAGAGAAGGGATTGTCGCGTGCTCAGGGTTCGAGGCATGACAAGGATTCTCTACTGCCAGTGCACCATTCTAAAGGCCTGAAAATGGTTATTCAATAACCAGTAAGATAAAATCTCAGCGAGTTCTTCCCCTAAGCCCCAGTTAGTATGTAACATCCTGAAAATCGACCCCATTTTTGGATTTTATAAAATGGCGATATTAGTCGAAGGCCTGGTCAGTACAAATTTTCCGAACTGTGTGTTCGTGGGATAATGGATTACAGAGAGGCGTCGATAGGAAATGATTTGCGTACGACTCGCAATTTCGATCAGGAACGAATCCTTCGACCATGAGGACTTGGGCGGGAACGATATCCTCTAAGTACTAGACTATTAAGGAAATGGAAATAAATCGATTCGGCAGAAGTACGAAGTCGATCTACGAGTGATTTCCGCACGACTTCGATACGAACTACGAACGACGGTAAACCGAATCATTTTCATCTAGTACTCGGGATTATCAATTGAGCTCCTGGATCACACGACAATTGAGGGACATCTCTGACTCAAGAATTGATGTTAACGTGGATCAAAGAATAATTGACCATGGGTCAAAAGTGAGGAAAGTCCAAAAAGGGCGCCCGATAATCCAAATTGTACTACGGTCGCAATCAACTCAATTTGGCCTCGATTTTGAATCCGATTTTGGGAACCGACTTCTCAATGATGTCAAGACTATATATTTGGACATCGCCTCATTTATTTTGGAATTTTCCGTTGGACACGGAAGTGTCGGAAAAATGGGAAAATTGGACCGGGTTTCGGGCCCGCGGGTGGGCTGGCCCAAGACCGGCGGCCCAATGGGCCTTGCACCCATTCAGCCCAGCCCAAGAGGGGCCCAAGCTAGCCCATTCTCCTCTCCCTCCTAAGCCCATGGGCTTCTCTCTTTTGGCCTTTTGCTTTTGTGCCCAAGTGGGCTTTGTTTATGCTTTGTTTTTGGTTGTTTTTCATTGGTCCTTCAAGCAAGTGGACTTGCCCACTTGCCTTGGCCTTATCCAAGTCTCCAGCAGCTCCTTCTCTCTCCTCTTTCTCCCCCAAAATTTGTGCACTAGCCCAGCCACTCTCTCTCTCCCTTTTTCTCTTCATTTTCTCTTCCATTTCTGGTGTTCCTTGCTGTCTTTACTGTTTTTCAGCTGGAAAACAGCCTTGCCGCTGTCACCAGAGCCGCCACCACTGCAAAAGTGTAGTCCTGGAAGTTAGGAAGCCAGCCGCACACCCCCGGTCACCCCTGGTCGCCTCGGACCGCCCGTTTCGGCCTTTTCCCCTCTGCTGATCAGTTCCGCGTGAACAGTGTTCCGAGGGCTGTTTTGGCCCGTTTCGGCCACCATTTATCGTCCGTTGTCGTCTTAGAGCTTACCTCTCGTAGCCCTCATTCCCCTTTATGTGCCGGTGTCGCCGGATTTCTGATCCAAGTAAGTTAACTTCATAATCCTTGTTCAGGGGTTAATCTTGCTTAGGGGTTAATTAGTGTATTTGTGTGTTTATGATTAATTAAGGTTGATTGGTTAATTAGGCTGGTTAATTAAGGCTGACTAGGGTTAGTTAATTGACCATAGTTAGTAATAAAGTAACTAAGGTTAATTAATTAAAGTAACCATGGTTAGTTTTAAAATGGTTAAGTTTATTTATTTTTATTTATTTATTTAATTTCAGACGAATTTACTATTCACAAATTACCGAATTTACTATTCACAAATTACTATTCATACAGAGGCAAATTTTGGTCTCAAATTGATGTGTTCTTGATTGTTGTACTTTCTTAAAGTGCCGATTGTTAATTATATGCATGAATAATGATGAAATGCATGATCGAAGACTAAGTGGAAGTGAAAGTGTTCGATTTATTGAATTATTCCCGAGAATTAGGGAATGTACGTGATTGTTGATTGGTTGAATTCAGAATTTTGGAATTTTCGAGTGATACCGCATGACATATCTGAAATGGCATGTCGCATGAGCATGAGTGCATGAGCGATGTTGCATTCACAACCAAGCAAAAGCAAAGACAAGAATGAACTGCTTGCTGATGTGTTGCATGGTCAGATTAAAGTTGATAGCTCGGTTGAGCCGGATGACCGCCAATCCTTCAGGGCTGTGCTGTGACCATTGGGTCACCTGACAGTGGTCAGATGCGGAGTCGCTGTTGAGGCTGGACCCATGCTCTTTATGGAATGCCATCGATGGGGGAGAGCCCATGACGTCGCTGTGCCTCATGGGGGAGGACGATGCCTGGTTTACGACCAGTTGACCACCAACCATAAGGTTGTGCCGTGGCCTAGAGGGTTGTAATAATTAGAGCATGTGTGGGCTGTGTGATATGAGAAAGTTTTGTGCAATTTTCTGATTATTTGCATGCCTCTTACTGTTATTGTGAGGTGATTGACGCGTGTGCTAAGGCCAGGTAAGGTCGCATGTGATTGCACCTGTTTATTAAACTGTCTTTTGTGGTTATCTCTCTGAGATGGTATTGCATTGATTGTTGTATTAGGTTGTATGTTAAACTCCCGAGGTGAGCGAAGTTCCTAATTGGGGCTTAGAACTTTAACTTGCTGAGTTTATCTCAACCCATCGTGATTAACCTTTTCAAGCCCTAGATGATGCACTACTTGAGGATCGAAGAGAGCAATCCCTCTAAGGCCAGTGAGTAGGCAGCTGTAGCCTATTTCCTTTTTGACGAGCCTTCCCCCACTTGTACAGGGTTAGGTTAGCTAGGCCGATCCCTTTTTGAGTAGGCCTTAGCTTGTCGCCTGTAGTAAGGCGTGTATGTATTTGTTGGTGTGCCGGCTAACCTTCAGATATATAAAATACTATTTGTCTTTCCTCTGCAGCTGTTGTTGCTATCCATGTTGTTTGGTTTGGGAGTTGTTCATTTTCGCATGTGCTTAATTACAAGATAAAAATGAATTGGTTGACGATAGTACCTGGGACGTCGTACAGTTAGACCTCAAGTGAAATGGGGTTGCCGCGAGCTCGAGAGTCAGGGCATGACATAGTACACCAACTCAACCTGGGGTATCTCTCCATAACCACCCCTCACTCAACCCAACAACAGACAACTAGCAATCAGCATTTAAATAACAAGTATGGTCAACCAACAATCAAAAGCCGATTTGCATGGAACCTTACTCGGTATGCCATACCCTACACATTATATATTAGCACAATACACGCAATGGACATGGCTGTTAGATGATGCAGTTCACCAATCACATGCGAGTCGCGTCACAAGCGATCTCACTTGGCCATTGCCATGCCCTGCACGTTATCAATTCATGCGTGCGTGTCATAAATAATGATGTAATCACCTCATGCACTCTGGCATCCACACGTGTTTCGATTATTACTGTCCCATAAGGCCACCACTGAACTCCCACCGGTGTCTATTGGTGCAACTATGTCAGGGGATAGTCTCCCAAGATAGCTTTCCCCAAAGGATGTCAAGGGATACTCTCTTGAGGCAACATGCTCAAAGAACGTCAAGGGATACTCTCTCGAGGCGACATGCCCAAAGAACATCAAGGGATACTCTCCCGAGACGGCATTTTCCAAAAGATGTCAAGGGATACTCTCCCTAGATGGCGGGTTCAGTTTAGCGATCACACCAGCATACTATCACAACCCACTACTCATAAAAACGGTCTATTTCCAGTGTCCCTCGGACAATTCACCTTTTTCCCATTTTTATGAAAATCCCATAATTCATGCGAATGCTCAAAAAATTATACATTCAATTCATTTCATAAATTCAAGACACATGAAATTACACATTTTAATTTCGGATGAATAGAGCATGAATAGTGAAATTTTAGAATTTTAGAATTAAATAATTAAATTCCAAAATTAAAATAATTAAATAGATAATTCCGAAAATTAAGTAATTAAATAATTAAATAATTAAATACTTAAATGCAGAAATTAATTAAATCAATAAATTAAAAATTAATCACATTAATCAAGCAATTAAGGCAAAACATGTTTAATTAGCACAAAACACTCAATTAAGTCTAATTAAGCACAATTAAGCATAAATAAGCAAGATTAAGCTAAGCTAATCTTAATTATTTATCTAACCACCTATCTTAGAGCTAATACACTTAATTAAACACCCAAAACAACCCTTAACACTAATTAATCCAACCCTAAGCAAGTTTAGGCACTAACTAAGTGATTAGAGGCTAAACTCACCTGTTAAGCGAGTCGTAGATGCGGACGCGGCGACAGTGACGAGGGCGACACTCGAGGACCACAAACACAACACTTCAAGGCTATCCCGGGGCTAAAATCATAGCAACAGCCTCTGCTCAAACACCCAACTTCAAAAGATAGCACTGCAGTAGAAGAAAGATGTTGGTCGGAGCAAAAAGAGGTTGGCCGGAGCCCCGGCGAGTTGGTGACCAGTGACCGGCGGCTCCAGGGGGTCGAGGGGGGGTTGCTGGTGGCTAGTATGGGTGGTGGTTTGGCCAAAATGGGAGAGAAATGGAGGAAAAGGTGGAACAAGAAGAGACAGATAGAATAGTGGTCAGCAACCCACTGGCTTCCGGCCGCTGTACGGATCGGCGGGCGGCTCCATTTGACAAACAGCCAACGCCATCCGTACGGATTCTCTCTCCTGAGCATAACGGTGGGTGGCATGGGCTGAGATTCACATGGGAAGGCCATGAACAACTCAATTTTCGAAGGAAAGTCAGAAGTTAAAATTGCAAGAATGAAGGAAACAAAGGAAGAAAGCTTGTGCGATTTTTGTGGGCTAAAGAGGGGAGAGAGAGAGTAAAGTGAGCTGCTAGAAATCCTTCATTAATGTTATTAATGGCTGCTTCAACTTCCCATACACATGACCTCATAATCTCTCTCTTCTTTTGTCTCTTTCCAATAATATCTAGGGGCAAAATGGTCATTTCCACCTTGCACAATTCCCAAACTACCCTTTGGCTGAAAATGAAAGGAAAGCCTAGGAAACAGGTAGGGAAATGGATAGGAACAAGCTCGGGAATTTATTGGGCTCGAATTGACTCAAGTTTGGATAACAGGCTAAGAAGGGTGAGGGGTTCGGTTCAGTCCAATGGGCTTGCTCATTTGTCTCAGTCTTCCACGGTGGCTGCCCCACCTTAGGCGTGAAGCCCTCACTGTTCTTACCTAGCCCACGTCCTCATAGGCTCGTTTCCTCAGTCCGAAAATCCTTTTCCCAAAAACTCGGCTCAACCGACACCGTTGACTGTCAATGAAGCATCGTCCAAAAGTCCGTCCCAAACGTTCCTGAAAATTCGAAGTCCAATCTTGGATTCTCATGCCTTGTCAATTTCGTCCAAATGCCATTTTGGTACTACTCAGACTAATAGGCGGCTTCGAGGACTCACGCGTAACTGACTCGTGCCAATCACATTCAAGACTTCTCGACACATGGACGTCCTTGACTGCATGAAATTGCGAAGGATTGATTCTTATTTCAAAGTACACGATTATCAAGGATCGGCATAGGGTCGTTTGTAGGTTCGATAACAATAAATGGAATCACCCGTCGTCCCATTATACTCTGTACGTGAATTGAATTCTAGTCGTCCTTGAAATCAGCCTGCATATCTTCAAGATCGTCCTTATGCAAGTCTCATGGTCGAGTCATTTTCCCATGTCAAGTTCTTTGGTTGCACAAGTTCTGTCCTCACTAGCTTTTCCCCTCAAGGTCAGTATCTCAAGAGTGATCAATTTCGAGTGAGATCAACCAACAATGCATTGGCGAAATTAATGTTCATTCCTCCCTCAAAAGGCTCGAATTTCAGGACGTCACAATTCTTCCCCCCTTACAAAAATTTCGTCATCGAAATTTGCAATTGCTGACAAATTCTCAAAAAGATGGGGGTGTTGATGCTTCATCACTTCCTCACTTTCCCATGTAGCTTCCTCTGTTCTATGGTGCTACCAGATCACCATAACCAAGGCGATAGTCTTGTTTTCGAAGCATTTGCTCTTTACAGTCCTCTATCCATATCGGCCTTTCCACGTACGAAACCTTGTCATCTACGTCCAGTTCCTCAAAATTCAATACATGAGTCGCGTCCGGTTCATACTTTCTCAACATGGACACATGGAAAACATCATGTACTTGACCAAGTTTTGGTGGCAATGCAAGACAGTACGCTAAAATCCCGATCCTTTCCAAAATTTCAAAAGATCCAACATACCTCGTACTTAACTTCCCTTTCTTGCCAAATCTAGAAGTACCCCTCATCGACGATACTTTCAAAAATACATGATCGCCCACCTTAAACTCCAATGGTCTACGACACTTATCTGCATAACTCTTCTGACGATTCTGAGCTGTCTTTAGTTTGTCTTTGATAATCTGAACTACATTCGATAACTACTAAACCAATGTTTGAACCAACGATTCCCAGTTCTCTAACCTCGTTTCGTAGACTGGAGTTCCACAAACTTGACCATATTTTTGCTATACCACTTCGATAAAATCTTATCCCACAAACACTCTCTTTTTGCATAGTGCATAGTTCTGTTCATTTCTAGCCCTTTCGACGTCCTAGAAATGTGCCAGGAATTGCTCTTTGCTCACGCACTCTGGCCCCGGCAACCACTCCCCACCCTCATCAGATCAATTGTTATGGGCATCTTCGAATTGCACCACTACTAATCCCTTTTAGATATGCACCATCTTATAAAGGTATTATCCACTTTGGCCTGTCCCATACCAAGCCTCACGATTTTAACCTCGTCTGAGCACCTTAAAGTGCAAAACTTTCTCCAGCTCGTCAACCCATGAGTTTGTTTCCACGGGGTCACTTATCGACACTTGAAATCTGATTCACTGAATTTCCATCGAACCGCTATCCGAATTTCACAAACCACTGATTTTTCTTTCAACATTCCTTTCACGTCATTTAATAACCAAACCAAGAATTTGCCTCAACCACTTGAAAATTAGTGCAAACTAAATGTCATTTATCACACTAAAGGCTTTCAAATACTTCTTCAATTCCTTTCTGATTGATCGTCCGTCTGCAGATGGTACGCCGTACTATACTGCAATTTCATTCCCAAGGCCGACTGCAAACTTTTCTAGAAAGTTGCCGTAAACTTAGGATCACGATTAGATGTGATCGTCACTAGAACTCCATGAATGTGTACAATTTGACGTATGTACAACTCTGCATACTTACCTAACGTGAAATCTTTTCGTACCGCAATGAAGTGAGTTGACTTCGTCAACTTGTCAACTAATACTCAAATCGAGTCATTGCCTCGCTGACTCCTTGGCGTCCTATCATGAAATCCATGGTAATGTGTTCCCACTTCCACTCGAGAATCTCAAGAGGTTGCAGCAACTCACTAGGCTTACAATACTGAGCATTTACTTGCTAGTGCGTCAAACACTTAGCCACGTGCTTTGCAATGTCCAACTTCATACCATTACACCACAAGTGCTACTTCAAATTCTGGTACATTTTCATACTGCCAGGGTGGATGCTATAGTTACTACAATGAGCTTCCGACAAGACTGCTTCCTTAAACTCTGCATTTTTCGGAACACACAATCGCCCTCTAAACCTCAACGTCCCATCCTTGGACACTCAAAAGTCTGCTTTCCTCTTTGTCCAATCCATCTGCAAGATCTTAAAAATTTTAGGATCTGTCGCTTGGCACTCTTAATCCTACTTTGCATCTTAGGTTCTACCCTGAGAGTGGCCATTAGACTAGTAAGATGGTCGACCTCAATTTTAAAATATGAGTCCTCGACTCTCTCCAAGAGAATCCATTCTCGTACCCTCATCTATGCAATTGTCGATTTTCGATTGAGCGCATTTGCCACTTTATTCGCTTTCCCTAGATGATACAAAATCTCACAATCATAGTCCTTAAGAAGTTCCATCCATCGTCGTTGAACATGAGGCAAAGATGATCGCCGCTAATTCTAAATCATGCGTCAGATAGTTAAGCTCGTGAGGCTTTAACTATTATGATGCATATGCAACCACCTTGCCATGTTGCATTAACACGCAGCCTAGTCCTTTATACAATGCGTCACTGTAGATTTCGTACCCACCAGGACTAGACGGTATTGTCAAGACGGGTGCGGTAGTCAATTTACTCTTAAACTCTTGAAAATTACATTCACACTTGTTTGTCCAATCGAACTTCTCCTCTTTCTTTAACAACCTTGCCAAGGGCAATTCTATCGTAGAAAACTTCTCCACGAAATGTCGGTAATATCCAACCAATCGAAGTTTCTTGCTATTGTAACATCATGTCAACAAAGATCCCTTCGCTTGAAATCACGACCTAAAAATGCCACGCAAGATAGCCAAAACTCACACTTGCTAAACTTAGCATACAACTCATGTTCCCTCAAGGTCTGTAGTACTAATCTCAAGTATCTCTCATGATCCTCAAGACTCTTCGAGTACACCAAAATATCATCAATTTTTGGCAACGGATACTTGTTCTTAATCGTCACTTGATTAAGCTGCCGATAATCAATGCACAATTTCAACGAACTATCATTTTTCCTTACAAATAGTACCTGTTCTCCCCAAGGAGACGCACTAGGACGAATGAATCCTTTATCCAGTAGCTCTTTTATCTGCACCTTCAGTTCTTTCAATTCTGAAAAGGCCATCCTATAAGGTGCCTTGGAAATCGGTTCAGTCCCAAGAGTCAACTCAATCACAAACTCAATTTCCTCCAAAGAGGGAAACACAACCATGTACTCTTGTACCACAGCAATATTCTCCACCTGTGATCCTTTCACCATCGTGACTGCCACCAATGCTAAATACCCTTGGCACCTAGATTCCAACACCCAAGTCACCTCAAGTGACAAATTCAGAAGAATGGAGGGTCCTCCTCGATTTCCCACAAACTCAAAACTATCACCCACTACTGGGTTAAACTGAATTGTCCTTCCATGACAATCCACCATAGCTCATTTGCTTGGTAAGCTAATCCATGCCAACTATGACATCAAAATCATACATTGCAATGGCAATCAAGTCAATGACTTCCTCACGACATCGAATGACAAGGGAAATTTCCATGTCTCCTCCCACACACTCGGCAAACTCCCATGGCATTGGGTGTCGACTTTCCCACGTAGTTCTTTCTATTGGGTGGGATGGGGTCGCCCTCTCGATCATGTTCTTTCCTATCATCTAGGCCCTCTCGTACATCTCATCAAAACTCTTTCAAATGCGGTCACCAGCTGGGCTTTCAATTCTGGCTTCAAGCCATCTCTAAAACGTCTCGCCCTATCCAAGGGTCCTCCACTAACCTCAACTATTACTTGGCCAATTCAGCAAACTTCACCTCATACTAATCCACTGACATCCGATTCTAACGAAACTGTTGGAACTCTTCCATCTTTGACTCTCTTGCACTGTTTAAGAAGCACTTCCCATTGAAAGCTTCATGAAAGACACCCCAAGTTTGAGCCGTGCCTTCAGGGAACACTCTTCCTTGAGTGGCTTCCCACCAATTAATGGCATTATCTTAAAGCTGGTAAACTGCCAGTAGCACTCGATCTTCCTCTGAACATCTTAACACTGTAAACGTCCTCTCAAAATCCCTTATCCAAAGGGTCGCAACTTCAAGGTTGCCTACACCACTGAACCTCGATAGCTTCAATCTCAGGAACTGCTCTACCAGCCTAAGCATCGGTCTCTCACAAACCTCTCCTCTCACTACGAGAACCACAAGGACCACAGCAAAAGCACTCAACTTGCTATCCTAACAAGGTCTCTAGCGTCAGTAGGATCCCGTCTAACCTAGGATCTGCTTGCACGCTACCTCTAGCACTAGTCTAACCAGACGCAGCCCTACACCTAAGGGCTCTCTCTGCTCAGGATTGCTCATCACTCTGGACTATGAGCAACCCTCCACCACACCAAACCACAAAAGCAATCACAAGCACATAGTATAAAAGCCATCCCTATCTCACTATCCCAAAAATCCCACGCACCTTATCACTCCAAGTCTCGACCTCGCTCTGATACCAAAATCGATGGGGATGTCATGCCCCCAACCCCGAGCACGCGACAACCTCTTACCATGGTCAATAGAAAGCGACGTCCCAAGACTTGTTGACGACTATTCATTTTAATCTTTCGTTATACGCAAACGGAAGACGAACCATCCCCAGTCCAAACAGACAATCAAGCAATCAATCAGGGATAGAGAGATGAATAGCAGAAACCTCGACTACTCATTTATACAATTACTAGATTAACCAATGGAGGATCGCTTTCTAATTACAAGCCCGACAAAAGGGGCCGATCCATCCTTTAAGCCAGGCCAAAAAGAAACTAGGCTAATCCAGCTATATAAAATGAACCCTCGGGTTCAGCACCATGGTCACTCGGACCTATCGGACTCAGCTCCGTTAAGTCGATCACTGGTGGAACGGGAGCAGGATTCTCCACTGCGGATGCGCCATTCTAAAGGCCTGAAAATGGTTATTCAATAACTAGTGAGATAAAATCTCAGCAAGTTCTTCCCCTAAGCCCCAATTAGTACACCAACTCAACCTGGGTTATCTCTCTAGAACCACCCCTCACTTAACCCAACAACAGACAACCAACAATCAGCAATTAAATAATAGGCAGGGTCAACCAACAATCAAAAGCTGGTTTGCATGCAACCTTACCCGATATGCCATACCCTGCATGTTATATATCAGCACATGACCGTTAGATGATGCAATTCACCAATTACATATGAGTCGCGTCACAAGCGATCTCACCTGGCCATTGCAACACCCTGCACGTTATCAATTCATGCGTGCGTATCATAAGTAATGATGTGATCACCTCATGCACTCTGGCATTCACACGTGTTCTGATTATTACTGCCCCATAAGGCCATCACTTAACTCCTGCCGATGTCTATTGGTGCAACTATGTCAGGAGATACTCTCCCAAGACGGCTTTCCCCAAAGGATGTCAAGGGATACTCTCCCGAGACTGCATGATCAAAGAATGTCAAGGGATAATCTCCCGAGACGACATGCCCAAAGAACATCAAGGGATACTCTCCCGAGACGGTGGGTTCAGTTTAGCGATCACACCAGCATACTGTCACAACCCACTTCTCATAAAAACGGTCTATTTCCAGTGTCCCTAGGACAATTCACCTTTTTCCCATTTTTATGAAAATCCCATAATTAATGCGAATGCTCAAACAATTACACATTCAATTCACTTCATAAAATCAAGACACATGAAATTACACATTTTAATTTCGAATGAACAGTGCATGAATAGTGAAATTTTCGAATTTTAGAATTAAATAATTAAATAAATAATTCCGAAAATTAAGTAATTAAATAATTAAATACTTAAATGCAGAAATTAATTAAATCAATAAATTAAACAATTAATCACATTAATCAAGCAATTAAGGCAAAACATGTTTAATTAGCACAAAACACTCAATTAAGCTTAATTAAGCACAATTAAGCATAAATAAGCAAGATTAAGCTAAGCTACTCTTAATCATTTATCTAACCACCTATCTTAGGGCTAATACACCTAATTAAACACCCTAAACAGCCATTGACACTAATTAATCTAACCCTAAGAAAGTTTAGGCACTAACTAAGAGATTAGAGGCTAAACTCACCCGTTAAGCAGGCCGCGGCGGCAGCGACAAGGGCGACACTCGAGGACCTCAAACACAACACTCTAAGGTGGTCCCAGGGCTGAAATCACAACAACAGCCTTTGCTCAAACACCCAACTTCAAAAGACAGCATTGCAGTAGGAGGAAGTTGCTGGTCGGAGCAAAAAGAGGTTGGTCGGAGCTTCGGCGAGCTAGTGGCCGATGACCGGTGGCTCTAGGGATCGAGGGGGGGTTGCTAGTGGCTGGTATGGGTGGTGGTTTGGCCAAAATGGGAGAGAAATGGAGGAAAAGGCGGAACAGTGGCGGTCAGCGACCCACCGGCTTCTGGCCGCCGTACGAATCAGCCAGCGACTCCGTTCGATGAACGGCTGATGCTATCCATATGAATTCTCTCTCCTGAGCACAACGGTGGGTGGCATGGGCCGAGATTCACACGGGGAGGCCATGAACAACTCAATTTTCGGAAGAAGGTTAGAAGCTAAAATTGCAGGAACGAAGGGAAACAAGGGGAGAAAGCTTGTGTGATTTTTGTGGGTTGAAGAGGGGAGAAAGAGAGTGAAGTCAGCTGCTAGAAATCCTTCATTAATGGCATTAATGGCTGCTTCAACTTCCCATGCACATGATCTCATCTTCTCTCTTCTTTCGTCTCTTTCCAATAATATATAAGGGCAAAATGGTCATTTCCACCTTGCACAATTCCCAAACTGCTCTTGGGCTGAAAATGAAAGGCAGGCCTAGGAAACGGGCTAGGAAATGGATAGGAATGGGCTTGGGAATTTGTTGGGCTCGAATTAGCTCAAGTTTGGATAACGGGCTAGGAAGGGTGAGGGGTTGGTTGAGTCCAACGGGCTTGCTCGTTTGTCTCGGTCTTCCACGGTGGCTGTCCCACCTTAGGCATGAGGCCCTCACTATTCTTGGTCGCCCCACATCCTCGTAGACTCGTTTCCTCAGTTCAAAAATCCCTTTCCTAAAAACTCGGCTCAACCGACACTGTTGACTATCAATGAAGCATCGTCCAAAAGTCCATCCCGGACTTTCCTGAAAATTCAAAGTTCAATCTTGGATTCTCATGCCTTGTCAATTTTGCCAAAATGCCATTTTAGTACTACTTAAACTGATAGGCGGCTTTGAGGACTCACGCGTAACAGACTCGTGCCAATTCACGTTCAAGACTTCTCGACACATGGACGTCCTTGACTGCATAAAATTGCGAAGGATCGATTCTTATTTCAAAGTACATGATTATCAAGGATAAGCATAGGGTCGTTCGCGGGTTCGATAACAGTAGACGGAATCACCCGTCATCCCATTATACTCTGTCCGTGAATTGACTTCTAGTCGTCCCTGAAATCGGCCTGCATATTACAGGATCGTCCTTACGCAAGTCTCACGGTTGAGTCGTTTTCCCAAGTCAAGTTCTTTAGTCGCACGAGTTTTGTCCTCACTAGCCTTTCCCCTCAAAGTCAGTATTTCAAGAGTGATCAGTTCTGAGTGAGATCAACCAATAATGCATTGGCGAAATTAACATTCATTCCTCCCTTAAAGGGCTCGAATTTCAGGACGTCACAAAATGTAGTGAAACAGGATCTCTTTCCTTGTGTTTTGTGAAGTACATGAAGTAGCTAATCTAGATTACATACATGTTTTTCTATCCAAGTATTTTTAAAGAGCAATAGCTAAAATACAAGGAGAAGAAGCAAGAGATGTACTGAGGATGCATCTTAACAAAAATTTTTTAGGGAAATGGAAATAAACTATGAAAATCTTAACTTTTGGAGATTGAAATTTATAGTTATGCTGCTCTTAATAATCTGATTATGAGTCAAAAGTAGTGTGGGAAACATGAACTAGCTCATTGCCTTTCTGAATATGACATCAAGCAAGAGGACTCATCTTGAAGATAAAGGACTGCTTGCTCAACTTCCTTCCTCTGGAACTCAAAAATTATTGCATAGTTTCGTTATAGAGAATATGACTGTTGTTATAATGGTGAGCATGGTTCCTATGCAATGTTTGGAAGACATAGTTGATTGAAACCCATCCTAGCCAGTACTAGTATACAAATCATCCACAAATCTTCTCTCTATGAGATCCTGGTGCCAACATTTCTCTGAAGAGAAGTTGCCATCTGAATTAAGAGCCTGTTAAGTATCACCCTGTTTATAGCATGTTGGTTGTTCTCCAAGGACATTGGGTTTTATTTTAGAAGAGAAAATATAGAATGACCCAAAGGCATTGTTAAGTAAAAAATTTAAGCCATAGTTACCCCAAACGCATCTCTTTTAGATTTGATCCAAGAATTTTGCCAAGGTCAATGCTACTAATAGAGCCTAGTTCAGAGATAATTTGCTTGCATGGAAACCTATTTTCTAGAGTACAAACATTTCTTAAAATTGATAGTTTGAGGACCAAAATTGAAACTCCTTAAACAAAACACTCTCCTATTGGCAAACTTGTTTTTTCTTAAATAGTACCTTCTTTTGCAAAGTGCTTTGTCAATTAGTCTGCTAAATTTTGTCTGCTGTGATATTTGGAAACATTTTGCAATTGGGATCTGTTCTGCATTTCAAGCTAATGAACTAGGTGAAAGTGTAGAATCATTGGCGAACACTGGCTGGTTTCCATAGAAATTTCATCTATGTTCCCCTTTCAAGTGTCTACCTGGTGGATGAATGTTTCCAACTTTTTTTGTGTTTCTCTTGCAGTAATAAGAATTCTGGATCAAAGGGTTTCAAATGTTGTGGAGAGATAATGGCATCAGAAGTGGTTTCTCTTCTGTGAGATTTTTATGAACAAGGAAACTGTAATGGTAAGAATGGTGATCAACCATTTTAACCAGTTGAATTGTCTGTTCGAAAGAAAGTTATAATACTGGATAAAGAAGAATTGAGGAAGCCTCTTTCTATTTCTATTTTTCAATCAATAATTTCATCAAGCTAGATAAAGAACTGTAGCTGGGGCTTTCGGTGATTGCAGATCTCGCTGAACAACTCTCTCTCTCTCTCTCTCTCTCTCGCACTTGGCCTTATGTGAATCATTTACTGCAGTAAAGATACCATGTTGTATCCTTGGTCTGGAGAATTATCTGCTCGTAGGTAAATAATGCTGGCCTGGTGGAATGTTTTGTGATGATAAAGGGTTAATGAAATTGCTAGTATAGGACTAGCATGTCATTGGTTGGATGAGAACCCATTCACAAAATTTTTCCATCAAATATAAGGTGCTTATTTTGAGATGGTAAGTACACTTTTCCAGACTGTCACTAAGTATAGTTGCTTCAGTGGAGCAGTTTTCAGCCATGTAATGGTTGCTATGAATAGGTGTAGAATATGCCCAGTAAACCAAAGTTAAGAGTTTCAGATGGCCAGTCATTTTTTTTTTATTGGCCAATTTTCAGATAACCTATTTATAATATAGCTTTCCTTTAGACTGGGTATTCTTAGCCAGATTGCTATTTTAGAAATGGGACGTAAGGAAAAAGACGAAATGCAGTATCTTAATAGTTGATAATCCATTGGTTAGACTCGTTGAGAGAAATATCTTCTTCCTTTATCCCTATCATGAATTACCAAACATATATGGTTCTTGTCGAGCAATTCTCCAATTTGAGCTCTTCAATTGCAAATATTTGAAGAGACTGATCAGCTAGAACCTTTTCATGCTTCTGTGATCATTAGAAAGCTTTAAAAACTCATTACGTATAGAAAAGATGGCGTTGAAATAATTTGTCTATGAAATGATTAAATGAATTTGGTTTTCTTCTCTGTTCAATGGAACCCTTTAACATAAATATCATTCTTGTTCGCCATTTTTCTTCTCCTTTTCCATTCATTTGCTGTTTACAACATTGTGAAATCTATTTTTTGTTTGAGTAATTTTAGATATACGACGAATGCTAATATTTTGATTTCAGCCCCAAAGCTTCCTAGGCCACAGGTTACTCAGGCTTCTCATTTGATCTCTGTGCATTGGTTCTTCCTGTTGAGTCCTCCTGTGCCTTTACACAACTAGGTAAGACCTTTGAAATTATGATTCCTTGCTTTTCTGAACATCATGTATGGTTATATGATGCACCTTTGCTGTGTATTGAATGATTATCAGTTCCCTATGCAAATAACAAGCGGGCTGCATTGTGTGACCTTTCTATATTATAACTTGTTAACAATCAAATGGCATTGATTAGCGCACTGTGGCTCTAAAAACTCACATACGAGTCACGTCACAAGTGATCTCACCTGGCCATTGCCACGCCCTACATGTTATCAATTCATGTGTGCGTGCCATAAATGATGTGATCATCTCATGCATAATCAAAACCAATAATGCCATGTTTCTCATGCACTTTTGCATCCATGCGCGTTTCAATTATTACTGCCCCTCGGGCTACAACTTAGGCTGAGGTGTTACTGCGCTACGACGCCCTTCCTCCACAGAGGCGCAACCGTGCCCTTCCGTGCCATTGCTATGATGCTATAGCGCCCTTCCTCCGCAGAGGCGCAACTGTGCCCTTCCGTGCAGGCCGAGGCACTACGGTGCCCTTCCTTTGCAGAGGAGCAACAGTGCCCTTCCATGCAGGCCGAGGCGCTATGGCGCTACGGCGTCCTTCCTCCGCAGAGGTGCAATTGTGTCCTTCTGTACCCTTTGAGGCGCCACGGCGCTACAGTGCCCTTCCTCCGCAGAGGCGCAATCATGCCCTTCCGTGCCTCCGAGGCGCAATGGCGCTACGGCACTCTTCCTCCGTAGAGGCACAACTGTGCCCTTCCGTGCCCTCCCTTTTCATAATCTCTGATAAATTGGGTTCAACTTAGTGATCATGCAAGCATACCATCACAATCCACTTATTATCTTTGAGCATTAGCCAATGCACACATGCTTGCATATAAAACCTCAAATCCTTTCTCATAAAAGCGGTCCATTTCTGGTGTCCCTCGGACAAACCATTTTCTCCCTTTTTGTGAAAATCACATGATTCATGCGAATGTTTATGCCACGACACACCAATTTCACTTCATATGATCAAGACACATGAAATTATACATAATTTCACTTCCCGATGATCAGTGCCGTGAACAGTAATCCATGAACAGTAATTTCTAGAATTCAATTATTAATAAATTAAATTCAGAAATTAAACAAAACATTGATTAAATACAAATTAATCAATGAATTAAGCTAAACAAGCTTAATTATCACATAAACCACACATAAGCAACATTTAAGCATAATCAAGCATAATTAAGCAAGATTAAGCTAAGCTAATCTTAACCACCTATCTTAGGGCTAATACAACTTAATTAAACACCCTAATCAGCCCTTAGCACTAATTAACCCAACCCTAAGCTAGTTTAGGCACTAAATAGGGATTAGGGGCTAAACTCACCCGTTAAGTAGGCCGGCGACACGAGCACGGTGGCGACGACAAACCTGACACCCGGGGACCTCTCCCACGACACTTCAAGGTAGTCCTAGGCTGAACACAACAGCAACAAGCTCAAACTCCCTCTGCAACTCTGAAAATCTACACTGCTTAGGGGGAAAGTGGCTAATCGGAGTTGAACGGGCTGACCAGAGCTCCGGCGAGTGGCGGGCCAGCGACCGGCGGCACTTGGGGCTCGAGGGGAAACCACTGGTGGCTGGTATGGGCGGTGGTTTGGCTGGAATAGGAGAAAAACAGGGGAAAAGGCAAAACAAAGCTGCTGCAAGCGGAACAACTGTTCGGGGAGCAACAACTTCTGATCGCCGTACGGGACGGCCGGCGGCTCCTTTCGGTGAATGGCCAACGCCATTTGAATGGTTTTCATCTTCTAAACACAACGGCAGGTGGCACGGGCCGAGATTCAAATGGGAAGGCAATGAAAAACTCATTTTTCAGTGAGAGGTTAGAAGCAAAAACTGCAGGAAGGCAAGGGAAGCAAAGGGAGAGAGGGGCTGCGATTTTTGGAGTTGAAGAGGGGAGAGAGAAAGTGAAGTGAGCTGATCAAAACCCTTCATTAATGGCCTTAATGGCTGCTTCAACTCCCCATGCACATGACCTCATCTTCTCTCTCTTCCTTTTTGACTTTTCTTCAAAATATCCAAGGGCATTTTGGTCATTTCCACCTTGCACATTTCCCAATCTACCCTTGGCCTGAAAATGAAAGGCAGGCCTAGGAAATGGGCTGGGAAATGGGTAGGAAGAGGCTCAGGAATTTGTTGGGCTCGAATTGGCTTGAGTTTGTATAACGGGCTAGGAAAGGTGAGGAGTCGGTTGGGTCCAACGGGCTCATTTGTTTGTCTCAGTCTTCCACGGTGGCCATCCTACCTTGGGCGTGTGGCCCACACTATTCTTGCCTGGCCCACATCCTTGTAGGCTCTTTTCCTCTGTCCGAAAATCCCTTTCCCAAAAACTCGGCTCAACTGACATTATCGACTGTCAAGGAAGCATCGTCCAAAAGTCCATCTCGGACGTTCCTGAAAATTTGAAGTCCAATCTTGGATTTTCATGCCCTGTCAATTTCACCCAAATGTTATTTTGGTATAATTCAGACTGACAGGCGGCTTTGAGGATTCACGTGTAACCGACTCATGCCAAACCACGTTCAAGACTTCTCGACACATGGACATCCTTGACGACATGAAATTGTGAAGGATAGATTCTTATTTCAAAGTACACAATTATCAAGGATCGACATAGGGCTATTCGTAGGCTCGATAACAGTAGACAGAATCACCCGTCGTCCCATTATTTCTGTCCGCGAATCGACTTCTATTCGTCCCTAAAATCGGCCTGCATAACTACAGGATCGTCCTTACGCAAGTCTCACGGTCAAGTCGTTTTCCCAGGTTAAGTTCTTAAGTTGCACGAGTTCTGTCCTCAGTAGCATTTCCCCTCAAGGTCAGTATCTCGGAAATGATTGGGTCCGAGCGAAATCAACCAACAATGCATTAGTGAAATTCACGTTCACTCATCCCTCAAAGGGCTCGAATTTCAAGACGTCACAACTATAGTGTTGCAGCTCTTTGTATTCTACATGTAAAGAACAAATCTAGATGTGACACCATTGGTACTAGTTCTAGCACAATAATATTCTCTCCCGTTTGTGTGTAATGTCAGAAATAGTTAATTATTTTGTCACAAGATGTTAAACTGTTTCATAATCATAGTATATTCAAATAATCCTTTTTGTAGAGAGATTTGTGTGAATGTTTTTGACGACATTAGAATTCTATTTTGTGGTACGAGGATGTAGTTAAATATCTAGAATTCCATGAAGTGGCTTTAAAGATGACATGCACTCTGACTGACTGCATGTGCCATTTACTACTTTTCCAATCACAGAATTTCCGCAAGGGACCCGAGAGAAGAAGCTCGATTCTTGTCCAAATAAGTTTTTGCCCGGTTGCTCATGTGTTCATTGAGGATTGCAGCTACAATCACAAGTTCATTTCATGCTTTAACTCGATTATTCGATCGTTAAAATAATTTATGGCATAACCCTTTGTAGGCGTCACTTTTCTGATGCTAATTTTTGTCATCGACGTTATTCTGTAATCTGCTTGATTGAGTTAATTCTAGGCATGTTATTAATGTGTCTAAAAGCCAGAGCTCTATACCATATTATGCGTGATCCGTAATGATGATAAAAGAGGTAAATGATTTGCATGTGATTGGCATGGATTTCTTGGCAAAGAAATGCATTAACTGGATTTGTAGCTTCTTGATTGTACCAATTATGTCCGATACAGTTGAATTTATCATACTGTAGAGTCAGTTAATGTCGTGATCTTTGTTGACTTTGCCAAGCATATAATCGTGGGAAATCACATGGTGACCATGACTAATTTAGATAGCCACGTGGTGGTTCCATGAGTACATGAAAGTCTCAATGTTCTGCTCGGTCAAGAGGCAATTGGCAATTGCTTCTTCCCTGAGCGAGCTTTGTAGTTTTGTTCAGTCCTGAATGAGAGTTCTTTTTCTTCCGGCCGCAAAATGTCGAATTTTGAGGTCTTTCTTGCTAATACTGATATATTATAACCCTATCTATTACGACATTGAAAATACCAGAACATTTGTCTCAAAGCCCATAGTCTAAAACGAACTGTAATATGGTAATTTTGGACCATAATGTGTTGGAAATTCTTATAAAATGTGGGCTATTATTAATTGCATAATATTGAGGTCTGGAAAAAAGACTATTATAATATTTGTAAAATATATGAGAATGTTTTATATTGCCCAATTATGGTTATGTGATCATATTATATTGGGCTTAGCATATCTTGGTTATGGTAATAATGTGATTGGCCGATCAATGAAGATCCAGTATTTTAATAATGACCTGCAATGGATGATTCTGTTAAATATACTGCATAAATAAGTTATGGTCTCCGTTTCCCTCCTGATTCCGTTCGGCTATGGTTTATCAAGATCAACTAAGGTAGGAGAGAGAGGAAAGCCTAGTCCTGAATTTGCATGGCTTATCCACATTACTCGATTCAAAGACGATAATTGGCTAAATTAGGTATGTGTCTTTTTATTAAAGGCTAGGTATTGTAAATTCTATGCATGAGTTTTGAGGTCATTGAATTTTTGACATGTGGTATAAGAGCAGTTGTATATGGGTTTAGAATTCACTAAATGCATAATCTCGATGTAACTTCATGTGTAGTGCATAGCATATATTACACAGTTTATGGGCGAGTTCGATGATTCAATTCTTTTGGTTGCTTAGATATCGATATGGGATTTTATTTATCCATTCTATGGCAAATCTTCTTGACAAATTACGTGTTATGACTCAGCCTATGCCGTGAGAACTTTAAACATTGAACGGCCATGTGAACTAGAAATGATATTTTGCACTTTGACCCTTTTGGTCGTTACCCATGCAACGATTCTTATAGTCTATGAATTTTGTGCCCTAATATATTCTATGCATCAAGAATTTCTAACTTGAAGATTTTGATATGAATAAGAGAACCAACAATCATGTGGTGCAATTTGACAATTTCCCTTATTGATGCTCAAAATCAGTTCGAGAGTGCTGTTCTACAATGTATGTCAATTCTACTTTGTGAATTTTATGTCGTGCTATGAAATGGGTTGTGAGAATATCGATCTAGAAGTTTCATAAATTTTTGGAATTATTACCTTATGATCGAGAAAACAAGCTTCAAATTGGATATCAATTTCTTATTATATGTTTAACTCGGCTTCATGTCGTGCTACCCAACAGCAATTTCGATCATTTTGCAGCTTTAACTTCAAATGAAATCCATCCAAGGCATCTAAATCAAATTTTGGGTGTTTCGGGTTTGTAGTATCATGCCTTGACTCTCAAGCACACGATAACCCCTATTCTCTTGTAGTCATTTGAATGTAACGTCTTAAGACGCGTCGTTGACCAATTACTTTTATCTTTCAAGTAAATGCATGCGGAAGAAAATCATAACCGCCAAATCACTCACAACAGTAGGGATAGTAAGAAAGTATGACATTAAAAGCTTTCAAAAGTATTACCTTTATTTAATTACTAATTAATCCTAGGAAATTTGCATACACAAGCCATTTCCACAAGCGACTTCCTATCAACCAACAAAACTAGTAGGGTCAAGGTTAACTAAACTCCTCTAATGCAAAAGTTAGCCAAAAGTGATGCATGTCGCCCCCATCACAAGCTCAGTCCTTGGAATCGGGTGCGGTATCACTTCAAGGTCCCGGTTCACAAAAATCCTAAACCGTACGTGACGGTTTTCCATATTACGGGCTTGAAAAATGTTAAATAACGACTAGTGAAATAAAATCTCAATAAGTTAACAATCTAAGCCTCATTTAGGAAGCTAACTCGCCTCGAGTATAATCTATACATGCAGCTTATTATCGATGGCAAATCAATAGTAAAGCGACCTTTGTTTTGCTTTAACTATAAACATGAGCAGGCATTCTAGCCTTATCATAATAAACCAGGCTATCGAATAAACCCATAGGCACTCTTACCTCGCCTTGGCACATACCCTACATAACATCTATTACTACGTGCCATAACAATGCAACAAGCATTAAACATAATTAGAACACTTTTCATTATTTCCCATGCCCATTGCATTCACCCATGTTCCAATTTTTATGACCATTCATGGCCACGGCCAATACACGAGTTGGTGGTCTTTTGGTATAACAGGGCATTTATCACGGCCACTCAAAGCACACCCGTCTTCATGAGGATATCATCACACACTGCATTGGACATCATTTCCTTGTCGAGACGGATATGTCCTCTTTTCCTTAAATGTTAAAGTTCAAACAGAAGCAAGTTCCCCACCCATAGTTGCTCCGATGGGCTAAACAGTTTTCCAAATACTCCTTTGAAGTTAAACATATTCCAGGGACTAAGAATGTCCTTGCCAACTTCCTGTCTAGGCCAAAAGAACCGTTGGAGGCAATCAACATGTATGTCAAGAAGGAACCTCTCTTGGAGACATACCACACTACCAACATACAAGGTGGTTGGCCGAGTCTCAAGTATCCTCTTGATGTCCCACTTGCAATCAAAGACAATGTTTTAACAGAAAAAATTCAAGAATTTATGTGGGAATATCATCTCCAAATCTTTCGAGATTATGGTGGATTAATGCTCAGACCCGAAGGACTCCATCCTAGATATCCATTTATTCATCCTCTCCAAAATTCTCCTGATGATGAATTTCCAGAAGACCTAAAATGGTTATTTTGGTACATGTTCAACCTGTACACCATAGCCATTGAATTTCCCACTAACAAAATTTTGCAGGTTCTTGCAAAAGACCGAGCCAATGAAGAACACAACCAGAAATATCTCCACGATGTCCTCACATGGTTTAAACCGCTCGATTACTAGAAAGAACTCTTCAAAATCCAGAATCGTCAAGGAAGGCCTGAACCAGAAAGACATACCATTGTCCTATTCCACCGACCATGGACATTTTGCCATCCTACTAGATAGATTTCTGACAAACCTTCTCTTGCAAGAACTTCAACTTACAAGCCCCAAGTTTTTCAAGAAGTGGCACGAATATGCCAAGCACTTCCTTATTCCATCACCACCAGTAGGCCTACATCTCGAGAACTCTAGAGGATCTTATGTCAAGAAAATCAAGTCATCCCACCAGAAGCATGGCCTCCCACACATGCCCCCGTGTCCTGGGAGCACCTCGAAGCTTGGGATCCTATGAGGGATGAAATTCAAGAAGCCCTCAATGTCTTCAGACAAAGCAACCTGGACTCCTCTACCCCCTATGACCCTTGGGGGGGACCGCTCTCTCAAGACCTTTGGGGAGGATTATTCACCCAAAATCACAGCCCTTTTTCCGATCCTTTCGGTGTTAGCTCCTCTCGCCAACCCAACCTGTCAGCAGAAGAGATTGAGAATCTCATTCGCACTTTCAAAAGAGAAAAGGACGGAAGCTCCAGTCCATCAGATATAGATGAAGATGCAATAATGCTCAAAGCACAGCTAGCTCATAGCTCTGATGATTCAGACATGACTACAATGCTAGAGACAGAAGAGACAAATGAAACCGCTACAAATCACTATAGGAATGGTCACTGTTCACTATTCACTGTTCACCTAACTAACTGTTCACTATAGCACGAGGCGCAAAATCATCGTTTATAGCTTGTCAAGGGATTTCTTTCGGACTCCCTATGTTTGTAGCCCATAAGTGGCTGATACATTCCCATAATTATGTCCGAGCATGGCTAGCCTGCCTGCTCTTGTCATTTGCATCCTTCTCTACCTATATAAGCAAGGAGTCTCCATTGTAAAAACTAGAGAGTGAAATAAGAAGTATGTTGTTTACTCTACTATCAACATGTTCTTCTAAACACTCCCATTCTCTTCTAGTTCTGAACGTTGGTATTAAACAAACACTATGATTGAGAAAAATCCTAGAGTTATGCTCTGCACTTGCCCTCATGGGATCCTGTGTATCAAAATTTTCGATATTTTAAGAGATTACTATGTTCTAAGTTCATGACTTGAGAAGGAACTTGGTGGCTAACAGATAGTCCCTATTGAGGTTAGGAGAGCCGTGTATGGGATAGCATACTTATAATAAGTTTGCAGATCAAGTTAATATGAGCTTAGCTCATATGCATCCTTATGGTATTAGAGCCATGGATTTCTTTGAATCATATTTGTTTGTTTAACACTACATTTTGTCACTAGAAGAGAACTTCTGTTATCATGGATACACCTGAATCTACCCCTTCTCTTCCCATTTCCCTTGCCTCAAACCTTTCACTACAACCTCCTCCAAAACTTCGCAAGTCTTTCTGTTCAAAAATAGACTATCTCTATGAGGTTGCATACCTCACTAAGGATAGTAAGATCTCCAAAACTCAACTTCCTATGATGAATCCATACACTGCTTTCGCTAAGCCATCTTCTTTCTCCCCACTCAAATCCATCAAACACCTGATTAAACATACCCCTCGCACAATCAAGGAGTAAGTCCAATCCTCACGATTTGATCAACACCCCATTCAGACAATTGAGCAAGAACAATTTGTCACTCTGCAAATTCCCTTTGAATTCCCATCCCAATGGATTTAGCAAGGTTATACCCACCTTTATTTTGGAGCCATTCATCTTGCTCTAACCTTTCATGGCCAAAAGGGCCTACCTATTGCTATTAGGATTGCCCTTTTAGACACTAGATTTTTAGAATACCAGCAAGCTTGTATTGGCACTATCTAGACAACCATGAATGCGGGAACTGTCTTTGTTACACTCTTCCCAAATTTTAACATTGCTCTTGCAAATCTCAACTTGCTTACTACTCTTAAGGTCCAGCTACAGATCACTGGAGCCCCTTAGAATCCTGGATCAATTGCTACCACCTTACACTACCAAATGATCTATCGTGTCCAGAACCATGCCATTGATCATAATATCCTAAACTCAGAAGATGCCTTTATTATCTCGATTGACCATGACCAGACCTCCTGCATCCATGTTCCTCGCCAAATTCCATGAAATGAACTTGTCAAGTTCCTCCCTGATAGTTGGGTGACCAACTATGAAAAGCTCCGTCAAAGTTGCAAACCGGTTCAATCTAGTGAGCCTTAGTTCATTCGAAAAAAGGATGATACTATTTCCATCAAGTTCAATAAGGCCAAACAAGAACCCTCCTTTATTTTCCCTACTATTCTTCACTTCACACCTTGTCCCACTGATCCAATTTCATGCGAACTAGACGACAAACAATTTGTCCACTCTTTTGGTTCACAAGGACAACCGATCCATTTCTTCAAAGATCCCACTGGACACTGTTTCTGGGACCTCGATTGTGCTTGTTCTTCATGCACAAAGTTTGAAGATGAAGATGACCAACCTTCCTCCACAAATAAGAAAACGAAAGATGCCATTTACCAAAGATATCTTGACAGAAACCCAACTATTGGACCCCTTGGAAAATATGGCGGAAAATACCAGTCCATTGTCTCTTACGGACCACCCAAACCTCTTAAGACTTTGGGCCCTCCATCACTATGCAAGTCAGAACATCCCTATTCCCCTGTACCACCATCAGCCAAACCCATGTCCACTTCACATTTTTTATAAGCCAATCCAGAAATGGGTAAAAAGTACCCCTCATGCCCCATAAACTTACCCAAACCAGGTATCTGTGTACCTAAGCCCGAACCTCCTCTTGTTCTACCCAGCATATGCATGTTTTCACCTGATGACTTCCCTCCACTTGAAGCCAAAGAGACTGAATCCAATACACGGAAATTCCCTCCGTTGGAAAGGTTCTCTAACCCACACCAACGATACTAGCACTCTCCCAAAGTACCCAACCCCACAAGCCTTAATGCACAAGGACAGCACAGGCAGCCCTTTGCTGCTGAGACTGTCTTGAATTGGCAAACTGAGAATGCTTTGGCTCAAAACGAGCTCCTTGGAACAGTTGCAACACGTCTTAAACATGTAGATCGGAATACCGAATTATCCTGCAAAATGCTAAAAGACTTCCAAAAGAGGCTTCATTTGCTAGAAACCAAGCAAACACCCCCTAGCCATTACTTGGAAGACCAACGGCTGGAAATCGAAAAGCTCAAGAAAAAGATCCAGATTCTCAAAAGCCAACAATCATTTATCCTCGCCGACCAAACCTTTTTCCCTACTCATTCATTACCTTCAAAACCTGAATCTTCTCCCCTCGGATCATTATCCTCGTTTGCTACTGTCTTAAGCTCAGCCGCCCCACCTCCTTAGCCCTTTGCGAAAAGCTGTGAAAGCTTAAGCAAAAGCAAAAGAAATCTCCGACTCCTATTGAGTCTTCGGTGTCACCTCGTGGTACACCAAAACACCCTCTTGGTGATCAGCCACCTAGCACTTTGACTATTTTCAATCTACTTGAAAACTTCCTCCGACACCAAATCCCTTCAATTGCTACCATCAAACCATCCAAAACTAGGCGTGTTGAAACTTCTTCCGATTCCGATTATGATATCTTCATAGGATCATCTTCTTCGGAAGAAACCTTGTTCACGGCAGACAATGTCACTAAAGAATAAGAAATGTTTTCTGAACCAGAAGTACCCCACCAGGACCAGCCAGATGCTACTTAGACCTTTACTGCATCATCCTCCAAAGTTTACTTTACCCTGGATGATATACCCTACTATAAGTAGCCTGAAAGGCTTCAAGAATTCCATGCCTAGCTTACCACTAGGCATATATCTGAACCCAACACTTATGATATTCTTTTGGAATTCACTAGCCGCTTTACAAGAGCCCTCAAAGACTAGCATACTACCTCAGAACAATACCAGTTATACCTCTTAACACAACTGCTGGATAATGCCATCTAGATTATCCATATGTACTTCATCGGAAAGCCGAAAGATTCGAAGGAACTCAAACGGAAGGAGTTCTTTGAACGTAAATGTTGTTTACTAAGATGCAAAGATCTTGACCAACACTTCCAAGCTATGATCAAGCTATTCTATTTGCTTGGAGTAGATTGGAATCTCAAACCAATCTTTTTGGAGTCTATCTCAAAAGAAGTCAACCACGCTGCAGAGAACACCCACCAACAAAGGCAGAAAAGCCTGACTGAGGCCACTCTTGGTGAAATTCAGCAAGCCATCCATATTGCCATAGAAGAACTTTGCCTATGCAAAGAAGCTTTTCGAAGCTATCTAAAAGAAAACAGACATCTTGACAAGGCATGCTTAAAACCAGAGTTGAAGATCAAATGTCTCAAGGATTGCTCATATTCTTCTGGCACAAGCTGCAAAAAAAAATAGACACTTTAAACGTTTCTCTTTCAAAAAGACACGCAAAGGTAAGTGGAAATTTTTGCATAAACGTCGTCATTCCTCTTCAAAGAAGCGAAGCAAAGACAGATGTTATGTTTACAATAAAAAAAGACATTTTGCTAAAAATTATCCAAAGGCGAAGAAGAGCATAAGTCACTTGATTGATAAAATTGCCAAAAGCACTAGCATCCAACTTGACGACTCTGACATTGAGTCTATTTTCTCTTTAGATGATCAACCTTTAGAAGATACTCTATGTGCCATCCAAATGTACAACTTAAATTCTGAGAATGATGTATTCACTTTCTTCCCCGATTCTCCTGATGAAGTTCAGATCACTGAACCAGTCCATCACCCATACATTCCCATTCGTATTCTCTTGTCCAAGTACCACAAACCAATCTCTCTTGTGGCACTCATAGATACTGGAGCCAGTTCTTCCATCCTGGATACAAAGATTCTCCTAGAAGAATATTGGAAACTATATACTAGGTATTTCAATTCTGCTTCTGGCGACAGTTTTGCTACCAAGTATCTCAGCATACCCATCACCATTCAATTTTTTCCATTGTGTTTCATTACCATCAAAGTCCTTGGTTCTAGATCTCCAGATAAAGATATCATCATTGGTTGGGACATCTTGACCCAACTCCCCAAGATTAGAATCCTTTCAAATGGTCTTCGTTTTAAAAATCAATTCCGTGAGTTTGTGGATATCAAGTGATTCTATGCTCTTCAACCAGCCATGATGGACCCAATCATCCAGAGTTTACTCTCTTCTTGTGTCGAGTCACATTCCCAGTTCTCTCAAATCTACACTAAGCCTCTATGGAAAAATTTCCTATTTTATGTCAAACTTCCCTTCAAAAGGAATGAAAACATAAATCCTACCAAGGCTAGTCATTCAAGAATGAGTCCTGAACATCTTGCACTAGCCCAACAAGAATGCACCGAATTATTATCACAAGGTTTGATTGAACCATCCAATTCTCAATGGACATGTGAAGCATTTTATGTCAACAAGTGAGTCGAACAGAATCGAGGGAAAATGAGGTTAGTAATCAACTATCAACCTCTGAATCAATTCCTTCAGGATGATAAATTTCCATTGCCCCATTGAAACTCTCTCTTTATTAGCCTTGCTCAAGCAAAAATCTATTCAAAGTTTGACCTCAATGCAGGATTTTGGCAATTGGATATTGACCTAGTAGGTAGACCCAAAATTGGGTTATGTATCCCAACCAACATTTCCAATGGACAGTTGTCCCTTTTGGCCTCAAAATTGCACCTTCCCTTTTCCAAAAGGCTTTATGTAAAAATTTTGAGCCTATTCTTCCCAATTCCTAGATCTATATTGATGATATCCTTCTCTTTAGCCCTGATGAACAATCTCATTGTCAACTCTTGACATAATTTGCTGATATTGTCAAAAAACATGGAATCATGTTCTCCTAGAAAAAAAAATGATCATTGCCCAAAAGGAAATCGAATTTCTTGGCATGCACCTAAAAGAATGCACTTATTGCCTTGAATCTCATATTGCTGATGAACTTCATAAATTTCCCGACAAGGACTTCACCAGTAAGCAAGTCCAACAATTTCTTGGCATTGTGACTTATCTGCGAGATTTTGTTCCTCACATTTCCAAGACCCTTAGACCACTTCAGAGAATGCTCAAAAAAGATGCTCCCCCGCCATTCAAGGCACATCCATAATTATACAAAGGTTTTCATCATAGCTATTTAAGGCACATCCATAATTATACAAGGGTTTTATCATGGCCAAGAAGGACATGCTTGTCCTTGAACGGGGGGATATTATCACGGCCACGTAGGGCATGCCCTTACTCATGTAAGGGTAACAGGTTCTCATTATGTGATCATGCAAGCACCTTAACCACTTAAGCCCATTTCATTTCTTAATAGATAGTCAATACATATATGGTTGTACTCACAATAATAAACTACTGCAACTTTTATTTAAAAAAATGTAGTAAAACAATTGCATGTGATCACGTACACACAATTAACCTGTCAAACTTTGCATGCTTTTATTTTACTATCTCCTTGCCCAATTTAACTCATAAAACATGATACATAAACCCGACACCTCGGGATTTAACAATTATATGTCCATAAAAACCCTTTTAAAAATTAGTAAACGGGGTTTCTCATTAGGCAATTATTTTTCATAGCAAATCATGCTTTTAAATAGCATATAACGTGCATAAAATCATCACATAACTCAAGCAGTAAATCCGCTAAATCTCTACTTATTGCCTTATTGCAATTATTTACCAATTTTCCCCGGTAACTTATCACTTAAATAGTGATAGCTTATATTAAAATTTGATAATTTATCATTCATTTGGTGATAGCTTATCACTTATTTCTCCATAGCTTATTACCCCTTTGTGATAGCTTATCATTTATTTCTTGACAACTTATCACCTATTTAGTGATAGCTCATCGTTCAATTGCGATAACTTATTGTCCCTTCAACAATTTATCATTTTTTTCCTTAATAGGCTATCATTGTCCACTTATCAATTCTTGATAGCTTATCATCCCTACCTATCACTTATCGTGATAACCTCTCATTTCCGCCCATCACTTATTGTGATAACTTATTATCTAAACCATAATTAATTAATACTAATCAAGATTAACTACAATTAAACTACTCCTATGATTAGCCATATAATCAATATTAACTATAACATAACCCTCCCCCAATCAAGTTTAACACCCTAATTAAGGGATTAGGAGGTTAACTCATCGGTTTGCAATTCTGATGACACAGGAATGATAGCAGTGGCAAGGACTATGCATGGCTAGCTTCAGAAATGGCAAGGGGGCACTGGCGAAAATGGGTCTCTATGGGGTGGTTCCAATGAGAATGTCCGAGAAGGAGAGAGAATGGACGGCAGCTTGGGGCGGCCTTGGGTGGACGGCACCAAGGCGGCACAACAATGATGACGGTGACAAGTAGGGGTGTGCAATGGGAACTGCCTAACCCGAGAACCACCCAAGTTGGACCAGATCGATCGGTTTTGGGCAATTCCCATGGCCGACGGTCCAATCCCCAGTTCCCATTCTTGGAACTAGTGGCCAGTTGATCCGGTTCCCAATTCCAAGGTGGGAGTCAAACTAACCGAATCGATAGTTTTTAATATATTTTTTAAAGTTTCTTAAGAATTCGAAAAAAAAAAAAAAAGAAGAAGAAAATTCTTCAGAGTCTTAGGAAAATACAATTACATGCAGATTAAAAGGGAGAATCGATAAAGTAGTGTATAAACTAAGTGGGTTATCTTTGAGAACATACTGTAACATTAACAAATTTTTTCCTAAAAAAAAAAGTTATCGGTTCTATTGGACCGGCCGATTGGTCCGGTTCCTGGTTACAAGACCGACCGGTCCAGTTCACAATCCTAGAATTTGGGAACTAGATCAGACCAGGAACCGATCACCTCTAATGACAAGGATGGCGGGTGGTGGTGGTCCAGATGGCAAAGGGGGTGACAAAGGTAAGAAACAAAAAGGAAAGAAAAGGAAAATAGAGAAAAATGAGAGAGAAAAGAAAGGGGAGGAGTTCTGCTACAGGGGGGAGAAAGAGAGGAGGAGAGAGAGGAAAGAGAGAGAATAGGCTTGAAGAACAAGCCAAGCCAAGCTTCTTTAGCAAGCTTCATAAATTCCTTCCCAATCATGCTGGTACTTTGACTACTAGGATTAGGAGCCCCGGGTTTCCTTTTGTATATTATGTATAACCTCCTAATCAAAATTTCATCATTTCTCAAGACTCTCTCTCTTTTGTCCTCTTCCATTAATTGCAAGCTTCTAGAAAAGAGTATTTTGAATAGTATAGAATACTATATGTGTATATGGGCCAGAATTTTATACGGGCTCGTATAATTCAAATTTAGGCTCAACCAGAAAAGAATGGGCTTGGAAAGGATTTGGGCTTGAATTGGGCTTAGTGGGCTCATGGGCTTGCTTGGGCCCACTTGGCTCACTTGGGCTTGTTTGGGCCCAAGATGGCCTAACCTAGGCCCACTGGGCCCTAGGTCGGCCTACTCCCTTTGTAGGGTCCAATCTCGGCCCATTAAATCATTTTTGGACAATTTTCAGGCTTACCAATAAATAGGAAGTTTAATGAGGCGGCGCCCAATAGTCTAGTCTTGAAGTTCTTGAAAGTTTGATATCCAAAATTGGATTGAAATTCATGGTTAAAATTGATAAATTGCAATTTTAGTACGACTTAAACTATTGGACTGCTTTTAGGAGTTTTTGAGCATTTGACCCATGGTTGATAATTTTCAATCCACATTTTTACCTCTTCATATCATGGACGACTCTCGGTTGTAATGTAATCGTGGCTCACTCTAAGTATAAAATCAAAAGGAAATCGATTTAACGTTATTCACAATTAGTATCGTAGTCGTGTGGAATCACCACAATTCGACCTCGTACGTCCGTCAAATCAATTTATTTTCATTCTCTAATTGGCTTGTAACAACGTAGTATCGTTTCTCTTTGATTTTTATGGTCAAGTGGCCTATCTTTGATTGAATTCTCTAGTCGTGTGAGTTTTAATCCTTAATGACTTTTCTTAATAAATTAGTTAACTCATGAGTAATCAGTTTAGAGTAAATGTAACTAACAATACATTGATAAAATTACCATTTTATATTTTCCGAAATAGGTTGAAATTCGGACGTCACATGTAAGATTAAATGAGACAAGTGTTAATAGTACAGATTCGAAATAATTGGACCATCCTTAGGCTATTAGATGCATGACTTAGCTTCTTGACGCTATTTCCTATCTTAAAAGGTAGTTTAAGCGAGTGTAATTTCAACGTTATTATGCATTTATTTGAGAAAGCATTTGATCGGTAATGGAATCGTTCACCAGCTTTTTGGTCTATCTCTTGATAAATCAAATATTTTATTTCAAATTAAAGCATTCAATCAAGATTTTAGGTTTTTAATGTATGATAATATCGAGATAGGGCTTCAATTATGCTAAAAGGGTCGAATTTGTTGCGTTCTGATGCCGACTCTAGAACGAACTGAGTTTCGAGTTGGTCGAGTTACCCAGCTAAAGGTTGAAGAACATTACACGTGTATGTGTATCAATCGATTCTTATGAAAATTACACACGCTTGGTGTGTTGGAATTTTTGTTGTAGAAGATGTGACATTTGTATTGATAAGAGATACAATTCCTAGCTGTCCGTTGTTGCAATCTCTACCTAAAGAAGAGTCGGTAAGAAAAGTACATCAAGACTCTCAAACTTTTGTTCGATTCTCTTTTGAAATGCTAAATTAAATATGAAGGTCCTGTCCTGTTTTGATCGTAGGAGAGAATTTTTATAAAGAGATTGCTTCTCAATTTTGTGGCATTTATATTAACTTACACGTACGTGAGCTCATCATATAGAGTACTTCACAACATCTTGTTATAAAGTGCATCAACTTAGTGATACGTATATATATTATGAAATGCTTAGTGCTTGACAAATCAAACACACATTTTTATAGGAAAATCAATAAATACAAAAATGAAAAGTTTAACAAAAAAGAAAGATAAAAGGAAGAGAAAAGAAAATAATAAAGCTCCAGCCTATCCATTAAGTTCCGCCCTATGCAGCCCGGTCCGACCACAAGCACGGCCCAGACCTTTTAAGCTTAATGGCCCATCACTCCAGCCAATCGAAACACTTTTAGCCCAACTTGCCGTTGCCGCGCCTCCACCTCCACCTCCACCTCCACCTCCGTCGCAGCTCCTCTCCCTCCGCCGGCATCTCCTCTGTTTCGTTTTTCCCTCCCCAGCGACCATCACCACCACCGCCTGACGATCTCGACATCAATCTGACTACGCTGGCTTCACGGTCCTTCAAGCACCGAGCTCCAGCCTCCTCCTCCACTTCCGTGATCTGTCCCTCCCCAGCGTTGCTTTGGGCTTCGGCCTCGGGATTGCGTACCAGTTTCTGAGGGCAATGGCTTGAACCGGTTTGTGGCTTTTGCTGGCTCATTGACGACGCCCGCATATATGATCTTAGTTCATTCCTGCTTTGCCCTTTCTGTTTTCCAAGTTCCATTGCCGTTGATTATGCTGTGGAGGAGGAATCGAGTTTGCAAGGAAGGTGTTCGATGAAATGACGAAGCTGCACTCTGTTTCGAGGAGTACCTATTCATGATAAAGACAATCGGCAACTCCGGCGGTGGTGACCTCGAGCTTTGGACTGGTGATCGACCGAGAGCAAGTCTCTCGAAGATCAAAGTCTGAAGAAGCTCGCTAAGTGCACTCGACAAAGCCACGATCGTGTCCATGGACTCTCTCTATCTCTCTCAGGTCTCAACTCAACCAGACAAAAGAAAGAATCAACCTTGAGAGTTTACGTGAAAGGATCAGAACTGGAGATGGAGCGAAGGTACTTGGGATCGACCGTCAGCCATATCACTTTGAACTCGAACTTGGGGCTCTCCACCTCCTCCAATCCCAGAATCTGCAATCAGCACGAGAGCAATTCAGGACCTGAGAAAAGTGACAAACCTGACCGGTGGGATGGAAAGAGAAAGACAGAGACCTCTTCATAGAACTCGGCTAAGTGCCGGAAGTCGGAGGATGCTCACAAGACGGGGCAGAGACACGCCACCTTTCTTTCCATTTACGTTCCTGGTTTGGTGAATTAGAGCGAAGCTTTGAGGTCGAGGGAGAAGCTCTGGCTTTTTTGATTGACGAAGAGTGAGATATCGTTTGGTGTTTATGATTCCTTTAAATGATGATGTGTCCCAACGGCCTCCTGCATCCTTTCTTTCGACTTCTCAGCCTCAGGGTTGGGCTCTGATTCATTCTCCATATCTTAAGATGAGTGATGACCATGCTTTGGATTGAAATTCCTTTTTTCATCGCATGGATGACAGTGATCTTATTGGAGAATACTTCTCATCCACGATGAAAAGCGGCAAACATCCAATGACAGCGACCATGATGGGCAACAATCGATGGTGGGGGTGTTGGCAACCGGCGGCGGCACTGGCGACTGTTAGCACTGGCATCTGGCAAGCATTTAGGTTAAAGAAGATGAACGAACATTAAGGAGAGATGAAACTGCCATCTCTATCACAGATATCGATGGAGGGGCTGACCCTAAGACCTATGTTTTTGAACTTCCTTTCCGTCTTTGCTCATTTTCCATTTTTTTTTTTTTCCCTCTCCTCCTATAGATTTCTTTGCTTTTCAAGGGAATTGTGTCTCGTCTTCGTTTATGGGACCCCCATCTCGAAGCTCGAGTCGTGCTGCTGCTCCTGTTGCGGATAGTAATATAATTATCATGGTTTTTTTTTATTATTATTAATACGATGAAAAATCCTAAATTAATACATATATGAAAATTTATTAGAAATTAATTTCTTTACTACATAAACCCTAAAATTATACATCTATAATAAATTTATTCTCCATTGATTTTCATTGAATTTTACCATCAAATTGCTAAATAGAATAGCAATTAACAATTGATAGATGTACCGGTTTGGGTTTCTATCCTACATTTATCATAAGTGTACTGATTTACAGTTTTCGTAGTATGAATCCAATTCAACAAAAACTAAAGGACAAATTTATCACAAATATATCAGTTTAAGATTTTTGGTGGTCCAAAAATTAGTTTAGGATAAATTTTCATAGATTTACCAATTCAGGGCTTTTCGTGATACTAACCCTTCTTTTTTCAAATAATTTTTTGCGTCCTAAAACTGCAAATTTGGTTGTTAAATTAGCTTTTACTAGTCTTTTCTTTCTTTCTTTTATGCGGTTAAACTAGTCACGGTGGGACTTTTGGCATCAACAAGTAGCCCTTCGTTACGGATATTTGCTTTGTACATCTTGCTGCGAATTTGTCTCCCTTTGATTTTTGTTTAAGCAAAGCTTATAAGTCAGAACTTGAGCCCGTAATGCCGATGATTTGAGACACCTTTTAAATATTTGTTTGTAAAGCTAAAGGATTAAAACGGATATTGGTGATACTTCAATAACAATAAAATGAGTTTCGGTTATTTATTGAAAATTTTTGAAGTTTTTGTGTGGTATAAAATTTTGCGCAAAAAATAATATAAAATGCACAAAAACACAACCTTTTCTATGCCGTTGGAATGATCCTAGAAGGGATCACAGTATAAAACCCTCTTTAGTCATGGCTCAATCCACAATTGCACATCTTAGGGAATGTGATCACATTAAGTTCACATTTTGAACAAAACAACTATATTCTAACCAATTTTAGGGGAATATTTTTGCCAGGATGTAATGTAATGAAATCTGTGGCAAAAGAGAATCTGACGGAGATCATCGTTTTCATGATATATTCCTGTGATGATATTGGTATATTCAACACAAGAGACTAATAAGTATTCTACTTTCAACGAATCTTGACGTGAATTAAATATCTAGTTTTCCCTAGGTTCATAGACATTCTTTGACTCTAGACATGACAATTATGGAAATTGAAGTTATCATCTTAAGCTTATGGAATTCATTTAAATCCCCCATGAAGTGTAACATCCTGAATTTCGACCCATTCCGGGATAGATGAAATGGTTATTTTATCAATGCGTTGTTAGTTACGTTTACTTTGAGTTGGCCTCTCATGAGTTAACTAACTATTCGGCAAAGCAATTAAGGATCGATACGCGTACGACTAATGAATTTAATCAGGGATAGGCCGCTCGACCATAAGGATCAAAGAGGAATAATACTACACTGTTGCAGGCCAATTAGCGAACGGAAATAAATCGATTCAACAAAAGTACGAGGTCAGATTGCAGGTGATTCCGTACAACTTCGATATTAATTGCGAACAACGTTAAACCGATTTCCTTTTGGCCCTATACTCAGTGTGAGCAATTAACCCCTCGTTATTACATGACAATCAAGGATCATCTTCATTTGAATATGCACGATTGTGGATTGAAAAGTTATCAACCACGGGTCAAACGCGCGAGAACCCTTAAACGCCACCCGAAAGTTAGGTTGTACTAAAGTCGCGATTGATTGATGTTAATCACGAATTTCAATCTGGTATCGGGTATTAAACTTTTAAGGATGTCAAGACTAAAATATAGGACATTGCCTCATTGATTCTCGAATTTATCGGTAAGCACGAAATTATTGGAAAATGATTCAACGGGCCGAGTTTTGGAGCCAAATATTTGGGAATTTGTGCTTCAGGGGTAAAAAGACCAAATTGCCCCTTCTAGAAGCTTGTTTGGTATTTTCTTTTTCTTTTTCTTTTTCTTTTTTTTTCTTTCGTTTTCTCTCTCCTCCCAACTTTCTCTCCACGTTTTCTCTCCCCCACCCACTTTTCATTTCTCTCTCCTCCCTCACCGATCAACCCCACCCCCACGTTTTCTCTCTCTCTCTCTCCCCCCCTCCCTAGCTTTTTCGGTTTTCTCTCAAAACAGCAGCATGGGCTGTTGTGATTCACCTAAATCAGCCACCCTTGCCGCATGCCGCAGCCACCTTACGCTACTGGAGAGTCCAAGCCGCATCCCGGCATTGCCCGTTCGTGAGCTACGTCCGTCGCCATTCTTTCTCACCAAATCGGAACCACCCTATCGCCGAGACCCATTTTTGTCACCGCTTGTCTCGATGTTTCGGACATAGCCACACGTCGCCCTTGTCCCCACCGTCGCACCCGTGTCGTCGGAATCGCTAAACCGTGAGTTGATTTCCTAATCCCATAGTTAGCGGTTAATCTTGCTTAGGAGTAGTTTAATTAGTTTAATTATTGATTAGTGCTTTGGATGATGATTGATTAGCATTAAAATATTATTTGATTAAGCTTGCTTAGTGTTAATCATGGTTAGATTAAAGTAACTGTGGTTGGGTTAGTTAACCGTTGTTGGGTCAAAATAGTAACCATGGTTAGTGTTAATAACTATTATTATTATTTTTGGAATTAATTAATTATTAATTAAATTATTTTAGAATTTCGAATTATTAATATTGTTATTACTATTCATTTCTGAAATTATTTATTTTTAGGGAAAATAATTAATTGTGAGTATTTATGGGAAATGGTTTTAATTGAGTAATTTTGTGGGAAAATTACTATGGTCTAATTTTCTAATGTCAATAGCATTTATATACTACGTTATCAAATGACATTAGTTTATTAAAGAATGGTTTTATTAAATGGAATTATTTGGGTCAGATAATTAATTATGGAATTGGAAAATAATAATTAGTATTTTGTGGGACTTAAATTATTTTATTCGGAACAATCAACTATAGAATTATATGCTTCTTAAATAAGTATCCTTGAGTATAATTATAGTTTATACTTATTTTGGGATAATTGCTTATTTATGGGAATGAATGGTTGTCGTAGTCGTGAGGACACGTGCTCATTTATTATTAGATATTGAGACATGTGGTTGGGGACCGGTAATTATTGAGGTATGTGATTATTTTGGAAAAGTGTGCAAGTATCGTGATGTTGATTAGTCGGAATCGATTGACAGACTGTGACTTGAATTGCTAATTGTTGCAAGTTTCGTGAGTGATTGGAACGCTGCTGTTATACGTGACTACTAGACTCTACTACATTTCATTATACGTGTGTTAACTGCAATAGCATGTCGTGTGAGCACGAATTGTGTCGCATTCATGACCAAGCAAAAGCAAAGACAAGAATGAACTGTTTGCTGATGTGTTGCATGGTCAGATTAAAGTTGATAGCTCGGTTGAGCCGGATGACCGCCAATCCTTCGAGGTTGTGCCGAGACCATTGGGTCACCTGACAGTGGTCAGATTTGGGGCTGCAATAGTGGGACGGAGCCTATGCTTCTTAGGGAATGCCGTCAGTGGAGGAGAGCCCATGACATCGTCATGCCTGGAGGTAGAGGATGATGCCTGGTCTATGACCAGTTGACCGCCAACCATAAGGTTGTGCCATAGCCTAGAGTGTTGTAATGATCGAAGCACGTGTGGACATTGAGATATGAGAAAGTTGTGCTATGCTTTGATTATTTGTATGCCTCTTATTATTGTTATGAGGTGATTAACAGTTTCTACAGGTTGTGTGTGCCAAAGCCAGGTAGGGTCGATTGTGTTTGCATCTGCTTATTGAACTGTTGTCTGATAATACTACTTGAGGTGTGATATGTGTTGTTTGTTAGAACCATGTTGCATGATTAGATTACCCTCGAGGTGAGCGAAATTCCTAACCGAGGCTTAGGATTTTGACTTACTGAGATTTTATCTCACTACTTATTGAATAACCATTTTCAGGTCCATAGGATGGAGGATCGATGCGTGTTACGGCTCGTGGCCATCTTTGAAGAGAGTAGATTAACCTTGACTTGTCGGTTTCATTAGCTCGTGAGGAAGATGCTCGTGGTAAGGGCTTGTACTTGTAAACTTCTTAGGGTTAATCAGTTAGTTAATAAAGCAGTACTTTTGAATGTGTTTTTGTTGAGTTTTCCTACTATCCCTACCTTTGCAATTGACTGGGGATTATGATTCGCTTCCACATGCGATTAATTTAAAAGATAAAAATAATGGTTGGCAACGGATCCTGGGGAGTCGCAAATCAAATGACCACAAGAGAACAAGGGTTGTCGCGGACTCGAGGGTTGGGGCATGACAACCCCATCGATTTTGGTATCAGAGCCTGGTCAATGCATGGAGTGATAAGGTGCAATGGGTTTTGGGATAGTTAGGAAAACACCACGTGCTTGTGTTTGTTTATTTGATTCTCTGGCTTTAAGCGGGTCGTTCTTGATTTCTAATCCCTTACGGAGTTGAAAATAAGGTTTCTGTGATAATTCTATTAGACGAACGATCCTGATTCGAGAGCCTTGTGGAAGGGCAATCGAAGGATAGGCTAGTGCTAAAGGGAGAGCACTAGGGGATCATAGATTTGATGAAATCCTATAGGCGTTGGAAGCCTTGGATATTTAGATAGGGCAGTGAGCTCAGATTCAAGCTGTTGTTGCTGTTGTTGTCGTTGTTGCTGCTGTCTTACCTTGTAAGTTACATTGGTTGGAAACGGGATAGACGATCAGTCGATGCTGAAGTTGCTGGATTAGTTTCTGGAATTAGAGCCATCTAAGTCTACTAAGGTAAGTGATTCTGAGGTCGCAACCCTCTAAATCAAGGAATTGGAGTAAAGGTTCGCATTGTTGGAAGGTTCAGAGAAATATAAGATAGCCCTGGCAGAGTATCAATTGCAAGGTAACAATAGCACGTCATGGGAAGTAACCCAAGAAAGGGTTTTGCCCAAAGGCAGCATCCTCAACTGGAGTGCCTTCATTGAAGTGTTCAGTAGAGAATATTTTTCTGAGTGCACACAAGAGCAGAAGGTAACATAATTCTTGCAACTTCATCGAAATCATTTGTCAGTCGTTCAATAAAAGGTTGAGTTTGAAAAGCTCTCGAAGTATGTACAGAGAATGATTGGGAATCTAGTAGAACAAGTCAAAAGGTCAGAGATGGTTTGAAATAGGAAATCAAGGATAGTTGATGCCCCTGAACCTAAAGGACAATGATGGATGGTACAAGGGAGCTCAACTAATTAAAAAGGACGAGGCAGAATGAGCAACTGCATTTGGATCGGTTTGCATCTTATAGGGATAAGCATTGATTTGGGGAAAAGCAAATGATAAGAGGAATGGCATTAGGAAAAATCGGTATATAATTGGGATGCCAAGTGTTGGATTCAAAGGCCATGACTATTGGTACAACTTCCCAATGTGATTATGTTGCTTATGCGTTAAGTGGTTTGGAAGCCATGCATTTGTTTTCAGCAGAATACTTTATTAAGTTGGAGAGGTTAAGACCGAAACCGTTGGAAGTGGTTCTTAGCATGTTGACCCAGTTAAAGGATCATGCGATGTTATAGCAAGACATCCTACTGCATGTTCAAATTGTACGATGGTCATTAGCGATCAAAAGGAATTGATCAATTTGATTGTATTGGCAATGTACGATTTTGATGTGATTGTTGGAAAGGATTGGTTTACTAAGTACCGAGTTACAATGGATTGCTAATGGAAGGTAATCCAGTTTAACCCATTAAGTGGGGTTAGTTTTGAGTTTACTGGAATCAAGGAGGACCCTCGATCCCTTTGAAATTCGTCGTTGGAAGTAACTCGTTTGTTGGACAGAGGTTGCTAAGGTTGTTGAGCGATTATTGTTAATTTGTTAGTTGAAGAATCAAGAATGGATTATTGCACCTATGCATCGATTATCGATAGTTTAACCAAGGGACGGTCATGAGCAAGTATCCATTAGCAAGGATGGATGACTTGCTTGACCCATTTCAAGGAGCTTCGATATATTCCAAGATAGACCCAAGGATGAGCTATCAATAGTTGAGGATTTAAAAAGGAGGATAAGTTAAAGATGACATATCGTGTGTGATTTGGTTACTACAAGATTACTATACTATTGTTTGGATTAACTAATACGCCAGTTATTTTTATGGATTTGATGATTGACTGATTAAGGCGTATTTGGATTGATTCATAATTGTGTTCGTAAACGATATATTGGAAATATTCAAGGAATATAGAGGACCACAAACAGCACTTGAGGGTGGTGCTATAGACCATTCGAGAGCATAAACAATATGCTAAGTTAATACGTGCGAGTTTGGATTTACTCGCGTTGCTTTTGTGGGTCGAGTGATTTTGGACGAAAGAAATTGTATGGTCCACTAAGATCAAGGCAGTCATGATTTGGCCAAGACTTATGACAGTGACAAAGGTTTGAAGTTTTCTAAGTCAGACAGGTTTTTACAGACGATTCGTAGAAAGGTTCTCTACAATAGTTACACCTCTGATGCAAATGTTAATAAAGGACATAAGAATTTGAATGGACGGATAAGTGCAAGCATAATGTTTAAGAGCTTAAGTATAAGATGATTACCACATTGGTTTTGAGGATTTAGTCTAGTATCGGAGATTATGAGATCTACAGTGAGGTGTCGTATAAGAGATTTGACTGCGAGGTAAGGCAACAGAGAATATTGGTTGTTTACGCGTAACAACAATTGAGGTCACTGGATTTAATGGAAATCAGATAAGTTTATTCTTGATAATTTGAGGAGTTGTAGGTATGGGATCATAAGAGATCAAATGGTGATAATCTTTGATAAAACTTATGGTGGATGATTTATTGCTCGGAGGTCTTAAATTCGATTAAGATATGAATTTACTCAAGGTGGATTATTTTGGGAGATAATTAAAATTGGGATTTGAGGAATGGATTTTTGTCTTCGGTGGATTAAGAATTAATTATCCCTTGATGTTAGGTGGATAAATGGTGAAGTAGCATTATCGATGATTTCTTCTCGAGGTATTAGTAAGGATTTGAAGAAGTACCCGAAAGCCTTTAGTGTGATAAATGACATTTGGCTTGCACAAATTTTCAAGTGGTTGAGGTGATACTCTTGGTTTAGTTATTAAATGAATGTGAAAGAAATGTTGAAAGGCAAATCGGTGGCTTGTGAAATTCGGACAGCGATTTGATGGAAATTTTGTGAATCAAATTCTAAGTGTCGATAAGTGACCCCGTGGAAACGAGCTCATGGGTTGACGAGCTAGAGGAAGTTTGCACTTTAAGGTGCTCAGACGAGGTTAAAACCGTGAGACTTGGTATGGGACAGGCCAAAGCGGATAATACCTTTATGGGATGATGCATGTCAAAAAGGGACTTTTGCTAGTAGTGGTGCAGTTCGTAGATGCCCGTGACGACTAATCCGATGAGGGCAAGGAGTGGTCACCGGGGTCAGAGTGCCTAAGCAAGGAGAAACTCTTAGCAGGCTTCTAGGATGTCGAAAGTGGCATAAATGAACTGAACTACAAACTGGGCAAAAAGAGAATGTTTCAAGGATAAGATCATTATCAGAAGGATGTAACCGAAATATGGTTAAGTTTGTGGAATTCCAGTCTAATGAAACAAAATCAAAGAAAGGACGACCACTGGTCCAGAGATTGTTGGCAATGAGTGGATGTTGTTAAGATATCAGGGATAGGCTAAGGACAACGCAAAGCTGCCAGAAAAGCGCTACCGAGAAAAAGACTAAGACTATTGGAATATTAAGTTCAGTGTTGTGTTTTCCTTAAGGTGTTGTCGATAAGAGGGACATATTGATTTGGACACTACCAGTGCCTCGGCTTAGTGGTTTGCGGGATAAAGCTCTACAAGTCCAACTGAGGATTCGAAATTGGGAGGTGTCAGCAAAGTTGCTTTTGGCAGAATCGGATAATGCATAGCCTATGGGAGCCAAAAAGGAACTGGCAGTAATTTGGTATATCAAGGTACAGAAGGAACGATATGGAGAAGTGAGGATGCAATGAGGCATTAATACCCTCATTTGTTTAAGGATATTGGAAGTTCGGCAAATTTCGAGGACGAAATTTCTATAAGGAGGGAAGAGTTGTAACATCCTGAATTTTGACTCATTCTGGGATAGATAAAATGGTTATTTTATCAATGTGCTATTAGTTACGTTTACTTTGAGTTGGCCTCTTATGAGTTAACTAACTGTTCGGCAAGGCAATTAAGGATCGATACGCGTGCGACAAGTGAATTTAATTAGGGATAGGCCGCTCGACCATAAGGATCAAAGAGGAATAATACTACACTATTGCAAGCCAATTAGCGAATGGAAATAAATCAATTCAACAAAAGTACGAAGTTGGATTGCGAGTGATTCCGCACGACTTCGATATTAATTGCAAATGACATTAAACCGATTTCCTTTCGGTTCTGTACTTAGTGTGAGCAATTAACCTCTCGTGATTACATGACAATCGAGGATCGCCTTGATTTGAATATGCACGATTGTGGATTGAAAAGCTATCAACCACGGGTCCAACGCATGAGAACCCCTAAACGCCGCCCGAAAGTTAGGTCGTACTAAAGTCGCGATTGATTGATGTTAACCATGAATTTCAATCCGGTATCGGGTATCGAACTTTTAAGGATATCGAGACTAAAATATTGGACGTTGCCTCATTAATTCTTGAATTTATCGGTAAGTCCGAAATTATTGGAAAAGGATTCAACGGGCCAAGTTTTGGAGCCAAATATTTGAGAATTTGTGCTTCAAGGGTAAAAAGACCAAATTACCCCTTCTAGAAGCTTGTTTGGTATTTTCTTTTTCTTTTTCTTTTTCTTTTTCTTTTCTTTTTCTCTCTCCTCCCAACCTTCTCTCCACGTTTTCTCTTCCCCACCCACTATTCATTTCTCTCTCCTCCCTCACCGATCAACCCCACCCCCACGTTCTCTCTCTCTCCCCCGTCCCTAGCTCTTTCGGTTTTCTCTCAAAACAGCTGCATGGGCTGTTGTGATTCACCTAAATCAGCCACCCTCGCTACATGCCGTAGCCGCCTTACACAGCCAGAGAGCCCAAGCCGCATCCCGGCATCGCCTGTTTGTGAGCCACGTCTGTCGCCGTTCTTTCTCACCGAATCGGAACCACCCCGTCGCCGACACCCATTTTTGTTGCTGCTTGTCTCGATGTTTCAGAAATAGCCGTGCATCGCCCTCGTCCAGGCCGTTGCACCCGTGTCGTCGGAATCGCTAAACCGTGAGTCGATTTCCTAATCCCTTAGTTAGGGGTTAATCTTGCTTAGGAGTAGTTTAATTAGTTTAATTATTGATTACTACTTTGTATGATGATTGATTAGCATTAAAATAGTATTTCATTAAGCTTGCTTAGTGTTAGTCATGGTTAGATTAAAGTAACTGAGGTTACATTAAAGTAACCGTGGTTGAGTTAGTTAACCGTAGTTGGGTTAATTAACCGTCGTTGGGTCAGAATACTAACCATGGTTAGTGTTAATAAATATTATTATTATTTTTGGAATAAATAATAATAATTTATTATTTTCGGAATTAATTAATTATTAATTAAATTATTTCAGAATTTCGAATTATTAATATTGTTATTACTATTCATTTCTGAAATTATTTATTTTTGGGGAAAATAATAAATTGTGAGTATTTATGGGAAATGGTTTTAATTGAGTAATTTTGTGGGAAAATTGCTATGGTTTAATTTTCTAATGTCAATAGCATTTATATATACGTTATCAAATGACATTAGTTTATTAAAGAATGGTTTTATTAAATTGAATTATTTGAGTCAGATAGTTAATTATGGGATTGGAAAATAATAATTAGTATTTTGTGGGACTTAAATTATTTTATTCGGAGCAATCAACTATAGAATTATATGCTTCTTAAATAAGTATCCTTGAGTATAATTATAGTTTATACTTATTTTGGGATAATTGCTTATTTATGGGAATGAATGGTTGTCGTAGTCATGAGGACACGTGCTTATTTATTATTAGATATTGAGACACGTGGTTGGGGACCGGTAATTATTGAGGTACGTGATTGTTTTCGAAAAGTGTGCAAGTATCGTGATGTTGATTGGTCGGAATTGATTGACAGACTGTGACTTGAACTGCTGATTGTTGCAAGTTTAGTGAGTGATTGGAATGCTATTGTTTTACGTCACTGCTGGACTCTACTGTATTTCATTATACGTGTGTCAATTGCAATAGCATGTTGCGTGAGCACGAATTGTGTTGTATTCACGACCAAGCAAAAGCAAAGACAAGAATAAACTATTTGCTAATGTGTTGCATGATCAGATTAAAGTTGATAGCCCGGTTGAGTCGGATGACCGCCAATCCTTCGGGGTTGTGCCATGACCATTGGGTCGCCTGACAGTGGTCGGATGCAGGGCTGCGGTAGTGGGACGGGTCCCATGCTCCTTAGAGAATGCCGTCGGTGGGGGAGAGCCCATGATGTCGCCGTGCCTCGAGGTAGAGGATGATGCCTGGTCTATGACCAGTTAACCACCAACCATAAGGTTGTGCCATGGCCTAGAGTGTCGTAATGATTGAAGCACATGTGGGCATTGAGTTATGAGAAAGTTGTGCTATGCTTTAATTATTTGCATGCCTCTTATTATTGTTATGAGGTGATTGACAGTTTCTACAGGTTGCATGTGCCAAAGCCAGGTAGGGTCGAATGTGTTCACATCTACTTATTGAACTGTCGTCTGATAATGCTGCTTGAGGTGTGGTATGTGTTGTTTGCCGGAACTAGATTGCATGATTAGACTACCCTCGAGACGAGTGAAATTCCTAACCGAGGCTCAAGATTTTGACTTGTTGAGATTTTATCTCACTAGTTATTAAATAACCATTTTCAGGTCCATAGGATGGAGGATTGACACGTGTTACGACTCGTGGTCGTCTTTGAAGGGAGTAGATTAACCCTGGCTTGTCGGTTTCATTGGCTTGTTAGGAAGATGCCCATGGTAAGAGCTTATACTTGTAAACTTCTTAGGGTTAATCAGTTAATTAATAAAGCAGTACTTTTGAATGTGTTCTTGTTGAGTTTTCCTGCTATCCCTGCCTTTGTAATTGACTAGGGATTGTGATTCACTTCCGCATGCGTTTAATTTAAAAGATAAAACTAACGATCGGCAACGGATCTTGGGGAGTTGCAAATCAAATGACCGCAAGAGAACAAGGGTTGTCGCGGACTCGAGAGTCGGAGCGTGACATGAAGGGAGGTAAGGTTTAATGAGAAAATAATTATTTAATAGTTTCTTATCTGATATTATATTTCCTAAAGTTTCCTTGAAAGGATTTTTACCATTTCAATGCCTAATCTACATGGATAGTTTTATGTAGAGGCTTGTGTGTCTACGATGGAGCTAAAACTGATTTCTATTTATCATTATAGTCCCTTGGATTTCTCTAACATCGGATGTGAATTTTAAGGCACTTGCGATCTTTTAAGGAGTTCATGGGCTTCTCCTCTGATCAACTTCAGAACTCTTCCTTAAACAGTATTCATTTTCTTTTTTGTAATTTTGCTATTGTCAAGCCTATTCATATTCAAGAGAGTACATAAATTCAACTCATTCTCGTGACCTGAGCTTGAAGGATCCGAATATTGCTACTCCAAGTAGCTTCTTAAGCTCGTGCGATGGGCCGAGTAATTTACAAACTCGCATTAATGCAATTTCACAAGCTTGTGCGTGACCTGAGCTTGAGCCCTGCGTGAATGGACGACTCTTCCCTGTGGAAACTCTTGGAGTGGAAAATTGTGGGGAACGGCGCCGAGCAGGGCAGGGAAATATGTATTACCTGATCCGGAGAGAGAATATCAAGATTTTAGACTTAGGGCTCTATCTAGCTGGTATTTGATTCTAGAGTTTTGATTACTTTGGTACCAAATTTGCGCGAAAACTAATGAACGTGAAATGAAATCTGAGAATCAATGGCGATTAGGTGGATGAAAATTGCATGGCTGAAATCTTCTATGGACTGGATTTTTTTACGCTGTGCTTGTCAAGAACAAAACGAAATTGACCGGAAAAATAGTGCGTCCGTTCAAACTAAAACCAACTTGAATCAAATCCTTTTGTTTTGTTTTTTTTTTTGGTGCACCTCTTGCCTTGCCTCTCTGTACAACCTGAATCGCCATCGTTTGGCCTTCGTTAATACTTTTTCCCTTCTTATCGTGTACCTGTGATCAATTTTGGAGAGTACTAGCGGAGCAGCTGCCAAAAATAGCACGACACTTTTGATATTTTTAGCTTATAATTGTGATCAACAGGCTTGGAGTTTGCACGTGTTGATCCGCTTCCCCCGTGTCTCCCTCTTAACTTACCCAAAGTTCNTTCCGATCGGGAGGTTGATTTGCCTTCGTCAATCTTTCTTGCTTTCTTTCTTTTGAGTTTAGTTGTTTCTGTTGAAAATATGTCTCGAGTTTGAGCCTAAAGCAAAATTTTGATTTGTTTCCTAATCCTAGTAGGAGTGGGTTTCTTAATTTTATATCTTTATGTATTCTTTCCTACTCCACGTAGGAGTGACTTTCAAGAATTGGAAAGCCCTCAAGTCCATTATGTATATATGGCCTTGCGTGGAGAAGAATGAGGTTGTTGTTGATGCAAGAGGTCTTGATGCGCTGATTCGGCATCGAGTGCTTGGGAGAAGTTTTCACCATTGATTTCATTTGTGCAATTACGCCAAAAAGATTCAATTTTTTGTAGCAGATTAAATTCTTGTGGTAAGAATTTGTGTATAATTTCTTTGTTGAGATTGAAAGATTATTTCATGAGGAATTGTGGGACTAAACACTGCGTGAGTTATTTAGTGTAATTGGGGCTTGGGAAACACTGAGAGTATTTGAGTGACTCGAGTATATAATCTCCATCATATCGCTTGTTCTATAGTGGAATTAGTCACTGCTCTTCCCGTGGACGTAGGTCTCTATAATCGAACCACGTAAATCTAGTGTCCGATTTATTTTCTTTATTCTGTCTATTTTATTGTTCGATCGCTCGCCCTTTCCACAATAATTGGTATCAGAGCTAGGCTTGACTGAGCTTAAGCGAATCGATGGCGACAGAAGAAGTAAAAGTAAAAATCGACAGATTTGATGGGAAGGATTCTGGTTTCTGGAAGATGCAGATTGAAGATTATCTTTATTAGATGAAACTACACACGCCCCTATTGGGTGAGAAGCTAGAGACGATAAAGAAAGCTGATTGGGATTTGCTGGATAGACGAGCTATAGGTGTTATTTGGTTGACATTGGCTCATAATGTCGTGTTTAACATCGTGAAGGAGACTACTACTGCGGGTTTGATGAAAGCCTTATCGGATATGTATGAGAAGCCCTCTGCAATCAATAAGATCTATTTGATGCAGAGTCTGTTTAACTTAAAGATGAGCGAAGGTGCGTCAGTTGCAGATCATATTAATGAATTTAATGTGATTGTTAGTCAATTGAGTTCAGTTGATATTGACTTTTAAGATGAGGTATGTGCTTTGATTCTATTATCCTGATTGCCTAATAGTTGAAATACTACTGTTACTGCTATTAATAATTCATCTGGGTTAACAAGCTTAACATTTGATGGAGTTTAAGATTTAATTCTAAGTGAGGATAGTCGTAGAAGAGAATTTGGTGAACTTGTATCTAGTGCTTTAGTAGGTGAAAATAGAGGAAGAACTAGTACACGTGGTAGTAGAAACATGGACAGATGTAGCCAATCAAGGACTGGTGGAGTTGTCTGTTGGAACTGTGGCAAGAGGGAGCATCTTCGAAGAAATTGTCTTAAGCTGAAGAATGAGAAGGGTAAGGAAATTTTAATTGATACTGCAGATGATGTTGCAGCTATAGCTGTTGGTAATTCAAATAGTGTTGATTATGTCTTGTCTGTCACTGATTATTCATCGGTTGATGGATGGATTATGGATTCTGGTTGTTCTTTTCATGCTACACCAAATAAAAACTGGTTTACTACTTACCTGCACAGATGGTAGTAAAGTGCAATTGGTGAACAACGTTGAATACAATGTTGTAGGTGTTGGCGATATTAAAATCAAAATGCTTGATGGCATTGTGAGGACATTGATTGGAGTGAGGCACGTTCTATAATTGAAGAAAAACTTAATTTTCTTGAGTGCCCTGGATTCAACTGGGTGTCGATATATTTTAGAATGTGAAGTTTTGAAAGTTGTTTAAGGTGCTTTAGTGATAATGAAAGGAATCAAGCACAATGGCCTATATAAGCTTCAAGGTGAGACAATGACAGATTTTGTTGTGGAGACATCAAATGCATCTGTTCGAGAGTCCGAATTGTGGCATATGCATTTGAGGCACATTGACGAGAGAAGCCTGAAGGTTTTAAGTGAAAGAAATCTGCTATGTGGTTATGTTGTTAACGAACTAAATGTATGCAGGTGCTGTGATTTAGATCAACGGCGAAAAGTGCAGTTCAGTACGATAGTCAAAGAAATCACGGAAATTGCAGAGTTACTTCACTTGAATGTTCGCAGGTTGTCGCGGTTTCCTTTTAGGAAGAGTGCCAGATATATGTTAACAGTTGATAACTACTCGATGAAGACATAGGTGTTTGTGCTTAGGTACAAGTTTGATGCTATAGTCAGGATCATGCAATTGAAAGCTTTGATCGAAAAGGAGACTTGTAAGACGATCAAGCAGGTGTAGACTGACAGTAGTATGGAGTTTTGCTCGAAGCTGTTAAATAAATTCTACATAAAGGAAGGCATAGTGAAACACCGCACTACTGCCAATGAACCACAACATGTTGCAGAATTGTTGAGTAGAACATTACTAGAGATGGCCCACAAAATTATCTCTAGTGCTGGTATGGCTAGGAGATTTCTAGCGAATGCGCTTAGTACGGCGAGCTACCTGATGAATAGATTCCCATCGACTGCAATTAAACATCGAACTCCTGAAGAAGTGTGGTCAAGCAACGTTGCTGATTATTCTATTCTTAGAATATTTGGTTGCCTGTGTTATGTTCGAGCGAGTGATGGTAAGCTCGATGGAAGGGCAAGAAAGTGCATATTCTTAGGCTATGCATAAGGTGAGTGGGGTTATCGATTGTGGTGCCCGGAGTTAAATTCACCTGTTATCAGTAGAGAAGTTACATTTGACGAGTCTCCAATACTTCTGGTTAAGAGTGGTTAGGAGTTAAATTCACCTGTTATACGGATCTGAACGATGTTCAGCTTGAGGTAGAGTTGCAACCAGGAACTCCAAAGGTAGCAGGTACTAATGTGGTAAACAACACAGATGGTGCTTATAACGAGGTGGAGTTTGTAAAGCCAATAGTTGCTGTAACTATTGATATTGACAAGGTATGTATTCGATCTCCTGACAAATATGGATACAACAATGGTTTTGCTTTATATGTGGTTAAGGAGATTATGTCAAGAAATCCTTGCGTAGCAGTTAAAGGTGTATGTGGAGTTGGTGTTCATATGAGGTCCTCAATTATGGTGAAGTTCAAGCGGGACTTGGGCTTGAAAGATATCTGTGGTGGTTGAGTCCCTCAGGGGCTATAGGAGAGAAGTGGTAGAGTTCGAATTTTGAAGCGATTATGACTTGGCTCAAACATTGAGCCAAGGTAGAGATTGTTGAAAATATGTCTCGAGTTTGAGCCCAAAGCAAAAGTTTGATTTGTTTCCTAATCCTAGTAGGAGTGGGTTTCTTAATTTTATATCTTTATGTATTATTTCCTACTCTATGTAGGAGTGACTTTCAAGAATTAGAAAGTCCTCAAGTCCACTATATATATACGGCCATGTGTGGAGAAGAATGAGGCCGTTGTTGATGCAAGAGGTCTTGAAGGCGCTGATTCATCATCGAGTGCTTGGGAAGAGTTTTCTCCATTGATTTCCTTTGTGCAATTACGCCAAGAAGATTCAAGTGTTTGTAGCCGATTAAATTCTTGTGGTAAGAATTTGTGTATAATTCCTTTGTTGAGATTGAAAGATTATTTCATGAGGAATTGTGGAGCTAAACACTGCGTGAGTTATTTGATGTAATTGGGGCTTGGGAAACACTGAGAGTGTTTGAGTGACTTGAGTGTGTAATTTTCATTGTATCGCTTGTTCTATAGTGGAATTCGTCGCTATTCTCCCCGTGGACATAGATCTCTACAACCAAACCACATAAATCTGGTGTCCGATTTATTTTCTTTATTCTGTCTATTTTATTGTTCGATCACTCGCCCTTTCCGCAACAGTTTTGAGGAGATATGGGTTTCAAGTTTTGAATAGTGGTAGACTTGGATTGAAGTTGTTGATAGTCATATTATATTGAAGTCAAATGTTCTGTTTCAAAGAAATAAAAGAAAAAGGTCAAAAGCGTGCGGCAGTTTGGTAATTTCATCCCATTGAAGCAGCCTGCTAGATGGAAAACATGGTAATGCGAACCAATAGCTTGATCAATTTGATCCATCTCTTTCGTTTCCTTTTTATTATTCAAGTGGAGTGTGTATGCTCTATCGAGATTGTTTTGGCATTGAAATATTACTGGCTTCCCAGCTGGTCCTTTTTCCCTTCTTTTTATAAATTTGTGAGGCGTCTAGATAGATTTTCTACTGATTCGGCCAGGCCATTATCAAGTCAATTGCAGCCTTGAAGAACTTTCGGGAACTCTACATCTTGTCCATGTCCATTGTCACTCTCTTCAAAGAGCCGAGCCATTTCAAAAAGACATTTGGTGAGAGAGAGAGACATCTGCACTTGTTTTGTGGTTCAAGGAGGAGTTAATGGTTGACCCAAAAAATATTAATTAAATATGCATATAGAATATTAGGAGCATTTTAATTAATGATGATAAGCCCACATATATTTGCATTTAAGTTGGATTTGTGGCAGATAAACTTAAATGAATGGTTTTGAACTTAATTGGATTGAGCCCATAAGAGCATGAAATTTTGACCAAGACCATGGATGCTAAAGAGTTGAAAAGTGCATAATTAAAATGTCAAATTGGAAAATTAATTTATTAAAAGCAAACTTGGGGCCAATTAATCTCAGTATTATGAAAGTTGGAGTGTGAAGACTAATTAGCAGAAGACCATAAATCCAAGCGGTGAAAATCTGTTCCTGATTTGATTATTCTAGCTTGAAAGAACAAAATTCAGGTACGCCTCCACTTCTTCAACGGAGGCTCAGTTAAGCGAAGGCCGCCGAGGGGCTTTCCCTACACGGCCTCCATCCTGACGATGCAACGGCAGCTCCAGGCTCCAATCGCCACTGCACTGCTGTCTCGCCTGTCTCCATCTTGCACCACTTGCACCATTCGAACGCCCCAACGTAATGCAAAGCCGGTCTTTGCACCGGCACCGGCTCTTGCAATCTATGCACGCTCAAATTGACCCGAGGAGCACTGAGCCATCGCGAATCAGCCCACCACTAGTCCACCGCGCACACCCACAACTTTGGTGAATCTTCCAACTAGTTCTCTCAAGTTCTTGCAGTCTAGCATCTTGTCACCGTGGCCAGTGAAGCCTCCTCTAGCAAGGACGATAAAGGCATTGATTTAACAATCAAGGCAGAAGGATTTGGAGATATCAATCAAAATCCAATCAAAATTACAAGCTGATCCTTAGAGATGTCAGAATCAATCAGAGATGCCAAAATCAATCCACTGATCCTTGGAGATGCCAGAATCAAGGGATTGATAACTTTTGTAATATTGTAATCTCTTTATTTATTATTTTCCATTGTTATATTATTTCCATACAAAATGTACCATTTGTAATATCTATATACATAATAGAAGTCATCTCAACAATTGCACGTTGAGATCAAGAATCAAACACTTTTGTTTTTTCATGGTATCAGAGCAGATTTCTCTAAAAGAAATTGATCCTTAACCATGGCTTCCACCAATCCTAAATATCCATACCCTTCATCTCTAAACATTAGCAATTTTGTGTCACTGAAACTGACACAGACAAATTATTCTTGTTGGAGAGCCCAAATGCTTGCACTAATTAAAAGTCAAGATCTGGTAGGTTTCATTGATGGCGAATACCAGATGCCAAGTCCAACAATAGTCACCCCCTCTGAAGCTGGAAAATAAGTTAGTGCCTCAAAGGAAGTGACGAATCCAGAATTTTTACAATGGAGAAGGTCATATCGCCTTCTACAGGGATGGATCATTGCAATGCTTTTAGAAGAAGTGCTTGCTCAAGTCGTAGACTTGAAGACGTCTGCTGAGGTGTGGTTAACATTACAAAATATTTTTGCCAAGGTATCCGAAGAACGTGAAGTTTCAATGTTTTTCAAAAATATTTTAATGAGTTATCTTCTATTGGATGTCCTCTGGAGGATAAGAAGAAGGGCCTCTTTGTTTTGAATGGCTTAGGTGGTCAATATGATTCATTCACAACCTCCATGTTGAAGCCTCCAATGCTGGTGTTCTCCAACTTGATTTCTCAACTACAAAGCTTTGAGACTCGCCTCACAAATAAAAGTTCCCATGTAATTCAACACGGGATGGCTTTCTTTGGTCAAAGAAGTAATATTAAGAGCAGCAAAAAGGGAAAACAATTCCAACATTACAACAACAATTGTTTTTCTTCACATGGAAGAGGGTTTTCTCACAATGGTCTTAGAATGAAAAATTCTCGGGCTGATTTTATGCATTTGCAGGGTCACAAGCCACAATTTAATCAAAGCAAGACCGATAAACTTGTGAAAGGAATAGACAAAGTCATTTCCTATCAAATATGTAACAAGCAAGGACATACTGTTTTAGATTGCTTTAATCGGTTTAATCAATCTTTCCTTCCATTAGATGTGCCAAAGGCATTTGCTACCGTTTGGAGATAATCAAGATTCAAAATGGTTCACTGATACTGGAGCTTCAAATCACATGACCAGAAGTGAAGGTAATCTTTTCAACTTACGACCATATATTGGGAAAGATAGTGTAATGGTTGGTAATGTTGATTCGCTTAAAATTTCCCATATTGGTGATGCTCATATCAATTTGGGTCAAAAGAGCATTGACTTAAAAGATGTTCTACTTGTTCCTCAAATGAAAAAGAATTTATTATTAGTGAGCTAATTTACAACTGACTATCCTTTGAATTTTGAGTTTTCTGTCGCTGGTTTTGTGATAAAGAACAGGAAAACGGGAAATGTTCTGAAAATTGGAAACCATGAAGGTAATCTATATACCTTGAAGGCACCAAAAGAAGTACTATTTTCAAATCGATTCAGGAAAGCTAATGAAAGTACTTGGCATCAAAGATTGGGACATCCACAATCAACGACAATTCGTCATCTGCAAAATAAAGGCGATATTATTGTTACTACTTGGAATAAACCTATTACAATATGAAATAGTTGTCAAATGGGTCGAGCATCTAAACTTCCTTTTTTGCCTTCCAAATCTAATACTACTAAACCTTTTGAAAAGATACACTGTGATTTGTGGGAAAAAGCTCCAATAATCTCATTTCAAAGGTTTCAGTATTATGTTTGTTTTGTGGATGATTATATGTGATATACTTGGTCATTTCCATTACGGCAAAAATCCGACTTTTTTGCATGAGTTTTCAATTTTGAAAAATATTTGGAAAGACAATTTGGAGGGTATATTAAAATCTTTCAATCTGATGGAGGAGGAGAGTTCAATCGAGCGGATTTCATACTTCATTTGCAAAAGAATGGCGTTATTAATCAAGTATCTTGCCCAAATACTCCGGAGCAAAATGGAGTTGCCAAGCAAAACATAGGCACATATGTAAAATTGGCTTGACTATGCTTCATCAAAGTGGAATTCCTAAAAAATTCTGGGTCAAAGCCTTTCAAACACCAGTTTTTCTCTTGAATCGGCTTCTTACAAGGGTGTTGGGCATGAAATCACCATATGAACTCTTATTTGGCAGAAAACAAGATTGTAATTCTTTGCGAATTTTTGGTTGTAGGTGCTTCCCTTATCTTAGGGATTACACCAAAAATAAGTTCAATGCTCGATTTTTGCCATGTGTTTTTCTCGGTTATAGTGATCGTCATAAGGGATATCGATGTCTTTATCCTCAAACTGGTTGAATCTATATTTCAGGACATGTCGTTTTTTATGAGACTGTATTTCCCTATCTTGTACCCAGGTCATTATTTCAGGATCAAAGTGATAAAGCAGGGATATTTGAATTTATAAGCTGGCCAAATCAAGACACGACAGCATCAGAATCGGAATTTTCACCTTTATATTTGCAACAAAGTGCGTTTTCTGATCAATCATAGGATGACTTATTAAATTCTACTACTCATGATATTTCTCATGAAGATAACATTGATGGAGGTGAATCACATGTTCATAAAAATCATGTTGAAATTGGTGACTCATCAAGTGCTCCAATTAATTCTCCATGCAATTTAGCAAATGAAGATTCCTCTATGGATGCCCTTACTGATTCTTCAGTAGCACGTTCACCCACTCCAAATCATTCAATTATTATACAAGCACGTGATAGTATTGTGAAACCTAATCCAAAATATGCCAATCTACATATGATGGATTCTATACCGAAGGAGCCACATAATGTACGTTCTGCTTTGAAACATCTAGGGTGGTCGGCGGCAATGAAAGAGGAACTCGAGGCATTGCATCAGAATAAAACTTGGACTCTTGTCCCACGTCCTTCAAATACTAATATTGTGTGATGTAAATGGGTTTTTAAGTCTAAGTTAAAGGCTTATGGTACATTAGAAAGATTGAAAGCAAGATTGGTCGCCAAGGGATATACTCAAGTAGCAAGAGTAGTTTTTCTAAAGACTTTCTCACCAGTTATTCGACCAGGGAGTATAAGAACGATCCTCACCAAAGCTACTGTTAAAGGTTGGCCTATCAAACAATTAGACGTGAAAAATGCCTTCTTACATGGTTTTCTATCATAGCCTGTTTATATGGAGCAACTGCCAGGTTTTAAGGACAAAAATCATCCGTCATATGTTTGCAAATTGTAGAGAGCTTTGTATGGCCTTAAGCAAGCACCAAGAACATGCTTTGATCGCTTTAGCTCATTTCTTTTGGCATCTGGTTTCTTTTGCAGCATTGCGGATCCTTCTTTGTTTATTAAAAAATCAGATGGTGCTATTTTAGCTCTACTTTTATATGTAGATGATATGATTGTTACAGGTAATGATCCAAAATTGCTTAATGAGTTCATCTCTACATTAAGCAATGAATTCGCAATGAAGGATATGGGTCCGTTACATTATTTTCTAGGAGTGGAGGTTAGGATATTCTTCGGGAGTCTTTATTTGTGCCAACAACAATGTGCTTTGTCAATCCTTAAACGTGCACAAATGGAGGGCTGCAAGCCAATTTCCACACCTATGGCTGCTAGTTCTTATTCTAATATGGATGCAAGATTATTTTCGGATCCTACATTATATTGAAGTATCGTCGAAGCTCTTCAATATCTCACTATTACAAGGCCGGATATTTCATATGCAGTCAATTTTGTTTGTCAATTCATGCATCAACTTACCGTGAGTCATTTTCAAATTGTAAAGCACATTTTACATTATGTCAAAGGCACAACAGATCGAGGTATGAAAATCTTGTCCAAGTCAACATTGGACTTGTATGCCTTTTGTGATGCAGATTGGCCAGGTTGTCGCTTGACTCAACGATCAACTATCGGATTTTGTACTTTCTTAGGGAGCAATTGTATATCATGGAGTGCTAAGAAGCAATGAACAGTTGCTCGATCTAGTGCTGAGGCAAAGTATCGTGCAATGGCATCAACGGCTATAGAGATTACATTGATATCATTCCTTTTGCAAGATTTGGGTATTCATCTCTCCAATCTACCAATATTATTTTGTGATAATATCAGTGCACTTTATATGTTAGTTAATCTAGTGTTCCATGCAAGAACTAAACATATTGAATTAGATTATCATTATGTGCAAGAAAAAGTGGCTCTTGGAACACTTGTGACTAAGTATGTTCCGTCTGTGCATCATATTGCGGATCTATTTACGAAACCACTGTCTAGAAAAGCATTTGGAAACTTATGTCACAAATTGGGAATTTGGGATTCTCCAACTCCCAATTTGAGGGGAGTAAAGGCACTGATTTAACAATTAAGGAAGAAGGATTTGGAAATATCAATCAAAATCCAATCAAAATTACAAGCTGATCCTTAGAGATGTTATAATCAATCAGAATGCCAGAATCAATCCGCTGGTCCTTGGAGATGCCAGAATCAAGGGATTGATAACTTTTGTAATATTGTAATCTCTTTATTTATTATTTTCCATTTTTATATTATTTCCATACAAAATGTACCATTTGTAATATCTATATATATAATGGAAGTTATCTCAATATTACACGTTGAGATCAAGAATCAAACATTTTTGTTTTTTCAGACAACGTCTCCGTCTTTCCTGATAAGCCCTTGCGATGCTCTCTCCCGTTCGTGAATTTCAACGCTGGAGCTTCCTGCACTGGCGTCTCACGTATTGAATAAATAAAGTTGAAAAAGACCAAAGGCTGAGGAAGATTGGTGAGCTTGAAGCATCAGGTAAAAAACAATTACAATAATTTTGGTCAAATAAGTCCCAGCGTTGGGTTTATCTTCTTTTGGATTTTGGCCAGAACTGACAATAGTGTCACAGGTCTTGTAATCTTACTTCATGCAAGCAAAAGAATAGACAACATCTAAGGTGGACTGTACGACCCCGCCGCTAACTCGCTTAACGCCAACCTCCACGAGTAGCAACATAAGCTCTGGTCAGTCCCCTTCTCCCCCTGTCCATGCTTTTTTTATTTTTTTCAATGATTGTGAGCAGATTATTTGCTTTCACTGTGCGAACAGAACAAGTTTGGGTTTTGAAGGCTCTGATTTCTTTTTTCTTTTTTCTTTTTAAATCGGCCATAGATAAAATTATACTACACCAAAATTTCTATGTATTTGGATAGTATTCAACAGAATCCATTCACAAAGCGATCGTGTAGTCCAACCAAGGTTGGACGTCAATATCAAAGGGTTTGATTTTGAATGTGTAAACCTCAAATTTTCGATGTTATTACAGATGGTAATGATTTTTTTATGTTACTAGAGAATTTGAAGGGCACAAATTCATAATCGAATTGTCGGCACAAATTCATAATCGAATCGTCGGCACATATGTTGCCAACATATATGCACTCTCTACCACAAATTTATATAATCAATATAGACTGCAAAGATCAATACAGCTTTGTGAACGTGCATATCAAGATCTATGCATCACTCCCTGTTGATAACAAGATTTTAGGCATCACTTCCCGTTGAATACCATCCAAGTACAGAGAAATTGGGGTATGTAATCTAATATTTTGTCAATTAGAAAAGAGAAAAAAAAATCAGAACACTGAAAGCTAAACTTGAAACCCATGCTACTTCGAGCGACCGGTGGACCTTTGGAGTCCTATTCATGGGGGCTCATCTTTTGTATCGGAAAACTCTCCGGGAATTTTTGGATCTTTTTTTCTTCATGGATTCTCGATGGGTAGAGACTGCAGAAGAGGAGAAGGTGCAAAGAGAGATGGTAACGGAGAAGAGAGATCGATGGACGGGATATAGTAAAGTTGGAAAGTGGGCCTCGCTATGAATGCGTAACAATCCGACAAGCTTATGCAATATTTTACGATTTTAATTTGTGTCGAATAAAGAAAAGTTCAATGGCCCCTCCTTATTCTCTATTCTCCATAGTCTATGTGACGAGGATTCTATATTGTTCAGAATGTCTAGCTCACTCAGTATCTTGCTATTTTCTTTTTCGTTAATATTTAGGTTTTTCACAATTTAATTTGTTACGTCTTGATGAATATTTATTTTTAATTTTCCACTTGATTTTAAATATTGCGATGCTCTCATTTCAATTTTTTCAGTCCATAATTTGACAAAACTTCCACAATATACCACGCTCACAAGTAAATTGAAATATAAGTTCTTTCAGAATTTGGATAATATTCTGAGTTTTGATAAAGGAAGGAAAATGTACTTTTTATTGAAACTAGATTCTAAACAAGCAAGCCTTTGATTTGTAAGAGTAATGTCCGAGAAAATTCTTACCAATTAATTTTACCATTTACTACTACTACTGTACTCTTTTGTTCACAATTTGTTCGTTTTGCCTACTTTTTAAAATGATTATATTTATATCATATGAAATGTCAACTCTATTTAAGATCAGTCGTCCAAAAAAATTATTGCGGCACGTATTCATTTATGCATACAGTAATTTTGAATTGTTTCCTTCTTTTAAAAAAACTTCAAAAATATTATTTTAAAGACAAATTGAAACCCAAATGTTTGGGGAGTTCATAGAAAAATCTTATAATAATACTTGTGTAAACAATTGATGTATCAATGTTCCTGGGAATAGTTATACGAGTTGTCCCAATATTTCCCTTTGTCCCAAAAGAAAAAAAAGCGATTTCATTAATAGATTATAAATTATTATTTAAACAAATGGACCATGTTTCGAAACTCAATAAGAGTCGTCCTCGTTTTATAGTACTTTTGTCAAATAACTTTAATGTATGAATATTAGTCAACTCCGTTTATACTCTATGTGACATGATAGACATTCTTAAACACCGAAAATCTTGCATTTATTTAAATTAAAAGTGCACTTGCACCCTACTTAGTACATTGATATGGTAAACAACACTTTATTGGCTATCATATGCAACCAACTTATTTAAAGAATTGCTTATACTCTACCGCATCACGTAATACACTTATTTCTTTTGCGAAAGTATAATTACCTAGCATTTGTGTATTGTAAACTAGTGTTTTTTTTTTTTTTTGATAACCCGGACTCTCGTACTGGTTGCACTACAAAGGTGTGACCAGTCAGGTACCAACTGGGGAGAATTAGCCCGGCCCACAGACTAAGCCTCCATGTAAGTCAAGGATATTGTAAGATGAAGGACAGAGGGACTCGAACATGGGTCAATCAATCATACACAGGCCAGATTTTACAGTCCTCCTGGGTTTGACATAAAAAAAGGAGTATATGGGGGGGGGGGGGGGGAGAGAGAGAGAGAGAGAGAGAGAGAGGGCCTAGATGGCAGTGCACGGGGCGGAGTCTCCGGACATGCGCAAGGAGGAGTGCATCTCTTATCCACATCGCCTAAGGGGGGAGTCTGAACTAGTTGATAAGACTTGGGTTTTGTAACCTCTGTAATGCGTTTTTGGGCGAAGCCTAAAGAACAAAGCCGTGCGGGCCTCGTTCCAAAGCTGACAATATTACACAGTGATAGGCCTAAGTCCTTACAAATGGTATCAGAGCCGACTTCCAGCCACATGTGGGGCCACAGGATGGCTATGGAGGTGGGTCCTGTGCCCAACGAGGACACTGTTCTGAAGGAGGGAAAATGTGAAGCCTAAGCAACGATGCACGGGCGGAGTCCTTGATGTGCTCAGAGAGGGTACGTCTGTTGTCCTACATCGCCTAGGGGGAGTCCTAGGCTAATTGCTAAGGCCTGTGTTCTATAACCTGTGTAACGCGTTTTTGGGGAACCCAGAGAATAAAGCCGTGTGGGTCTCAGATCAAAACGGACAATATTACATAGTGATAGGCCTGGGTCCTTATAGAGAGAGAGAGGAATCAGCTTATTTTTTGTCTATGAGGCTCTAAAACCACGTTAGATTATAAGCGACTACTTAAGAGGATTTTACAATTCATGCTTCTTCTGCTGAGATGTGATGACACTGGCTTTGCGTTAGAGGCAAGTATTTGGCATGTTTTAACAAGTTAGAAAGCTGAGGACACATGGGAAACAATGGCAAGAGATTTTGTTAGCTCACACCTCCTCTCAAAATGTATGCATGCATATTGCAACTTTCATAGTAAAACATATATACGTCAGCACACATGTCAGTCTTATAAGTTGTAAGAGACGGGAATTGGAATGGGGCAAAAACTATGATTCGACTGTTGTGGGAGGGCCTGCAACTGCAGGTGCATGGCATATGAGAGAGAGAGAGAGAGAGAGAGAGAGAGAGGCATTGAGGTTGGCGATGGGTCGTTTTCTCAGCCATTACTGTGCGACTTTGACTCCACAAGCCGACGCTTCCAAGAAGAAAGAGATTCTTTGTGAGTTCCGATGCCACGCGAGAGTTCTTTTTCTTGAAAGTCTCTGGGTGTGAATAATGGAGATGCTTGCAAATAGAGCACCGACGTGAGTTGTCTTTTCTTAGGATGTACCTACCGAAAAATGCCAAATTTCTCCATCCAAGGGCCTCTAACGTGTACTTTGTCTGCACTGATATTATGGTGCGTTCAATTTATTCATTTCGTCATATAACTATTTCGACCATTGTGGCTATTCTCACATGCGTATGCAAGGACCACTGCACGGCGTGCAAAATGGACGAAGCATGAGTGCGTGAGCGAAATCAGGGAGGAAAGACGGACATCAGTTTTTCATCGAAGAAGATAAAATCGTCTTCTCTAACTAGAATGTGATAAAGCGAAAGTAGGTCCATCAAGTTTATAAGTATCTAATATGTCCTCTAGAGATTCCGTTACATGGGTCAATCAAACTGTGGAGGGTTTCTTCAATCTCTCATTTTCTTTCATCCAATTTACACCTTTTTATTGAAATAAAAGGCAAGAAGCTTGAAAGCATTGCTTACTTCATCAAATGGTAATTGATTGTCGAAAATATATTGAGTTCGGCCCGCTCCGACTCAAAAATGCTTCGTAATAATTTCCTATGCAAGGAGGCTGATATGGACATGCATTCATCTTTTGAATTCTATAATATATGATCATATCCTTTTTTTAACTAATCATCTTTACTTAGTCTAATTTGAATGCCATGTCTTAAAATAAGCCATAAGATTTCGTGAGACTACTATTAACTATTTTAAAAGTGTAAGTTAGTAACTATAAGTGTCATTTAATATGTAAGTATCCAAGCACATTCATTTCTCCTATTTAATGTGAGATTTTATGGAATACTACTGATTATTTTAAAAGCTTAACCTATGAAATGAATGCGTGATTTATTATTTCAATATTTTTAGCACTTCCCCTCACACAAGCTCTGCTTTGGCTTTAGTCTAAAGCATGAGAATATACAATTGGACAAGCAAATAGAGGTTTGGAATATTTGAACTCAGGATCTATTATGCTAACACTATATGAGATTTTATTGAATCATTATCGACTGTTTTAAAAACTTAAACTATTAAACAAATACGTAATTTATTACTTACATATTCTACATTTTAAATGGAATCAATATATCTTCCAAAATCATGTTTTATTAATTGGAAGTACGTAGGAATAAATTCCATTTTGCGTGAGGACTTTGGCCCCATAAATCGCCCTTGGCACCCAAAGCATTTCCGAGGCTTTGTTATGATCTCATGCTTTGTCCCACCTTTTAAGCACGTGGAAAGGGCATGGAGTTGCTCTTCATTAGCCATAGGTGGATCCCAAGAAGGATAGAAATACTAAGGGTCTGTATAAATAAAACATTCGAAAGAATTCTACTTTTTGTCCTTTTATATATTTTTCTTTTTTTATATTAAATCTTTTTAATTTATTTAATAAAATTCCTCTATTTTCACAAACTTTCTAACCAAATCTCTATAATATCAAATTCTATCAAATTCAACTAAAGTGGTTGTTTAACAATCCAACGCATGCCCGAGTGAATATGGGTGGAAAAGTTAAATCGATGTAAACAACGTGGGAGTATGACGTGCATAATTAAGGATGTAATCCACATATTTTTCAGTCTGGCAAAAGCAAAAAAGAAAATAAAAGATACTCTTTAGAGTGGTGCTGGTTATATCAAGAATATTATATTAAGTCACGAAGCATAATGTAACTAGGTCATCAAAAAATAGGTCCCATTCCATGCTTAATGAAACTTCATCTCGTCATTTATATATCAACTTTGTAAGATCAATACTTGCTTGCTCTCTGCACATGAACTAACAGCATATTTGTGAAGTCATGTGACGTCTCCGAAGATTTAATGATTAAGTTCAACTGGGCTTATAGAAGGTTCTTTTCTAAAAAAAAAGTTGTGGGTCATAGAGAGGGATAATGAATCCGGACGGATTAAACTTTTGATAGTTTTTCAATAATTTTATATTTAAATATTCTTTTTTGTTCAAACGATTCCCTTAAATTTTGAAATTTGCACACGATGTCAGGCTTCTGTTTACTACATTACTGAAATTATGGATGTACCCCTTACACTGTTAAAAAACAGTTAAATGTGTTACTGTGGCACTTACCTTTGCACATAGAAACTTCTACCTAATTGGGGAACTCATTTAATTATGAAAGAAAATGCAAAAAAGCTATACTTTTGCACTACCATAGGCATCGAACTTTGGATCATAGCCTCATCATGTATTTCATCAATCTTTAGCATGAAGTATTTGAAATCCTTCAATTAGTCATGTCTCTTCCAATACCCTGACATATTCAATGTACATGAAACCAAATTATTCATAGACCATGACATGGTCCCTATAGCGTTTCTCTTGCGGAATTTTCAAAAAGAACTAAAAATTTTAGAGTCAAAGTTTGAAAATTCGCCCAAAAGTTTAAGTGTCTTTGATCTTCTCTTGCTTTGTCGGGCTAAGCCACTTTGATCCAAATTCTTAAACTGCTCTAGGGTTTGACATCAATCGTATTTTTAGGTTGATTGTGAAAAGAAGGTCAACTAGACCAAAAACGACAATCAAATATTTAAGGCTCAAGAATTTGGTTACATGCGGGAAAGAGTTAGCATATTCCGCATCGTAATACCCTCCTCGATTAAATATTCCTATAACGAGATTTCCTTAAGTGATACATATGTAGTTTTCCTTCTATGTTTTGAACACTAAAAAACTCTGTTACTTGCTCTCGTATGAAATTGCCATCATGAGGGCCAATAAGGGCTCAATTAATCATGATGTGTGATCCATGTTCTTTCAGAAAAAGAAAAACGCCATAAATGAGTCCAATGCAGTCCAATGCATCAAACAAGCATGGATATATCAAAGCATCGAGCCAAATTTGATGCCATGTAAAATCAACGAAAGCATAGTTGAAGACAGTGTTTGAATGACGATCGTGAATCCAACATATGCAACTCAAACAACAAAGATGAATTCAGTCAGATCAAAGCAGCATACTACTCAAAATAACAACATCAAATGCAATCATAACAACGTACTATAAGAATTATTGTGGCCCACATTATATGATTTATTATATGGTTTAATAATTATTGAAATGTTATAAAATAAATATTGGTTATAAGAAGTTATGACTCTAATAAAATGAAAGGGTATGATATTCAAAGGAAGTTACTGCTTTTCTGAAAAGATACGACTCTTATGGAAGTTAAAAGGCGCTTTGATGGAAGATACATGCTGATAGAACGTATAAATAGAATCCGATCCTCTCTTCACCCATATGAACAACAATAACTGAAAAGAACTTAGTATTATTTCCTCCATCGATAGAATACATTAAAGAATAGTGGGTTAAGAGAGAGAAATCGGATTTCTTCATTTGGTTCGAGTTCTTTGATTTTCCACAATGATTATCTTCAAGGGTAACGTTATGGATAAATGTACGTTTTCATCTATTTGTGAAAATCATGAAGATCAAAGATCATTGATTTCCGAATTTCTGCATTACAGAATTATATGTATTCTCTAACACATACATGAGTCCAATGCATACCATTCTAATAACAAAGGTGAATGTAATCAAAATAGCGAACCAGCATACATATTCTAATAAGGAATAGCTACAGAATGACTTGCAAATCAAATCACTTGGACGGATGAAGTACATATCCAAACATCGAAGGCATGATCCACTGCATAACATGCAAGTACGATGCAAAATACTAGTTAACGATGTATGATGTGCAACTAGCTAATTTCGTGACATGTGCAAATGAGTCCGTATTAATCATGGCTTAAATGAATGCAAAATGACAAGCATTAGTCGTACATGTCGCATAAATGATACGAACACACAAAAATAGTATTCACGTGTCTGATTCATTGCATAAGTTTCCTGATATAACATGGATGAGCCCACATAAGCAATAATTTTCAATGCACGTTGCACCTAATCGAGAAATGGAATCGGTTTTATCAAAACATATTTAAGATATTTTTACGGTACTTTCAAAATGCTTGTAGACATCTAATTTTTATTTAGCAAAGGTTTGACTAAAATTGACCGAGACTATTACTTGCTTAAAAATTCGACACAAGGATATGATTAGATTGTAAGTCTTGGTAGTTTTCCAACAATATCCAACATACTAAAGTCAAACGGCTGCTTCTCAAGATATTAAAACTTTTAATTACAATTGCTTGATTGTGAGGAGTTAAGAATTTTGGACTTGATTTGATTAATTTCATATCGAATATCAAGTCACAAGCTTTTTGAAGCCCCAAGAATATCATCAATCGGATTTTACTGAGGAAAATTTCTTAACTTTCCACCACAATCATTTGCTTTGGCCCAAATCTCAAAAATCCGATTCGAGTCACAAGCTTTCTATGGGCGTGAAAATTGGGTCAATTGGACATCAGATAAAAACTCTATGCATAATTATTGGGTCACTAGTGCCTCTGCGAGGGACAAGTCAGTGCTTCGCAGCATCTACTCGTTGCTAATCAAGGCCTAGGGTGTGCCTACCGCTGCGTAGGTCACAAATGGCCTTAGTCAAGCTCTATAGCTATCTATGATGGTTCTTCTTAACCTAGAACATTTACATGGAGCTAATTAATAAATCTTGCCCAAATTAGATCAAACTGCCTCTACGAAATTGCATGACACTCCCTCTACTTAGTTAAAATATCAAACTCCACCAACTTTTCTGAAATGTCTCTTGTGGATTCCAAGGCCTAAATTAATTGGCTTCAAAGCAATAATTGGAATTTGAATCAAATCAATTTAGAGTGTCTTCATTTCCATGTACTCGGCGTACTATCTACCTTATCGATAATGTAAACTTCCTTTATAACGTAATATATCCAAACTTCGTAATTTTGCCTAATCTCAACTGTTCACATTCTATACTTAGATTGATGTACTCATATTATTAAAGTTGTTCTCCTTCTATTTGGTTCATCCAAGTACCTTGACGATCCCATGTCCCTCACTTGTTCATCAAAATTCAATGGTTCTTCCAAGTCTAACACTTACCACTAAGTATTTTGTTCTCTATATACAGATTAACAAATTTCTTTAATAGCACAAATAGCATGGTGTTAACATCATCTGCATATAAACTTCTACATGTAGAGGAAAATTTGTCCAAGCTATATATATAAGTTCACATATAATGTTTTGTTATCTTCAAAATACTTTGCCAACATAATTTACCTTATTGAAGGCTATTGAGCTGCTACACACCGTCACGGGGATATTTTTATAGGGCCATTGGCCTGCTGCTTAGCAGACTTGGACCTCTAGGCAGTGAAGAATTAGTGCGCGATACGAGCGTGACATGCGCTTATTAGGCGTGCCACCACTTGGCGCAAAATTTCCCCCCTTTCTTTGTTGAAAAATCACTCATTTTATTTATATATTTATCCGAATTTTGACCCCTCATTTCTCTTGAGTTCAATTCACCCGATATTCACATTTACATAAAGCTCATGGCCTGAATTTTTGGAAAGTCTGTCTGATTTTTGGAAAAACGTTGGGATTGTGGATTCCGGCAAAATTTAAATATCTCTTCAAATTAAAAAGTGCATTTGAATCCCCAATTCATTAGGTAATCTGATTCCACAACCAACAAAAAAGACCTAAGTAGAATTCATCTATCATGCATTTATTTCTCTATGCTTTTCCTTACCATTTTTGGCCTAGCCCCTTTCCTCGAAGCTAGCCTGCTATTAGAAAAATTCAAAGATTACACCGGGCCTCACCCTAGCATTAGTGTGTCACGCCCCCAACCCCGAGCACGCGACAACCCCTTCTCTTGGTCGATTGAAAGCGACGTCCCAAGACTCATCGACGACCATTCATTTTAATCTTTCGTTATGCGCAAGCGGAAGACGAACCATCCCCAGTCCAACAAACAAACAATCAATCGATAAGCGATAGAGGGATGAACAGTAGAAACCTCGACTAATCATTTATACAATTTACTGGATTAACCAATGGAGGATCATCTTTCGAATTACAAGCCCGACAAAAGGGGCCGATTCATCCTCTAAGCCAAGCCAAAAAGAAACTAGGCTAATCTAGCTATACAAAATAAACCCTCGGGTTCAATACCACGATCACTTGGACCCATCGGACTAGACTCCGTCAGGTTGATCACTGGAGAAGCGGGGGCAGGATTCTCCACTGCGGGTGCGCCACTCTAAGGACTTGAAAATTGTTAACCACGATAGGTTGAGATAAAATCTTAGCGAGTTCTTCCCCTAAGCCTCTTTTAATACACCAACTCAACCCGGGGTATCTCCCCAAAACCACCCCTCACTCAACCCAACCACAAAAACCAGCAATCAGCAATTAAACCACAGACAGGGTCAACTAACAATCAAAAGTTGGTTTGCATGCAACCTTACCCGGTATGCCATACCCTGCACGTTATAAGTCAACACAATACACACAATGTACATGGCCGTTAGATGATGCAGTTCATCAATCATGTGCGAGTCGCGTCTCAAGCGATCTCACTTGGCCATTGCCACACCCTGCATGTTATCAATTCATGCGTGCGTGCATAAATGATGTGATCATCTCATGCATAATCGGAACCAATGATGCCATGTTTCTCATGCACTCTTGCATCCACCGTGTTACGATTATTACTGCCCCTCGGGCTACAACTTGGGCCTAGGTGCTAAGGCGCTATGGCGCCCTTCCTCCGCAGAGGCGTAACTGTGCCCTTCCATGCTATTGCTACGGCACTACAGCGCTATGGCGCCCTTCCTCCGCAGAGGCACAACTGTACCTTTCCATGCAGGCCGAGGCATTATGGCGCTACGACGCCCTTCCTCCGCAGAGGTCCAACCGTGCCCTTCCGTACCCTCCGAGGCACTACGGCGCTACGACGCCCTTCCTCCGCAGAGGCGCAACCGTGCCCTTCCGTACCCTCCGAGGCACTACGGCGCTACGGCACCCTTCCTCCATAGAGGCGCAACCCTTCCATGCCCTCCCTTTCCATAATCTCCGATAAAGCGGGTTCAACTTAGTGATCATGCAAGCATACCATCACAACCCACTTATTATATTTGAGCATTAGTCAATGCACACATGCTTGCATATAAAACCTCAAGTCATTTCTCACAAAAGCGGTCCATTTCCGGTGTCCCTCGGAAAAACCATTTTCCCCACCTTTCTCATAAAAGCAGTCCATTTCCGGTGTCCCTCGGACAAACCATTTTTCCCACCTTTCTCATAAAAGTGGTCCATTTCTGGTGTCTCTCTGACAAACCATTTTTCCCCCTTTTGTGAAAATCACACAATTCATGCGAATGTTCATGCCATGACACATCAAATTCACTTCATATGATCAAGGCACATAAAATTATGCACAATTTCACTTCTAGATTAACAGTGCACGTGAGTAGTAAATTCGCGAATTTAAATAATTAAATCATTTAATTCAGAAATCACATAATTTAATCAATAAATTCAAAAATTAAATAAATCAATTAATTAAAACAATTAATCAATTTAATCAAGCAAAGCATGCTTAATTAGCACATAACACACAATTAAGCATAATTAAATGAGATTAATCTAATTTAATCTTAACCCTTAATCTAACCACCTATCTTAGGGCTAATGCACTTAATTAAACATCTTAATCAGCCCTTAGCACTAATTAACCCAACCCTAAGCAAGTTTAGGCATTAAATAGGGTTTAGGAGCTAAACTCACCTGTTAAGCGGGCCGGCGGCACGAGTGCGGCGGCGGCGACGAACCCGACACCCAGGGACATCTCTCCCAACACTCCAAGGTGGTCCCGGGGCAGAAATCACAGCTGCAACCTCTGCTCAAACTCCAAACTTCAAAAGACAGCACTGCAGTAGGAGGAAGCTGCTGGTCGGAGCAAAAACAAGCTGGCTGGAGCTCCGGTGAGCGGCGGGCCGGCGACCAGCGGCACCAGGGGGTCAAGGGGGAACTGCTGGAGGTTGGGATGGGCGGTGGTTTGGTCGGAAACGGAGGAAAACAGCAGCAAAAGCGAAACTGTGCAGTACCGCGTGAACAGTAGGCGGTCGGCGAGCAGCCGGCTTCCGGCGGCCGTACGGATCGTCCGACGGATCCTTTAGACGAATGGTCGATGCTATCCGTACGGATTCTCTCTCACGAGCATAACGGTGGGTGGCACGGCCCGGGATTCCACCGGGAAGGCAATGAAAAATTCAAATTTCGGTAGAAGGTCAGAAGCTGAAAATTGCAAGAAGGCAAGGGAAGTAAGGGGAAGAAGGGCTGCGATTTTGGAGGGCTGAAGAGGAGGAGAGAGAGTGAGATGAGAGCTGATTGAAGGCCTCATCAATACCATTCAATGCCTTCTCCAATTTCCCAAACAAGTGACATCATCTTCTCTCTCTTCCTTTGACTTTTCTTCAAAATATCCAAGGGTATTTTATTCATTTCCACCTTGCACATTTCCCAATGTGCCCTTGGGCTGAAAGTGAAAGGCGGGCTTAGAAAACGGGCTTGAAAATGAATAGGAACGGGCTTGGGAATTTGTTGGGCTCGAATAGGCTCAAGGTTAGACAATAGGCTCGGGAGGGTAAATGATCGGTTTGGCCCAACGGGCTCGCTTGCTTGTCTCGGTCTTCCACAATGGCTATCCCACCTTGGGCGTGAGGCCCACACTATTCTTACTTGGCCCACGTCCTCGTAGGCTCAGTTCCTCGGTTCGAAAACCCCTTTCCCAAAAACCTGGCTCAACCGACACTGTCGACTGTCAAGGAAGCATCGTCCAAAAGTCTGTCCCGGACGTCCCCGAAAATTCAAAGTCCAATCTTGAATTCTCATGCCTTGTCAATTTTGCCCAAATGTCATTTTGGTACTACTCAGACTGACAGGTGGCTTGGAGGATTCACCCGTAACCGACTCGTGCCAATTCACGCTCAAGACTTCTTGACACATGGACATCCTTGACTACATGAAATTACGAAGGATCGATTCTTATTTCAAAGTATACGATTATCAAGGATTGACATAGGGCCGTTCGCGGATTTGATAATAGTAGACGGAATCACCTGTCGTCCCATTATTTCTGTCCGTGAATCGACTTCTATTCGTTCCTGAAATAGGCCTGCATTACTACAGGATCATCCTTACGCAAGTCTCACGATCGAGTCGTTTTCCCAGGTCAAGTTCTTTAGTCGCACGAGTTCTGTCCTCAGTAGCCTTTCTCCTCAAGGTCAGTATCTCGGATATGATTGGGTTCGAGCGAAATCAACCAACAATACATTGGCGAAATTCACGTTCACTCATCCCTCAAAGGACTCGAATTTCAGGACGTCACAATTCTTCCCCCCTTACAAAAATTTCGTCCTCGAAATTTGCAATCACAGACAAATCCTCAAAAAGATGGGGGTGCTGATGCTTCATCACTTCTTCGTTTTCCCATGTTGCTCCCTCTGTTCCATGATGCTGCCAGATCACCTTAACCAAGGCAATAGTCTTGTTTCGGAGTACTTGCTCTTTACGATCCTCTATCCATATCGGCCTCTCCACGTACGACACCCTGTCGTCTACGTCCAGTTTCTCAAAATTCAACACATGATTTGGGTCCGGTTCATACTTTCTCAACATGGACACGTGGAAAACACCATATACTTGAGCAAGTTTCGGTGGCAACGCAAGACGATACGCTAAAACCCCGATCCTTTCCAAAATTTCAAAGGATCCAACGTACCTCAGACTTAACTTTCCTTTCTTGCCAAATCTGGAAGTACCCCTCATCAGCGATACTTTCAGAAACACAAGATCGTCCACCTTAAACTCCAACGGTCTACGACGCTTATCTGCATATCTCTTCTGACAACTCTGAGCTGTCTTTAGTTTGTCTTTGATAATCTGAACTGCATTCAATAATTGCGAAACCAATTTTTGAACTAGCGATTCCTAATTCTCTAACCTCGTTCCATAAATTGGAGTTCCACAAACTTGACCATATTTCGACTATACCATTCTGATAAAATCTTATCCCATAAGCACTCTTTTTGCATAGTGTGTAGTTCAGTTCATTTCTCCCCCTTTCGACATCCTAGAAGCCTGCCAGAAGTCGCTCCTTGCTCAAGCACTCTGGCCCCGGCAACCACTCCCCGCCCTCGTTGGATCAGTCGTTATGGGCATCTTCGAACTGCACCACTACTAGTCCCTTTTAGATAGGCACCATCTCATAGAGGTATTATCCGCTTTGGCCTGTCCCATACCAAGCCTCACGGTTTTAACCTCGTCTAAGCATCTCAAAGTGCAAAACTTTCTCTAGCTCGTCAACCCATGAGTTTGTTTCCACGGGGTCACTTATCGACACTTAAAATCGGATTCACTGAATTTCCATCGAACCGCTATCCAAATTCCACAAACTACCAATTTTTCTTTCAATATTCCTTTCATGTCCCTTTAATAACCAAACCAAGAATTCGCCTTAACCACATGAAAATTAGTGCAAACCAAATGTCATTTATCGCACTAAAGGCTTTCGAATACTTCTTCAAATCCTTTCTGATTGACCGTCCGTCTGCGAATGGTACGCCATACTATACTGCAGTTTCGTCCCCAAGGCCGATTGCAAAATTTTCCAAAAAGTTGCCAGAAACTTAGAACCACGATCAGATGTGATCGTCACTAGAACTCCATGAATGTGTACAATCTGATGTACATACAACTCTGCATACTTATCCAACGTGAAACTTTTTCATACCACAATGAAGTGAGCTGACTTCGTTAACCTGTCAACCACTACCCAAATCGAGTCATTGTCTCGCCGACTCCTTGGCAGTCCCATCACAAAATCCATCATAATGTGTTCCCACTTCCACTCGAGAATCTCAGGAGGTTGTAGCAGTCCACCAGGCTTACAATGTTGAGCCTTCACTTGTTGGCAAGTCAAACACTTAGCCACGTGCTTTGCAATGTCCAATTTCATATCGTTCCACTCCTTAAGTTTTGCATTTTTCGGAACGCACAATTGCCCTCAAAACGTTAATATCCCATCATCGAACACTTGAAAGTCTGCTTTTCTCTTTGCCTGATCCATCTGTAGGATCTTAAGAATTTCAGGATCCATCATGTGGGCACTCTTAATCCTACTTTGCATCTCGGGTTCCACCTTGAGAGTGGCCATTAGAGTAGCAAGATGGCCGACCTCAATTTAAAAATCTAAGTCCCTGACTCCCTCCAAAAGAATCTATTCTTGTACCATCATCTGAGCAATTGTCGACTTTCGACCGGCACATCTGCCACTTTATTCGCTTTCCCCAAATAATACAAAATCTTGCAATCATAGTCCTTAAGAAGTTCCATCCATCGTCATTGAACATGAGGCAAATATGATCACCACTAATTCCAAATCATGCGTTGGATAGTTAAGCTCATGAAGCCTTAACTATCAGGATGCATATGCAACCACCTTGCCATGTTGCATTAACACGCAGCCTAGTCCTTTATACAACGAGTCACGGTAAATTTCGTACCCACCAGGACCATATGGTATTGTCAAGACGTTTGCGATAGTCAATTTACTTTTGAGTTCTTGGAAACTACTCTCGCACTTATCCGTCAAATCGAACTTCTCCTCTTTCTTTAACAACCTCGTCGAGGGCATTCTATCGCAGAAAAATTCTTCACAAAACGTCTGTAGTACCCCGCCAATCCCAAGAAACTTCGAATCTCAGTTACCATCGTAGGTCTCGGACAATTCATGACTGTTTCGATCTTAGTCGGGTCATTGGAGATCCCTTCGCCTGAAATCACATGACCCAAAAATGCCACGCGAGATAGCTAAAACTCGCACTTGCTAAACTTAGCATAGAGCTCATGCTCTCTCAAGGTCTGCAGTACTAATCTCAGGTATCTCTCCTGATCCTCAAGACTCCTCGAGTACACCAGAATATCGTCAATGAACACAATCACGAATTTGTCCAAACACTTATTGAACACCCAGTTCATTAAGTCCATGAAGGTACAGGGGCATTCGTCAATCCAAACAGCATTAACGTGAGCTGCCAATAGTCAATGCAGAGATGCAACGACCCGTCCTTTTTTCCTCACAAACAGTACCGGCACTCCCCAAGGAGACGCACTAGGACGAATGAATCCTTTATCCAGTAACTCTTGCATCTGCACCTTTGGTTCTTTCAATTCTGACAAAGCCATCCTATAAGGCACCTTGGAAATCAATTCAGTCTCAAAGGTCAACTCAATCACAAACTCAATTTCCCACTCTAGGGCAATCCTGGCAATTCCTCGAGAAACACATCCACGTACTCTTGTACCACTACATTATCCTCCACTTTCAGTCATTCTACCAACGTATCTGCTACCAATGCCAAATACCCTTGGCATCCATATTCCAATAACCGAGTCACCTCAAGTGACGAAATCAGAGGAACGGAGGGTCCTCCTCGATTTCTCACAAACTCAAAACTATCACCCACTACTGGGTTAAATTGAATTGTCTTTCCATGACAATCCACCGTATGCAATGGCCTCCTCGCAACCTAGTTTCGAGCGGTCGGCTTTCCCACGTAATTATTTTTGTTGGGTGGGATAGGATTCCTTCACCCCATCATCGGTCCTTTCCCAAACCGATGATTGTCTCTATTAGGCACAAACCACGAGCCAAATGCGGTCACCCTCTCGATCATGTTCTTTCCTATCATCTAGGCCCTCTCGTACATCTCATCAAAACTTTTTTTATTTATTTCAAGGGCACTAGCTGGGCTTTCAATTCTAGCTTCAAGCCATCTCTGAAACGTCTCGCCCTATCCAAGGTTCCTCCACTAACCTCGGCACATACTTGGCCAGCTTAGCGAATTTCGCCTCATACTAATCCACTAACATCTGATTCTGATGAAACTATTGGAACTCTGCCATCTTTGACTTTCTCACATTGTCCAAGAAGCACTTCCCATTGAACACTTCGCTAAAGGCACTCCATGTCTGAACCATGCCTTCAGGGAACACTCTTCCTTAAGTGGCTTCCCACCCATTAATATCATTACCTTGAAGCTGATAAATTGCCAGTAGCACTCGATCTTCCTCTGAACACCTCAACACTGAAAAAGGTCCTCTAACTATCCCTTATCCAAAGGGTCATAGCTTCAGGGTAGCCCACACCACTAACCTCAGTGGCTTCAGTTTCAAGAACTGTTCTAATAGCCTAGGCATCGGTCTCTCACAAACCTCTCCTCTCACTAGGGGAACCATGAGGACTACAGCAGGAGCACATAGCTTGCTGTCCTAACAAGATCTCTAGCGTCAACAGGACTTGTCAAACCTAGGATCTGCCTGCACGCTACCTCTAGCACTGGTCTGACCAAACGCTGCCCTACGCCTAGGGGCTCTCTCTACTCAGGATTGCTCATCACTCTGGACTATGAGCAACCCACCACCACACAAAACTACAAAATCAATCACAGGCACGTAATTAAAAGCCATCCCTATCTCACAATCCCAAAAATCCCACGCACTTTATCACTCTAAGTCTCAACCTCACTCTGATACCAAAACCGACGGGGATGTCACGCTCCAAACCCCGAGCACGCGACAACCTTTTCTCTTGGTCGATTGAAAGCGACGTCCCAAGACTCGTTGACGACCATTCATTTTAATCTTTCGTTATGCACAAGCGGAAGATAAACCATCCCCAGTCCAACAAACAATCAATCAATCAATCAGGGATAGAGGGATGAACTGCAGAAACCTCGACTAATCATTTATACAATTTACTGGATTAACCAATGGAGGATCGTCTTTCGAATTACAAGCCTAACAAAAGGGACCGATCCATCCTCTAAGCTAGGCCAAAAAGAAACTAGGTTAATCTAGCTATACAAAATGAACCCCCGGGTTCAACACCACGGTCACTCGGACCCATCGGACTCGACTCCATCAGGTTGATCACTAGAGAAGTGGGGGCAGGATTCTCCACTACGGGTGCGCCACTCTAAGGACCTGAAAATGGTTACCCACGACAGGTTGAGATAAAATCTCAACGAGTTCTTCCCCTAAGCTCCGATTAGTACACCAACTCAACCCGGGGTATCTCCCCAGAACCATCCCTCACTCAACCCAACCACAAAAACCAGTAATCAGCAATTAAACCACAGACAGGGTCAACCAACAATCAAAAGTCGGTTCACATGCAACCTTACCCGGTATGCCATACCCTGCACATTAAACCTCATTCAATGCAAGCAATGCAACCAACAATCGAATAGTCGATTCGCATGCAACCTTACCCAGTATGCCATACCCTACACGTTATAAGTAAGCACAATACACGCAATACATGGCCGTTAGATGATGCAGTTCATCAATCACATGCGAGTCGCGTCACGAGCGATCTCACTTGGCCATTGCCACACCCTACACGTTGTCAATTCATGCGTGCGTGCCATAAATGATGTGATCATCTTATGCATAATCGGAACCAATGATGTCATGTTTCTCATGCACTCTTGCATCCACGCATGTTCCGATTATTACTGCCCCTCGGGCTACAACTTGAGCCGAGGTGCTATGGCGCTACGACGCCCTTCCTCCGTAGAGGCACAACCGTGCCCTTCCATGCTATTGCTATGGCGCTACGGCGCCCTTCCTTCGCAGAGGTGCAACTATGCCCTTCCATGCAGGTCGAGGCGTTATGGCGCTACGGCGCCCTTCTTCCTCCGCAGAGACGTAACTGTGCCCTTCCGTACCCTCCAAGGCACTACGGCTTCTTCCACAGAGGCGCAACCGTGCCCTTCCGTGCCCTTCAAGGCGCAACGGCGCTACGGCGCCCTTCCTTCACAGAGACGCAATCGTGCCCTTCCATGCCCTCCCTTTCCATAATCTCCAATAAAGCAGGTTCAACTTAGTGATCATGCAAGCATACCATCACAACCCACTTATTATCTTTGAGCATTAGCCAATGCACACATGCTTGCATATAAAACCTCAAATCATTTCTCACAAAAGCGATCCATTTCCGGTGTCCCTTAGAAAAACCATTTTCCCCACCTTTCTCATAAAAGCGGTCCATTTTCGGTGTCCCTCAGACAAACCATTTTTCCTACTTTTCTCATAAAAGCGGTCCATTTTCGGTGTCCCTCCGACAAACCATTTTTCCCCCTTTTGTGAAAATCACACAATTCATGCGAATGTTCATGCCACGACACATCAAATTCACTTCATATGATCAAGGCACATGAAATTATGCACAATTTCACTTCCGGATGAACAGTACCGTGAACAGTGCACATGAATAGTAAATTTTCGAATTTAAATTATTAAATCATTTAATTCAAAAATCACATAATTTAATCAATAAATGCAGAAATTAAATAAATCAATTAATTAAAACAATTAATCAATTTAATCAAGCAAAGCATGCTTAATTAGTGCATAACACACAATTAAGCATAATTAAACGAGATTAAGCTAATTTAATCTTAACCCTTAATCTAACCACCTATCTTAAGGCTAATGCACTTAATTAAACATCTTAATCATCCCTTAGCACTAATTAACCCAACCCTAAGCAAGTTTAGGCATTAAATAGGGTTTAGGAGCTAAACTCACCCGTTAAGCGGGCCGGCGACACGAGTGCGGTGGCGGCGACGAACCCGACACCCGAGGACCTCTCTCAACACTCCAACGTGATCCCAAGGCAGAAATCATAGCAGCAACCTCTGCTCAAACTCCAAACTTCAAAAGACAGCACTGCAGTAGGAGGAATATGCTGATCAGAGCTCCGGCGAGCGGCGGGCTGGCGACCAGCGGCACCAGGAGGTCGAGGGGGAACTGCTGGAGGCTGGTATGGGCGGTGGTTTAGTCGGAAATGGAGGAAAACAACAGCAAAGGCGAAACTATGCAATACCGCGTGAACAGTAGGCGGTCAGCAAGCAGCCGGATTCCGACGGATGAACGGACGATGTCATCCATACGGATTCTCTCTCCCGAGCGTAACGGTGGGTGGCACGGCCCAAGATTCACAGGGAAGGCAATGAACAACTCAAATTTCGGTGGAAGGTAAGAAGCTGAAAATTGCAGGAAGGCAAGGGAAGCAAGGGGAAGAAAAGCTGCAATTTTGGAGGGCTGAAGAGGAGAGAGAGTGAGATGAGGGCTGATTGAAGGCCTCATCAATGCCATTCAATGCCTTCTCCAATTCCCCAAGCAAGTGACATCATCTTCTCTCTCTTCCTTTGACTTTTCTTCAAAATATCCAAGGATATTTTGGTCATTTCCACCTTGCACATTTCCCAATGTGCCCTTGGGCTGAAAGTGAAAGGCGGGCCTAGGAAACGGGCCAGAAAATGAATAGGAACGGGTTCGGAAATTTATTGGGCTCGAATTAGCTTAAGGTTAGACAACGGGCTTGGGAGGGTAAATGATCGGTTTGGCCTAACGGGCTTGCTTGCTTGTCTCGGTCTTCCACAATGGCTATCCCACCTTGGGTGTGAGGCCCACACTATTCTTACTCAGCCCACGTCCTTGTAGGCTCGGTTCCTCGATCCAAAAATCCATTTTCCAAAAACTTGGCTCAACCGACACTATCGACTATTAAGGAAGCATTGTCCAAAAGTCCGTCCTGGACGTCCTCGAAAATTTGAAGTCCAATCTTGGATTCTCATGCCTTATCAATTTCGCCCAAATGTCATTTTGGCACTACTCAGACTTACAGGCGGTTTGGAGGATTCACGCGTAATCGACTCGTGCCAATTCACGTTCAAAACTTCTCAACACATGGATGTCCTTAACTACATGAAATTGCGAAGGATCGATTCTTATTTCAAAGTACACGATTATCAAGGATTAACATAGGGCCGTTCGTGGGTTAGATAACAGTAGACGGAATCACCGGTTGTCCCATTATTTCTGTCCGCGAATCGACTTCTATTCGTCCCTGAAATCGGCCTGCATGACTATGGGATCGTCCTTACGCAAGTCTCATGATTAAGTCGTTTTTCCAAGTCAAGTTCTTTAGTCGTACGAGTTCTGTCCTCAGTAGCCTTTCCCCTTAAGATCAGTATCTCGGATATGATTGGGTCCAAGCGTAATCAACCAACAATGCATTGGCGAAATTCACATTCACTCATCCCTCAAAGGGCTCGAATTTCAGGACGTCACATAGTGGATTGAACTTTTCTAAGTAAGACAAATCCTCCAACCTAGCTCATTTGTTTTTCGAGCCTTATAGGACCGATAGGGTTAGCAAACCGGGTTGGGTTCCTACCAAATCAACTTAAAGACCGTCTTAGTAAATAGGTTAACTCAAATACAACCCTAAAAATGGTTGTTTTAAAAATTTGTACTTTAATATATCATTATTAAATGGGCAGACTGAGCATGTCTCATGTAAAGCGACATAGCAAATGAGTCAAATTTTGTCAACTCCTGAAAGACAACAAGCAACAAGAACAGTGTTTTTTTTTTAAGATGTAATTTAACTTCTATGGATTTACTCTTGAAATGATGTTCTTACTAAGTTAGCATTATTATTTAAATGCAATCAAATAATATAGAAAAAAAAAGAAATAACATTACAAGCTTAATTTTTTTTTTTGCTTAATTTATGGAAGAATTCGATGTTCATATTAGATTGCATAGAAATAGTTTGAGTATAATACTTTACCAAAGTATGACAATGGCGGCTATCAAAATTAGTTCATACTATTAGTCGTTTGCCGAGGAAGAACTCTATAAATAAAGTAGTCAATTTTACATGAAATACACAAATGTACATGTTTTTTATTAAGAAATTTTTGTCTCCCACACATTTGTTGAACTTACGGAAAGATACTCATACTTTTTAGGTACCTATTATATTCAGGTAAAATTACTTTAATAAATTTATTTAGTATCTTTGCTCAAATTATTATTATTATTATTATTATTATTATTATTATTATTATTATTATTATTATTATTTTATTTCATATTCATAGAGATAAATATAATTCTCTTGTGATTTTATATTGAATAGCACGGATTAGTAACAAATTTCAGTTGTTAGATATGATTTTTCTACAAAATCTTGTAACTCAAATAGTCCTTCATAATATTTCATCTTCTTGTTTATAAAAATTGATGTATAATCATGATAACATCATCTTGTGATTCTATTTTAATAACGCTGATCTTTTATATGTGGTTTTAAGGGATATGACAATATATGCATGTTCGTATTCCCAACCGCACAATTTTTGTCCCTCTTATTATTGATAAGTGATAAGTATAGATGAGAGAAAATAAATTAACAATATTAGAAATTTTGTTTGTTTTATAATCAAGCATCTATACTTCTTTTTTTATTCAAACAAGTATCTCAACTTTTCAAATTTGGCTCAAAGAAACCTCCATTAAATAACTGATCATGTTATGTAGTTATGATAACATGGTTTGCTTACTTCGGTAAAGTTAAGCCAAATTGATGACGTCACCTGCGAGAGAGAGCATGTGTGTGTGGGGTTGGACGATCGGCCATCCATTACGTCTCTATTAATATGGTGTCATTTTAGGAGACCACATCGGATGCCAACATGGATAGTTAATTGTTATTTACAAAAAAAATGAATGAACAAAATATATTTTCATTGTGCACGAAAATATTTATATATAAATTATTGTCGATAATGAAAACATTTTTCAATATAATTTTTTTAAACAATACAAGTGGTCATTTTTGGAAAAATGTTCCCTAAATCGTTCATCTTTTGCAAAACAAATGGAACATCAAACTGTTAGTCTGCATTCAAATGGGATTATATATTTGGTCATTGCACTTAGTAACTGTTGTTGTGACGATTGTACACATAACAAATAATACAATTTGAAGAAAAAGAAAAAAAACCCAATGCATAAAGCTTTACTCTATGTTTTTGCTCAAAAGGATCAGGACAATCCATGTTAGGCAAACTAGGGAAAAAAATCATCTTGGCATAAAATCTTTCACAGACACCTTGTAACAAAGCTAGAAGCATTGTCTCCCGATCATCTTATGGTCGTTAATATTCTTCATGACTATCTCGAACAGTCGTTCCACTAACTAGTAAAGCTGGAAACTTTTTCCCTCCACTTTGGGAAAATTTCATAGGCTTGTCTTAAAAGTCATCACTCTTCTTTTCTTTTGGTGCTAAAGAGAAAAAGAAGATACCTTGCTCATGGTGAAAAAAGCCTTGTTCAGCATGCAGGGAAACCGACAGTACATTTAAAACGTTTGAACTTGACTTGGATTTCTCGATAGTATGCATTTTTAGGATTTTCTTCTTATAATTATAGCATACATTGTTAGTATGAAAAAACTACACAAGTAAACTTATAGTTACATTGCTAATTTAAGAAAGAGATATTATAATCCTAACACCAATTGTGGATAGGTTGATTATGTAAAAAATTTTATAAGCTCGCTGTCTCTTTTTCCTTGTTCTCATTTCTTTGTGATACTTAAAATTCAAGATGATTTGATTTATACAGTGATTTCCAAATATGGTTTTGGAAGGGGTGAGACCTATGATTGTAGAGGATTTAGTCACGAGGCTCACGTGCAATTCATTTCCCAGAGAATTTATATGATGGCTCCCATATATGGTTTTGGGAGGGGGGAGAAACCGATGATTGTAGAGGAGCTTGTCCTTAGGTTCTCATGCAATTCTTTTAGCAAGAGAGGATAAGTGTAACTCATAGTGAGATTGATTATCCAAAACCGGTGATCATGAAGGACCTTGTCTCGAGGTTCCCATGTAATTCTTTGAACTAGAGAGCTAAGTGTTGTGCACAAGTAATACCATTGTCGAGATGAATGAAGAAGAGAAAGCGTGAGAGGAGATTCAAGCAATGTTAAAGGCCTTGAATGCAAGGTGGTAGGTAAGAGTTTGATACATTTGTATTGGAGAGATTAAAGCTATTCTTCTCTTGTGAATTAACTATCAAATAATTGGTTTAAGGTATCCATAGTGAGGATGAGAAATTTATTGTTAAATATGATGGCGTATTAATATCGGTTGGATGTTGTATTGCCACATGTAGGGAATAAACAAATTACAGGTAAGTAGCCCATGTCATGAGGGCATAACTTGACATTAAGCACAATGAGAAAATGTTAGGGGCTGACCAGGTTAGACCATTCTTAATGTGTCTCACTTGAAGTGTACTGTCAAAACTCTCTAAATCACCTCAAATAATGTTTCCTCCACGCTACCTTCTGGTTAAACTTTAGATTGCCACTTTATTTATTTATTTATTTTTGTTGCCGCTTTGCTTGTCTAGAAAATTACGTTTGGCATTAAGACCCACTACTTTTTTCCTTCGATTTTTTATCTTCGTATAAATGGTGTGAAAATTGAACACATAACAAATAATAGATGTGAAAAAAACTAAATGCACGAAGTTTTATCCTAAGTTATTGTTCGGGAGGATCGGGAAAATCCACCTAAGGAAAATTAGGAAAAAAAATCATTATGGCATAAAACCTTTCACAGACAGCTCGTCACAAAGCTGGAAGCATCATCTCCCATTCGTCTCCTGATTGTTCACATCATTCATGACTAATCTGAAAGCGACATTCCTCTTACGAGAAAAGCCAGAAACTTTGTCCTCCACATTGGAAAAATTTCATAGGCTTGACTTAAAGTCGTCGCTCTTCTTTTTTCAGTGCTAAAGAGAAAAGAAGATGCCATGTCTCATGGTGAAGAAAAGTCTTATTCAATGCGCAGTGGGATCGACAGTTTATACAAGTTTTTTTTTTCTTCCAAGCTCTAACATTGGTGCTCTCTATCACTGACACACTCTATTTAAAAGAAAAATTAAGGCATTCAAAAGGTTCCAACTTGACTTGGATTTTATTGACAAGAAATTTAAGGTGGAGAATTCATAATGAGAATTTATGGTCTTCCATGGATTAAGTTCAACTTTTGTGATACTCCTAGAACAAATTCCTCTTATAGATAAGATCATGGGAACCAATTATCATTTTTAGCCCACAAGATCATCATTCATTATAATCAAGGAATTAGGAACATGGATAAATAAGTGATCCACTTGCACCATTCAAGGATTTATTTAATGAATCTAGTTTACCAAGAATGATTGGATCAAACATATTAAATAAAATGGGTCTTATGTGAAATCCATCCTTTGAACACATGAAATTTAGTGAATTGAGATTAGATAAGTGGTATTATTTCCTTCGAATTGTCCAAAGGACAGTTCGTAAGTATCAAAAAAGAGTGATATAGTTATCTATATAGAAAAACTATTGAGTGAACATAGTGCATAACCTAAATTAAATTTGAACCATTAAAAATAGTGAACTCCACACAAATCTCAACTTTCACGATTCTGATTTAGTTTACAATGTATATTTTCCATTTAATAATTTTTTACGTATTAGACGCAAATAACTTCCTCCAAGTTTGACTTTTGGTCATGCAAATCACCTCGGACTCGAAGCGAAGAAGATTGAAGACATGATAATTGCAGTAGGGAAATGCATGTGGAAACGGACAGAAATAAATCAGACTAACATGATAATAAAATTACCTTTGGAATTGGTCATTACACTTAAAAGAACCGTTGCAGTAATAATTGTTGCTGTGACAATTGCACCCGTAATAAATAATAGAATTTTAAAAGAACTGAATGCATGGGTATTCCATGTTGTTGCTCACGAGGATCAGGACAATCCCCATAGTCGTCCCATGGTCGTTACCATTCTTTATGGCTATTTTGAAGCATGATTTCTCTAACTAACGAAGCTGGAAACTTTTTCTTCCCACTGTGGAAAAATTTCATAGGTTTGACTTAAAAGTCGTCATTCTTCTTTTCTTTCGGTGCTAAAGAGAAAAGAAGATAAATTGTACTTAGTGCATAAGCTAAACTGAATTTGAACCACTGAACATAGTAGACTCCACATTAGGTGCTAAAATCACTTCTCAATTGCTCAAGTTTAGCAACTATTGCGTCAATGATCCAACCCATTTTTTTAGTGGCATATATCACCAAAATATAAATCAAGTGACACTATTAATGAGAGGTTATAAATTACAATTAACCAAGCTCCTTAGCCATAATAGAGCGATAGAGCAATTGCAACAAGCACACGCAGAGAGACTATTAGGTGTTTCCAAAACATGACATAATGAGTCTTTCATAATATTTTTCTTTAGAGGAAATTCAAAAGTTCATAGCACCGGATATTGAATAATTAGTTTAGTGTTTGATGACATATAATATTTTCTCATAAAAAACAAAAAAAAATTGTGCATGAGTTATTACTGGCTCATTTATTTGATGAACTAGTTGAAATTGCGTATCCATTTATAAAATATCAATACGTGTCACTTTCCAAATGTAAAATCATAAAATTGAAATCATTTTCCAAATGAGATCAAAATACTAGAAAACGTTTTCGGTCATATATCATCAAATAAAGAAAAACTAATCATTTTCCTTAATAATGATTTTTTCAAAAGTATTTTTTTATAATGAAGTTTTTCTCAAAATAAATACATGAATCTCTTCAACAAATTGGCAATACCAACTATTGTTAGTTTATTTTTTCACACCAAAATTAGTGCTTCCATGCTCTTTGTCTTGTTCAAGTTGAGTAGATGTTTTGTGATGTCCTGAAATTGAAGCCCTTTTAGGGATGAGTGAACATGAATTTCGCCAATGCATTGTTGGTTGATTCTGCTTAGACCCAATCATTTCCGAGATACTGACCTTGAGGGGAAAGGCTATTGAGGACAGAACTCGTGCGACTAAAGAACTTGACCTGGGAAAACGACTCGACCGTGAGACTTGCGTAAGGACATCCTGTAGTCATGCAGGCCGATTCCAGAGACGAATAGAAGTCGATTCGCGGACAGAAATAATGGGACGACGGGTGATTCCGTCTACTGTTATCGAACCCGCGAATGGCCCTATGTCGATCCTTGATAATCGTGTACTTTGAAATAAGAATCTATCCTTCGTAATTTCATGTCGTCAAGGATGTCCATGTGTCAAGAAGTCTTGAACGTGGTTTGGCACGAATCGGTCACGCGTAAATCCTCGAAGCCGCCTGTTAGTCTGAATTATACCAAAATGACATTTAGACGAAATTAACATGGCATGAGAATCCAAGATTAGACTTCGAATTTTTGGGAACGTCCGGGACGGACTTTTGGATGATGCTTCCTCGATAGTCGACAGTGTCAGTTGAGACGAGTTTTTGGGAAAGGGGTTACGAACCGAGGAATCGAGCCTACGAGGACGTGTGTCACGCCCCGAACCCCGAGCACGCGACAACCCCTTCTCTTGGTCGATTGAAAGCGACGTCCCAGGACTCATCGACGACCATTCATTTTAATCTTTCGTTATGCACAAACGGAAGACGAACCATCCCCAGTCCAACAAATAATCAATCAATCAATCAGGGATAGAGGGATGAACAACAAGAACAACCATCACTACTCATTTATACAAATTACTAGATTAACCAATGGAGGATCGTTTTCCAATTTACAAGCCCAACAACAGGGGCCAATCCATCCTCTAAGCCAAACCAAAAAGGAACTAGGCTAGGCTAATCCAGCAATATAAAATGAACACTCGGGTTCAGCACCACGGTCACTCGGATCCATCAGACTCGGCTCTGTCGGGTCGATCACTAGTGGAGTGAGGGTAGGATTCTCCATTGCGGTTGCGCCATTCTAGGGGCCTGAAAATTGTTAACCACGACGGGTTGAGATAAAATCTCAACGAGTTCTTCCCCCTAAGCCCCGGTTAGTACACCAACTCAACCTGGGGTATCTCTCCAGAACCACCCCTCACTCAACCCAACAACCAACAACCAGCAATCAACATTCAAATAGTAGACAGGGTCAACCAACGATCAAAAGTCGGTTCACATGCAACCTTGCCCGGTATGCCATACCCTGCACATAAAACCTCATACAATGCAAGCAATGAAACCAACAATCATATAGTCAGTTCGCATGCAACCTTACCCGGTATGCCATACCCTGCACGTATAAATCAGCACAATACACACAATGCACATGGTTGTTAGATGATGCAGTTCATCAATCACATGCGAGTCGCACCACAAGCGATCCACCTGGCTATTGCCACACCCTACACGTTATCAATTCATGCGTGCGTGCCATAAATGATGTGATCATCTTATGCATAATCGGAACCAATAATGCCATGTTTTCTCATGCACTCTTACATCCACACGTGTTCCGATTATTACTGCCCCACAGGGCTACAACTTGGCCGAGGTGCAATGGCGCTACGGCGCCCTTCCTCCGCAAAGGCGCAACCGTGCCCTTCCGTGCAGGCCGAGGCACTATGGTGCTACGGCGCCCTTCCTTCGCAGAGGCGCAACCGTGCCCTTCCATACCCTCCGAGGCGCCACAGCGCTATGGCGCCCTTCCTCTGCAGAGGCGCAACCGTGCCCTTCCGTGCCCTCCAAGGTGCAACAGTGCTACGACGCAGAGGCGCAACCGTGCCCTTCCGTGCCCTCCCTTTCCATAATCTCCGATAAATCGGGTTCAACTTAGTGATCATGCAAGCATACCATCACAATCCACTTATTATCTTTGAGCATTAGCCAATGTACACATGCTTGCATATAAAACTTCAGATCATTTCTCACAAAAGCGATCCATTTCCGGTGTCCCTCGGACAAACCATTTTCCCCACCTTTCTCATAAAAGCGGTCCATTTCCAGTGTCCCTTGGACAAATCACTTTATTTCTCATAAAGGCGGTCCATTTCCGGTGTTCCTCGGACAAACCATTTTTCCCTTTTTGTGAAATTCACGCGATTCATGCGAATGTTCATGCCACGACACATCAATTTCACTTTTGGATGAACAGTGCCGTGAACAGTAATCCGTGAACAGTAATTTCCGAAATTTAATTAATAATAAATTAAATTCAGAAATTAAACAGAACATTGATTAAACACAATTAATCAATCAATTAAGCTAAACATGCTTAATTAACACATAAACCACACATAATCAACATTTAAGCATAATAAAGCATAATTAAGCAAGATTAAGCTAAGCTAATCTTAATCACTTATCTAACCACCTATCTTAGGGCTAATACAACTTAATTAACCCTCCTAAACCAGCATTAACACTAATTAACCCAACCCTAAGCAAGTTTAGGCACTAAATAGGGATTAGGAGCTAAACTCACCCGTTAAGCGGGCTGGAGACGCGGACGCGGCGGCGGCGACGAACCCGACACCCGGGGACCTCACTCACGACGATCCAAGGCGGTCCCGGGCTGAGAACAGCAACAACAAACTCGAAATCCCTCTGCAACTCTGAAAAACTGACTGCACAGGAGGCAAGTCGCTGACCGGAGGAAAACGGGCTGCCCGGAGCTCCGGCGAGCGGCGGGCCAGCGATCGGCGGCACCTGGGGGTCAAGGGGGAACCACTTGTGGCTGGTATGGGTGGAGATTGGGTCGGAAAGGGAGGAAAATGGCCGAAATAGCAAAACAAAACAGCAGCAGGCGGTCAGAAAACAGTCCGGCCGGCGATGGCTTTCGGCTGGAATACGGGTCGACCGGCAGCTCCTTCCGACAATCGGCTGCTTTATCTGAACGGAATTTCTCTTCTGAACACGATGGCGGGTGGCACGAGACGAGATTCCAACGGCAAGGCAATGAACAACTCGATTTTCGGTGAAAGGTCAGAACTGAAAAACTGAAGGAAGGAAGGAAAACTAGGGAGAGAAGGGTGTGCGGTTTGGGGAAGATGAAGAGGAGAGAGAGAGTGAGGTGAAGGCTGAAGGATAAGCATCTTCAAGGCCAATTAATGCTTGGCCCAACTTGTCAAGAAAATGACCTCATCTTCTCTCTCTTCCTTTTGACTTTTCTTCAAAATATCTAAGGGCATTTTGGTCATTTCCACCTTGCACATTTCCCAATCTGTCCTTGGGCTGAAAATGGAGGGCGGGCCTAGGAAATGGGCTAGAAAATGAATAGAAACGGGCTCGGGAATTTCTTGGGCTCGAATCAGCTCAAGGTTGGATAACGGCTAGGAAGGGTGAGGGGTCGGTTGGGTCCAACGGGCTCGCCCGTTTGTCTTGGTCTTTCACGGTGGCTGTCCCACCTTGGGCATGAGGCCCTTACTGTTCTCGCCCAGCCCACGTCCTCATAGGCTCGTTTCCTCTGTTCGAAAATCCCTTTCCCAAAAATTCAGCTCAACCGACACCATCGACTGTTAAGGAAGCATCGTCCAAAAGTCCGTCCCGGACGTTCCCGAAAATTCGAAATCCAATCTTGGATTCTCATGCCTTATCAATTTTGCCCAAATGTCATTTTGGTATAATTCAAACTGACAGGCGGCTTCGAGAATTCACACGTAACCGACTCGTGCCAAACCACGTTCAAGACTTCTCAACACATGGACGTCCTTGACGACATGTAATTGCGAAGGATAGATTCTTATTTCAAAGTACACGATTATCAAGGATTGACATAGGGTCGTTCATGGGTTCGATAATAGTAGACGGAATCACCCGTCGTCCCATTATTTCTGTCCGCGAATCGACTTCTATTTGTCCTTAAAATCGGCCTGCATGACTACAAGATCGTCCTTACGCAAGTTTCACGGTCGAGTCGTTTTCCCAGGTCGAGTTCTTTAGTCGCACGAGTTCTGTCCTCAATAGCCTTTCCCCTCAAGGTTAGTATCTCAGAAATGATTGGGTCCGAGCGGAATCAACCAACAATGCATTGGCGAAATTCACGTTCACTCATCCCTAAAAGGGCTCAAATTTCAGGACGTCACAACGTGGGCCGGGAAAAATCAGTGTGGGCCTCACGCCCAAGGTGGGATAGCCATCGTGGAAAGCCGAGACAAGCAAGTGAGCCCATTGGGCCAAACCGATCATTAACTCTCTCGAGCCCGCTGTCTAAACGTGAGCCAATTCGAGCCCAACAAATTCCCGAGCTCATTCCTATTCATTTTCCAGCCCGTTTCCTAGGCCCACCCTTCATTTTCAGCCCAAGGACAGATTGGGAAATGTGCAAGGTGGAAATGACCAAAATGCCCTTGGATATGTTGAAGAAAAGTCAAAAGGAAGAGAGAGAAGATGATGTCACTTGCTTGGGGACTTGGTGAATGCATTAAATGGCGTTAATGAGGCCTAAGACCAGCTCTCATCTATCTCTCTCTCCTCCTCCTTCAGCAACAAAATCGCAGCCCCTCTCTCCCCTTGCTTCCCTTGCCTTCCTGCAATTTCTGTTTCTGACCTTTCACCGAAATCTGAGTTGTTCATTATCTTCCCATTGGAATCTCGTCCCGTGCCACCCGCCATTGCGTTCGGAAGATGAAAAACGTTCAGATGACGTCAGCCGTTCGCCGAATGGAGCTTCCGGTCGTCCCGTACGGCCGCCGGAAGCCGGCTGTTGCCGGACCATCACTGTTCCGCCTGTCCTTTCTTGTTCCGCCTGTTTCAGCCATTTTCCTTCGATTTCGACCCAATCACCGCCCATACCAGCCACAAGGGGTTCCCCCTCGACCCCCAGGTGCCGCCGGTTGCCAGCCCACCGCTCGTCGGAGCTCCGGCCAAGCTGTTTTCCTCTGGTCAGCCCCTGTCCTCCTCCTGCAGTGCTGTTTTCTGAAGTTCAGTGGGGAATCCAAGGTTGTTGCTGCTGTGTTGAGCCCGAGACCGCCTTGGAGTGTCGTGGGAGAGGTCCCTAGGTGTCGGGTTCATCGCCATCGCCGTGCCCGTGTCACCGGCCCGCTTAACGGGTAAATTTAGCTCCTAAACCCTATTTAGTGCCTAAACTTGCTTAGGGTTGGGTTAATTAGTGCTAATGGCTGATTAAGGTGTTTAATTAAGTGCATTAGCCCTAAGATAGGTGGTTAGATTAAGGGTTAAGATTAGCTTAGCTTAATCTTGCTTAATTATGCTTGATTATGCTTAAATATTGCTTATGTGTGGTTTATGTGATAATTAACCTTGTTTAGCTTAATTGATCGATTAATTTGTGTTTAATCAATGTTTTGTTTAATTTCTGAATTTAATTTATTATTAATTGAATTTCGGAAATTATTGTTCACGATTATTGTTCACGACACTGTTCATCCGGAAGTGAAATTGTGCATAATTTCATGTGTCTTGATCATATGAAGTGAAATTGATGTGTCGTGGCATGAACATTCGCATGAATCGTGTGAATTTCATAAAAAGGGAAAAATGGTTTGTCTGAGGGACACCGGAAATGGACCGCTTTTATGAGAAAGGAGAGAGAAAATGGTTTGTCCGAGGGACACCGGAAATGGACCACTTTTGTGAGAACTGATTTGAGGTTTCATATGCAAGCATGTGTGCATTGGCTAATACTCAAAGATAATAAGTGGATTGTGATGGTATGCTTGCGTGATCACTAAGTTGAACCCGATTTATCGGAGATTATGGAAAGGGAGGGCACGGAAGGGCACGGTTGCGCCTCTGCGGAGGAAGGGCACCGTAGCGCCATTGCGCCTCGGAGGGCACGGAAGGGCACGGTTGCACCTCTACGGAGGAAGGGCGCTGTAGCGCCATAGCGCCTCGGCCTGCACGGAAGGGCACGGTTGTGCCTCTAGGGAGGAAGGAAGGGCGCCGTAACACCATTGCACCTCGGCCAAGTTGTACCCTTGTGGGGCAGTAATAATCGAAACACGTATGGATGCGAGAGTGCATGAGAAAACATGGCATCATTGGTTCCGATTATGCATGAGGTGATCATATCATTTATGGCATGCACGCATGAATTGATAACGTGCAGGGTATGGCAATGGCCAGGTGAGATCGCTTGTGGTGCAACTCGCATGTGATTGATGAACTGCGTCATATAACGGCCATGTGCATTGCGTGTATTGTGCTGACTTATAACGTGCAGGGTATGGTATACTGGGTAAGGTTACATACGAACCAACTATGTGATTGTTGGTTGCAGTGCCTGCATTGAGTGAGGTTTATCGTGCAAGGTATGGCATACCAGGTAAGGTTGCATGCGAACCGACTAATTGTTTGTTGGTTGCCCTGTCTGTTGTTTGCTTGCAGGTTGCTGGTTGTTTGTTGTTGGATTGAGTGAGGGGTGGTTCTGGAGAGATACCTCGGGTTGAGTTGGTGTACTAACCGGGGCTTAGGGGAAGAAATCGCTGAGATTTTATCTCAACCCATCGTGGTTAACCATTTTCAGGCCCCTAGAATGGCGCACCCGCAGTGGAGAATCCTACCCCCGCTTCTCCAGTGATCGACCTGACGGAGTCGAGTCTGATGGGTCCAAGTGACCGTGGTGTTGAACCCGAGGGTTCATTTTGTATAGCTGGATTAGCCTAGTTTCTTTTTGGCCTGGCTTAGAGGATGGATCGGCCCCTTTTGACGGGCTTGTAATTCGAAAGACGATCCTCCATTGATTAATCCAGTAAATTGTATAAATGAGTAGTCGAGGTTTCTGCTTTTCATCCATCTATCCCTGATTGATTGATTGATTGTTCATTGGACTGGGGATGGTTCGTCTTTCGCTTGCGCATAACGAAAGATTAAAATGAATGGTCATCGACGAGTCCTGGGACGTCGCTTTCAATCGACCAAGAGAAGGGGTTGTCGCGTGCTCGGGATTCAGGGTGACATGTTTAGTTATAGGATCTACTAGTCATAAAAGCACTATAAAATCTCAATGGATCGGCACATATGATTCACTTATCGATGCTTACTTATGTATTGTACGAGCAGTGGAAACTATTACTTTTAATAGGAATTAGTCAACTCTTCATTTTGCAATCTTCACCATCCTTAAAGGCTCGTCTCCCTAACAATTCCTTTTCTTCTTCTTTGCTGTGGATGAATTTGTCTTCAACTAGGAAAATTTCAAATAAAGCCTAAAATAAAACCGTTTTCTCAAATAAGGGTTCAAATTGAATCTTGTCTCCCATAAAGATTTGAAATAGCCAAGTTAGTCTCAAATAAAAGTCTCAACTCACCGACAGCTAAATCTTTTCCATCGACGTGTCTTTCCAGCCACCACCGGACCAGAGGCAGTTTTGTCCAAAATGATCTGAATAGAAATTTATTTCTCCTTCCCTTTTCTTTTTATTCTGACATTTGGTCTTGAAGCAACAAACACAAGTTGAAACTCACGCTTGGTAGCTCAGAGACGTTGTCGAGACAATTGGAGGAGACGATCGGAGAGAAGGGCTAGAGAATAATTCCAGTCCTCGCGCTTTTATCTTTGGGCGAGTACCACAGGCTCAAGAGGAAATAGAGGCGTTCAGATCTGCCTCCTCTTTTCTAATTCGGAAATGAAAGTGGGTCCTTTTCTGGAAGCCTCTCTGTCTCTCCGTTAGAGTTGTGCGTGGGTTTGTGCAATAATTGAGTTCTGTGGACTAGCAATGATCTATACTAGTCACGAAGAAGCTTGCGTCAATCAAAAGTACGTCGGTTCTGGTCTTAAGGTGAAAAAAGTCCAAGCGTTCACACCTTAGGTGTCCTGGTCCAATGAGAGCACCACCATTTACCGAAGTACCAAAATAAGTCTTGCGTCTTTGTAGTCTGGTATAAAGAATAAATCAAAAAGAAGGTGAACGAAGTGCCTAGTAAAACACTACCGAATCTTAAGCGGGTGTTCGTTGCTTATTGTTAAACTCCATTGGTACATTAAATGAAAAATTATCTAATGTTTCCTGGCAAATCAATCAACAATTTAGTAACAAAATCAGCATCAAACAAAGAAATTTGTGTCAATGTGACCATATGAATAATTACGTGTTATGTGGTCCTAAGTGAAGATAAGTCCTTGTGCTCGTACCTATTTGAAATCTGGGTCCATACTTTCGCACCATGATTTTCCAAAGTTGTAATATTATTAATAATGCTGTGTTATAAGGTCTTGAGTGAAAATTACTCCATACGTTCATACCTATTAAATTTCTCTATCCACCCTCAAGCACCATGATTTTCTAAAGTTCTAATATTATTAATAGAGCTAATATTATTTTATGCTGATATACTTACTCGTGCTTATAATTAGTCTCTTTTGAGTAGTCATGTGTTAAATATGGCAAAAGTGTTAGAAAAATCTTAAATTTATTGCATTTATGCCAATTCAGTCATAAGCTTTTTGAACAAATACCAATTTAGTCATAAAATTTTTGATTTGATGCCAATTCAGTCCTTCCAACTAATTTTGACCAAATTTTGCCACGTGGACGTCAAGCAGCTTATGCAGCATTATTAGTGCTAACGTAAACAATTTTTATAAATATTTTAATAATTTTTTTCTGATTTTTTATTTTTTTGATATATTTTTCTTTTTTCCTCTCTCCTTTCATTCTTCCTCCTCTAGGTGGTGGTTGGCTAACAGGCAATGGCCAGGCAAGCTACACTCACCTGGCCAAGGCAAGGCTGAGCCCTGACGAGGGGATCCCTTGTCGAGGTTGCCCTCACCCAAGCCAAATCGGGCGAGGCTAACCCTACCCTGGCCAAGCAAGGCTAACCTGCCGAACCATCACCTAAAGGAAGAAGAAAGGATGGAGAGAGAAAAAAGAAAGAAAATAAATAATAATAATAATAATAATAATAAAAAATAATAAATTGAAAAAGTATTCATATCAACGCCAACAGTGTTACGTAAGCCAATTGGTGAGTAAAATCTAGTCAAAATTAGTTGAAATGACTAAATTAATATCGAGTCAAAAGATTTAGGACTAAAATGGCAAAATTAAAATATTTATGACTAAATTGGCACAAATATAATAAGTTTGGGATTTTTCTACTACTTTTCCCGTTAAATAATTATGTAGTGAAGAAAACATAACTACTTGGAGGTTGGGAATACCCTTTTGAGGAAGCTGAGAAATTTTATTATTATTATTTATAAGTGAGCCTATGGCAAAAGCTAACCTAATGACATGAAATACTTCAATTACAAAAAGAAAAACACAGACTAAACGGATCCAAGCCATTTCCTGAAAGCTGGTGTGCGGTCTTCATCGAAAATAAGTCCATGTGTTCATACATATTACATATTTTGGTCCACACTCAAGCGCTATGTTTTTCCAATGTTCTACTATTATTAATAGATCAAATATCATTTTTTGCTAGTACATTTAAATGTGTGTGCAATTATATTTTCTTGAGGGTCAAGTGGTAAATTATTATATAGCAAGGAAAAAACTACTTCTTGGAGGGTGGGGATGACATTTCGAGGAAGCCAGCAAAGTAGTTTTTATCAGCAAGGCCATGACCTAGATCATGAGAATATACCGTCCTAAAGTTGTTTGTCAATTTTTGCAATAATTGAGTCCACCAGGAGCAGTACTGATCACATGATTCACTACTTTTGTCAACCACAAAGAAGATTTTGTCACTCTAACAGCCTGAATAAATCAGTGGTATGCAAACTTCGGTGAAATTAAGTCCATCTGTTCACACCTATACATGTCTTGGCCTACCCTTATGCACCATGATTTTACATAGTTCTGGTAGGCTGGCAGCTAATCACCCCATTAGTTAGAGAAAAGAATTATGAGTTTCCATCTTTATTTTATAGAATTATGTTTAGAATATGTATCATACTCCAAATTCAAATTGGAATTAAAGGGAATGCCCATCTATTCTATAAAGGAATAAGCCTTTAACGAAAACCGTTTCATAAACATTTAACTTCATATCAAATCATTCATCTACGCAAAACTTCTACAAAACTTAAAAATATCCAAATCATTTTCAAAAGGAAATCATAAGTACTCTCAATCCTATGAAATTTGGCAAATGCCATTCTAGGTCGCCCCATATCTCTTCCGACGTGCTCCCATTTAGTCTTCGTCATTCTTGTGGAACAGAACGGTAATAGAAAAGGAAATAATGATTATCGCTCAACAAGTGGCAATCCTCATCATTGCTATGAGATCAAGTAATAACTACTGCAATTTTTATGAATTGACATAATGCATTATAACAGTAAAACCAATAGATATTTTCAAATAACATAGATATTGCCAATATTCTCCATAAGTCAATGCATCACATAATACACATCGTATCATAATCCAACTAGTAGGCACTAAATACCAAAGTCGACCACTCATGTCAAAAAAAATCTAAGGTCACATTTTGCCATTTGACAAGATTTGACATCCTTATTGGCAATATAGATTACAATTATTCTCAAGTATATTGTCGTAAAAGAAATTGAGTCATTCTATGCAAATTGTTCTAAGTTAGAAATACTAAGTCAAAGATCTAGACTTTAATTTGTTCATGAGGCTTGCTAGGTGTTTTATGAGCTTCCAGGATAGTTGGGTTTTTGTTTTCGTGTCCCTAAGTTATAAAAAAAAAATGAAATAGGGCCAGATCAATTATATAATTAGTTGTATGTATAAATTATATGCCTTTTGAGTAGTCATATGTTCAATTATTATTGATAGTTTGAAGTATTGCCATTCCAAGGAAGCTAACCTAATGACATGAAATAGCCATTCCAAGGAAGCTAACCTAATGACATGAAATACTTTATTTTCCTAAAAAAAAAAAAAGCAAGACTAGATAGATGAAAGCCATTCTCTCGATTCTAGTACATTAATTGAAAAATTTTTGTTGAAGGGTCAAGTGCATCAACAATTTAACAATAAATTTAATATAAAAAAATAAACTTGTGTCGAATAAGATAATCTGAATACTATAGTGGTATCCGGTCATCAATCAAAATAAGTTGATGGATTCTCATCTATTAGATACAGTGGTCCACACTTAATTACCATTTCCAAAGTTCTAATTTCATTAATATATCTAATATTATTATTTGCTGAAATATTTAATTGTGCGTATGATGAATGTCATTTGAGGGGTCAAGTGTTTAATTACTATTTAGCAAAGAAGAAACAACTACTCGGAGGCCGGGGATGTGATTTCGAGGAAGCCGGCAGAGTTTCTTTATCACTGGTCATGAGAATTCAGCACTCTAAAGTCGGTTGTCAGTTTGTGTAATAATTGTGTCCACTGGGACCACTACTGATCCTAGTGATCTGTACTATTCTCCGCCTCGGTCGGCCATTAGGCTTGTGAACCGGTCAAATTTGTTGACAATTTACCAATAAATACAATATCAAACGAACAAACTCATGTCGATTAGCCAATCTAAATAACCCGTCACGTGCGGTCTCAACACGCCAATCTAAATATCACGTGCGGTCTGCAAGGAAAAGTAAGTCATGTGTTCACACTTATTAGATATCTTAAAGTCGGTCGTCAGTTTGTGTGATAATTGTGTCCACTGGGACCACTACTGATCCTAGTGATCTGTACTATTCTCCGCCTCGGTCGGCCTATAGGCTTGTGGACCGGTCAAATTTGTTGACAATTTACCAATAAATACAATATCAAACGGACAAACTCGTGTCGATCAACCAATCTGAATAACCCATCACGTGCGGTCTGCAAGGAAAAGTAAGTCGTGTGCACACCTATGATATCTTAAAGTCGGTTGTCAGTTTGTGTGATATTTGTGTCCACTGGGACCACTACTGATCCTAGTGATCTGTACTATTCTCCGCCTCGGTCGGCCATTAGGCTTGTGAACCGGTCAAATTTGTTGACAATTTACCAATAAATACAATATCAAACGGACAAACTCGTGTCAATCAGCCAATCTAAATAACCCGTCACGTGCGGTCTGTAAGGAAAAGTAAGTCATGTGTTCACACCTATTAGATATCTTGCTTCATCCATAAGCAACATCATTTTCCAAATTTTTAATATTATTTTTCATTAACCTACCCTAAAAAAGTCATGCACCTCTACTCTCTAGTATAATAATAAATGGACAAGAAGATCGAATGGTGAACGCACAGCCTGAAAATATTATACCAAATCTTAAGCTAATATTCGTTGATTGTTGAACTCCATCGTCCAATGTCTTCTTCATCAAAACCCAAAAGGGGATATGACATCTTCTTGAGTTTTAGAGGTGTGGATGTGCGTAACAACTTCCTTGGTCATCTCTATAGAGCTCTTGATCAGAAAGGAATCTACACTTATATTGATAGCGAAGAGCTCAGGAAAGGAGAGCAAATAGCACCAGCGCTTACGAAGGCGATCGAGAAATCGCATATCGCGATCATCATTTTCTCTGAGGACTACGCTTCCTCATGGTGGTGTTTGGAAGAGATGGCAAAAATCATGGACTGCAAGAAAGAAGGAGATCTCATGGTCTTTCCCCTATTTTACAAAGTGGATCCTAGAGAAGTGAGAACCCCAAGAGAGAGGTACAAAAAAGCTATAGTTAAGCATCAGTCCAAGTTCGGGAAGGATGCAGTGAAGAGATGGGATGAAGCTCTTTCCGATGCCGGTAAATTGTCCGGGTGGCATTTGAAAGATGGGTAAGTAGAGTGGAGTCCATGTTTTGTCTAAGAAGCTAATTTTTACAAGTAATTATAGAGATTGTTGTAAAAAAATATACACATGCATGATTGTGAGTATACTTATAGCTGCTTCATCTTATGATTCCTAAAAATTCTTAAGTGGCTTAAGTTAAAAGTTAGTAATTCATATAAGAGTTAGTAAATCTAAGACTTAGTTAAAAAAGAAAAAAATTGAAGAAAATTTGATAATTATAAGATAATTAAGCTTGGCAAGTAACTTAAACGAGAATTGATAACCAATACTATTGGGTAACTTAATCAGAGAAAAATTACTGTTATTAAGATTGGCATCATCTGAAATTGTTAATAAGTAACTCAAATGAAAGTTGATAACCTAATAAAAAGGTTAGCAAATCAAAAGAACATAAGTCGCTTGAGTGAGAGTTCGTAACCCAAAACTAATAGATAGTTTTTTTAATATGACAAATATCAATAAGTCACTCTCATTTATGTTGGCGATTTCATATAAAAATTAGTAAATTTGATGCCCATATTTTATGCAAATCTAATTTGGTTAGTTAGTACAAAATTGGTAAATTGCAAATTATAATAAAAGGCTGGCAATTTCAGAGAAGTGTTGTAAGTTACTAACAAGTTATGTGAAAGGAAAAGTAACCGATCTTTTTTCTTGACATTTACCAACATTTATTAAAATTCACCAGCACGAAAAAAAAACTATTTTGGGAATCAAACAATAGAATTCTGCCTTCGGCTTTTGTTAAGCCCTGATTCATCAGCGTCATGTCTATAAGTCTTCTCTGTGGATCATTGTTGCCCCCCTCAACGTGTAATAAAAGTTCTAGGCATCTTATCTGTGGGCTATTCAGGTCTTCACGTTTCATTTTGGTAAATTGAGTTCTACAGATTTTCTATTTTGGTCAACCGAGTAATAAAGTCGTTAATGGTGGCATTTTGAGTTTGAAAAAAATCACATGTGGCTAACCATGGAATAGACACGTGTCTTTCTCCCGTAATAAAAAATTGACAGTATGACTTCATCGACTGAAAGTTGTACCGACTTATTTGAACAATATAAAATGCCAAAACTTGATCCATCAATGGACAAGATGTTAAATATGTGTTACTGAACTCACCTCATTTCTTCGGAAGGAATGAGAAAGTTTGCAATGCTTGATATAGGATAATTAGTGTGTACAGGCCATGTAAGGTAATGACTTCGTGCTCCAGGGTATTTTAATAGTTTTCCAATCAGATCTTAACCATCATTCAAAGTCCTGAATAGCGTTTTTTAATTAAGCATATAAATAAATCACATGTAACAATTCAACAAGAAAAATAAGTAATTGATCATGTATAAATCAAAAGAGCATGAATCACCTGGATGACTAAAAGTCGAACCCTAAACTTGTTTTGATTGGTGTGGAGCTCTTTCAGTTTTGATTCAACTCAGTGGGAATACATTTTGTTTTGGCCGTGGTTATGTGAAATGTGATGAATTGCTTTCGTCATTGTTGGCTCGTCATTGCTTGTTATTTGCTTATTCAAATTGCTAAAATGATGTCACAACTTCTATTTTTCATTTTTTTTTTCAGAGATGAATCAGAGCTTATACAAAGAATTGTGACAGAAATCTCCACTCGCCTAGACCAAACACTTTTGCATGTTACTATGCATCCAATTGGGATATATTCTGGAGTGGTTAAGTTGAAATCAATGCTAAACCTTGAGTCTGATGACAATGTTCTCATGGTGGGATTGTGGGGACCGGGAGGCATAGGAAAGACAACTTTAGCCAAAGCTGTTTATAATGATATTTTCAATCAATTCAGGAATTCATGTTTTTTGGCGAATGTTCGAGAAGTTTCAAAAGATTGCAAGGATTTAGTTACTTTGCAAGAAAAATTACTATTTGAGATATTAGCATTGAAAGAAAAATTAGTAGTGTCCAATGTTGATAGAGGTATTAAACTGATACAAGAAAGACTTTGTCACAAAAAAATTCTTCTCGTCCTTGATGATGTGAGTGACTTGTGCCAGTTACATAAATTAGTAGGAGAAGGTAAGTGGCTTTGCAATGGAAGTAGGATCATTGTTACCACAAGAGATTTCCATTTGCTAACTTATCTCGGAATAGATCAAGATCATGTTTACAAAGTTAGAGAACTGAATGACAATGATGCTCGTGAGCTATTTAGTAAGCATGCTTTTCCAACACATCAAAACTTTAAAATTAGGACAGATCTAGTGGATAGTGTTCTAAATTACGCTAAAGGCCTTCCTTTAGCCCTTGAGGTGCTCGGTTCCTTCTTACGTGGTAGAAGAGAATATGAATGGGAAAGTGCACTAGATGAAATTTCTACGGCTCCTAAGAAAGGCATCAATGATGTGCTCAAAATAAGTTACAAAGGACTAGAGCCAAATGTGAAAGAGATCTTTCTCCACATTGCCTGCTTCTTTAAAGGGTGGGATAGTGAGTATGTTAAGAAAGTTCTTGACGGTTGCAATTTTAAGGCAGTAATAGGATTACAAATTCTCATGGAGAGGTCTTTGATAAGAATTGAGTCCGGGAACATACAAATGCATGACTTGATTCAATTGATGGGTATGGATATTGTGAACCAAGAAAGCGATGATCCTAAGAGACGCAGTAGACTATGGGCGTATAGTGATGTTGTTGATGTTCTGTCAAGCGACATGGTAAGACTTGCAATCACCCTCAAAATTTTGCTCCTTATCTTTTTTACTCTAAATAGTGAACATGAATAACCTAAATAGTTTTGTATATACAGGGAAATTGTGTTGTAAAAGCCATAGTGTTGGAGCCTCCTAAGCTGACAAAGATATGTGTTGGTCCTAAGGCTTTTCCAAAAATGAGAAAGTTGAGATTGCTCATTTTGCTCAATGTGCATAATACTTTCCAAGGTCCTATTTGTCTTCCTAATGAACTAAGATGGTTTCGATGGGATGAATGTGCTCCCCAGATTCCAAAATTTTCCTCTGGTCGAAAAAAATTAGTGGGACTTCATATGAGCAATTGCAGCATTCTAAAAGTGCCAAAACAATTTAAGGTGAGCATTTACCTACATTGACCTTTTCATATCTACCTCATTTGTGTACGTATATGTGTGTTATATGTATTAGTACCCAAAAGGAAGTGTCGTTCCTCTGTTTTAGAAACCCTTTTTCTATTTCTTTCAAAATGATGCTAGCTACTTACGTTGGAAATATTTTTAAGTGCATCAAAATTAGCATTTGAAAAATTAAGTGAACAACTTTATTAGAAATACTCAATTTGTTAATACAATACACAATAAAAGAATTTTTATACAAATATCTGGAAAGAGAAAGATATTTCAAGATTTGAAATTTTTTATGTAGGTCATTGCATCATTATAAAATTTGACGTTTCATTTTGAGATTTCTGTAATATAAAAAATAAAATAATCAATCTCACGTATCTGTCCATGATATAATTTCTGCAAAATAAGTAACTGAGGATAATTGGGTGAAGGAATATTAAAAGAAAAGATTGAAATCTTTTGAAGAAGGAATATTAAAAGAAAAGATCATCTTTGCTTTATATAATAGTATAGACAAAGTCTACATAATTTCTAAACCTAATATCTCTAACTATCGGCATAGGTTTTTTAAAATCATATCAAATCTGCCTAGTGAAGAAATTCGAAATGCAATTCATTGTCAGTTGTTTACATATAAAATTTTATTCAAAATGCAATTCAATGTTAGTTGTTTACATATAAAATTTATTATTTTTCAGAAAATTTGTATAGTGAGCGATCAAAAGGGAAACAAAAATATGACCCACCAACTTGTTGACATGGATGTTGAAGTAAGAACACCCAAGGAGCCGTTCGTTGAGTGTAGACCGCATTGTTATCAAGTAATAGAGCGTTACCCAATGCAAATACCTAAATGGCTGGGATTTGTCCAGCACCAATAAAATTAGCTCATTCCGTAAAACAAGGCACTGTTAATTGCTTAAATCAGGAGCAGCACTTCTAAGTGGACATAATAGAGTATTTATTAGGAATTTTTCCAGTATTGTGTGTAATGTCAATGTGTGCACAACTAAATCAATATAAGTGGAGACTTGAACACTTGAAATGCCAAAACTTGGCATGGGGAGCACTTGCCACGTAATACTTCACTTAAATTTTGTGATTGCTAAATGCATGACATACGACACAATTTTATCTCAAACTAATTTTTGCCTGCTAATGTAGGGTAGATTTGGGTGAGGAGTACTAGTTTGGGTTTCTTGGTTAGACAAAAATTAGTTTGAGATAAGTGTTTCGTCATCATACTAATTAAGGGTTTTTGCAAGGCAAAAATTAATTAGGGATAAATTTGCATATGGATTTGAGATTTCTAATGTTATTTATTCTATTTTTTTAAATAATTGTTAACTCAATTTTATTCGTGAACTTTTTTGTATTGTGTATCTATATATTTTCAATTTTTTCAAAGAATATCTAAAATGAAAAATGATTAGAGTTAGCTCTAATTTGCTAATCTATACATGCGTAAGCACGGGTAAAGTTTTTAAGTTTTCAGTAATTTCTCAATACAATATTTAATTCTCTCAAAATCAATTTAAAGTAACTTTGAATAAAAAGTTAATTAATAGGTTAACAAATTCACTCGGAAATCGGTATAGTAGGCTCTGAGTCGTCTGGTCTACCAAAGGTCCTTGGTTCCTTCCACATGAAGAGCGTTGTGGCCTGAGCATATATAATTATGACATATACACCTGGTCAATATTGATTATATAACAGTCAAGGATATACTTGAGAAACCCAATCTCTCCCACGTGTTGTGTAGCCAACTTTATAACCCTCAATCAAGATAAGCCATTTTAATTAAATTATGATATTATTAATAATCAATATATAACACCATGCACAACGTGAATGACATCCTATATTAAATTACTATCACTTCACGAGTCTAACTCCCCATCTATGTACAACAACTTACGTAGGCCTATTTTGTAGACTCTGCAGCAAACCACTTCTTTTCTAATAAACATATTTCTCCATATATGGACGACCTAAATTACAGCAACTTACATAGGCCTATTTGTGGACTCCGTAGCAAATAATTTCTTCTTTAAATAAACAAATTACTTCATATATCGAGGACCTAAAATATAATAATTTCAGAGTGTTTATCAAAGTTGGTTTCTTTGTTTTTGCAGGAGTTCCAAAATTTGAAGTACATTAATTTCAGTTATTGCCAGTCAATTGTTCGCATGCCCGACCTCTCGTGTACTCCAAATCTTGAGGAATTGGATTTCCATAAGTGCAAAAACTTGATAGAAGCCCATGAGTCTGTCGCATATCTTGACAAGTTGCAGGTGTTGAATTTAGGGGAGTGCTCTAAACTTAGTGTTTTTCCCAATGTGCTCAAGTCGAAAAAGCTACGAGCTCTCAATTTTTGTGACTGCACGAAATTTGAAAGGTTCCCTGATATTCTACATAAACTTGAAGACCTTAAAGTGCTTACCTTACGAGGAACCGCTATTAAAGAACTTCCTGCATCTATAGAAAATCTTGTTGCTTTGGAGAAAATGCATATATATAATTGCAAGAACCTGGAACATCTTCCATCTAGCATTTATAAGTTACAAAACCTTAAAAGGTTGGACGTTTGGGATTGCACGAATTTAATTGAGTTTCCAAAGTGCCAAGATTTAGCCGATCCATGCATGAAAATCGGACTTTCAAATCTATGCTCGTTAAACCTTAGCGGATGTAATATGTTCGACGCAGTGTTTCTTGAGAATCTTTCTTGTTTTCCTCTCTTAAGTAAATTAATTCTGGAGGGGAATAATATTACTACAGTTCCTACATCTATTACTAGGCGTGATCATTTGTTTGGATTGAAAGTCGAAAACTGCCATCAATTACAAGAGATTCCTGAGCTTCCCCCATCTGTGAGTTATTTTCATGCAGGGAATTGCGAATCTCTAAAAAAAAATGAAGATTATACCTCAATTCATCATATTGCCTGCAGAGATTTGGCTAATACGGTTGACTCACATGGCGAGGTTAGATTCATTCTCTCAACCCATATCGATGTGGAGTGTACATTGGGTCCATTGTATGCTTATTTATTGCAATAGCTGAAAATGCAAGATTGAAGGCTTAAGATAGATAGACAAATATGAAGTGGTTCTACACGTATATGCATGTAACATAAGTGGCTCCCACTTTTATGGGAGTGGTTTCTATCGCACGTGACCCATATATTAATGCAAGTAAGGATAAATTGATCTTCTCATTTGGGTACTAATACTAACTTGGATACTTTCTATCGGTCTACCTTTGTAACAGGATTGGCTTAAATTCAGATTTATTCTCCCTAAAGGGGACATGCCACAATGGGTCATTCCTATTGAAGAGGGTTCCATATCCTTCATGGTTTCAAAAGACTTGTATGACAAAATTCTTGGATTGGTATTTTGTTTCATTCTTGATAATGCTGAACTGAAAGAGCAAAAACACTTTGATGTTGCAGCATGTGTTAACGGTGAAAATCGGGTTTGCATTGGACGATATATCGAAATTTTGGATTCGGATCATATCTTTATCGATTATGTTCTACCATGTGAGCTATGGGGAGAAGTCGATTTTGCTCAAATTGATGGGCGTTATATACAATTTGGTCTTCGAGTAAAGGGTGAAGTCGTGAAAAAGTGGGGATTCCAAATAATATGCAAGCAACTAGGGGAAGATTTAAAGGCTGAGATTCAAGATAATCAGTTGATAGATCCAGCTTTACTTTATGAGGTTGATCATGGATCAACAGATGTAGCAGCCGAGAGTTCACATGTGCAAGAAGATAATTCGAGCGAAGCAAATTTGGAAGAGGACTGGCAAGATTGTCAAACGAGTACTGAGGAACCTAGTCAAATAGGAGCAAAGAGAAAACATGAGTTTAATCTCCCTCTAGGCAAGCGAATCAAGACGATGTTTACTTCTTTATTTGACCGATGGAGACGAGCACGGTAGTGTCGGCTGGCCGCATTTGTAGTTGGAATGATCGGGAGACTTGTTAAGGAAGCAATTCGTAGGTGAGTGTACTGAGCTGATCTTGATTACGATGCCTTCTTTCTTCCTTGGTTCTTCTCGTTTTCTTTTCTCGGAAAAACTCGTGATTGGAACTTGCTTTCACCCACACATTGACATGGAGGTACTTACGTGTCTACTTGAACTAGCGTTAATTTTGTCTGCTAAAATTAGGGAAATGATCAGCCCTGAGCAAACAAGGAGAGAGAAGCTCAACCTCCTTGTCGAACTTAATATCGAGAGGATGAGCTCGACCAAGAAAAGCATGCAGAGGTTGTTGGATGGCGAGTGCCGTGATGAGGCTTGGGCAAACAAGAAGAAGAAGGAGGAGGAGATCGCAACATGCTCATTTAAATGGGGCAAAGCACGCAACACATGGAAAGGGCGTGATGATGGATGAAGATTATTGGTCAAAACATGCGAAGAAAGTGGGGAATCACCGTGCGGTTTATCAATGTAACAACTTCCATGGACTCTAAAGGACCGGGGCAAGGAAAATTACTCGGATAGATCCTCATCTTGTTTGGAAGATTTTTGCTATGATTGCATTAAAGGGACTAGATTTTCAGTTACCTATACTCAAAAGTTCTAGTTCACTAGACAGAGACAAGCGCACGCAAGCACGTAATAATTCTCTCCGTGAATTTTATCTATCTTCAATATTTCATTTTCTTTTTATTTTTTTCTTTACTTGCACTTGCACCTGCACTTCAGTTCTTGCCACTTTCATTTTCGTGTATTTTTCGTTTGAAAATTTTTATTTCCTTTCAATGTATTCTCAATTTTGGTGCATTACTCGCACTCAGTTTCACGTGGATTCATTCCACTATCCAAGCCCTATTCTTGCATTACTTAAGTATGAATTTTCGAAGTGATCTTGGGCCTTCTCTTCTTACTGAGTTGTCATTGTAAACGGGTTCGAATGTGTGATTCATAAAAATTTATCAAAAGCCTTGGTCATAAACTGTCCCATTATGTCATTGCCTTTTTTGGAAATGATTTCTTGAAAACTATCAATATCAAATTTTTCGCGAAGTAAAAGGAGGGTACTGAAATTGATTTTCGTGCTTGTCGAAGTACCCTTCCATCATAATAGGAAATATGATCCATCTTTGATGATTGCTTGCTTAAAATAAATAATTACTTTTTTTTGGGCTCAAATCCCCTGTAATTAACCCTAGTCAATTAACTTTAATTCCCAAAGAGAATTTCTGTAATTCTTTCTTATCTCTTTATTCATTTTCTTCTGATTTTCCCCGTTGTTGTTGGGAAGCTCCTTCCTTTTCTCCGCCATAGGCCAAACTTGGAACTCCATAGACGCCACCTTCAGCATCAAGACTCCTCATCTTCCACACGACACCACCTGCCAATGGAGGCCACGGACTAACCCCGCCGACCGAAGCGATGGAATCTGGCCACGTAGCTTCGGGCGAACGATTCTCTCCTGAGGTTCGTTCTGGGCTTCCGAATTTTTGTTAGGTTGATGAAATGCTTGAGCTGGATTTTGAATTTGATTCAGTCGGTGCTGCAATTGCGCGGGGAACTTGAAGAACGTGTGGTTGAATCTGTTGGAGAGACCCCGAATCGGTGTTTCTTCGTAAGTTTAGCCTGCGGATGCTCGGTAGTGAATTCATTGGTAATGGACGTCGCACGCTGCGAAATTAGCGACAATCTCTAGAAAGGTATTAGCTTTTCTTTCTCTTGTTTGCATAAGTGGCATTTGATTGAAAGAAGCAGGTGAAGTCTGGGTTCGGAGGAAAAACAAGGGAGGGAGAGTGAATTAATGGGAATTATGGCGTACATGGGTTGGTTAACTCCTCTCTTCAGGCCAAAAACTGAGCCAATCTGGGTGTCGTACGTTAGGAGGGAGGGAGGGATTTGGGTGCTTTTGAGCCGTCTAGGAAATGTGGATTTCTAGTATGTACTTAGCATACAGATATGCAGTGGGTGATAGGTTTGCCAAGAGAATTGAATTCTGAGAAACTCTGGGATAGGGCTCTGTCTCTATGTTTTTTGAGGCACTTAAAGAGGCAAAACCATAGAGCAATGAAGAAGGTGCAGGAAGATGGCAAGGCACCAGGAAAGATCGCTTGACTGTTGAGTCCTTTAACCACTTCTTGACATTGGCAAATAGGGAGAATTGAAAATGAAATTTACTTGGAGTGTGAGAGTAATGTGAACATTGTTTGTGCTCATGGATAACTGGTTAGGTGGTTATTTTCTCTGTCCCTGTGGATTGTGGATATGAAAAAAAAATAATCACAGAGTTTACATAAGTTATTCAGTAGAATTGAGATAAAAGCACAAGAATCTGATTTCCAAGGCCTTCGCAACAGTTTAGGATTCTCTTTTTATCCTTATGTGCCATACTTTTATGAATGAAAATGACTGAGAGGCCTAGATGCTTCTTGAATGTTTGAGTGGAACCTGATTAATGAAGGATAAAGTTTTGGGGTACCAATAATAAGACACACTGGAATGAGCAACATGTTGTTTCTCAAATTAGTTGCTGTTTTTGGTTTAGTATTGTTAGAGCCATATCAGTTAAAGTGTTAGGTGGAATTTGCATCTGAATTACAGGATGAGTATGTATTAATAACCATTACTTAGAAGTTTTTGCATATTGATACTTAAATATTTCTACCGTTGGCAATTTGATGCTGATTTCCTCTTGACTTGCCTATTCTCCTCATATGTTTTACTCCTAACAAGTAACAAGACCTATTTGCCTTCCTTGTATAAGGCAAAGCTTGCTCTGGACAGCCTTGAAGTTCTAGTCATGTAAGCAACTGGTTTTGAGTAACCGGTGCATTTCAGATATGTTAGTTTATTTTTGAATAAGAAAATTAGTTTTTCAGTCTTAATTAGTGAATGATCTCAAATTGTACTTTATTTATATTATGGTTTGATTGAACAGCTGTGCTATTGTTGAGGATGGAACATTATTGCCGCAAGAAGAAATCGGTGTAATGAGACATGAAATGTATGTTTATCATTGCTTCTCCACCCCTTCTATGAATTTTGGCCAACTGCACTTTGTTATTGTTCTGAATTGATACCCTTGAGAGTATTTTCGTAGTTTATTGTCGATCATTTTATGTTCTTCCCTTACTTATTATGTTAATAATAATTGGAATCTTGATGCATATTATGCTGTAAAGGGTTTGTTCCCATTATTCTTTCATAAATATGGCTACAGCTGACAATAACAGCAGTCTTGCTTTATTATTCCAATGTTTATGTTTTTCATTTGCCACTGTGCTCTGTGTGGAACCATATTACTGTCTTTATTTGCTTTGGTGAAGTTTCTAACATTGTTTTCTTAGGCTGTGTGGTAGCTAGACTTTTGGTATACTTTTTTGGTATGAAAATGCATTGACTATTGTATTGCCTTTAACAATGTAAGAACCTGCTTCTTGGCCGCATCTCTTCATATAATGACCACATTTACACAAATAGTTTGAGTCTAAATTCTCGTAGACATCTCGTATGTAATAGTCTATTGTTGTCATCATTTATAGTTATTTGGTGACAATGCACTACTATAAATGACTTTGTGGACATAAATGGATAGTTGATGCCAAAATATTTGACCCTTTTAGTATCTTGGTGGAGAATAATACAAAACCTAATGCACCTTGCTACAGGAATATATATAACAAAATACTGTTAGAAAAGGTGGAGGTGGTTAACCCAATAAGAGGCCTCTTTTTCCATGTTAGATTCATGGCAACTTCAAGTAAGCATCTTGTTGAATTCATACATTATGCCTGGATCAATCTTATATACACTCTCAATTAGTTAATTTGAAGGAGAAAAAATTTCTCATGAAATGCATTTCCTAAATTTATGTTGAAACTACACTAAGAGCAACCGTCTCTCTGACAATGCTCCTAAATTTGATATGTTGCTGTGTTTTCCTCCTTGTGCTTCCCTAGGCGAGAAGACATGCAGAGATAGAAGCTCTTGATGTTCTTCTTGAACAGTGGCAGAGGACTGGATTTTCGGCTATGAAAGTTACAGAGAAGCTTTCAGCATGCTCCCTGTATGTGACATGTGGACCATGCATAATGTATGCAGCATCATTATTGATCATTGTTAAATATACTTAAACAAACTAAACTTTGCTAGAATTTGTTTATCCATATGATTAGATGACTCTGACCATTTTTAGGTATAAAGAAGGTATATTATGGCTGTGCAAATGATAAATTTGGAGGCTGTGGCTCAATACTGTCGTGGCATTCAAGTGGCTCTAAGGCATGCACTAGGTCAATTTCTGAACTTGCTTTTGTTGCTGGTTTTGTAACTACATAGCTTTCCTTTGAAATTGTGACATATGACAATTGACAACTAAAGCTTACTGGAGGTTCATGATTCTTTATGTTGATTACTGATGGAGATGGGTTTGTAGTGATTCTCTATGTTGTTGCACTTTGAATATTGCTACACTGACCATGAAATTTAAAAAGAGGTTTATTGAAAAAAATTTTCCAGAAACCTTCTCTTTATTGTCAATTTCGTTTCGTGGGCTAGATGTTTGTTCATTTGGCCGTGTGTGGCTAATATGATGGCATATCTTTAAAAAATTCCCAATCTTGATTTAGCTCGTAACCTTTTTAATCTGTATGATAAGTTTATTTTATATTATTTTTGTTTTGGTTTGGAGCTTAGATATTTGGCAAGTTCTTTTACTAATTTATTTCCTTTTCACTGGGTACTTTTGGGATTAGACACTGGTGATCTGATAAGCGAAAATGAGAAGGATGGTGATAGCGGTGTCGAGATAACCTCCCCAGCATCTGAGGACCACCCTCACCCATTCAATGAGGGCAATGAGGACTTAAAGAGTGGAGAATCACCGTCCGTTCACATCTATGAAGTAGCCTCCAGGGCCAAATGCGGTTGTTCAAATTGTTGAGAAGTAGAAGCTGGAGATGTTTTACAGATCGAACAGAGGGATGTTGAGGAAGCTGTTGGCGATGAAACTGACAGCCTAGGAACTGAGTTAAAGCCTAATGGTATTCTTATAGTTAAGGCTTGACAGAGCAACAGAAGAAGAGTTGGAGAATGGAAGTATCTGCGTCTTGGGGCTCAAGTCCATGAAGGAATCATACAATAGAGAGAGAGAGTTTGCCCATGGCAAATTTGGCAGAGCAGCTAGTACTTAACTTGTTTTTGATCAATTGTAGCCTCTAAGTTTATTATTATGTTGAATTTATGCGTCAGAAATGGAATCTGCTTAATTATTTATTGAGCTATTGCTCAGCAGCATGAGATAGCCATGACTCCAAGAGTGGCGCGAAGGACTTCATGGATGAATTGCTGTGGAATCTGCTTAATTGGGTCCAGGACATAATTCTCAGGTTTTGATTTTCCAGTCACCTGGAAAATTGTTATGGTGGTTTCATGGCACAGAACGGTATCTATTGCATTCTATAGCTGTAGAAGCTCGGCTTTGTAACATATCAGTATTTACATGTTTATCAAAGGAGTCTCTCTACTCTTTGCTGATGAGTTGTCACCTTTGATGCAGGCTAGTGCCGAGGAACTCGACCATCATTGAAAACTGTAAAATTCTCTTCGCCACATGCCACATGCTTAATCTCATCTTTCCTTACCTATAGCTATAAACTCAGCTGTTACTTCCGGAAATTTTGACATCCTTCCTAAATAAATGAACTCGTTACTTAGCTTGGCCAACATTTTTCAGGAACCATTACTAGACTGTGAAAATCATTCTTCTTATTGATATGCTCCTAGACTGTGAAGTTTAACCAATCCAACTTGCGAGTAAGTCGGTTCTGTTGGATGAGGTAAAGAGGGTTCCTCTGAAATCCCTTTTCTCGCTTGAAGGTGTGAGTCACGGAAAGCGATGTTCAAAGTTACTCGAACCAAGAAGTTGGCAGCAGCAGTTTACTACGGCTGTTCTATCCGTAGTTACCCCATATTATTTGCTCCGGCAGATGCATTTTCACCGAATCACGTTGATTCGTGCGGATGACCCTCTTCACTGTTACTTTCAACAACAGTATATATGTTGGCCAAAGGGAATGACAGACTTTTCAAAGAATATATGGCATTGGGATCGAGTATTTTCAGACTTGGACCCATGAAATCGTCTAAAGCTTCCTCCGAACGTTAATTCTCAAGCGGGATTCCTTCTAATTGTCTTTCGGATGCAGAGAGAACGGGAAATCGGTTTTTAGTCGAAAGGCAGTGAGCTCAGCAAAGAACTGATAGTTTACTTTTGGCCCTATGCGAATGTTCTATAATCCTCAGATCTCATGCACATGGCTCATGCGCAATTGCGTTTCACACCATTTGGTTTGAAATGTTATATCTAAAATTGTAAAACGTTGTGATCGATTGTAATTAACAGCTAGTGTAAAGTAGGAGACAGAACAAAAATGTGCCTAAACTCCATTAAATTCAAAGATTGTGATATTTTTTCTGAGAAAGAGAACTTGTTAATTGTGAAATTATTGTTGTGATATGTACTCAAAATTACAATGCTTGCATTGCCAATGTGATTTTTGCAGAACGATTTCACTTTTCACCGTTTTTGCGGAATGATCTCAATTACTCAAAAATCAGTGTCAACTTGAATAGTTTCACCCCAATCTCAACTATTTTTTGTGTAGCTTGATTGCCTTAGAAAACTATACAAGAAGTTGATAGGGAAGACAGATAAAATTAATTACTTTGTGTGTGAAAGATTCTTCAAGAATATGTCCGCAGCCATCCACTGCATGCATAACACTTTGATTTCTTAACCATTTTGAGAAAAGTACTAAAATATATTTAGAAAAAGAAGGAATTCCGACATCAGTATCCTAAACTTTTTATATATAACAAAAAACTCTAAACTTGAAGTGGTCTGACAAAAATGCCCTCCATATATTGTAAAAAATGGTACACTTTGCCTTCTATGATACAATGTTCTGAACTCTTTTTCTTTCATCACAAAACTCCAGTTTATACAAGTGCGACAAAAAGATAGTATTGGATACGTAAATTTAGATTATTAGTAAAACAAGAAAAAGTCGGTGTTATAACGTGGTTTATAATTTTTTCTGTTATTAATCCAGAAAAAAAATTGTAGAGTGCATTTGCCTCAGAAATTCTGCCACAACTTTGCTGAAATTCTCATATAATCATGAGATGTGTCTCTGGGCACATGCAAACTCTGTAGAGAACAAGATAAATCTGTAAATAAGTGAAGAAAATTCCTTAAAGAACCCTAGCTGTAAGTAACTACGAACATTTCCAGAGTGATTCTAAAAAAGGACAAGGGAAAAACACATGAGCCCTCAATTTTAGGACTCATTACACAGCACATTATCAAGATCGACATTACACGATTTGCTCGTCTTGTCAAAGGTTTGAAACCTGTTCAACAAAAACCATCCAGTTGACAACAGCAAATTTAGGAACACTGGGATGAAAACACACCATCGATGCTGAGTCATTGTCAAGCCCCTATTAACATCAAGCTCCCATGCCTCATGCTGACTAAAAATCACCACTTGTAGATTTATCGAAAATAGTTCTATCTTCCATTATTTGATTTGGGAAATGCCCAATTACCTTTCCACATATTTAACACGTGGGGTCAATAAGCTTCTAACTTTCCAAGTATTTATCTCCATACAAGTGTGTTGTCCGCTTTTGCTTTTAAGGATCAGGTTAGTTTTGAACCCAAGCAATCCACAAGGAACCTTACTTCATCAAAACATACCACATAGGGCTGGGCACCAGGCCGTGCCAGGCCCCAGCACAATTAATTAATTTTGTTAATGACAATAATTGAAAAATATTAATACTATTTTCTTCAAATACTAAAACAATTAACTGAGAAAAATCATGAAAAATACTCAGTCAATCAAACCACATTACAAGTGCATCTTCGAATAATTTTGTTTTATACTTAGTGATGCCTTGATGATGATCTCACACAGACAACCGTGTCCTTCACCATGATCCGGAGGATAAGCGTTTTTGCTGTCCTCTTGTTCATGTTGAGAACATTCCTCTGGAGTCAATTTTTGCAAAAACCAATTATGCAACCAATTATGCCCTACGACAGTCATTTTTAGATTTTTCGCAGACAAAATGGACCTATTGTCTTCCAAAATCCATTGGCTAATACTGAATCTGGACTCTAAAGGTATCGTAGAAGCTGACAAGACTAGTAAATCACAAAGCCATGGTGCGAAGAATTGGAAAAGTGGCAGCTCGCCTTTTCCGCCATTTCATAATGTCAGTGTTGTTTTCGCCAACTTTATCAATGTATTTTGAGTAGTTTGTTCCCTAGTTCATCTCCAACTTATTTGTAGATGAAGACAAAGACCTAGCAGAAGGCCATGGGGCGTTCTTTTCACAAAGCAGAAATGAAATATATTTCAAGAGTTCATTCTTAGTTCCGCGGTGGAACTCGTCACATTGAATCGACTCATATATGTGTCATACGTATTCCAGAGCCAAGTTATTGCCATCGCCAATATCTATTCCACTAGTATCTCCTCACCTACTCTCAAATTTTTAAAATGTGGAATGGGGAGAGTTTCAGGCCCCTTCAACTTGAACCTCGGTTTTAAGAGAGTGATGCAAAAAAAAAAAGAACAAAAAAAAGCAGAACGTCCTTGTAATATTTGAGAAATGTCACTTTCATGGCCACTATTGCTTCGTTGAGGAAGGGATCCCAATCCTTGTTGGCCAATTTAATCGACGTCAGGAATAGAAACGAAAGGGCTCTGTTGCTTGACGGGCAACTATTAGTACCCAAACAATCCATCGCATCGCTGAGAACATGCAAGAAGTCCCTAAAGACTTCAGCAGCCTTCCACCTTTTGTGCCAACAACGGGAGATTCAACGAGCTAGTCCATAAATCATAAGTCAAATAGACTCAAAAGTTAGCCCGTCGACAGCAGATGCACCAACGTTGGCCTTTCTCTTTGTATGAAGATTTACAACTTCTGGTGTTAGTTGCCCACTAAACAACTAAGGTTTTAGAGCTGTCCACGTACAGTGAACGAAGAGACGATCTTTGGCAAAACCAAAGGATTACTCTGCAGTAAGATAATAATATGCAGGCTCCCGCCGATTACTCAGCTCGTCATTGTTGAATGGGCTTTCGTATTCGGCAATATACTTGAATAGCTTGCCCACCCCTACACCTTGGACACCTCTTCCTCATGTCGGGCCCAATGCCTCCTTGTTACCACGTTAAGTACAAGTGGCCTGTCTCACTTGCCGTTTCAGCAACTAAATCTTTGCCACAGTAAGTATAAATGGCCTTCTTGTAACCACTAGCATTGATCTTGAGCCGAAATGTCCTTCAAACAACGGATACTTCTTCTTTGCGAAGCTAGTGCCTAGTTGTTTGGGACTCTGAGGGTAGGCGTATTGTCGTTGCAGTACTCACTGAAAGAGTCCCATGACAATGGTAAGGTGAAGTACGAATTATATTGGAATGACCAAACATGATTGTTGTTGTAGTTGTTCACCATTGGCATCGGACACAATTAAATCTTTTTAAGAAAAAAAGGAAATGAATCAGATTGACAAAAGCTTTTGGAGACAAATGAAGTTTGATATTAATATACTATTTAAATTTGAGGAATGACGAAAAATGAGAAGAAGTGGGTCAAATGATTACTGATCAGTAATAGTAGTAACCCAATCGTCGTAGAAATATATATTATGACTCCATAGCCGACTATTGCAAGCCAACCATTAGTTAAAGTCGATTATTAGAATAGTGACCTATGATTGCTAAACTAGTGATAGAATCCTTTAAGATTGTGCCCAACCATTAGATTAATAAGGAAAAAATTAGCATACGGGTCGATTAGGGCCTATGGGCCTAACTCGGCCCAAACACAAAACTGGCCATGGGACATGGCTTTGTTTGAAATGTGCCCGTGCCTGGACATTGGCCCAAGCATGCTGGGCTTCCATGTCCCGCTGAAACCGCATCCTCTTTAATGTACGTGCATTCCAAGATCTTTCAGACAAACATGCCTCTTCCACGCTCCGCTACCAAGTGTTGTTTCGTTTACGAATGATGATAGATGGCTTCTTTCGATTTGGACAAGTTGAGGGGGCAGAGAGATTTTTCAAATAGATACCTATAAGAGATCTCGCTGCATGGAATGCGATGGTTCATGGTATTGTGAAGATGCGAGGCTGGACGATGCTGTGAAGTTGTTTGACCAAATGCCTTCTCGAAATGTGATTTCATGGACTTCCCTGATTGGCGGGCTTGACAAAAATGGTAGGAGTGAAGAAGCTTTAATTGTATTTGTGAGAATGTTCAAGTCTGGTGTTATACAATCCGAGTACTTCGACTTGTGCAATGAGTGCCTATGCAAATGCGTTGTCTTTTCCTCTTGGTTTGCAGGTTCGTGGTCATGTTTTCAATCAAGATTCTGCTTTAGTGGATTCGTATGTTCTTCTCTCATTACGTTCTAAGCTAACTGGAAGTGAATTGAACCCAAGTCTTCAATGAAGCCATGTATAGGTATGTGGTCATAGGCACAGCTCTTGTAACTGGTTGTGGCTTGAATGGTAGGCATGAATATGTCCTGAAGTTGTTCAGTGACATGATGAGAACAAGTGTTCGTCCTAAGCAATATTCTTTTGTAAGTAATTTAATTTCTTGCTGTAGTTTAGAGTCTCTAGATTGAGGTAAGAAGGTCCATGCGTCAGCTATAAAGCTGAAATTGGGAAGTGATATTTTTGTTGGCAATTCTCTTATAGTCGTGTATAATAAGTGTGGAGTCATTGATTATGCTGTTGCAGTGTTCAAAAGACTCGGAGTTCAACATTGTCACCTGGAATGCCATTGTTTTCATGTACACAACATGGCCAAGGGATAACGGCTATCGAGTTGTTAAGCCGAATGATACGCAGACTTGTACCTCCAAATGAGTTCACACTCACGGGATTGCTTTGTTCCTGTAGTCATTCCAGGATGTTACGCAAGGGGAGATGCTTGTATAGATACTTTAATAATAACACTTCCATTGAATTGAAGCACAAGCATTATGCATGCATTGTGCATGTGCTAGGACAATGTGGGAAGCTAGAGAAAGCAGAAAATTTTGTAAGAAACATGCCCATTAAAACTAGTTCCATAGTGTGGCTTGCTTTGGTGAGTTCTTGCAAGGATGCAGTCTAACCTAGACTTGGCAGAAAGAGCTGCAAACTTCATGCACCATGGCTTTTTTATCGGCTTTGGTTTAGTCTAGGAGACTAAGGGAGTTCAAGTATTTCTCAGCTGTATGAGTTGGGCATGTAAAAAGTTTGAGGCTTGGGAGGAAATTTTGCTCTCCATGCAGGGATGTTAAGAAGTGTATTTATCATTTTGCTTGTGGCTTTGACCCCACTTGACAAAAAGAAATTACTCATGGGTAAGATATCCTTCCATAGAATTTCAAGTGGAAGAATCTAGAGCTACTTTTTATCTCTCGCTAGCAGAGAGATAAATTGAAATTAGGGCACTGGGAAGAAGGAATAAGGCTTGGTAAAAGAAAAGAAAACCATCCAAAAAAAAGGTGTTTATCCTGCCTTTCGTTATTTATTTATTTATTTGGAATTGAAAGCTGGTTCTTTTCTGAAAAGTCCCATCAACCCTTCTCCTCAACCAAGAAAATATTGCGTGTGAATGTGCCAGCGTGGCAAACGGGAAGGGGCTTCGCTGATCGACACATGTCCTGGATGTCAGTCCACGTCAGTCCAGGGTTCCAAAAAATTGAAACCCCCGCGCGTTCTCTTCTGCCCCTTTTCTCTCTCTTTTGCCCCTTTTCTCCTTTTCTTTTCTCTCCCTTGCCCATTTCTCTCTCCCACTCCTTGCCCCGACCCTCCCTTCGCCGCGCCGCACCCGACTCTCTCTCCCTTCGCCATGCCTCGATTGACGACCACTGCTCGGCTTGATCCCTTGACCAGAAGGCCCCCACCGATGAACCGCCTCCAAAGCTATCGTCCTGCCGCTTCTCTCTCCCATCGAAGCCCCCAGCCGTCGTTCGGATCCCTCGTCTGTCTTCTGTTGTTTTGACCGGCGGAGAGAGAAGCTGATAGAGTCCGACAATGGCTGCCGTGAGCGGAATCGGGGTCGTGGGGCTCACCGTCACGGCCAGGCCGTCGTCCTCCAAGCCTCCCAGGTCCTCCCCCTCTCGCGCTTGCATGAGAATGGCCGTCTCTCTCGATGAGAAGAAGCAGGCCTTCACCCTCCAGAAATCCGAAGAAGCTTTCAGCGCGCCAAGGTAATCGAAAACATTAAAAAGAAAAAGAAAAGACGACATTTTTCAGAGAATCCGATCCTTTTCTAGTCGACCCTTTTTGTTAGAAATGCTTCCGGAAGAAAGATTTGGGCTCCCACTTTGCGTCTGCCGGTACCCATTTGATTACGTTGAGGTTGACGACTTTTTATTAGTCCTGCAAGCGTTGCCCAGTGTGTTTTAAGTTGATGTGGGTGAGGTTTGGAGTCAATTTGATCACTTTATCCAATGCTATTTCATGAAAATATTTTAGTATATGCATCATATCTTAAATTCATATGGAGAATGATCGGCTGTCCTACAAAGGACGGAACCTTTAGAAAAACAAACCATTTATAAAATTTAACTTCATATAAAATCATTTGTTAGGTAAAACTTGTAATCACAAAACTTAAAAAAGCATCACACCATAGCAAGTGACAATTATCATTATTTCTACGACATCAAGTCATGAATAATGCAATTTTAGAAATATTTATGGACTATATGCAACGTGGAAGTCATATGAAAGGATATCAAGAAATCCTATGGTCACATTTCGCTTGATCATAAAATTTGGAATCTAAATATATGTATTTGCACAGCCCAAGTTATGATTTTTCTAAAGCATATTGTCATAAAAGCCATTAACCTATTGCGTGCAGATTGATATATTTCTAAACTACCAGCTTATAGGTCAAAGGTCTAGATTTAATTGGCCATGGGTGCTTATCGTATGTTTTATGGGCCTCTAGCATAAGCTATGACTATAAAAAAAGAAATATAATAATGAAAGAGGGTTAGACCTATCATATACTTGAATTGTGCATGTGATTATATATCTTATAAGTAGTCATATGTTAGATTATTACTTAGCAAAGAGAAAACAACCATTGAGAGATCAGAAATGCCAATTCGTGGAAGCTAGAAAGTTTGTTTTTTTAGTGATCCTATAACAAAAGCTAATCTAATGAAAGAAAATACTTCATTTTCCATATAAGAAAAAGAAAAATGAAGACCGAACAAGTGGAAGGCCGTTGCCTCAATCCGGCACATTAATTAAGAATTTATCTTATGTTCAATGTCATTTAGATTTAACAATAAATTTAACATTAGACAAAGAAACATATGTCAAACGACCATCTAAATAATGTCATGGTATGTCATTTCAAGTGAATATAAGTCCATGTGTTCACACCTATTAGGTATCTTGGTCTATTTTAAGCACCATCATTCTCCAAAGATCTAATATTAGTAATTGATCTAATATTATTGTTTGTCGACCCTCCTGAAAAAAAAAGTCAAGCATTTGTGTCCTCTAGTACAAAAATAAATTAACAAGAAGATAAAATAGTGAATGAACTACCTAAAAACAGTCATGTGGTCTACATAGATGGAGACAGAGGAACAAGAGGGAAGGTTGGGTGTTTTAATTAAAACTAAGATATAAAACTCTGCCGGAAAAGCATGAAGATGTTAGCTTTCTTTCATTGTCGATAGGCCAACAGCTAAGAACCCATTTAGTTAGTGAAAATATTACAAGTATTCATTTTTATTTCGTGACAATATATTTAGTAAATGTACCATAACCCAAATTCATACGGAAATTCTAGAGGATGACTAGGTGTCCTATAAAGGACAGAGACTTTAACGAAAACTGTTCATAAGAATTTGACTTCATACCAAATCATTCATTGGGTAAAACTTGTATCTACAAAACCTAAAAATACCCAAACCATGTCCAAAAGGATTTCAAAAGTAATATTTATTTGGAATGCCATTCTAGGTCACCCCATATCATTCACCACGTGCCCCCATTTACTCTTATTTATTCTTGTGACATAGAATGGTAATAGAAAGGTAAAGCAAAATCATGGCTCACGGCAATCATCACTAGTTCTATGAGATCAAGTAATGTTTACTGTAATTTTTATAAATTGACATTATGCATTTTCAAAGTAATACCAAAGAGATATTCTCAAGCAACACGAATATTCCATAAATTCTCCAGAAGTCAATGCATCACATAATATGCATCAATCACATAAACCTTATAGTAGGAAGCAAATATCAATGCCAACCACTCATATCAACAACACAAACATGCACAGCCCAAGTTATAATTTTTCCTAAGATATTGCAGTAAAAGCCATCAAGCTATTACGTACAAACTGCTCTATATCGGTGCTATGGTTATAGGTGAAGGCCTAGACTTAATTTGTTCATAGGGTTTGGGGACTTTTTATGGATCTTCGGGATAGCCTGTCCTGTGCGCTCATGCTAATAATTATGTGTGTAAAAAAAATGAAATAGGGTTAAACCTATTATATACTTAGTTGTGCATATGGTTTTATCTCTTTTGAATTGTCATGTTTTAAATTGTTATTGATCACATGAAAAAAAAGGAAAAGCAAAGAAAAGACAACTACTCGGAGGTTGGGAATCGCCCTTTCGAGGAAGCCCGCAAAGTTTGTTTTTTCTTTTTAATTAGTGAACCTATGACAAAAGCTAACCTAATGAAATGAAATACTTCAATCACAAAAAGGAAAATGGAGACTAAATAGATTAAAGACATTTCCTTGAAAATGGTTTGCGGTCTTCAGTGAAAATAAGTCAATGTGTTCACACTTGTAACATATCATGGTCTATATTTAAGCAACATGTTTCTCCAAAGTTCTACTATTATTAATAGATAATATATTATTTTTTGCCAATACACTTGACTGTGCATGTATTATATATTTCTTTAGTGGTCATGAGGTAAATTATTATATAGGAAGAATAAGCTCCTTTTTGGGGTTGGGGATGAAATTTTGAGAAAGGCCACCAAAGTTGGTTTCATGAGTGAGCCTATAACCTAGATCACAAGAATCCACTACCCTAGAGTTTTTTTTATCAATTTGTGATATATTATCAGTCCCTACTTTTATCGGCCACAAAGAAGCTTATGTCACGTGGTCGTATGTGGTCTTCATTTTCCCACATTGTCTTGCTAGTGTGGCAGTCTTTAAGCCATTGTGAGTAGGGGTGATAGATTTCCGATCCTATCGGGTTTCAAAGTGGAACTGGGAACTGGACCAGGAGGACCAATTCCTAAATTCTAGGACCATGGACTAGATCGGCTAGTCCTAGAATTGGGAATCTGACCTACCAACCGGTCTGATGGAACCGATAACTTTTCTTTTCTAGGCAAAATTTTATTAATGTTATAGTACGTTTTCAAAGATAATCCACTTCGTTTATACACTACTTTATCGATTTATCTTTTTAATATGCATGTAATTGTGTTTTCCTAAGACTCTTAAGAATTATTTTTTTGAATTTTTAAGAAATTTTAAAGTATATATATTAAAAACTACTAGTCCAATTCGGTTGGTCTAGTTCTCATCTTGGAACTAGGAACCGGACCAACTGGCCATTGGTTCTAAGAATGGGAACTGAGAACTGGAACGCTAGCTACGGGAACTGCCCAAAATCGGCCTATCCGGTTCGGTTTTGGCAGTTCTCGGGTTGGGTGATTCTTGTTGCATACCCCTAATTGTGAGAGTAATGGCAAGATGCGGTCCACAAATTCTTAAAAGAGTGGACCCCATAATAATTTCTAATTATTTGTTATTTGTTTTCAGTGGTCCAAGCAAACTATTAATCTCATAGTAGACTAATGACTATCATATAATCATTTCTCTATTCTTTGTTCACCCTATCTGAAATAAAGTCATGCATCTCTCTCCTTTAGTATAAGAATAAATTAACAAGAAAATGAAGTGACGAATGACTTGAAAGCACACTGTATCAAATCTTAAGCTCATAGTTGTTGTTGATTGTTAAACTCCATCGCCCGATGGCTTCTTGTTCGGAACCCAAAAGGGAATATGATGTCTTCTTGAGTTTCAGAGGCACAAATCTACTGTTGACACCTAGATTTTTGTTTATTTTTGTTTTAAATGCCCATTTATTTTTGCATCTATAAATACGTATTAATTTATAGAAAAGAAAAAAATTCGAAAAAAATCGTCTAAAAAAAAAAAAGAGGGTAAAATTCGGTCAGCCTAGCCCAACTTTTTATTTTCTCAGCCCACTCTTTTAACTTCTTCATTTCAGCCCATCTCCCTATATTTCTTCTTAGGCCCAGCCCCTCTTCCCTTTTATTTTCAACCTAGCCCATCACCTCTTCTATTCTCCTTCTTTCCCCCACACAAGCAAAAACGCAGCAGCAGCACAGGAGGAAGAAGACGACGTCGTTCGGACGTCGCCCTTGCGCCTGATGTCAGCCGCGTGACGCCAGCAAGGGAAGATTCCCTTGCTGCGCTGTCACGCGGCCATAGGGGAGAGGGGAATTCGGTTAGAGGGCAGAGGAGGATCAATAGAGGGCGACGGTTCTCAGACAAAGGAAACCGGAACTGAGAAGAGCGAGAAACAGAAGCAAGGAGGAGCCTTTTTTTTTTTTTTCTGGTTTTGGCAGGGCGTGAAGGAAAAAGGAAAGAAGAACAGCGGGTAGATCTGAGAAAGGGCAAGAGAAGAAAAAGCCAGGAAGGGAGACGCGCTTAGCAGCCCCGCCGTCGTCCGCCGCAGCATCGCACCGAACCAGGTAGGTTCTTCCCCCCCGCCTGTTTCTGTTCTGCTTTGCTAAGGTGGAGGGCCGAGGCTCGCGCCGACCAGTTCGCGCGAGCCTCGGTCCTTGCCGCCCTTCTATCTGGCCCCTAATTCCTTTTGACATGATTTCCGAAGACCCCTAGCGAGTGCGAGGCTCGGTTGAGCCGGATGTCTCCGAATCCAGTAGTGCCCAATAGGTGTTCGACAAAATGCGTCAATGAGATCCGAAATTTGCATCCCCCGATAATCTGGTTTTATGAATGTTTGATCGTTTATTATCTATTATAGTGTTTCCCTTAGTATTATAGCAATTTTCTTGAGGTTTCTATGCATTTTTGAGTCGAAAAGAGACGTTTTTGGTTTTTCCAGCAAGGGCGAGCTTCCGAGATCGCTGGAAATCACCGCTGGCAGCGGCCGGCGGCGCTCGGAGTCGGTCGGACGGAACGACCAACGCCCGGCGACGATGCGAAGACTCTATTAGGACCAGTGAGGACACGTCAGCGAGCTCCGGCGAGGAAGTTGCAGGTTGCCCCCGGCTCTGCGTGAAGAAGATGAAGACCGAATAAAAAAAAGAAAGAAAAAGATGGGCCGAAATTGGAAAAGTCAAATGCGGGCTGAATAATTGTCAAATGGGTCTAGCTGGGATTTTTGGACGGGCTTTTTTTAAAAATTTCTTAATGGGCCATTTTTAAGCTTTCTCGACCGGGCCGTTCGGCCAGCCCGGTCACTTGCTCTGGCCCGGACCGATAGGGTCCGAATAACTTTTTAATAAAAATTAAAAAAAATTAAAAAAATCAAAAAAAATCAAAAATTTCAGAAAATTCAAAAAAAATCTTAAAAATCTTTAAGAAAAATTCCTCGGAAATCATTAAAAATTTTTTTTTTAAAATTTTAGAAAGGTTTAGAAAGTTTAATTTAATTTAATTTAATTTCTTTTTTCGAATATTCCAAAAAAAAAGAAAAAAATTAGAAAATTCCAAAAACATTAATAAATGATTTTTCTTAAATTTTCAGAAAAGTCAAAAAATATCAAAAACCTTGAGAACTTGTTTTGTTCAATTTCGAAAAATTCGAAAAATATTAAAAAATATAAAATGTATAAAAATATAAAAAATTCAGAAAAATTCAGAAAAATCAGAAAAAATTGCAAAAATTAGAAAACCCTTAAAAAAAAGTAAAAAAGACCAAATTTGAATAAACCTTTAGGGCTCTACAATAGGTTTTTATTTTTATGTTATATTCCTGCACCTTATTTTTTTGCAATTTGTTAGACGTTATTTCCTTACCTTAGAACGGTTAGAACAGAACTTAGAATTCTCAAATATATTGCCATAATCTCATTAATACACGATCAAGTTAGGTACTGAAAGGGCGTTAGTCGTGTGACTAACGTAATCAAATCCCCGATCCTAGACTCTCTGGTTGCGTAAAAAGTGAGACACGCTCTCATGTCTCGCTTGGTTCCTAGTCGATCTCAATAGACTAGTGGCGACTCATTGTTTGAAATTTTTTTGAATATCCCAACGTCGCGCGGGTATGGGCTTGGGAGAGCCCGAGTTAATTAAGGGCCGTTGATTCGAAATTAACAATACCCCTAAACCTATTTAGAAATTTTTTTTTAGATTGCGACAGCTTGGCGATTCCATTAGGGACTAGTTCTAAACCTTAGAGGACTTAGGCCTAATTAGCTTGATTGTGTGTTATCTAATGTGTTTCCTTGACAGTGCATTCAAGAAGGTGAGGTGTGACATCTTGAAATTCAAGCCCTTTGAGGGAGGAATAAATGTTAATTTCGCCAATGCATTGTTGGTTAATCTCACTCGGAACTGATCACTCATGAGATACTAATCTTGAAGGGAAAGACTAATGAGGACAAAACTTGTGTGACTAAAGAACTTGACCTTGGAAAACGACTCGACCGTGAGACTTGCGTAAGGGCGATTCTGTAAATATGCAGGTCGATTTCAGGGATGACTAAAAGTCGGTTCGCGGACAGAGTATAATGGGACGACGGGTGATTCCATCTACTGTTATGGAACTTGTGAACGACCCTATGCCGATCCTTGATAATCGTGTACTTTGAAATAAGAATTGATCATTCACAATTTAATGCAGTCAAGGACATCCATGTGTCGAGAAGTCTTGAATGTGAATTGACACGAGTCGGTTACGCGTGGATCCTTGAAGCCACCTGTCAATCTAAGTAGTACTAAAATAGCATTCGGACGAAATTGACAAAGCATGAGAATCCAAGATTAGATTTCGAATTTTCGAGAACGTCCAGGACAGACTTTTGGTCAATGCTTTTGTGACAATTGACAGTGCCGGTTGAATCGAGTATTTGGGAAAGGGATTGTTGGACCGAGAAAACAAGCCTACAAGGACGTAGGCTAGGCAAGAGCAATGAGGGCCTCATGTCCAAGGTGAGATAGCCACCGTGGAAGACCGAGACAAACAAGCAAGCCCGTTGGACCCAACCGACCATTTACCTTTTCTAGCCTGTTATCCAAACTTGGGCCAATTCGAGCCCAACAAATTTCCGAGCCCATTCCTATCCATTTTCTAGCCCGTTTCCTAGGCCCGCCTTTCATTTTTAGCCCAAGAGTAGTTTGGGAATTGTGCAAGGTGGAAATGACCATTTTGCCCCTAGATATTATTGGGAAGAGACAAAAGAAGAGAGAGAAGATGAGGTCATGTGCATGGGAAGTTGAAGCAGCCATTAATAATATTAATGAAGGATTTTTAGCAGCTCATTACATTCTCTCTTCCTCCTCTTGATCACACAAAAATCACACAAGCTTTCTCCCCTTGTTTCCCTTCATTCCTACTGTTTCTACTTCCGACCTCTCATCAAAATTGGAGTTGTTCATTGCCTTCCCGTTGGAATCTTAGACCGTGCCACCCACCATTGTGCTCTGGAGAGAGAATTCGTACGAATGGCGTTGGCCGTTCGTCAAACGGAGCCGCCGGCCGAAAGCCGGCGGGTCGCTGACCGCTTACTGTAGCGGCAACTCTGCCCAATTCTACCTTTTCCTCCGTTTCTCTCCCATTTCGACCAAACTACTGCCCATACCAGCCACCAGCAACTCCCCATCGACCTCTTGGAGCCACCGGCCACCAGCTCGCCGGAGCTTCAGCCAACCTCTTTTTGCTCCGACGAGCAGCTCCCTTTTACTGCAGTGCTGTCTTTTGAAGTTGGGTGTTTGAGTAGAGGCTGTTGCTGTGATTTCAACCCCAAGACCGCCTTGGAGTGCCGTGTTTGAGGTCCTCGAGTATCGCCCTCGTTGCCGCCGCCGTGTCCGCATCTCCGGCCCGCTTAACGAATGAGTTTAACCTCTAATCTCTTAGTTAGTGTCTAAATTTGCTTAGGATTGGATTAATTATTGTTAAGGGTTGTTTAGGATGTTTAATTAAGTGTATTAGCCCTAAGATAGGTGGTTGATAAATGATTAAGATTAGCTTAGCTTAATCTTGCTTATTTATGCTTAATTGTGCTTAATTAGGCTTAATTAAATGTTATCTGCTAATTAAATATGTTTTGCCTTAATTGCTTGATTAATGTGATTAATTGTTTAATTTAATGATTTATTTAATTTCTACATTTAAGTATTTAATTATTTAATTTTCGAAATTTATTTATTTAATTATTTAATTCTGAAATTTCACTATTCATGCACTGTTCATCCGAAATTAAAATGTGTAATTTCATGTGTCTGGATTTTATGAAGTGAATTGAATGTGTAATTGTATGAGCATTCGCATGAATTGTTGGATTTTCAGAAAAATGGGAAAAAGGTGAATTGTTTGAGGGACACTGAAAATAGACCGTTTTTATGAGAAGTGGGTTGTGACAATATGCTTACGTGATCACTAAACTGAACCCACCGTCTCGGGAGAGTATCCCTTGACGTTCTTTGGGCATGTCGTCTCAGGAGAGTATCTCTTAACGTTCTTTGGGCATGTTGTCTCGAGAGAGTATCCCTTGACGTTCTTTGAGCATGTAGTCTCAGGAGAGTAACCCTTGACATCCTTTGGGGAAAGCCGTCTTGGGAGAGTATCCCCTGACGTAGTTGCACTAATAGAGACTGGTGGGAGTTCAGTTGTGGCCCTGTGGGGCAGTAATAATCGGGACATGTGGGGATGCCAGAGTGCATGAGGTGATCATATCATTATTTAGGGCATGCACGCATGAATTAATAATGTGCAGGGTGTGGCAATGGCCAGGTGAGATCGCTTGTGACGCGACTCACATGTGATTGGTGAATTGCATCATCTAACGGCCATGTGCATTGCGTGTATTGTGCTGATATATAGTGTGTAGGGTATGGTATACCGGGTGAGGTTGCATGCGAATCGACTTTTGATTATTGGTTGACATTGCTTGTTGTTTAATTGCTGACTGCTGGTTGTTTGTTGTTAGGTTGAGTGAAGGGTGGTTCTCGAGAGATACCCCGGGTTGAGTTGGTGTACTAATCGAGGCTTAGGGGAAGAACTCGCTGAGATTTTATCTCACTAGTTATTGAATAACCATTTTCAGGCCTTTAGAATGGCGTACCTGCAGTGGAGAATCCTGCCCCCGCTCCACCAGTGATTGACCTGACGGAGCCGAATCCGATGGGTCCGAGTGACTATGATGCTGAACTCGAGAGTTCATTTTATATAGCTGGATTAGCCTAGTTTCTTTTGGCCTGGCTTAGAGGATAGATTGGCCCCTTTTGTCGGGCTTATAATTCGAAAGACGATCCTTCGTTGGTTAATCCAGTAAATTATATAAATGAGTAGTTGAAGTTTTTACTGTTCATCCTTCTATCCCTGTTCGATTGTTTGATTGTCTGCTTGGACCGGGAATGGTTCGTCTTCCGCTTGCGCATAATGAAAGATTAAAATGAATGGTCGTCGACGAGTCCTGTGACGCCGCTTTCAATTGACCATGGTAAAGGGTTGTCGCGTTCTCGAGGTTCGGGCGTGACATGAGGTAAGTCCACTAACCTCGTGTTAAATGTTGGTGCAAGATTGGAGTAATAAGGGGTGGAGTTTTTGTTAACACTTTGTTTTGTAGGTTGGTGGATGGAGATGAATGATTGTATGGTTAAATTTTTGAAGTGTTGTTTGCTATATAAACTGTTGTGCATGTCTTCCTTACATGGCACTACACTTTAGCACACATAACCTACCGCCGGACCTGGGCCGCATAGGATCACTTAGGATGGTGTTTAGATGGACATCACTTCGACTACCACTATGTAGTATGAGTCGCCCATATCAATTCCAAAATTCTTCTAGCGTCGAGAGCTTCCACCCCGATTGCAAACGCACAACACGGGTTGACTCTTTGACAAAGCTGGAGTCATGGGAACCACGACCTAACCGCGACCATGCTGGTTCAGTCCAGTAATCCCGTGGCTTCATCTGAGTCGTCTAAAGTAGAAATCGACCCACGTCTCATGCGCATGTCTATGTGACTGACTTGAATTTTTATTGGGTGAGGTAAGTCTTCTGAAGCTCTTACACTTGCAATTTATTTTCATTTATTATTTTTTCGACCGGTCCATGACAATTATGTTGTTTACGAGTTTTAGGTTTGTATGCAATGGGGGGACCTGAGCTTCGTATTATTCCTGTCCCAAAGGATGAGCTATGCGCTTGGTGTGATAGATTGGACCATGTCAATGATGAGTTCGTGCAATCCAACGTGGGATGGTTACTCTCTTTATTAGACATAGAAGTTCATTATGGTGTTGTTTGGGCGTTAGCACACACTTGGTGCCCCGAGACCTCCATGTTCATTTTTGGTCAACATGAGCTTGTCCTCACCTTGGAGGAATTTAACGCTATCATTGGGAAACCTTTAGTGTCGGAATAGATTAGGCCACCATTCGGAGTAGAGCATGCATCAGTTTTAGCCGATTTTCTTAGGGTCAAAAGAGAGGATGTAAGGAAAATTTTGAAAACAAACTGCAATACTTGCCCATTTTATTTTTGAGTGGACTTTTTCAAAATGCCCTGTTAGTTCAAATGAGGTGGATTTTTGTGCTAGCTTCCTTCGGGTTTATGGTTTTCCCTCACTAAGAATGCCATTAGTCCATCTATTGCGAGTGTTGTTCAAGAAGTGTGTACGGGAAAAGGTTTTGTTAATGCCACTTTGACTGAGACCTCTCTTTCATTTACTCGTTTTGAAATGAATAAAGCGAGGTGATTAGATCATTGTCATGGGCTGGGATCCTTTTAAATCTCGTGCTCATATTTGTTTATTTATTTTTTTAACAGGTACTATTGTCACGACTTTGAGGCATTCGCCTATCTATACTCGATCTCGATCAGCAAAAATGAGTCTTGAAGAACAAAATGCTCGGATCACCGTGCTTGACAACAAAATTACCGAGTTAGCTGCACAATTTGTGCAGTTTGCAAGCGAGATCAAGTCTAGCTTGGTGGTTGCTGCCTCTAATCAAAACACGCCTGCAACTCTACAGGCCAGTAATGCTAATGGAAGAGAGAAGTTGACTGAGGAAGTGGCGCATCAAAGCCCTGTAACGGTGGAATTAGACCCCATCTCGGAAGCCATCTCAGCCTAAATGGAGGAGGAGAATAGCAAGAGATTTGCTAAGCTGGAGGAGAAGCTTAGGGCTTTGCAAGGGTATGAGGCTAGCATGGTCGAGGATTTATCCCAATATACCAAAGTGGACTTCCCGGATAAGTTCAAAATCCCTGAGTTCACTAAGTATGATGGCACTGGGGATCCTAGAATCCATTTGAAGTATTATTTGAATAGGATGTGACGTTATGCTCAAAATGTCCCTTTGTTGATTTGCACCTTTCAAGAGAGTTTAACTGGGATGTCGTTACAATGGTATATTTTGCTCGAACTTGAGAAAATGGAGAAGTGGGAGGATGTAGCAGAAGCATTTGTGATGCAGTACAAGTATAATACTGAGATTGCCACGACACGTAGCATACTGGCTCGCACTAAAAAGAAAAGAAAAGAATCTTTTAGATCTTTTGCTCAAAGGTGGCATACATTGGCCGCGCAAGTTCAACCTCCACTCGATGATAAAGAGATGATGGAACTATTCATCAATACCCTTCCTATTGACTTTTATAATAAGATGATTGGATTAGATTGTGAAAATTTCTCTCGCTTGGTTGCCGTGGGTGAAAGAATTGAGGGAGCCATACACGATGGCCATATAATTGAGGGATCAAGTCGAAAGTTCACCAATAGGAAGGAGAACAAAGTTGAGGTAGCCTATGTACAAGCTCTAGTCAGGCCAAAGCCGTTTGCAAGTGCACAAAGTCCCTCCGCACCACGTGGGAAATAGCAAAATTATGAGCCAAACAAGTGGACTCCAAGGCAATATACTCCTCTGCCTAGGCCACTATCCAAGTTGTTGCCCATGCTGCTGGAAAGGAGGTTGGTGGCTAAAGAAATCCCTTGTGACAACCTTAGGAAGATTTTTGAGTTCGATTCGGCAAAATCATGCGAGTACCATATGAGGGAAAAGGGTCATGATGTAGACAATTGCATTACGTTGAAAAGCAAAGTGCAGGACTTACTTGACAAAGGGATTTTATCATTTAGAGAGCAACCCAATGTTCAACAAAATCCCTTACCTGCTCATGTTGAAGATGTGAACGTGATATTTGGTGAGGAAGAAGAAGGGGTCATCTCAAGCATAGCTAACCCGTTCAATCCTAACCTCGTGTGCACCATTACCGAAGATGAGGAGGCAAGACCTTCCACGACTTCCTTCTAGCTATCGGAGTAGGGATGCTAATCAACCGCCTTGTTTAGCTTTCATGTTGTTTTCTTTATGTTCTCCCTTGCATGGGACAAGTTGTTTCGCTACTTTTGTTATTTTCTTTCTGTAATCAAAATCTTGGATTGTGAGTCGTGATCCGAGACTATGAATATTGATAAATGGCCTTATCATGTTAATACAAATGCATACATGTTTTATTAAGGACGTGAGAAGGTGCCAAACTAGTGCTATGATGACTCTTTGAGGCCTGGACTTCCTCACGACTCCTAGTTTTCAAAATTCGTGAAATAGAAGAGTCCGAGGATATGAGGGTGATCTCTTAGCTCAAACATTATTTTTCTCTCAAGTGATCATTCGAAAAGACTTTTTAAGAAAAAATGCACAATGCATAATCTTCATTGAATAATCCTACCAACCCCCTTATTTGCATTTCAGGCATGTCATTCAGTATGATCATGATAGGTACATATGTGATTCGGATTTGTACAACGAGGATTCTTGTGAGTCTGAACATGAGGATGATGATGTTCAAAGGGACATAGAGAGAGACTGGATTCGTCATGAAGAATTTAAACCTTTGATGGTTGAACAAACGATCACTGTAGATTTGGGATGCCAAAAACTGTAAATGTGGATTCAAAGAAGAAATACTTTCCATGAATGAAATCAAGAGGCCTCAGAGCCCCTTTTGATACAATCCGAGTCACTTAGATCATGCATTGTTCACAATATGCATATCATGCATATCACGCATTTCATGCATATTTGTGTATATGTTTTTGATTTGCAGGACCCCGATGATTTTCAAGAGGAGTCGCTGGTCACATGACTTTTTCGAGGTAATCGTTAAATGTCTAATCGGTGACACCATAAAAAAAAAAAAAAGAGAGAAGAAGAAGAGAGAAAACCTCAAGCTGGTAGATTATTCACTCTAAGTCAAAATTCTTCATGGAGATTAATCTACTCAGGTGATCTCAACCAAATCAAATTGAGATGTTAATCATGCCAAGCAGGAAATGCTTAGGATGATGAAAGGCAATCCATTCCCAAACACATCCTTCAAACATTGTGAGAAGTGAGCGAAAAAGAAGACCTATGTCGTTTAAGGACAAATGAGTCATTCGCAATTGGTACATGGACCAAAATAAAAAGAGGCGTTCCTCTTCTCTATCCTAAACACCACAGGTGACCATAATTAGCTCCGTTGAGCCTTTAAATGCGAAGAAATCAAAAATACCCCTGTCAAGAACAACCCCACAATGGGGCAAATTTGGAGGTTTTGGTTGATATCATAGAGTGAAAAGATGAGAAAGACTTTTTTGCTTTCACTTGCATTAATCTTTTTGTGGTAAATTCAGGTGAATTCTTATGAAAGCTTGAAGCATCCCAAGGTGAAGAAGAGCATTTCATTCTCTACCCAAACACTGATACCCTTTGCTTAAACCAAGTTGAGCCTAATTGTTCATTTTTAAAACCCAAGTGGTGATTATCTCTCCATACTGGGGCAAGGCACATGATTGACCAATACGATTGGCATTTTATGAGAAAATGTGAAAAAAAAAAACTCTTGAAAGTCCTAAAAGCTCAAAAAGTTCAAAAAAGCAAAAGCCCAGTGAAAATTAAGGGGCATGAAAAAGCAGTGTGCCTGGTAAAAGCAAGGCCAATGCCCGTGAAAAAAAAAGAGAGGAGATTTGCATCAGGGGGTGAAAAAAAAACTCCTATGTGAAAAAAAATGTTAAATTCAAAATGCTTGCATCGAAAAAAAATCATTGCAAATGCAAAGAAAAAATTAAGAAGGGCAAAGCTCTTATTTGATTAGTCAAAGGACTTTCGTAACAAATGAAATTTCAAAAGTCAAGTACTTTCAAAAAGATTGAGTGATATGACAATGATGCCATGACTCCTATGTGAAAAAAAATGTTAAATTCAAAAATTCTGAGCCTTTTGAGCCTTAACTAAACCAACACTACAACCCTTCCCTTCTTGAAGTCTCTTCAGATTGGGATGATTCAAGTGAGAATGAGGATTTTCCAAGGAAGTTACTACTCGAAGAAGTGGGGGTAAAGTTGTCTTATCTCATATTGAGGTTACTTGACTTGTAAACCTGGCGAAGATGTTGATAGATAATTGTTTCATTTCATAGCCAATAATGATTATCCATTGCTAAAGCCATGACCAAACCTGCATTACGGTCCCTTTAAAAGACCTTTTGGATTGGTCAAGATGTACTTATTGCAAATGATTCTCAAATCCTTCGACACTGGAAATGTGAGGTAGATTGAGTGATCAAATTACTTCCCACATGAATGGATGAGATCAGATAGCCCTTCTTGAGAGCATGTGATAAGCCCTTTCTAACTAAGGAACTCTTACTTGGCATGCTTAATAAACCTCTTTCATGAGTAGGATCATTCTAACATAATTTTTCTCTTAAAGAGATTGGATGATTAATGATGCCTTCCAAGCTTGATGAGAATTTTGCGGTGCATGATACCAAAAGACATCAAATGTTTTCAATGTGATCGGACTTAGCTTGATTTGGTTATGCAATTAATGCTACAATATTGCCTATGCATTTTTCTGATATTGTCTCTAATGACATTTGCTCAAGTTGAATTTGACAGGTTCACTCAGTGAAGCCGTATAATCTCCAATGGTTCATGGTCAACCTAAAACCATGCAATTTCAATGGTTCATGGTCAACCTAAAATCATACAATTTCGAAGGTTCATGGTCAACCTAAAATCATGTAATTTCGAAGGTTCATGGTCAACCTAAAACCATGCAATTTCTAAAAGGGTTGGTTCATGGTCAACCTAAAATCATGCAATTTCGAAGGTTCATGGTCAACCTAAAACCATGCAATTTTTAAAAGGGTTTGTGGGTTTTCTTTAAAACCACATGGCTCATGGTCAACCTAAAATCATGCAATTTCGAAGGTTCATAGTTAACCTAAAACCATGCAATTTCTAAAAAGGTTTGTGGGTTTTCCTTAAAACCATATGGTTCATGGTCAACCTAAAACCATGCATTCTCGGTTGAAGCCCGTTCTTACATAGTAAGACCCCCCTCCAAGTCAAAGCCTATTCTTACACGGCAATACTTTATTAACTTGGTCGAAGCCTGTTTTTACACGGTAAGACTTTACTAACCTAGTTAAAGTCCGTTCTTACACCGTAAGACTTCACTAACCTAGTCAAAACCTGTTGTTACACGGTGAGACTTTACTAATTTGGTCGAAACTTATTCACACGAGCCGAGATCTCAAAAAAAAAAAAAAAGAGAAAAAAAAGAAGAAAGAAAAGAAAAGAAAAGAAAAGAAAAGAAAAGAGAGAGTGAGAGAAAAAATGAATGTAATATATTCGCGCTTCCATTGCTCGTCGGCAAAAGTCGGGTGTCACCTAGTCTTTGAAATGAACCTCTTCGAGCTTTCTTTCAAAGAGAGGCAGTTGTTGACACTCGAATTTTTGTTTTAAATGCCTATTTATTTTTGCATCTATAAATATGTATTAATTTATAAAAAAGAAAAAAAATTTCGAAAAAAAAATCGTTTAAAAAAAAAGGAGGGTAAAATTCGGTCAGCCTAGCCCAACTTTTTATTTTCAGCCCACTCTTTTAACTTCTTCATTTCAGCCCATCTCCCTCTATTTCTTCTTAGGCCCAGCCCCTCTTCCCCTTTATTTTCAACCTAGCCCATCACCTCTTCTATTCTCCTTCTTTCCCCCACACAAGCAAAAACGCAGCAGCAGCACGCGAGGAAAAAGACGACGTCGTTCGGACGTCACCCTTGCACCTCACGTCAGCCGCGTGACGCCAGCAAGGGAAGATTCCCTTACTGCGCTGTCACGCGGCCATAGGGGAGAGGGGAATTCGGTTAGAGAGCAGAGCAGGATCGATAGAGGGCAATGGTTCTCAGACAGAGGAAACCGGAACTGACAAGAGCGAAAAACAGAAGCGAGGAGGAGCGTTTTTTTTTCTGGTTTGGCAGGGCGTGAAGGAAAGAGGAAAGAAGAACAGTGGGTAGATCTGAGAAAGGGCAAGAGAAGAAAAAGCCAGGAAGGGAGATGCACTCAGCAGCCTCGCCGTCGTCCTCCGCAGGATCGCACCGAACCAGGTAGGCTCTTCCCCCCCGCCTGTTTCTGTTCTGCTTTGCTGAGGTGGAGGGCCAGGGCTCGCGCCGACCAGTTCGCGCGAGCCTCGGTCCTTGCCGCCCTTCTATCTGGTCCCTAATTCCTTTTGACATGATTTCCGAAGACCCCTAGCAAGTGCAAGGCTCGGTTGAGCCGGAGGTCCCTGAATCCAGTAGTGCTCAGTAGATGTTCGACAAAATGCGTCAATGAGATCCGAAATTTGCATCCCCCGATAGTCTGGTTTTATGAATGTTTGATCGTTTATTATCTATTCTCATGTTTCCCTTAGTATTATAGCCATTTTATTGAGGTTTCTATGCATTTTTGAGTCGGAAAGAGACATTTTTGGTTTTTCCGGCAAGGGTGAGATTCCGAGATCGCCAGAAATCACAGCTGGCAGCGGCCGGCGGCGCTCGGCGTCGGTCGGACGGAACGATCGACGCCCGGCGACGACGCGAAGACTCTATTAGGACCAGTGAGGACATGTCAGCGAGCTCTGACGAGGAAGTTGCAGGTTTCCGGCGAGCCTCCAGCGCGCCCTCGGCTTTGCGTGAAGAAGACGAAGACCAAATAAAAAAAAGAGAAAGAAAAAGATGGGCTAAAATTGGAAAAGGAGGGGCCGGGCTGAATAATTGTCAAATGGGTCTAGCTGGGATTTTTGGCCGAATTTTTTTAAATAGGGAAACGGGCTTTTTAAAAAATTTCTTAATGGGCCATCTTTAAGCTTTCTCGACCGGGCCGTTCAGCCAGCCCGGTCACTTGCTCTGGCCTGGACCGATAGGGTCCAGGTCGGTTTAGTAGGGCCGTGTCACCTGATTTGGTCTGAATCACTTTTTTAATAAAAATTAAAAGAAAAAATTTAAAAAAATCTAAAAAATAAAAAATTTCAGAAAATTCAAAAAAATCTTAAAAATCTTTAAAAAAAATTCCGAAAATCATTAAAAAATGTTTTTCTAATTTTAGAAAGGTTTTGAAAGTTTAATTTAATTTAATTTAATTTAAATTCCAAAAAAATAGAAAAAATTAGAAAATTCCAAAAACATTAATAAATGCTTTTTCTTAAATTTTCAGAAAAGTCAAAAAAATATCAAAAACCTTGAGAACTTGTTTTGTTCAATTTCAAAAAATTCGAAAAATATTAAAAAAATATAAAAATATAAAATTCATAAAAAATTCAGAAAAATCAGAAAAAAATTGCAAAAATTAGAAAACCCTTAAAAAAGAAAAAAGACCAAAATTGAATAAGCCTTTAGGGCTCTACAATAGGTTTTTATTTTTATGTTATATTTCTGCACCTTATTTTGTCACAATTTTTTAGATGTTATTTCCTTACCTTAGAATGGTTAGGACAGAGTTTAGAATTCTCGAATATATTTTCATGATCTCATTAATACACGATCAAGTTAGGTACCGAAATGGCGTTAGTCGCGTGACTAACGTAATTAAGTCCCCGACCCTAGACTCTCTAGTTGTGTAAAAGATACGCTCCTATGTCTCGCTTGGTTGGTTCCTAGTCGACCTCAATAAATTAGTGGCGACTCTTTGTTCGAAATTTTTATGAATATTCCAATGTCGCGTGGGGTATGGGCTTGGGAGAGCCCGAGTTAATTTAGGGCCGTTGGCCCAGAATTAACAATACCCCTAAACCTATTTTGAAATTTTTTTTAAGGTCGCAACATCTACGTAACAACTTCCTCGGTCATCTCTACAAAGCTTTAGACAAGAATGGAATATACACTTTCATTGATAGTGAAGAATTGAGGAAGGGTGACCAAATATCAACGTAAGATACCTTTATCCTTAACCTCCGTTAGGATCTGACCTTGGGGCTTAATCAGTGGCATTAGGGATTTCAGCCCTTCTTTGAGGCGTGAAGGCGATACTGGCTTTCTCCTTCACTTTCTTTCCCGCCGGTCAGACCATTGTTGTTTGCACCGTGATGACAGGCGTAGATGAACGTGTCTCCTCTGCATTGATTTGCATAGTCGCGTGGGTTAGGAATTCTTATAGAGTAGCGGGTCGCTGTTTTCTAACTAAAAACAAGAATGGAGAAGTTTGAAGAGCCACTATTATAACTAGTAAAGAATCATTAGCATGAAGGTTTGGAATCTCAATGGCCACTTCATTAAATCTTTGGAGAAATCTCTCAAGTACTCTTTCAACTGCTGCTTAATTTCTAGGAGTGAATTTTCCATTCTTTGGAATTGTCGGCTAGGGGAAAAGTGGCTAATAAGGGCCTGCATGGTAACGCTCCCGGGAATAGCTGTTTTTGTTCTTTTGTTCCCGGGAGCAGATTTTTTGTTCCCGGGAACAGAAACGCGTTTGGTAAATTTTTTGTTCCTGGGAACAAATTTGTTCCCCGGAACAGGTTTGGAGTAGAAATCAGAAATAAGAAAAAGTTGTTTCTTGTTTTTGGAACAATTTTAAGAAACACTTTTTTTTTTCTTTTTTCTTTCTCTTTCCTTTTTTTCTTCTTCTTCCTCTTCCTCTTCCTCCTTCCACCCCTTAGCCACCCCATCGCTGCCACTGGGCGAGGTCCGGCGAGCTCGCTGGCGCCTCGCCAAGCCAGGGCGAGGTCCGGCAAGCTCGCCGGAGCCTCGCCGATCTAGGCGAGGCCGAGCCTCACCCAGGCGGCACGAGGCTGGGCGAGCCTCGCCCGGCCAAGGCCAAGCCTCGCCTAGGCGGTGCCTGGTCGGCTGAGCCTCGCCCAGGCGGCGCCTGGCCGGGCGAGCCTCACCCAGGCAGCGCGAGGCCAGGTGAGCCTCGCCTCACCCAGATCTGGGCGAGGCCGAGCCTTGCGCGGCCGCCTCCGGCGAGCTCACCGGAGCCTCGCCGTTGGCAACCAACAAAAAGAAAAAAAGAAAAAGAAAAAGAAAAAGAAAAAAAGAAAATTAAAAAAATCAAAAAATTAGAAATTTTTACCAAACGTATTTCTGTTCTCGGAGAAAAAATTTTGAACCATTATCAAACACCCCCAAATGCTCAGAAACAGTTCCCGGGAATAGAAACAAGAAAAAACATTTCTGGGCAGAAACTGTTCCCGAGAACAGAAACGTTGCCATGCGTAGCCTTTGTGGCGTAGTATGCAGTTATGCAACATGCCAGATAGCAATTTCAATCCACTAAACTATATTCGAGCCGCCTTCACGAGGTTGCTAGGAAGGCTTGACACGTGATTGCAGCTGGTGCTGCATGCGGCATCATGGCAGCCCAAAATAGTTCAACGTGATCTAGAGGATCTCCTAAGCAATCGTACCAGTGTAAATGGAGTAATTTGAACCCTTTTGAGATGATCGGCTATTATCTCCTTAGTGAACTTAGGAACACTATGGCAAGAGCTTGTTGCCGACAACTTAGGATGGACAATTCTCTAGACAACATCTCCCTTTTTGCACTCCATTTTCATAAACCGTAGATCCACTAGATTGGTGGAGTTGGAAGCTTCTCGCCCCGCACCATACCCACTTCCTAAGCTCATGGATGGTAAAAGAACAGTCCAAGTGTCAAAACTTGACACGAGAGTACATTAAGTGTCAAAAGTTATGAAATGTATATTTAAGTATTACTTTTTTTGAAAATTAGGATATTTAAGTATCAAGTCTGGTGAAGGGCATTGGAAATCCGATGTGGCATATTTTAATAATATAAACTGCCGATTTGGCTCACTAGAAAGTTGGGTCAACTAGATTCAGCTAAAACGACGTTGTTTTGGACATTTATGTGGCTAGACTCAGCCAAAACGCTCGCCTGTGCTTTTTTTTTTTTTGATATTATTTAATTATTGTTTATATTATAAATCAAATTCAGGCTGGCTAAGTTTAGTCATGTAAGTGCCTAAAACGACGTCATTTTGAGCTCATGTTGTTAGAAAATGCCACGTTAGCATTTTAGTTAGAATTTTTCGCCGTTGGTACTTAATTGATTCATTTTGCTTCGATTTTGGCACTTGGGTATACCTTTCCGAACTTTTGGCCCTTAAGTATCCATTCGGGTTAAGTTTTGGCACTTCCTGTGTTCGGCACTTGCTCGTGGGCTAAACTACAGGCTTCCCTCCCTAGCGACACCATTAGCAACTTAATCCTGTGGACCTCGCCTCTAAGAGCATGTTGACCTTATTTTCCAAGGTGGAAAATTGGTCTGTGGTATTGAAACCAACATCTGATTTTAAAGTAGGCTCTTGGGACACGTGGGTTTGCATAAGCTGGCGCTTGAGCTTAGCCAAAATGACAATCCTTTGGAGGAGGAGTACAAAACTTTTGAAGGAATTAATAAATGTTAATATTACCAAAAATCTTAAACTAATATATTTATGACAAATTTACCTCAAATTAATGTTTTGATCACGAAAAATCCCAAACTAGTATATTAGTGATAAATTTACTAAAAACGAATTTTTTAATCATCAAAAACCTCAAATTAGTATATTTGTGACAAATTTAGCCCAAATTAATTTTTTGAGCACAAAAAATCCTAAATTAGTACACCTATGACAAATTTACCTTATATTATTTTTCGTTAAATTTTATCGTTGAATTGCTAAGTTAGACGACGCATGGCAATTGACTAGTTTAGGGTTTTACCTCCCGTTGGTCACAAGTGAATTAGTTTGTGATTTTTCATGGTATTAGTCCAATTTACGAAAAGTAATGGAGGGTAAATTTGTCACAAATTTACCATTTTGGGGGGTTTTTAGTGGTCAAAAAATGAGTTTAGAATATATTTATCACATATGTACCAGTTTGAGATTTTTGATGGTAAAAAAATTAGTTTAAAGTAAATTTATTACAATACTAGTTTGGGGATTTTCATGGTGAAAATATTGGTTTAAGATATATTTGTAGCAAGCTGATCAATTTGAGGTTTTTGGTAATCAAATAATTAATTTTGAGTAAATTTGTTATAAGTATACTAGTCTTGTGTGTAGGCGAACTAGTAATAAGGCGTCTTGTGTCGATTGTGAGACTTGCGTAAGGACGATTCTGTAGTGATGCAAGCCGATTTCAGGGACGACTAGAAGTCGATTTGCGGACAGAAATAATGGGACGACGGGTGATTCCATTTACTGTTATCGAACCTGCGAATGGTCTTATGTCGATCCTTGATAATTGTGTACTTTGAAATAAGAATCGATCCTTCGCAATTTTATGTAATCAAGGACGTCCATGTGTCGAGAAGTCTTGAGTGTGAATTGGCACGAATCGGTTACGTGTGAATTCTTGAAGCCGCTTATTAGTTTGAGTAGTACCAAAATGGCATTCGGGCGAAATTGACAAGGCATGAGAATTCAATATTGGACTTCAAATTTTCGGGAACGTCCGGGATGGACTTTTGGACGATGCTTCCTTGATAGTCGACAATGTCGATTGAGCCGAGTTTTTGGGAAAAGGGATTTTTGGACTGAGGAAACAAGCCTACGAGGACGTGGGCCGGGCAAGAACAGTGTGGACCTCATGCCCAAGGTGGGACAGTCACCGTGGAAGACTGAGATAAGCAAGTGAGCCCATTGGACCAAACCGACCATTTACCCTCCCGAGCCCATTGTCTAAACTTGAGCTGATTCAAGTCCAACAAATTCTCGAGCTTATTCTTATTCATTTTCCAGCCCATTTCCTAGGCCTGCCTTTCATTTTCAGCCCAAGGGCAATTTGTGAATTATGCAAGGTGAAAATGACCATTTTGCCCTTGGATATTTTGAAGAAAAGACAAAGGAAGAGAGAGAAGATGATGTCACTTGCTTGGGAGTTGGAATAAGCCATTTAATAGCCTTAATTAGGCTTGACTTGCATCCCTCAATGCACTCTCTCTCCTCCTCCTTAAGCCCTCACAAGTTGCACACTCTCTCCCCTTGTTTTCCCTTCCTTCCTGCAATTTCAACTTCTGACTTTCCTCCGAAAATCAAGTTGTTCATGACCTTCCTGTGTGAATCATGGCCCGTGCCACCCACCGTTGTGTATAGGAGACAAAATTTGTTCAGATGGCATTGGCCGTTCATCGAACGGAGTCGCTGGTAGATTTGTATGGTAGCTAGAAGCCGGCTAGTCGCTGACCGCTTACTGTAGTGGCAACTTTGCCCAGTTCCGCCATTTCCTCAGTTTCTCTCCTGTTTAGACCAAACCACCACCCACACTAGTCACCAACAACTCCCTCTCGACCCCTTCGGTCACCGGTCACCGGCCACCAGCTTGTTGGAGCTCCGGCCAAGTTATTTTGCTCCGACCAACCATTTTCCTCCTCCTACAGTGCTGTTTTCTAGAGTTTAGTGTGTGAGTAGAGGTTGTTGCTACTGTGTTCAGCCCATGACCGCCTTGGAGTGTTGGGAGAGATGTCCCAAAGTGTCGGGTTCGCCGCCCCCGCCGCGTCCGTGTCGCTGACCCTCTTAACGGGTGAGTTTAGCCCCTAATCCATTAGTTAGTGCCTAAACTTGCTTAGGGTTGGATTAATTAGTGTTAAGGGCTGTTTAGGGTGTTTAATTAAGTGTATTAGCCCTAAGATAGGTGGTAAGATAAATGGTTAAGATCAGCTTAGCTTAATCTTGCTTATTTATGCTTAATTGTGCTTAATTAGGCTTAATTGAGTGTTATGTGTTAATTAAGCATGTTTTGCCTTAATTTCTTTATTAATGTGATTAATTGTTTTAATTAATGATTTATTTAATTTATGTATTTAATTATTTAATTATTTAATTTTCGGAATTTAATTATTTAATTATTAAATTTTGAAATTTCACTATTCATGGCACTATTCATTTGAAAGCTTAAAATGTGCATAATTTAATTTGGATGTGGCATTGTATGAACATATGCTTGAATCATGTGATTTTAACAAAAAGGGGGAAAAATGATTTGTCCGAGGGACACCGGAAATGGACCGTTTTTATGAGAAAGGACGTGAGGTTTTATATGCAAGCATGTGTGCATTGGCTAATGCTCTAAGATAATAAGTGGGTTGTGACAGTATGCTTGCATGATCGCTAACCTGAACCTGCCGTTTTGGGAGAGTATCCTTTGACATTTTTTCGGCATGCAGTCTCGGGAGAGTATCCCTAGACGTTCTTTGGGCATGCGGTCTCGGGAGAGTATTCCTTAATGTTTTTCGGGCATGTTGTTTTAGGAATGCGCCTTTGTGGAGGAAGAGCGCCGTAGCATTGTAGCAAGGGCATGGAAGGGCATGGTTGTGCCTCTACGGAGGAAGGGCGCCGTAGCACCGTAGCAAAGGCACGGAAGGGCACGATTGCGCCTCTGTGGAGGAAGGGTGCCGTAGCGCCGTTGCGCCTCAGTTGTAGTCAGTAACGATCGGAACACGTGTGGATTCTAAAGTATATGAGAAACATTGCATCATTGGTTCTGATTATGCATGAGGTGATCATATCATTTATGACATGCACGCATGAATTTATAATGTGCAGGGTGTGGTAATGGCTAGGTGAGATCGCTTGTGACGCGACTCGTATATGATTGATAAATTGCATCATCTAACGGCCATGTGCATTGCGTGTATCGTGCTAACTTATAACGTGCAGGGTATGGCATACTGGGTAAAGTTGCATGCGAACCGACTAATTGTTTGTTGGTTGCCCCTGTCTGTTGTTTGCTTGTGGGTTGCTGGTTGTCTGTTGTTGGGTTGAGTGAGGGGTGGTTCTAGAGAGATACCCCAGGTTGAGTTGGTGTACTAACCGGGGCTTAAGGGAAAGAACTCGTTAAGATTTTATCTCACTGGTTATTGAATAACCATTTTCAGGCCTTTAGAATAGCGCACCCGTAGTGGAGAATCCTGCCCTTGCTCCACTAGTGATCGACTTGATGGAGCCGAGTCCGATGGGTCCGAGTGACCGTGGTGTTGAACCTGAGGGTTCATTTTGTATAGCTGGATTAGCCTAGTTTCTTTTTGGAATGGCTTAAAGGATGGATCGACCTCTTTTGTTGGGCTTGTAATTCGAAAGACGATCCTTCGTTGGTTAATCTAGTAAATTGTATAAATGAGTACTCGAGGTTTCTTTTGTTCATCCCTCTATCCCTGTTTGATTGTTTGATTGTATTTTTGGGCTGAGAATGGTTCGTCTTCCACTTGCACATAAAGAAAGATGAAAATGAATGGTTGTCGACAAGTCCTAGGACGTTGCTTTCAATTGATCAAGTTAAGGGGTTAATGCGTGCCTGGGGTTCGGGGCACGACATCTACAGCATATCCAGATCCAATCTCATCTCTAAATTTGGTGTCAAGGGTTTAGACCTATAATAATGCGTGTTCAACAAGAAAAAAGACAAAAAATGAAGAAATTGCTCCCATAGACTATGCTCGAGCTTCTAGAGAATGTGCATGGAATATGCATAGCATGTGCACGGGGCATGCGTGGTGCGTGCACGGGGCGTGCACGTCATTTGCATGGCGTATGCATGGCAAGTACATCACCTAACCATTAATCAAGGCTAAAGGAATCACAACAAAAAGTAAATATAAAGAAATCACATCAAATGCATCAAGAATAGTAATAAAGGATGGGTAAAAATAAATTTGGGTTAAAGTGACCCAATATGAGTTGAGCAAATAATATGACAAGTTTGATGGGATTGCTCACATGATGAGCATGACATGCAACCCAAGGTCGAGGTGGAGCTTGGAGAAGACATACTTGGAGATATAGCTGAGAATGGTGCCAATGTTGATGAACAGCTAAGGCACTGAAATAGTGTATAATAATGCACATTCAACATGAAAAAGGTAAAAATTGAAGAAGTTACTCCACAGATCGCCTCACAGAACAAACTCTCTAACCAAGGGTAAATTAAAATTCTAAACAAAAACTATCATTTAACCAAAAGTCCTTTCACAAAATGTGTGCACGGGGCATGCATGGCCTAACCATTCATTTACGCTAAACAAATCACAACAAAAAGTAAATGTAAAGATATCACAACATGTACATCAAGACTAGTTTTAAACTATGAGTAAAAATAAATTTGGATAAAGTAACACAATATGACCTAGGCAAATAATATGACATGGCCTTACTATTAAACTTGGGATAACAACCCTGTAGGTAAATCCAAACCGGATCCAAATTTTATAAGGAAGTAATTTTGAACCTAAACTAAAACTTAGCAACCCCATGAATTATTTTTTTCACGTTTGGAATCGTGTTAGCTTTATTTCAAGCAATTTATAATTTTTAATATCACGTATGGAATTTTATGATATAAAAAACACTTATCAAAGTTAAACTAAAGCCTTGATCTTGTGGCATCCTGAAATTCAAGTCCTTTTTAGGGGGAATAATCATGAATCCTCGAAACTGCCGGTCAGCCCAAGTCATATCAAAATGGCATTAGGGAGAAATTAGCAAGGTGTGAGAATCCAAAATTGGACTCCGAATTTTCGGGAACATCTGGGACGAACTTTTAAACGATGCTTCCTTGACAGTCGACGGTGTCGGTTGAGCCGAGTTTTTGGGAAATGGATTTTTGGATCGAGGAAACGAGCCTACAAGGATGTGGGCCAGGCAAGAACAGTGAGGGCCTCACACCCAAGGTGGGATAGCCACCATGGAAGACCGAGACAAACGAGCGAGCCTGTTGGACCCAATCGAACCCTCACCCTTCCTAGTCCGTTATCCAAACTTGAGCCAATTCGCGCCCAACAAATTCCCGAGCCCGCTCTTACCCATTTTCCAGCCCGTTTCCTAGGCCTGCCTTTCATTTTCAGCCCAAGGGCAGTTTGGGAATTATGCAAGGTGGAAATGACCATTTTGCCCCTAGATATTATTGGGAAGAGACAAAGGAAGGGAGAGAAGATGAGGTCATGTGCATGGGAAGTTGAAGCAACCATTAATGCCATTAATGAAGGATTTTGAGTAGCTCATTACACTCTCTCTCCCTCCTCTTGATCGCACAAAAATTGCAGCCCCTTCTCCCCTTGTTTCCCCTTGTCTTCCTGCTGTTTCTACTTCTGACCTCTCATCGAAATTGGAGTTGTTCATTGCCTTACCGTTGGAATCTTGGGCCGTGCCACCCATCGATCTGTTCAGCATGGAAATTCTGTATGGCTTACGTCGGCCGATTGTCGGAAGCAGTCGTCGGCCATCCCGTACACCAGCCGAAAGCCACCGGTTCTCTGTCCGTCTACTGTAGCAACGTCCCTGCATAGCTTCGCCTTTTCCTCCGTTTCTCTCCATTTTCGACCTAACCACCGCCCACACTAGCCACCCACAACTCCCCCTCGACCCCCTAGAGCCACTGGGCTTCGGCCACCAGCTCGCCAAAGCTCCGGCCAATCGTCTTTTTGCTCCGACCAGCAGCTTCCTCCTACTGTAGTGCTGTTTTCTAAGGTTTGGTGTGCAAACAGAAGTCGTTGCTGTGGTTTCAGCCTCGGGACAGCCTTGGAGTGCCATGTTTGAGGTCTTCAAGTGTCGCCCACGTCGCTGCCACCGTGTCCGCATCTCCGATTTGCTTAACGGGTGAATTTAGCCTCTAATCCCTTAGTTAGTGCCTAAACTTGCTTAGGGTTGGATTAATTAGTGTTAAGGTCCATTTAGGGTGTTTAATTAAGTTTATTAGCCCTAAGATAGGTGGTTAGATAAATGATTAAAATTATCTTAGCTTAATCTTACTTATTTATGCTTAATTGTGCTTAATTAGGCTTAATTGAGTGTTTTGTGCTAATTAAACATGTTTTGCCCTAATTGCTTGATTAATGTGATTAATTGTTTGATTTATTGATTTAATTAATTTCTACATTTAAGTATTTAATTATTTAATTTTCGGAATTTATTTATTTATTTATTTTAATTTCGGAATTTAATTATTTAATTATTAAATTCTGAAATTTCACTATTCATGCACTGTTCATCCGAAATTAAAATGTGTAATTTCATGTGTCTTGATTTTATAAAGTGAATTGAATGTGTAATTGTATGAGCATTCGCATGAATCATGGGATTTTCATAAAAATGGGAAAAATGTGAATTGTCCAAGGGACACTAGAAATAAACCGTTTTTATGAGAAGTGGGTTGTGAAAGTATGCTGGTGTGATCGCTAAACTGAACCTGCCGTCTCGGGAGAGTATCCCTTAACATCCTTTGGGGAAAGATTCTTGGGAGAATATCCCCTGACGTAATTGCACTAATAGACATTAGTGGAAGTTTAGTTGTGGCCCTGTGGAGCAGTGATAATCGAGACATGTGTGAATGCCAAAGTGTATGTGTCACGCCCCGACCCTCGAGCACGCGGCAACCCCTGTTCTCTTGCGGTCATTTGATTTGCGACTCCCTGAGATCCGTCGCCGACCGTTATTTTTATTTTGTAATTATGCACATGCGGAAGCGAATCACAATCCCCGATCAATTACAAAAATAGGGATAGCAGGAAAACCCAACAAGAACACATTCCAAAGTGCCACTTTATTTATCTACTGATTAACCCTAGGAAGTTTACAAGTACAAGCCCTTACCACGGGCATCTTCCTATTGAGCCAATGAAACCAACAAGTCATGGTTAATCTACTCCCTTCATAAACGGCCACGAGCCGAAACACGCATCGATCCTCCATCCTATGGATCTGAAAAAAATGTTAACCACGACGGGTTGAGATAAACTCAGCAAGTCAAAGTCCTAAGCCCCGGTTAGGAACTTCGCTCGCCTTGGGAGCAATCTAACCATGCAACCTAGTTTCGGCAAACAACACATACCACACCTCAAGCAGCATTATCAGACGACAGTTCAATAAGCAGTTGCAAACACAAGCGACCCTACCTGGCCTTGGCACACGCAACCTGCAGAAATTGTCAATTCAATCATCACAACATTAAGCGCATGCGAATAATCAGAGCATCTCACACAACTTTCTCATGTCTCACACCCACACATGCTCCGATTATTACGACCCTCTAGGCCACGGCACAACCTTATGGTTGGCGGTCAACTGGTCGTAAACCAGGCATCGTCCTCCCCCGTGAGGCACGGCGACGTCATGGGCTTTCCCCCACTGACGGCATTCCATAAGGAGCATGGGCCCGGCCTCAACCGCGACTCCGCATCTGACCACTGTCAGGCGACCCAATGGTCACGGCACAACCCCGAAGGATTGGCGGTCATCTGGCTCAACCGGGCTATCAACTTTAATCTGACCATGCAACACATCAGCAAACAGTTCATTCTTGTCTTTGCTTTTGCTTGGTCGTGAATGTAACATTGCTCATACGCTCATGTCCATGCGACATGCCATTTCAGATAACCCACACAATATGTCATGCGGTATCACTCGACAATTCCAAAATTCAATTTCCAATCAGCATTCAATTACGCACATTCCCTAACTCTTGGGAACAACCAACAATTCAAGTTATTTTCAATCAATCTCGACCAATCAACATCACGATACTCCAATACCCAATCACGTGTCTCAATATTTAATAATAAATAAATGCGTGTCCTCACGACTACAACAATCAACTATTCCCCAATAATACTCAATTATCCCAAAATAAGNTGTTAAGGTCCATTTAGGGTGTTTAATTAAGTTTATTAGCCCTAAGATAGGTGGTTAGATAAATGATTAAAATTATCTTAGCTTAATCTTACTTATTTATGCTTAATTGTGCTTAATTAGGCTTAATTGAGTGTTTTGTGCTAATTAAACATGTTTTGCCCTAATTGCTTGATTAATGTGATTAATTGTTTGATTTATTGATTTAATTAATTTCTACATTTAAGTATTTAATTATTTAATTTTCGGAATTTATTTATTTATTTATTTTAATTTCGGAATTTAATTATTTAATTATTAAATTCTGAAATTTCACTATTCATGCACTGTTCATCCGAAATTAAAATGTGTAATTTCATGTGTCTTGATTTTATAAAGTGAATTGAATGTGTAATTGTATGAGCATTCGCATGAATCGTGGGATTTTCATAAAAATGGGAAAAATGTGAATTGTCCAAGGGACACTAGAAATAAACCGTTTTTATGAGAAGTGGGTTGTGAAAGTATGCTGGTGTGATTGCTAAACTGAACCCGCCGTCTCGGGAGAGTATCCCTTGACGTTCTTTGGGCATGTTGTCTCGGGAGAGTATCCCTTAACATCCTTTGGGGAAAGACTCTTGGGAGAGTATCCCCTGACGTAGTTGCACTAATAGACATTAGTGGAAGTTTAGTTGTGGCCCTGTGGAGCAGTGGTAATCGGGACACGTGTGAATGCCAAAGTGTATGAGGTGATCACATCATTATTTAGGGCAAGCACGCATGAATTAATAACGTACAGGGTGTGACAATGGCCATGTGCATTGCGTGTATTGTGTTGATATATATAACGTGTAGGGTATGGCATAATGGGTAAGGTTGCATGCGAACTGACCTTTGATTGTTGGTTAACCTTGTATGTTATTTAATTGCTGACTGCCAGTTGTGTATGGTTGGATTGTGTGAGGGGTGGTCCTAGAGAGATACCCCAGGTCTAGTTGGTGTACTAATTGGGGCTTAGGGGAAGAACTCGCTGAGATTTTATCTCAACCCGTCGTGGTTAATCGTTTTTAGGTCCTTAGGATGGCGCCCTTGCCAGTGCGGTTTGAGGTCCCCCAGGATTGGGAGACCATTGTGACGTACCACCGGTTCCCGGGTTGGGTGCATTTATATGAGAAGTACGTCACCACCATCTAGGTGGATGAGGGACCGGGGCAATGGATACCCTATCGGTTCCTTGCGTGGTACATCTGATAGGACGATATGCTGATCGGTCCCCTTTGAGGTTTCGATGGACCGCCCAGTAGGGGCCCTGAAGACGACGACTGGGATCCCATGCAGTTGGACCCTCTTGACGGTGCAGTGGAGAACCTCGCCCTTGCTCCTCCAGTGATTGGTTCGAACTACGATGGCCTGTACTACGACCTTACGAAGCCTGATTCCGATGGGTCAGAGTGATAGCAGTTGAGAATCGAGGGTTCTCTTTGTATAGGTGGATTAGTCGAGCCTAGTTTCCTTTTGGTCAGGCTTAGTGGATGGATCGGCCTCGTAGTCGAGCTTGTAAATAGGAAAATGATCATCTGTGGGTTAATCCAGTATAAATGTATAAATGAGTAGTTATGTTATCATGCTGTTCATCCCTCTATCTCTGTGTGATTGTTTTATTATCTGTTGGACTGGGGATGATTCGCCTTCTGCTTGCGCTTAATGAAAGACTAAAAAAATGAATGGTTATCAACGAGTCCTAGGACATCGCTTTCAATTGACCATGGTAAGGGGTTGTTGCGTGCCTGGGGTTCGAGGTATGACATCCCCGTCGGTTTTGGTATCAGAGCGAGGTTGAGACTTGGAGTGATAAGGTGCGTGGGATTTTTGGGATAGTGAGATAGGGATGGCTTTTATATTATGTGCTTGTGATTGTTTTTGTGGCCTTGTATGGTTTTGTGTGGTGGCGGGTTGCTCATAATTCTAATTCCCAGTTGGAATTGGAAGCAGGACTAGTGAGTGTCTAGAGTGATGAGCAATCCTGAGCAGAGAGCCCCCAGACGTAGGGCATCGTCTGGTCAGTCCAGTGGTAGAAGTAGTGTGCAAGGGGATCCTAGGTTATATGGGATCCTGGTGGCGTTAGAGACCTTATTAGGACAACAGGCTGAGGATCGAGTTGCTGCCGTTGCTACGGTTGCTTCTGCCGTCGCCGTCGCTGCCGTTCCTGTTGCTCCTGCTGTAACCCCCATGGTTCCCATAAAGAGAGGAGAGGTCTATGAGAGGCCGATGCATAAGCTGGTGGAATAGTTCCTTAGATTGAGTCACCAAGGTTCAGTGGTGTGGGCGACCTTGAGGCTGCGACCCTTTGGGTAAGGGACATCGAAGGGACTTTCACAGTGCTGAGATGTTCAGATGAGGACCGAATACTTCTGGCAGCTTACCAACTCCAAGGTAATGCCATTACATGAGGGAAGCTACTCAAGGAAGAGTGTTCCCTGAAGGCACGGTTCAGACATGGGCTGCCTTTCATGAAGCATTCAATGGGAAGTATTTTTCAAATAGTGCGAGAGAGTCCAAGATGGAAGAGTTCCAATAGCTTTGCCAGAATCAGATGTTAGTGGATCAATATGAAGCGAAGTTCGCTGAGTTGGCAAGTACACGCCAAGGTTGGTAGAGGACCCTTTGGATAGGGCGAGACGTTTCAGGGATGGTTTGAAATCGAAATTGAAGGCCTAGTTGGTGCCCTTGAACTTGAAAAGTTTAAAGGAGATGTACGAGAGGGCCCAGATGATTGAGAAGAATATGATTGAGAGAGCGACTGCATCTGGCTCGCGGTTTGGGCCTAATAGAGATAATCATTGGTTCGGGAAAGGATCGATGATGGGGCGAAGAAATCCTATCCCACCCAACAAAAGGAATTTCGTGGGGAAGCCGATGCCCAAGTTCACAGGAACTTGCTTTGGATGCGTTCAGCAGGGCCACCGAGTGGCTAATTGTTCGAGCAGGCCTGTGAGGATGATCTTGCTACCGCCGCAGGGAGGATGACCTGTAGGGAATGCGTCGCCAAACAACCAAGGTAGACCCCCAGCACAAGGACGAGTTTATGCCGTAACCCGAGGAGAGGCGGAGGACTCACTCGCCATTGTTACAAGTACGGTCTCCTTGCACGATCATGCTAGTTATGCGTTATTTGACCCTGGTGCTACGCATTCTTTTGTTGCTGATCGTTTTGCTAAGCTAGTGGGGTTAAGTCTCAAACCATTGGGAGTAGTTTTTAGCATTTCTACTCCATTTAAGGATATGATATTATCTAAGTTAGGTTGTTCGGGCTGTAAGTGAGTAGTGGGCAGTTGCGAGGGAGTCATTGACTTGATTACAATAGCAATGTATGACTTCGATGTCATCATTGGCATGGATTGGCTCACCAAGTAATGAGCTACGGTGAATTGTCATGGAAAGACAATTCAGTTTAACCCAATAATGGGTGATAGTTTTGAGTTTGTGGGAAACTGAGGGGGACCCTTTGTCCCTCTGATTTCGTCACTCGAGGTAACAAGGTTGTTGGAATCTGAATGTCAAGGGTATTTGGCATTGGTGGCTGATACACTAGTGGAAGGATCAAAAGTAGAGGACATTGCAGTGGTACAAGAGTACATGAATGTGTTTCCCGAGGAATTGCTGGGATTGCCTCCAGAGAGGGAAATTGAGTTTGTGATTGAGTTGGCCGCTGGGACTAAACCGATTTTCAAGGCGCCTTATAGGATGGCCTTGTCAGAATTGAAAGAACTAAAGGTATAGATGCAAGAGTTACTGGATAAAGGTTTCATTCGTCCTAGTGCATACCCTTGGGGAGCACCGGTATTGTTTGTAAGGAAAAAGGATGGATCTTTGCGCCTCTGCATTGACTACCAGCAACTCAATCAAGTAACCATCAAGAACAAGTTTCCGTTGCCAAGGATTGACAATTTGTTCGATCAACTCCAAGGAGCCTCGATGTTTTCTAAGATAGACCTAAGGACAGGCTATTATCAGTTGAGGATCAAAAATGAGGATATACTAAAAATAGCGTTTACGACACGCTATGGTCATTACGAGTTCATGGTAATGCCATTTGGATTAACAAATACCCCTGCTGCTTTCATGGACTTGATGAACCGGGTGTTCAATAAGTGTTTGGACCAATTCGTGATTGTGTTCATTGACGATATTTTGGTATACTCGAGGTGTCACGCCCCGACTCTCGAGCTCGCGGCAACCCCATTTCACTTGAGGTCTAATTGTACGACGTCCCAAGTACTGTCGTCGACCAATTCATTTTATATTGTAATTAAGCACGTGCGGAAACGAATAACTCTCAAACCAAACAATAGGGATAGCAACAACAGCAGCAGAGGAAAGACAAACACCATTTTATATATCTGAAGGTTAGCCAGAACACCAGCAAATACAAACACGCCTTACTACAGGCGACAAGCTAAGGCCTACTCAAAAAGGGACCAGCCTAGCTAACTTAACATTGTACAAGTGCCTACTCGTTGGCCTAAGAGGGATCATTCTCTTCAATCCTCGGGTACTACATCATCTAGGGCCTGAAAAGGTTAATTACGACGAGTTGAGATAAACTTAGCAAGTTAAACTCCTAAGCCCCGGTTAGAAACTTCGCTCACCTTGGGAGTTTAACATACAACCTAATCTAGCAGTCAGCACAATGCAGAGAGAAACAAAAGCATAGGACAGTTCAATAAGCAGACACAATCACAAGCGATCTTATCTGGCCTTGGCACACGTGACCTGCAGAAACTGTCATTTAACTCATCATGACATTAAGAGCATGCAAATAATCAGAGCATTGCGCATAGCTTTCTCAAGTCTCAACACCCACATATGCTCCAATTATTACGACCCCTCCCCCCTGGGCCACGGCACAACCTAATGGTTGGCGGTTCCTGGCCAAGCTAGCTTTGTCCTCTTTATCTCGAGGCATGGTGACGTCAAGGGCTCACTCCCAAGACGGCATTCCTGAAGGAGCATAGGACTCGCCCACTACATAATGATGCGGGTCAAACTACAATTTATAATTTGTAAGTCTCAACATACTCTTAGCAGGTCTTATGCTGATTCTCTGTCAAGGCAGGGACTTAGCACAACATAGTTTCAAGGCCCTTAGCCTTCTCTAATCATTATTCTTCTTCTTTTTTCTCAATTTTGATTGGGTGTCTATGCAATAGGTTGTGATACTCATCCGTTGTCAATGCAAAATACTATTTACGATGTTTGACGTGCAATTAGTCAACTTCGTGACATGTGCAAATGTGTACGAAAAATTCATGGGTTAAATCAATGCAAAATGATATGACTTAACACAAATCAATATTCATGTGTTCAATTCATAGCCTAAGTTTCACAACATAATATGGATGAGTCCACATAAGCAATACTATTCAATGCATGTTGCGAGTGATCGAGAAAGAATTGGTTTATCAAAACCTATTTTTCAAATATTATTATGCTTGTCGACACCCTGTTTTTATATAGCAAAAGTTCGACTTAAATTGTTAAAGAATATTAGTTCCTTAAAAATTCATTCAAAGGATATAATTAGATCATACTTGTTAATAGTTTTCTAACAATGTCTTTTTTGCCAAAGTTGAATGACCGATTCTCAAGATATCATAACTCTTAATTATAGTTACCCAATTGTGACATGTTGAAAATTTTTTGTGATTTGACCATATTGATTAATTGCATCTTACATATTCAATCACAAATTTTCCGAAACCCCAATAATCACATTGATCGAA
>CM026412.1:26587639-26768690 GCA_014858505.1 Corymbia citriodora subsp. variegata | reverse complement strand
TGGGACATGGACGTACCGGCTTAGGACCTCCTATGATCACATGTTGAGGCGAACAAGACCACCCTGCGGCAGTAGAGATTCTTCAGCCACCTCATGGAGGACGTGGAGTTGCCCAAGGAGGCCGTGACTCCCCCTGTGGCTCATCGACGCACTCGGCAATGCTCTGAATCCTTTTCTTTTGGAGTATGTTCAATTCTAATTACGAGGAGAAAGCCCACTATAAATTTCTTTGCATTATTCATTACGTATGAAATGTGAATTCTTATGTGTTTTTTGAATTTATATTATCCTCAAAAGTATCTGATCAGACGATCCCCAGCCATTCAACCTTGCTAATTGATTATTTAAAGTCAAGATTTTCAGGATTAACTCCGATGGTCGACAATTCCCAAGTGGCTTTCGTCAACGGGGTTAGGTGCAGTTCCAAGCCTTACCGAGGATTAATATAGTTGTTATCTGTAAAACCCAGTACGCCACCTTCAAGCAACCAAACAGCGTACATTGAAGTAGTTCATAGATATTGAAACTATAGACTTGTGAATTTTATATTTAAGTGAGAATTAATCAAAGCTCGATTGGCCCTGATGAGGTACTGCCACAAACCTTGGAAGATTGTGAAGAAGCATGGCCGCATCTAATCCCTCGACGTGGGTAGGTTTTGATATTCCGAGTCAGAGGAAGAATGGTTGACCAGTTCTGGAAATGCAGGCCCGATGATCTACAAATGAAGAACGGCCGGCCGAGGTGGGTAATTTTATGGACGCGTGCAGAGGTGGTCTTTCATTGCATGTCCTGTCGAGAGCCGGCCTGGGGGAACAAAAGAAAAAAGAACCAAAGAGCCCAGCTGGGGATCGAATGACGACTCATCCGACGGATGGCAGGTGGCCGAATCAGTTAGTCGACCGTTCCACTTGGCTATCGAAGTAGATTTGCCTGAGAGAAGAGGAGGAAATGAAAATGAACTCCATAGTATAACCATCTTGCCTTATGTCTATTGTGGTTTAATCAAATTTAGGCATTGGCAGCTTTGTAGGTCTGATGGGCTCTAATTATAAGCACGGAATAAACTTTGATTGTACGTACCTCAACCCTATCTCTGCGTTTCATTTTGCTTGCCCATTCTTTTGGCCACGAAATCTTAATAACGCTGGGAATCTTTGTCTTCCCGTGATGAATATATGAGGGATGATCTTATATTGTGCATATTCGTTCTCAAATGATAGAGTAGTAATGTTAGATTTAATCACATGGAATTCTCCCAGTGGCCGGTCAGCCCCGTCAAAGCCTCACCAGCCACTGCGGGGGAGAAGAAACCAAAGAAGGAGAGAAAAAAATAAAAGGAAAAAAATAAAAATAAAAGATATCATTAAAAAATTACCATGTCAGCGTTCGTGAGACGACTGGCACCGGGCCATATTTGGTTGAATAGATTGAATTAGCATAATTGTAAATGTTTAGGATTAAATTGACTAAAAAAAAGTTTAGAACTGAATTGGCACAATTGTAATGCATTTAGGAATTTTTTGATAATTCTTTTGAATGAGAAAAGTGTGGTAAGTAATGCAATGCACATTGCACATTTAAATCAAAATGCATCACATGGATAAAATTCAAATAAGTTATCATCTCACATATTATATTACACATGCTATTTCTAAATTGTGCAAGACCTCATTGGACTATTATAATTTAACGGACTTAGCTGCTTATTGTCCTAGGGCAGACCCGAGCCAACTTTTTCTTTTCTGTCAACTGGTGAAGCCAAGGCTTTCCAATTTCCTCAAGTAAGCCATTTATAGAGCATTAGTCTTGAACACTGCTCCAAAAACGGCTGCAGTGAAAACCAGGTAGTACCGCAAACCTTGGATTATTGTTGAAAAGCATCACTGCATATAATGCTTTGACCTGGGTAGGTGTTGTTTTCACGAGTTAGATAAGAGCTTTCGCTTGACAAGTTCTAATATATTCGAAGACTTTTTCTGTTAGCCGGCCGACGAAGTAAGCAGGTGATTTCATGGAAGCGTGCAAAGGTGATCTGTCTTTGCATTTCCTGTTGGTCGGTCTCCTGCCCAGGTCATTAGGGGGATAAGACACCCGAAGAGGCCCGTTGGATCGTGCGAGGACTCATCCGACGGATGGGAGCTGTCAGAATCAGTCAATGGTTCTTGTCTTGGGACCAAAAAGTCAGTCGACCGTACTCTTATAAATTGTCAACAGGCGTGAGGTAACTCGAAAGTTGCAAATTTGAACAAGCAAGAAAGTTTGATACGCTTCCATAGCCAAAGATCTTAGGAAATGGAACACCCCCGAGGAAAGTCTCCCTCCCTCGATGGTGGATCTTCATCGTCATCCAAGATGGATTATGAGGTTTTCCTGAACTTTAGAGGGCCCGACACTCGCTTAACCATCATTGACTCTCTCTATGCAGCCATGATCCAGGTCGGGATACGCGTATTTAAAGATGACGAAGAGCTCCGTGTTGGCAAAGAGATTGGAGGTGAGCTTCTGAGAGCAATCTCCCATTCTAAAATCTATGTACCAATCTTCTCTAGAGACTATGCTTCCAGTAAATGGTGTCTACGCGAACTTGCCTACATGGTGGAGAGTAGGAAGAGAGACAAGAAAGTGATCTTGCCCATCTTCTATGGGGTGGATGCATCCGATCTTAAGCTCAGAACTGGATTGTACAGTAAGGCGCTGCGAAAGCATGAGAGACAGTCTGGTGAAGTTACGGCGAAGCGGTGGGAGGAGGCCCTCCAAGATGTCGCTAGAATCAAGGGATGGAACTTAAAAGATCACGGGTAATCAATGAAAACTTCTGCGCTTTCATTTCTAAAGTTAGATCACAGTTTCTTAATCATGAAAACTTGATTTGATCAAATTAGATCAACTTGTGCAAATTATAATATGTTCGTTGTGAAATTATCTCATCGCATGGACATAAAATTTTTTAGAATCCATTGACTGCACTTTTTCATCAGACTTATAATTCTTAGAGTAGTCATTTGAGGATGAATCTTAACTTTGAATCATTCAAGTAGATATGTCCCATTTGACAGGGGACTTGGACAGTCACAAACTCCCTACCGAAAGTATTGACATTTTGGCCCCACCCAAGCATATGATTCCTGTTCGATATGTGATTCGGTCCATTTTCACCTTTTGCCATCCTAGAAGCTTAGTAGGAACCAAAAATATCGGGCTAGTTTAGGCTCTTAGGCTAGTGAGCTAGTTTGCACGATCGCAACGCCTGTTAGAATTATACTGATTTGACCATCGAAAAACTCTTCAGAACTGCCCTTCCACCTTAAACTCTAGCTGTTGTTCTCAATAGGAAATATCAATCTTGATTTTAACAATTTAAGTTCCTGGTTTCGCATTTTTATTCTTCTGCTCGACATATTCTGTATGTGGTTTCTCAAATTGAGGTGGAAGCATTATGTGTATGGCAGGCAAGAAAAACTTATGGCACTTGTACTGAAAGAAGTTTTCGATAAGCTGAGTTCTTCACAGAGAAACTGGCATGATGACTTGGTGGGAATTCACAATCGGATGGAAGCTGTTATGGAGTTGTTGGGCCTAGGCCCTTCTGGTGTGCAATTTCTTGTGATTCACGGTATGGGTGGTATTGGGAAAACAACTCTTGCTAAGGCCATCTTTAAGGGTATCTCTTCCCAATTTCAAAGTTCTAGCTTTCTTTCAGATATCCGTGTAGAGAATATTTCAAGTCTGCAAAGGAAATTATTACGTGACATTCTTGATATCAGAGATTCCTGCTTTCTAGATTATATAGTAGGTGATGATCATAGGAGAATGGACATGATTAAAAGAAGCCTCGGTGATAAAAAAAAGTCTTAGTTGTTCTTGATGATATGGACAAGAGGGACCAGCTCATAAAACTAGCTTGTAAGTCTTGGTTTGGTTCAGGAAGTAGAATTATTATCACAACTAGGACCACTTATTTTTTGGCTCCCGAAACTGACACCCTAGATGACAATGTCATCCTAGTGCGTCATCAAGATTTCTTTTTTTATGAAATGAAGGAAATGCAGTTTGATCATGCTCTTCAACTATTCAACAAGCACTCCTTTGAAAGTGACTCAACTCCACATGATTACATTGATATTTCACGTGAGATTGTCAGAACTACTGGAGGACTACCATTGGCTCTCGAAGTCATAGGTTCAATGCTCCATTCAAAAAGCATGATAACATGGAAAGACACATTGAAGAAGTTGCAGAAAGTTCCCAATCGGGATGTCCAGAAACAGTTGTTAATAAGTTATGAGGAATTAGGGTATGAACAAAAGCAAGTATTTCTCGATATCGCATGTCATTGCATTGGTGAAGAAAGAATCCTTGTATATTACATGTGGAAAGCTTGTGATTTCTTTCCAAAAACTGGACTCCATGTCCTCATTCATTCATCCTTGATAAAAATCATTGAGGATGATAGATTATGGATGCATGACCAACTCAGAGATCTTGGTAGAGAAATTGTTCGGCAAGAATGCTTTCAAAATCTTGGAAAGCGCAGCAGGTTGTGGTGTCCTACGGATGCCTTAGATGTGATCCAAACTAACCTGGTATGTCTCGTAAAAGTTATTTGCTTATGGAAAAACTGAACATGAAGTTATGTATTAGTTTATGGTGTCCTACAGTTGCCTTAGATGTGATTCAAACTAACCCAACGTTTCTTATAAAAAGTTATTTGCTTATGGAAAAACTGAACATGAAGTTATGTGTTAGTTTGTGGTGTCCTACGGTTGCTTTAGATGTGATTTAAACTAACCCAGCATTTCTTATAAAAAGTTATTTGCTTATGTAAAAACTGAACATGCAGTCATGTGTATCTAGAGTTCACTTTCATCCAATTTATAAGCTCAATTTTATACACTGGACATTGATGATTTTGCATAATTAGGGAGAAATGAAAAAAAAATTCCAAATTAGATGATTCTTACAATTACAACTCCCATGTAAGTTGGAGAGTTAACGATTCATGGAATTCGCCCTTTTTTTGTGTGGGTAAGATCTATGTGCTCCTTTTTCGCAGGTTCACTAATGTTTGCTATTGGTTGAATCAAGATACATGCTCCCTATTATGATATTTAATATTTACAACAAATTATTCAATCATGTTGCCATTTGTTGCTTTGAATTATCAGGCGACACACAAAATTGTAGCACTCAAACTCACAGGACTCGCCGACGCGCACAATTTTACGAGTGTTGAATTTTCAAGGCTGCCTAGTCTAAGGTTTCTTGAATTAGAACGGGGAAACTTTGTAGGAGATTTTAAAAGTCTTCTCAGGAATTTAACATGGCTCTCTTGGCGTCATTGCCCTTCAAACATCCATGCTACCGGTTTATGTTTAAGGAACTTGGCCGTTTTAAAGATTTCAGAGAGCAACATTACTGAAGACTGGAATGGATGGGGATCATGCATGGTACAATTTCATATAATTCATGACTTTTCTTTTTTGCTTGTTGGTATTTGTCACATTGTCTTGACCTTCACGATGTCATTGTCTTCCTTAACAATGGGTTGTTTCATAGGTCAATGATAAATTGAAAGTCATATATTTGACAAGCTGCAATCGCTTAAAAAGGACACCTAACTTCTCCAACTGCTTGAATATGAAAAGATTGGTTATCAAAGATTGTCTGTTATTGGAGGAAATCAATACCTCCATCGGTCAACTGAAGCACCTAAAGTACCTAGAAATTAGTGAGGAGCTTCGTGTGACGGTTGAAGAGCTTTGTGTGACGGTTGAACCCTGTTCTTTTAGAGGTTTAGGCAATTTTGCCATTCCTCTATTACCAGACTCAATTGGTGGTCTAAAATCCTTGTCAATGCTAAAGGTCGAAAATCAGGATGATGTTAGAGAACTTCCAGACTCAATAGGAGAGCTATTGGATTTGAAGCATCTATCTCTACGCAATTGTACTAAGCTTCAAAAGCTTCCGGATTCCATTGGAGAGTTGAGATTGCTCCTTTGTTTGGATTTGTCTTACACCGGTATAAGTGGATTACCAGATTCCATCGGAGGACTAGAGTCACTACTCAGAATGGATCTGTCTCGAACGCAAATTGTAGAATTGCCTGATTCAATTGGCAATCTTAGGCGGTTGAAGGTCATGTGTTTGGATGGGACTAAGATAAGAGAGCTACCAAAAAACATATGGACTCTGGAGAATCTTGAGGAGTTGATTGCCAAAGGGTGTGAAAATCTTGAGGGCAAAATTCCTAGTGAAATCGCAGGTCTATCCCAATTGAAGATTCTGAACTTGTCCCGGAGCAAGGTTAGTAGATTGCCGATAACAATGAATGGGCTTTATAGTCTTCAAGAACTTGTTTTATCGGATTGTAACTGGCTTCAATTGCTGCCAAATCTCCCGACAAGGTTAGCAAAGGTAGAGTTGTCCTCTGCATCGTTGCAGGCAATACCTAATCTCTCAAACCTAACTAATCTGCTTCATCTGGACATAAGTGATTGCTTATTTGCCTTAAAGTTTTTAAAAACTACACAAGGACGGGTTGCAAATCCGACCCTAGAATGGCTTGGGAGGCTAAATGAGTTGCAGTTTTTGAGACTGGTTCTTTCCGATTCCAACTTGCCTCCGACTGACTTGGGCTCCCTGTCTCAGCTCCGGTCACTCGAAATAACTTGCGCTGACCCACGGTCTTTGACACGGCTTCCGTCCAGTTTAGAAGTCTTGAGCTTAGAAGATGTGAAGACTCCAATGGAATGGCCAATGTTCTCCAACCTGGGAAGTCTGTCTGAATTAAAGCTCTCTCGCTGTTGGTTAACAGAAATCGAGTTTGGCAATGTGCTTGGACAGCTAGAGAATCTCCAGCGGCTGCAAGTGCGCAAGTGCGAGTTGCTTGTGAGGCTATCCAATCTATCGAGCTTAAAGGAGCTCCGGATGCTGAGTGTGGAGTACTGCCCGCAACTAATGAAGATCGAATCCGAGCCGTCTTCTCTGGGAGATCGCAGTTCCACCTCCACGGAAAGGCCCATCCCTGATACTCAGAAGCTAGAGAAGCTGCGGTCGTTGAGAGTCTACTATTGTGAATCAGTGCGACGGTTGCCTGGTGTACCGGATGCGTGTGATGTCGAGGTTTACCCAATACGACATTTAACAAGATCTGAAACTGGGCCCATTTTCGTTGAAGATCGCCAGGGTGTTGAAGATCTGGACCCCAATTTTTACCTAAAGTTATTCAGTGGAATGGCAGAAGTAGAAGAAGAGTGGAAGACATATTGAAGATGACCAATCGGCGCGGCCCGCCCCACGCACCAGAACCGCTGCGCCCAGAAGNCCCCCAAAAAAAATAAATAAATAAATCGAAGACCCTAGTTCATTCGATGATTGATTCGCATCATTCCAATTCCTAAATATTGAATCGAAGGAGGCGAGACTTGGGATTGATTTCCGGTTGCAATTTAGGAAGTTGGAGAGGAAGCTCTGGCCGTACTCCGAGACGACTGGTGTTTGCGCTCGATGACGATGTGAAGAGCAGGTTCGAGTGGAGACGACCGTTCCCGCAAGTATAAGCCCCTCCCTGAACCTGCAAATTGGTCAAAATTATTTCTTTAGCGAGTTTGCTTGTGTTAATATTGGTTTTGCGTTCAAAATGGTGCTCCAACTCTTACAGTTATTGCTTGGTGATTACTCGCATGTTGTAGAAACAAGTAATTCTAGGGGGAGGAACTCCTGAAATCGCTGAAGCCCGAGACTCTGCCGCTGCCGCCGCCGCCAAATCCGCCGGTCACCATCGCCGTTGCCGAGCTTGGGCAAGAGCTCCTCCCAGAAGGTGGGATTCGGCCACTTCCCACACTCCTCCGCCCCTAGTCCCACCTGGCCTGCCGGCCATCTCTGAGCGATCCACTGGACTCAAACACGTTTGAAGGACAAAAAAAGAAAATGAGCTCTTGGATGGTAAAAAATGGTGGAGCCGTAAACAGAGGTGTCTCGGCCAAATCCGCTGGACTTGGACACGCTCGAGAGACGAAAAAGAAAATGAGCTCTCGCATGGTAATTTGCTGCAGCTTTTGTTCTTCTCCTATAGACTCTATATTTACAGTTGATTCTCCGTTACTGTATTTTAAACGCCCAAAACAACTCAACAAATGAAATTTTTTGAGAAGGCACTTGCGTTTGATGGTTTTTATCTGTGTTCTAGTTTTTGTGGGAATACATATGATGTGGATCGTAACTCGAAATTTACATACCTTAGGAACCCAAATTGGAGCATAACCTTGATATAGATGGTAGAAAGCAAAAGGGTTATATTCTAAGGGTGCGCTTGTTTCGCGAAAATTGTATCATTTTTGGAAAATATTTTCTAAGAAATCATTTTCATGGAAAATGATTAGTTTTCTTGTGTTTGATGATATGTAATTGAAAATGTTTTCAGGCGTTTGGATTGCATTTGGAAGATGATTGAATAACATTTAAAATGGAAATGACCTAAAGACTTGATAAAGAGGGAAAGTGTTTTCCCCTTCCCATACATAGGAATTCATTTTCCTAAAATAATAAATAATATTTATGTTGACTGGAAAGTATTTTCTATTGACCAAATCGTTTTTGGAAAAACAAACAGCGGAAAGTCTGGAAAACACTTTCCGGGAAACTATTTTTATTGAAACAAACGCACCCTAAGTAAAATTTGCTTAGCTATTGGAGAAGATCCGATAAAGAGAAAAGAAGGGAATGAAAATGAACTTCATACCTCCTGGAGGAGTATGGCATGTAACTCCAGAATTCATTTCCAGAAGCAACTCGCATATCACTCCTATATATCTAAATGCTCACTTTAGCAGTATAAGCATTTTGTTTTAGGTTTACTGTGCTTTAATCAAATGAAGGCATTGCCAGACCTAGAGGTTCAATGTGCTCTCTGTGAATTTCATCTTACCTCTTTTCACCCCCGACTCTTATAATGCTTGGAAAGTATTGTCTTCTTGTCAGGAATGCCTGATATACAATCTTACAGTGTACATATTCATTCTGAAAGGATAGAGATGTATTGCTAGATACAGTCGCGTACGTTCTCTTCTGATACACTTCATGCCAACGTTGAGCATAAATTTTGGAACAACTGAGGGATTGGTTGCTTCCATCATCTCCTGGTTGTTAAAGTTTAAACTGCTATGCCTTGATTGTTGAAAATCTGAACTACTTTTCTTGCACATTTAACTATGCTTGACAAATATCATCTGCTTCTATTCAATTCATCTATGGCCCTATTTTAGGAAAGCGACATTGCGCTGCTAGGACTCTTACACACTTTTTCTTCATTATCCATCACGCAATTTGTCTATTTGCAATTCCATCTTTTAATGTATATGGCAGATGGTTTGCAATTTTATTCAAAAATCTAATGCAAAAAAAGCTATTCAGTTTGCCGACAGCTGATAGTTCCTTCGAAACTCTGTTGGGTAGGGATATAGCGAGGAAAACAGGCATAATCTGTTTCAAATATAAAGCAACAAAGATTCAGTCCATAAAAGGCAAATGCCCGCTGTATAATCTTACAGAAGAGTCAATCCTATGTAAAAAGTCAAACACCTTAGTGTTTCACAATACTTGATATAGAGTAAACCTTATAAGCAGGTCAAGTTTAGTGAACTTTTGTAATTAGTGAGGCCCTTCTCTGCTGAAATTCTTTTCTAGTGCTGGGAACTTAAATGATGTATTTGCTTTACCATCAAGATGGTCCTTATGGCTGTGAAATTTTTTGGGGAAAAACGGTAGCTCTATGTCATGCGATATGTTAGGAGCAAACTACTTTCCCACTCTAAGAATGACCGGGTTACCTGTAGTCATTTTCAGTGACCTGATCATTAGGAAAGGTCACTTCTTGCCATGTATAAATACTCATAAATGCAGGACAAGCATTTCTTTTACTTCAATCTCACCTCTTTTTTTCTCCTGATGGTTTAAATGGACTCAACTGGATTTTGATAATACAACTGTTTTGTCATCTGAATCTTGAGTATCAGTGATAGATTTAAGTGGAGCATTGAATAACTTCATCATAATCCATTTGGTCAACTAAGAAAAATATGTTGTTTTTTAAACGTTTTTACTCTGATTTCACCCTCATCTGACATCCTTTGTCATGCTGATAAACGCCTAACAGCATAGGGATATAGAGTATATCCGCACTTGTTCTGTCATCTAATCCCTCAAAATTGATGAAGATAAATGAGCTCCTTTGATAGTGGAGTTCAGCTGGAAAAATCCTTTTGACGTTTCTACTTATGCACATCAGGGTGGTTGGATGTTTTGATTAGGTGATTAATGCTTTTCTGCTATGAAGCATTCAAATGAATTACGTCCTTCATTGTCATGGTCAACCAGTAATTGGAATTGGTTCAGAAAAGTTTGTAAAGAAGGAATTTACTCATGACATTTCATCAATCAACCATTACCATTTTTTCTATATTTCGACTTTTATAGTCGGTGCAGAGTGCTGCATATGATCAGTTGCAAATGATGGAGCAGCTGGTCGGTGTTCCTGCACGGACATTACATATTCATTCAACTATAGTAGATCAAAGCTTCAGTGAAAATAATTGGCAAGCACTATAATTTTCTCGAGAATAGTAATCAATATCAATTTCTCTGCACCCTGCAAACGGCTTTCGAGTAAAGGTAGCAGATTGCAGAGTGTGAACAGAGAGACATTCGAACTCAGAAAGCCTCTATATGCGCTTGCTCTCTTTTCTCATCTTTTCCCTTTTCTCTTGGCACTTTGTGTAAGAATCTCGGAATGTAAAAAATTCCTGTACATTTACTTGCTTCATGTTATTAATGAGCAGTTAGGTGTTGTATCTTCTATGTCCTTGTGTTTAATTCTGTCTGTATGTTATGCTTTGAGCTCAGGTTCTTGTCATTGTTTTAGTCAGGTCGAATGGTTGAACCACAATGAAAGTGTGATAGTGATACGCAGATTTGGCTTTTGGTGCTTCTCTTAGTTTGTCAGTCCTAGCTTTCATTACATGTCTACAATCTTGTAAGCTCTGTTTCTCTCTCTCAAGACTAAATTAGATGATTTCGTCCAGAATTTGCTCTGTTCTGGGCTATAAATTTAAGTTGGGCTTGTGGCATTGGAAGAGTTTATGAGTTTCGTGTTATTTTGCAGTCATATATACTTACTTTTTTGTGTTTGACCTTTGCAGGCAAATCAGTGGACACTGACAATGAAAATGATGATGAGGATGGCTGCAATAACTAAGTTGAAGAAGAAGAAGAAGAAGAAGAAGGGCATTATGATGAGGAAGGAGATGAAAGTGAAGAACTTGATGAAGATGGAAAAGAAGACAACAGAGAATGTGCTGATGAAAAGTGAACAAAATATGGTTGAGTTTGTTGTTTGAATCTGTTCTATTATTGTTCATAGACATATCGCTTGCAGGAACTCTGTTAACGTATGTATATGTTTTGCTTAGTTGGAGAACCAAGTGCTTGTCAACTTCATAAAAAACTACTTTGTAACACCGTTCAAGTTATGTGGGATCGTGCTTTATACTGACTACTACTATACCTGCATGAGTATGAAACAGGATTACTCTTCTATCTCTGCAAAGCTGGCCTTGCACACAAAATCTCAGTTAAATGGACGGATTCCTAAAATGTAATAGAGTCCGTGAATTTTGATTCTTTACAAGGATATATTGAGAAAGAGCAATTCAACTTGGGCTTCCCATCTTATTCAAAGCTCTCTTCTAAGAATATTAGATTCAGTTATCATTCTGAACGCAGATTTATAGTTGCCGATTCATTTAGGAAGGTCATTGAACAGCTATATGCATTGTATATAATTAATGAAGACAAGATTAATGTCTAGGGTGGTATACCAATCTTATAAGTATAGTAATTAATTTGGTCTTCGGCCATTCTTAATCTGTAAGTCTTGTGTAAAGCTGTTATGCAAGCTGTTATGTGGTCTTTTAATTGGTCTAGTAAGTTGAACACACTCCAGATTCAACATCTGCATTCAAAATAGGACATTGTAATGAATCGCCTTTTGTGCTGATTCCTTTTGCATGATATTCAAAGACTATAGAATTGTTCATGTGAAGGTTTGATAGATGTAGCAGGAATTTGAACTAATGCCAGGGTATATGTGGATCCAACTGAACAACTTATGCAACTACCGGTGTTTTCCAATTATTTTGGCTGCGCGACCATCTGCTCATAGGGTTTTTTATCTTCTTTCCGGAGTAAAGGAAGTATCTTTTTCAAAGCATTTTGTGCGGGGTTGAATATAGATGAGAGCAGGTCATCGCAATGATGGAATGACTAACTAAGATGCAAAAGTAAATTGAGGAAAAAATCATTATTAGATTCAAAAGGAGTCTTGGTCTTTATATTCGTTCTTCACTTCATTTTTAGCGACTCCGATCACCATCTCACGTTACCAGGAACGTGGACTTGAGCAAAGACTGGGAATGCAATTGCGGATGTGTAATTTGTTAAGCATATGACAGGTCTTCTTCCAATTGGTTCAATGATCGCTAGAGCTTTTGTTTATCAGATTCAACAATGGTGAATCCACAGTTTTGTCTCCGCGTTCTCATGCTCACTTCGTAGAAAATTTGCATCACTTGGGTTCATTTTATATTTTGCAGAAATTTTCTTGATAAATAAAGGGGAGATGAAGACTTGGGGAGTCCATTTCTTTTTCCTATTTTCTCCAAGTCCTCGTTTGGCATCATCCGCATTCTCTAATCAGTTACACATGGAACGGTATCATACTAATATCTCTGTCTTTTTCCTATTTTCTCCGAGTCCTTGCGTATGGAAGAATGCCCCTCGTGCTTTGATGCTCCGCTAAAAATGGATGCTTTTTCGGGGAAGTAGGCTCGAGTTCTGACATTTTTAAAGACTCCCACGAATTAACTTAGGCAGTTTCTGATAAAACACTGCGGAAAACGATGGCCCTCTGGAAAAAGGAGTCGTGACGAACTACAGAAGAAGAAGGATTTCAACAACAGGTCGTCATGATGCCATTGGTTCCCGTTTCAGTGATGGTAAATGAATCAAACTTGGCTTACTGCACTTCTTTGCATATATAGATCAAACCATCATGTATTATGAAATCATTAAGACCATAAACTAATTATTCCACCATGCATACACCACATTCTCCAAATTCTAACATCACTAGCATAAACCTTCACAAACAAAACGGCAGAGTAGGCGCAAACGAGGGCATTTTTTACGATTGACTCAAATCAGGTTGCGGTGAAATGAAAGCTGTTCACCCTGCTGAGAACCGGTCTGGTCAGAGGCACAAACAGCTCCCGGGACGAGCCACGACTTGCATTGAGTCCTTGTTGATATTTCCCATCGTTTCACGACACATAAGGGTTGCAATCAAATCAATATCATTCAAAAGGGACAAGTTATTAGAACATCCAAACCATACTAACGATAAATGATTAATCAAACCCAAAGACAAATAATTCTAATTCGGATTAAATTGCTCGACAAGTCATTCCATGTCCTCGATTTAAGTTGCAAATGCATTTAGGGGTAACTTCTTAGACCAAATCACAACAAACGGCTCATGCAAATGAAATGATCAAAGAACGGCTGGCTTTGTCGGGCAACTTGAAGAACTCTGACTAGCAAGTTGGCAACACACACGGCAATGAAAGCTCACCGAATACTCTCTCTGCTGCTCTCTATTTTTCGCTCTGTTTTCTCTCGGACTCCCTGAACCAGGGATGGACCAAGAAGAAAGAAAATCCAACCGTCTCTCTCCTGCCCTCTCCTCTCCGTGCTTTTGTTTTCTGTTTTCCTTTTTCTTTCTTTAGGTTTTGTCGTTTAGCCCTCCTTCTGGACATCACACGCACCTAACGCTCTCCTCTTTTCTCTCTTCCCCCCTGTCCTCTCTGTTTTCTCTCCTTGGATTCCCTTTTTTTCATCCTTTCCACTTGCCTTTATTGCGTCCTCTTCCCGCTTTATCTTTTTCTTATCCACCGGATCATCTGCTTTCCCTCTTTCTTTTTCTTTCTTTTTTCTTTTTTTTCTTCTTTAACTTTGTCTCTTCGGTTCTGCTGACAAGAAGTCAAACAAAGATGAACAAAGCAGGGGGCGAAAGAAAGAATCACGCGTCCCCAAAAAAGGTTCATTCTCACGGGTTTCATTTGCTTTTGGGGAATTTCTCAGATCCAAGAAAAACGCAGAAGGTAATGAACACAGAAAGATCTTTTCACCCAGAATATACCCTGCAATCAAAACAAAATGGGGGGGCCTCTCGCGCTATCTGTGAAGGTGCAAAGAAAATACTTGGGGGGCAAGTGGCCGACAAGAGGATTCAGTCATTTTCCTTTGGCTTGACCTGTAACCAAGACCAAGAGAGTTTGAACGAGAGAAGAAGAAGGGGAAGTTTCGGGGCAGCTCGCGCATTTGGCCGGACATTACAAATCCTCGATCTCAGTTTTTTGCTGTGGGCATGCTGTCCTTGAACGGGAATGCAATAAAATAAAAAAAATGGATAGCTGCCAAACAAGACTACATGCTAAACAAACCTTCTATCATGCAAAATCGGCAACAAACCTAGAGGCATGTCAAGCCAACGAAATTTTTATATGTAGTTTTGCGAAAACTATAGATACGAGTTTGACGAGAAGAATTTTTTAGTGCGGTTTTGATCAAGCAATACTCCCGCCAAAAACCCCCCTCAATTGCCTTTTTTTTTGGCAACTTTAGGATGGACTTTAATCTTTATGGACCAAACACTTGTTAACATATAGTTTCCAAAAGCAATCAGGGCCGAATCCTCCACCTCAGAGGGTGCTCCCATGGCCATCTCATTAAATGCATCTACACATCAAATTGATTGAGCTGCCAATGAATTCGCCTTGCAAAATTAGAGGTTCTTTAATCCTAAATCAAGTTTAATGTTTGGTTTACCTTATTCAATATTGTTAGGATGCACGTTTGAGTGAATTAAATTAGAAAAGTCTCATATCGGAGAATTGATGTGATGTGGAACATTTAATACATTATAATTGATCGATAACTCATTGGCTTAAATTTTTGAGTAAATGTAGCTCCAACTGAATTATATTTATGGGGTTGGGCTTGGATTCCATCTTGGCGATCTCCTCAAATAAAAGGTTCTTGGATTACTATTGTGTGCTCTCAACAAATAGTATCAAGTCGATGGTCATGCTTTTCGAGCAGGTGGGCATTGTAGTGTAGCAGCATGGGCCCGTAAGAATGAAGTTGGGCTAGAAGAATCCTTGAATTAAGTAGGAGCAAGCCTAACACTGAGTTCACATGTGGTGTAGCAACATGGGTATGTAAGGATGAAGTTGGGCCAGAAAAATACCTAAATTAAGGGAGAGTAAGCTGAACACTGAGTTCACACGTAAGGGAGAGGTTGTAAAGGCTCATGTGTAAGTGAGTTGTGTTAGAGAAATCCCACATTGCAGAATTGATGTAATATGGAACAGTTAATATATCCTAGTTAGAGGGAGATAGTTTGGGCTCACATATAATTGAGTTATGTTAGAGAAATCTCACATCAGAAAATTAATATAGTATGGAACAGTTAATATATCTCAGTTGGCTCATAACTAAATTTTTGAGTGAATGCGAGCCCAATTGATTTATATTGACAAGCTCAGGCTCGGGCTACCTCTTGGCGATCTCCCCAGATAAAAGGTATTGAGCTTCTGCTGTGCGCTTTCAAAAAAAATAACCGATTGGATCCAGTATTTGTAACCTCCATTTGAGTTTATTTTGGATTTGAAGACAAAAAAAAAAGACTGCAAATTATGACTATTGACTTTATATACGAATGTTGATTTTGCACTTGAAAGGAAGCTTTGTTTTGCCATCCCTTGAAAAAGGAATTCTAACTTAGTTTTAGCAGTTAAGAGACGTGGCAACATGAGCCCTATCGATTGGACTTACTTCAATCATGCAATCAATATGTAAGGTAATTTTTCCTTAAATAGAATCAGTGGTCGAATCCTAGTTGAAAGATGAAAGCACTTGGATCCACTCATCTAAAAGTGAAAGTCACGACAAAGGAATGAGATTGATGAATTTTAAGGAAAAAATTGGTTTTTTTTTTTTTTTGGATTTTGCACAAGAGTGTAATTGACTATAAAGTAAAGGAATTGAAATGTAGGTATGAAAATTAAAGGTTGCAAGGAAGATAGAGGGGAAAAGTGTCAAAAAAATCCTAAACATTTTACATTGGTATCAATTTAGTCCTAAACTTTTTATCGGTGCCAATTTAGTTCTAAACATTTCAACTTTGTGCCAATTTATCTTAAACTTTTTATTGATGCAAATTTAATCCTAAACGTTTTGACTTGATGTTTATTTAGTCCTAAAATTTTTAATCAAGTGCCAATTTGGTCCTTCTAACTAATTTTGGCTAAATTTTATTGATGTGGACACCGGTCGATTTTTAATAATATTTTGGTATTTTTTGAATTTTTTATTTACTTTCTTTTTCAAATTTTTTATTTTATTTTTTACGCTGGCTGACATGGCACACCGGTGTGAAGCCGCCTAGGCCCACAGGAGGCTTGCTCGACCTCGTTAGCCTTTCCCTCTGGCCGGTCGCCCAACCGGCAATCGATTGGAGGAAGGAGGAGAAGAGGGGAAAAAAGAGAAAGAAAAGAAAAGAAATAAATAAATAATTCGAAAAAAATATTAAAATATTATTAAAATTTATACACATCAACACCGTTGTGTCACGTTGGCTGTTCGGTGTCCACGTCAGCAAAATCCAACCAAAATTAGTCGGAAGGATCGAATTAGCACTAGGTTAAAAGTTTTATGACTAAATTAGTACAAAGTCAAAAGTTTAGGACTAAATTGACACCAATTAAAGGTTTATAACTAAATTGGCACCAAGTCAAAAAGTTTAAGATTGAGTATCAATAAAATATTTAGGACTAAATTGACACAAATATAAAAAGTTTAAGACTTTTTTGATATTTTTTCCGAAGATAGAGAGTACAAGAATTCAAAGGTACATGAATGGTAAATTTGAAAGCTACTCAAAAGCTCTTTAGATTTCTCATAAGTTATTTGTTGAATATACATAAAAATAGGGGGTTGGGTGTCTGACCGAAAGTAGGCCTGGACACATGGGCATTATGTTGTAAAACAGTTTCGGCTATGGAGGCTTGCCGCCCAGTGTTCGGCAACCCAGTCACTTCTTGGCTGAGTGCTCGCCTAGGCGCCTGGTTTGTCTAGGCACAGTCGGCTTCTCACATCCTTCAGTTGGCCGTCTGCGTTACCGAGCCCTTTCAACACTTTTGAGTGTCCATAAACACCAAACTTGAGTCGATTCTGATTTAAACAAGATTAATTTAGAGCCATAATCAACGAATCTCCACCTTGGTGGGAAGTCCAAATTTATACTCGTTAGTCGTCATCTCTCTCAAGCCTCCTTAATCTCCTCACTCGATGTAGATGCCAACCAAGTCCAAGGACGATAGGAGTTATAAAAAATTCACCATCATTCATTCACATTTTATAATCTTCCTGACCTTTTTTATTTTTTTAAGTAAGTCCTTGACTATTTCCAAGGAACATTGTATCTCTTGAACATTTCATCGGTTTTAAATGGACAAGGTTCCTAAATTATTTTAAAATTTAATATCATTCTTAAATTTAAAAAAGGATAAAATTTCTCACTTAACAAAACAATGTGCATTCTTCCCGATTCAATCGATATCCTGTGAATGGAGAATGGATTTTTTTGCTATGCTTTGACAAGAACAACAAAATCCACACTATCCACCGGTGGGCAGTTGAGTTGGTTTGGCTTTCGGCACTTCACCATAGAGGTCCAGGGTCAAAACTTTGCAGTTACAAACACGTCTTAAGTGGGGAGTCATGATGGTGGAGTCCTGTGCTAGCTTCCCCCAGGTATTGACGCTTGGTCTGAGGTGCACCACGCACTGTACATGCCGTGGGTTGGCGATTAACGTAAGCGAAAGTCGGACCGGTGAATCCTAGGTCACCAAAAAAAAAAAAACAACAAAATCCATACTCAGCTGACATATTGGGATGACGAATAAGAATGTCCGTTTAAAATGACCGAGCAAATAATTTGTTTCAAATTACCGACCAAAAATAATAATAATTTGTTTCAAATGAATTACACATAAGAAACGCTATTATTTTTCTATCGTTTCCAAGACATATTTCTCATATGAAATCCATTTGTATAATTTTTTTATCCAATGGCTTTAGTACATTGTTGTCCATTGTAGCAATTTTCTTTACTATAATCAACAGGTGTTTGACATTTGAATATACTAAACTGAAGTTCCAAAGATGCATCAATTACACATACTAAACAAATGTGTACAAATCATGTGAAAGCAGAATGCATTGCTTGTTGAAATAAAGTTCATGGACCCAAGTAAAATGATATATAGTACAATTAAAATCATGCATATTAGGCAAAATTTTAAATTTCAATATCACATTGCTATCAATTATTGAGTATTTCATGCAATTTGGGCATTTAGAGCGCTAATCAATTAAGTGGTAATGAGCTTTGTAGCTGATTGAATGGTTGTGTGAGAAAGGATAGTAAATAATGCAAGGCACATTACACGTTTATATCAAGATGCTACACGAGGATATGATTCAAATGAATTGTTATCTCATGTGATTATAACACTCTCTCTCTCTCTCAATAGGTGAAGCTGAGGCTTACTCTCTAATTTCATCAATGAAGAATGATTGACTTTGATCTTTTTTCTCAAGATGCACTTATTAACAGCGTAGAAGATATTAAGCGTAATTTTTTCAATTACTGTCAGGATGGATGGATTGGTCCTAATAACGACCATCTTGCGAAGTCAATTGTTGGGGACTTTGGGGAAAAATGAAAATCAAGAATCAGATCATAATCACGTTCCCGACATGAACTGACTCTTAATGGCCCACACTCTGATATTCTACATCAGAAAATTTATTTTTCCATGGCAAAAGTATTGTCCAGCGCACTTTATTCCATGGCACGACAACCTAATGAAGTGGAAAAAGAAGCGGCTTTAGAAAAAGTGAGGGCATTATCACTTGCACTCTCGGGGCGTTCAGCTTTTTATTTCAATTCCTTCTGGGCTCCAGTATTTTTGTATAGAAGAATGCCTCTCAGGCTTTGATGCTTCACTAAAAATCGATGCTTTTCAGGGAATTAGGCTCAAGTCCTAATACATTGGAAGATTTCCACAAGTCAACACAGGTAGGTTCGGAGAAAACACTGCGAAAAAGCGATGGCCCTCTGGAAAAGGAGGCATGAAGAACTACATACGGTTGTGCGAGGTAGGTGATTTCGTGGAAGCGTGCATAAGTCATCTTTCTTTGCATCTCCAGTCGCTCCCAGTTGTTAGAACTAGTATAAACACCTAGAGGGGGGGTGAATAGGTGTAGAGGAAGTTTACGCGCAAATAATATCGATCTATTGCAATCAACAATCAGAAATTAAATAGAGAGAGTAGAGAAGATTGCAAACACTGTTTATAGTGGTTCGGCTTTAGGCAAGCCTACGTCCACTCTCCAGGAGACTAGCCAATTGGCTGTATTTCACTATATGATCAACGGTGATTACACACTCTCGAGTGTTTGTACTCAGTGATGATCTGTCTCACTAAGTCACTCTCTTTTTGGTAATTCACTGAGATCACTCAATACGCACTATGAACAACAATTGAAGAATGGAATCAACTTTGGAATGATGTTCATCTACTCTACCCCTAAGTCTCAACCTATCCTTAAATACTCTCCAAGCCAGACTCGACCGTTGGCTCTTTCCTTGAGAGTTTTGTCTTTCCTTTCTTGGACAGACTTTATAAGGCAAGTCATTTTGACCGTTGAGAGTAGATCAGATCCCCTTAGATTCTGTTCGCCCATACAACCAGAATCTGGGCTTCCATAAGTGCTCTATTCTTCTTTGGAAGTTGTCCATTAATTGATCCTGTCAATCAGATTAGTATAACAGAATCAATATATAAAAAGGTAAGTGAAATACTGTACCGTTGGTGATCTTATCTCGTGGATTCATCTTAAGTCTGACATTCCATAGTTCTGAGTCTGCCTAGATTTTCGGTCTGGAACATTCAGACTTAAGATCTCAGTCTGGTACGGTTAGACTTAAATCTCATTCTGGATAAGTCTTTCCGTCTGGTACGGTCAGACTCTAAGACATCTCATGCTTTATCATCTGCTACCAACAGACTTTTAAAGCCTATGTCTTCCTGAGTTCTTTCCCTTCAAATAAAATGTTTTGTAAACATCAAAACTAGGAGTTTTCTCAACAATCTCCCCCTTTTTGATGGTGACAAAACTTTTTATGCATATGGCTTATTGTCCCTGCAAAATATGGTTAGATAGAATCTATTTCCAACTAACCTGCTCTTCAATCCTGTATGGACAATACAACAATAATATATCTTCAAATCACAGCTCAGTATTTTTCAGACTTGATCAGCATATCACTTACCAAGCAATCATGCGTCATAAGAAATCACAGTAGTCACAATACCAGTCAAAGTCAATTCAAGTCACAATGCCAGTCAAAGTCAAAATACTCAAAGTCAAAAATACTAGATAAATACCACTACTCCCCCTTTTTGTCAACTTCAAAAAGATTTAGTCAAAAACAAAAATTTTGAAAATTTTAAGAAGATTTCTTAGTAGGGGTCCGAACAAGGGTGAAATCCTCCATATCCGTGGCAGACTCTTTGATTCTGTTGAGACATTGATGAACTGTTTTCTCGAGAGTCTCTAGTCTGGATTTGAGAGAGCTTTCCATAGCAACTTGACGATCTCTTATTTCCATAAGCAAAGCCAATATCTTCTGAGAATCGGCAAGATCAGATGAAGTTGCAGGGATATCTGCCTCACCAGTCTGAAACATAGGCTCCCCCTGAGTTGATGCTTCTGTCTGCCCTTGCTGTCCTAATGGATTTCTATCCTCTTCAGCATCAGGAATAGCACCCTCATTTGTTCGAATTTCTTCTTCTTCTTCTATTTCTTCCCCTTCTTCTGGTCCACCTTTATCAGACTCAACTTGCTCTGGCTCTGACATTTCCACATGCTCATCAGTTTGAGGTGCCGCACTAGGAAGAGTTTCTTCTGTCACTGTTGGTGGAGGCAGTTCTGGTTCTGGTCGTGTCGGTCTATGTACAGTCTGACCCATTTTCACCAGAATTTCAGAAATCGTCTCCTCTTCATCATCTTCATCATGTAGTAACAGTTGTCTTCTCTTCTTGGAACTAGGTTCTGTAGCAGCCATCTCTTTTCCCTTTCGCTTTGATGTGGTTAATGCCTTTGCTAATTCCTTCTCTTTTCTTCTCCATGTCTCTGCAACATCCCTTAGCCTCATCTTGTTTATCATCTTAAGATCGATGACCATGGTTGGAAGCTCTGTAGTGCAGAGTCTGCCCGGTATATCAATCTTGTGATATTCAAAGATTCTGGTCACCAAAGCTCCATAAGGCAACTGTCCTTTATCTTTCGAAATTGCTCGATACATGTGTAAAAGAATAGTGTGAGGAAGTGAGAATCGAACTCCCTTCTCAATTGCCCACATTAGTTTGGCCTCAAATCTTGACACATTAGTTTTTGATGAAGCCTTGGGACGAATGCAGCTTATGATGATTTTATGCAGAATAGTTCTTGCTGAAGTTAAGAAAGGATAGGTAATAGTAGGCCTAACGGACTTTGTAAAATACTTACAAACAGTCTCATAGGTGACTTCTATCGGCACGAAAGGTCCCCTTTCAACTTTCATTATATCAGCCAGAACATCTGTACTGACCTCATAAAACCTATCGTACACACTGAACTGCATTTTATCTGGAGACAGAAATGTCAAATTTGAGTAAAAGTATGCTGTTAGTTGTGGATAAACAACAGCAGAGTCAGTGCAAAATTGGTCCATCTGCAACATTTCAAAATGTTCTCGTAGGTTCACATCAGCAGCATCCAAGAAATCAAAGTCCGCGATTCGGTGATGCATAACTCCACGTTCTAGCAATCTATTATAGGAGTTCTTATGTTCTTTTGACCGGAATAGTTTCCCAGTGGTATTCCTAACCACTGCTGCAATTCCCATTCTGACTTCAAAATTTCTATAGAGTCGTTCATCATCTTCCTTCTCTACCGGGGCATTTTCCCTACTTCTACTCACTTCACTTCCCCGTGCACTTCGTCTAGAAGGTGGTTCTGTATTTTGCACAGCCTGAACCAGACGAAGTTCATTCGCATACCCTTTTTGTCTCAACCAAAAAAGTTTCATCTCCTCCGTAGCATTATTTCGCACTAAGCGTTCATACATTCTCATAACAAAATGAGGGTTTTCTGGTTTAGGCAGGGTTAATCCTGACGTACCTCTTCTGGAGACATTTCTTCGCTCAGAATCTGATGGATAATTTCTCTGAGACTCCAGATTTTCAGTTGCATCCCTTTGAATCGATGCATTTTGAGATTGTCCTTGGGAATCGTCAGAAGTTTGTGTGAGGTCGAAATGTGTCTGCCCTCTGTCGACTCTCCTTCCTCCTCTCCCTGCAATCCTGTTTGATCTTCTTCTTGGAGATGGTGACCTTGATCGAGATACAGAGGATTTCGAAGCCATGTTCGAAGAATGTGGGTTTTGAAGAAGTAGATTTAGAAAGTGTTTTTCTGTGTTAGGGTTTGTAGACAAAACGTTCTGAAGAGTGAAAAAAAATCCGACTTTTAGACGTTTTTATACCCTTCGTAGAGAGAACGAATGAACAGTCGCAACCCCAAAACAAATTAAAATGGCAGTTATTCTAGATTTAATAATAATAGTCAATCATCATGGACATGTGCCAAAAATATTCAAATCAATCATGCTATTCAAAAACTTACTAAAGATTTATCATATTTAAATAAGGAAATAACATACCATCCCAAAATACTACTATTTCCATCTTCAATCTTCTTTGAAGATTAGTCTAACCAGACTATTTCTTCTACCAGACTTTGTCCTGTTCTCATAAAATTTATAGAAAAGGATTAATAATGTTTAATCTCTCACATATAGAATCGAACGTACCTTTGTCCAGTGGCTTTGTGAAGATATCCGCTAATTGATTCTTGGAATCAATGAAATTCACATATATATCTCCATTTTGCACGTGGTCTCTAATGAAATGATGTTTAATCTCAATGTGCTTCGCCCTGGAGTGTAGAATCGGATTCTTGGTGAGATTTATAGCACTCGTGTTATCACATCTTATTTCAGTACAGGATTCTTCCTTTCCATAGTCTCTCAGTTGCTGTTTCATCCACAGAATTTGTGAACAGCAACTCCCAAGCGCAACATATTCTGCTTCTGCTGTTGAAAGAGCTACTGTATTCTGCTTTTTGGAAAACCATGAGACTAGCATTTTCCCTATAAGTTGGCATGTTCCTGAAGTACTCTTTCTGTCTACTTTGCAACCTGCTAAGTCTGCATCTGACTAGCCAAGAAGAGTAAAATCTGTTTCTTTTGGATACCATAAACCCAAGTGTGGATAAGTGGCTATATACTTGATTATACGTTTAACAGTAGAAAGATGTGATTCTCTAGGATCTACTTGAAATCTAGCACAAAGACACACACTGTATAGAATATCAGGTCTAGATGCAGTAAGATAGAGTAGAGAACCGATCATGCTTCTGTAATTCTTCTGATCAACCTTCTTTCCCTTTTCATCCAGATCTAGTTTGATGGATGTTGCCATAGGAGTTTCAGTCCTTTTGCAATTTTCCAATCCAAACTTTCTGATAAGATCTTTGGCATATTTCTCTTGACTGATGAAAGTGCCTCTTTTCGTTTGATTGACTTGAAGTCCTAGAAAAAATGTCAGTTCTCCCATCATGCTCATTTCAAATTCTTCCTGCATAGACTTAGAGAAGTTCTTGCACAGATGCTCATTAGATGAACCAAAAATAATATCATCTACATAAATCTGTATTAACAGTATATCTTTACCTTCCTTCTTAATAAACAAGGTTGTATCTACCATACCTTTCTTGAATTTATTGTCAAGTAAAAACTTACTCAACCGATCATACCATGCTCGAGGTGCCTGTTTCAGACCATAAAGTGCCTTCTTTAATTTGTATACATGATCTGGCTTTCTTGGTTCTTCGAATCCAGGAGGTTGCTCTACAAAGACTTCTTCTTTGATAAGCCCATTTAGAAAAGCACTTTTCACATCCATTTGATATAGCTTAAAATTCTGATAACAAGCATAAGCAAGTAATAGTCTGATTGCTTCTAGTCTTGCAACTGGTGCATAGGTTTCATCATAGTCTATTCCTTCAGATTGGGAATAACCTTTTGCCACGAGTCTTGCCTTGTTTCTAGTGACTTTTCCAAGTTCATTAACTTTGTTTCTGAACACCCATTTAGTACCAATGATGGTTCTTCCTTTGGGTTTGGGCACTAGTTCCCAAACATCATTTCTCTTGAACTGTTGAAGCTCCTCTTGCATAGCATCTATCCAGCTTTCGTTTTCCAGTGCTTCATTGACTCCTTTGGGTTCAATTTCAGAAATTAGTGCAACAATACCTGTGTCATTTTTATTCTTTGATCTGGTTTGAATCCCTTCATTGATGTTTCCAATCACAAGCTCTTTCGGATGATTGGACTTCTGCTTCCAGTTTCTATTTGGAACTTCATCATTATTAAAAACTTCTGCTGATACAGGGATGTCAGATTGAATTGCTTGTTCTTTATGAGCAGCTCCTTCCGATGTTTCTTGGGTAGATTCTTCTACTTTGATGAGACCAGATCCTTCAGAAGCAGCATTTGATTCTGATTCTTCATTTACTGTACTGCTCTGTTTTGAATCTCCTTTCTCCAGAAACTTTACATTCATGGATTCTTCCACTGTCTGAGTGTTCTTGTTGAACACTCTATATGCTTTACTAGAGTTTGAATAGCCCAGAAAAATTCCTTCATCTGACCTTTCTTCAAACTTACTAGGTTGATGATTAACAGTTTTAAGAATATAACATATACAACCAAAGATTCGAAAATAAGAAACAATAGGTTTTCTTTCTTTAAAAATCTCATAGGGAGTTTTCTCAAGAATCGGTCTAAGAAATACTCTATTAATAATATGGCATGAAGTAGAAATTGCTTCTGCCCAGAACCGAGTTGCCACTTTGCTTTCTATGAGCAATGTTCTGGCCATCTCCTGCAAAGACTGATTTTTTCTTTCCACCACTCCATTTTGCTCTGGAGTATAGGGAGATGAGAATGTATGCTGTATACCATTTTTATCACAAAAATTTGCAAAGTCCTGATTTTCAAATTCTCCCCCATGATCTGTTTTGATACTTGAAATAGAATACCCTTTTTCATTTTGGACCCTCTTTGCAAAAGTTGAGAAATATGAGAATGTTTCTCCTTTATTTGCTAGAAAATATACCCATGTAAATCGTGAGTAATCATCTACTATCACAAGACAGTACTTCTTACCTCCAATACTCTGGGTTCTGGTTGGTCCAAACAGATCCATGTGAATAAGCTGCAACACACGGTTAGAAGTAATCTGTTTTATAGACTTAAAAGAACTTCTTACTTGTTTTCCCAGTGTACATGCAGAGCAAAGCTCTGTCTTCTTGTAACTTAGTGAGGGCAAGCCTCGAACAAGCTTTTTGCTGGCAAGTTTAGAAATCTGTTTCATGCTGACATGCCCGAGTTTGCGGTGCCATATTTCTGCTTTGTCTTGGACTGATAATAGACATTTTGCAGTGTCTTCATTTATGTCCAGAAGATAAATGTTCCCATGCCTTCGTCCAGTAAAAGTCTGTGAATAGTCATTGCTTGTTCCGGAACATAGATTCTCTTTGAAGTTTATTCTGAAGCCGGCATCACATAACTGACTGATGCTCAAAAGGTTGTAGCTTAATCCTTTGACTAGAGATACGTTGTTGATGATTAAACTTCCGATTTTGACAGTTCCCAGTCCTACAATGTTTCCTTTGGTGTTTCCCCCAAATGAAACAGTTCCTCCCTTGATTCTTTTGAGTCCTACGAACATCTTTGAATTTCCTGTCATATGTCTTGAACATCCACTGTCCAAATACCATTTCTTCTTGCTTTTGAAACTTACCTGCAAAGTTTACACATACTCATTTTTTCTTTGGTACCCAAATTTTCTTGGGTCCATTGAAGTTAGTAGTGTAAGCTTTTTCTATCCACTTCTTTTGAGCAGGTCTCTAGACTTTAGGACATTTATTCTCAAAATGTTCTCTATCTCCACAGTTAGAACACTTAAGATATTCTCGACCAACAGTTCTAACAAAATTCTTTTTAAAATGATTATTATAGGCTTGTCGGGAAGGTCTTTGTCTAATTCTTTCCTTAACCTTAGGGAAATCAATCAATGATTTACTTTCCTTACAAAATCCAAGTCCTGACTTATTATAATATGGAATTTGTATAGAAAGAATATGCTGCAGGTTTTTCGTCCCTTTTGAAAACTTTGCATTGATATCCGAAACTTCCTTTTTAAGAAATAGATTTTCATTCTGTAGGGAGCCTTGATTTTCCTTTAATTCTAAAAGTTCCCTTTTAAAAGACTCACTTTCATTTAAAACAGAATCACGACTTTCCTTCAGTTCTGAAAATTCCTTTTTGAGATCATCAAATTTTTCTTTTAACAAACAGTTCTGATGACTCAACTTACGATTTTTCACTTTTAAACTGGAGATCTTTTTCAAGGTAGTTTTTAAATTTAAACAAAGCTCATTTATATAATCTGAGACTTCTCTAGGGATATCAGAATGATTTACCTCGATTTCTCTGTCTGAATCTGAGTCTGATCCTGAATCAGTTTCAGAGTCTGAGTCTGAATGAGCCATAAGACAAATGTTCCCATATTCGTCTTCATTGTCCTCAACTTCAGTATCGCTCCACGTCTTAGCTTTCAGGGCCTTCTTGTATTTCTCGAATTTCCCTTTATTCTTTTTGAGCTTGGGACAATTTTGTTTAATATGACCCTTTTTCTTACATTCAAAACAAATGACATCTTTGGTATAATCCTCCTCATCATCAGTTTTGCGTTGTGCAGATTATCTGCCTTGTTTCCTGTTGTCGAATTTTCTGCCTTTCTTGTTTAGTTTTCTTACTTTTCTGATCAGCAGTGCAAGTTCTTCATCGTCTAGCTCCTCCTCAGAGTCTATAACATCATAATCAATAGTAGATTTAAGAGCGATAGACTTCTTACCTCTGGATTCCACCTCCTCATTCATTTGCTCTGCTTCATAAGACTGCAAAGTACCAACGAGCTCATCGACTGTCAGCGGTGAAATTCGCAAAGTTTCTCTGATAGAGGTCTTCACATTGTTCCATTCTTTAGACAGTCCTCTCAGAAGTTTGTTGACCTTCATTGGTCCAGGGACAGGTTGTCCTTGATATGCCAATCCGTTTACAATCTCTGTAAAACGACTGAACATATCTCCTATGGATTCTCCCTGTTTCATCTTGAAAGATTCGTATTGACCAAGCAATATGTTTACTTTGGTCTCCTTGACACGATCAGTTCCTTCATAGGTCACATGTAGTCTATCCCATACTTCCTTTGCTGTATCACAAGAAGATATTCGATTATATTCATTAGGTGATAGAGCACAATACAGAGAATAAATAGCCTTTGCATCAATAGTTTGTCTCTTCGTTATTTCTTTTGGAGAAATAGTGGCTGATGCTTCTGTTTCTTTGCCATCGTTTCTTTTTGACGTTTTTCCAGTATCCTCAGTGGGATTAATTCCCCTTTCAACCACATCCCATTCGAGTGGATCTTTCGATCTGAGAAAGGCCTTCATTTTATTCTTCCAAATGTTGTAATTTTTGCCATCGAAGTAGGGTGGACGGGTGTTGCTCTGCCCCTCAATCAAACCTGGTGCAAGAATACTAGCCATATAGGATCTTTAGCTCAGAAGTAATAAACACTTCAAGATCTTGAGCACGAGGCTCTGATACCAATTGTTAGAACTAGTATAAACACCTAGAGGGGGGGTGAATAGGTGTAGAGAGATTTTTCTCGCAAATATATAAAATTTGATCTATCAACAAACCAATATCAAGTAGAGAGAGTTAGAGAAGATTGCAAACACTGTTTATAGTGGTTCGGCTTTAGGCAAGCCTACGTCCACTCTCCAGGAGACCAACCAATCGGCTGTATTTCACTATATGATCAACGGTGATTACACACTCTCGAGTGTTTGTACTTAGTCTCACTAAGTCACTCTCTTTTTGGTAATACACTGAGATCACTCAATACGCACTATGAACAACAATTGAAGAATGGAATCAGCTCTGGAATGATGTTCATCTCTTCTACCCCTAAGTCTCAACCTATCCTTAAATACTCTCCAAGCCAGACTCGACCGTTGGCTCTTTCCTTGAGAGTTTTGTCTTTCCTTTCTTGGACAGACTTTATAAGGTAAGTCATTTTGACCGTTGAGGGTAGATCAGATCCCCTTAGATTCTGTTCGCCCATACAACCAGAATCTGGGCTTCCATAAGTGCTCTATTCTTCTTTGGAAGTTGTCCATTAATTGATCCTGTCAATCAGATTAGTATAACAGAATCAATATATAAAAAGGTAAGTGAAATACTGTACCGTTGGTGATCTTATCTCGTGGATTCATCTTAAGTCTGACATTCCAAGTTCTGAGTCTGCCTAGACTTTCATTCTGGAACATTTAAACTTAAGATCTCAGTCTGATACGGTCAGACTTAAATCTCAGTCTGGATAAGTCTTTCCGTCTGGTACGGTCAGACTCTAAGACATCTCATGCTTTATCATCTGCTACCAACAGACTTTTAAAGCCTATGTCTTCCTGAGTTCTTTCCCTTCAAATAATGTGTATAAACTCATAAAATGTTTTGTAAACATCAAAATCAGGAGTTTTCTCAACAATCTCCCCCTTTTTGATGGTGACAAAACTTTTTATGCATATGGCTTATTGTCCCTGCAAAATATAGTTAGATAGAATCTACTTCCAACTAACCTGCTCTTCAATCCTGTATGGACAATACAACAATAATATATCTTCAAATCATAGCTCAGTATTTTTCAGACTTGATCAACATATTACTTACCAAGCAATCATGTATCATAAGAAATCACAGTAGTCACAATACCAGTCAAAGTCAATTCACAATCAAAGTCAAAATACTCAAAGTCAAAAATACTAGAAATACCACTACTCCCCCTTTTTGTCAACTTCAAAAAGATTTAGTCAAAAACAAAAATTTTGAAAATTTTAAGAAGATTTCTTGGTAAGGGTCCGAACAAGGGTGAAATCCTCCATATTCGTGGCAGACTCTTCGATTCTGTTGAGACATTGATGAACTATTTTCTCGAGAGTCTCTAGTCTGGAATTGAGAGAGCTTTCCATAACAACTTGACGATCTCTTATTTCCATAAGCAAAGCCAATATCTTCTGAGAATCGGCACGATCAGATGAAGTTGCAGGGATATCTGCCTCACCAGTCTGAAACATAGGCTCCCCCTGAGTTGATGCTTCTGTCTGTCCTTGCTGTCCTTATGGAATAGCATCAGGAATAGCACCCTCATTTGTTCGAATTTCTTCTTCTTCTTCCATTTCTTCCCCTTCTTCTGGTCCACCTTTATCAGACTCAACTTGCTCTGGCTCTGACATTTCCACATGCTCTTCAGTTTGAGGTGCTGCACTAGGAAGAGTTTCTTCTGTCACTGTTGGTGGAGGCAGTTCTAGTTCTGGTCGTGTCGGTCCAGTCTGACCCATTTTCACCAGAATTTCAGAAATCGTCTCCTCTTCATCATCTTCATCATGTAGTAACAGTGGTCTTCTCTTCTTAGAACTAGGTTCTGTAGTAGCCATCTCTTTTCCCTTTCGCTTTGATGTGGTTAATGCCTTTGCTAATTCCTTCTCTTTTCTTCTCCATGTCTCTGCAACATCCTTTAGCCTCATCTTGTTTATCATCTTAAGATCGATGACCATGGTTGGAAGCTCTGTAGTGCAGAGTCTGCCCGGTATATCAATCTTGTGATATTCAAAGATTCTGGTCACCATAGCTCCATAAGGCAACTGTCCTTTATCTTTTGAAATTGCTCGATACATGTGTACAAAAACAGTGTGAGGAAGTGAGAATAGAACTCCCTTCTCAATTGCCCACATCAGTTTGGCCTCGAATCTTGACACATCAGTTTTTGATGAAGCCTTGGGACGAATGCAGCTTATGATGATTTTATGCAGAATAGTTCTTGCTGAAGTTAAGAAAGGATAGGTAATAGTAGGCCTAACAGACTTTGTAAGATACTTACAAACAGTCTCATAGGTGACTTCTATCGGCATGAAAGGTCCCCTTTCAACTTTCATTATATCAGCCAGAACATCTGTACTGACATCATAAAACCTATCGTACACACTGAACTGCATTTTATCTGGAGACAGAAATGTCAAATTTGAGTAAAAGTATGTTGTTAGTTGTGGATAAACAACAGCAGAGTCAATGCAAAATTGGTCCATCTGCAACCTTTCAAAATGTTCTCGTAGGTTCACATCAGCAACATCCAAGAAATCAAAGTCCGTGATTCGGTGATGCATAACTCCACGTTCTAGCAATCTATTATAGAAGTTCTTATGTTCTCTTGACTGGAATAGTTTCCCAATGGTATTCCTAACCACTGCTGCAATTCCCATTCTGACTTCAAAATTTCGATAGAGTCGTTCATCATCTTCCTTCTCTACCAGGGCATTTTCCCTACTTCTACTCACTTCACTTCCCTGTGTACTTCGTCTAGAAGGTGGTTCTGTATTTTGCACAGCCTGAACCAGACGAAGTTCATTCGCATACCCTTTTTGTCTCAACCAGTAAAGTTTCATCTCCTCCGTAGCATTATTTCGTACTAAGCGTTCATACATTCTCATAACAGAATGAGGGTTTTCTGGTTTAGGCAGGGTTAATCCGGACGTACCTCTTCTGGAGACATTTCTTCGCTCAGAATCTGATGGGTAATTTCTCTGAGACTCCAGATTTTCAGTTGCATCCCTTTGAATCGATGCATTTTGAGAATGTCCTTGGGAATCGTCAGAAGTTTGTGTGAGGTCAAAGTGTGTCTGTCCTCTGTCGACTCTCCTTCCTCCTCTCCCTGCAATCCTGTTTGATCTTCTTCTTGGAGATGGTGACCTTGATCGAGATACAGAGGATTTCGAAGCCATGTTCGAAGAATGTGGGTTTTGAAGAAGTAGTTTTAGAAAGCTTTTTTCTGTGTTAGGGTTTGTAGACAAAACGTTCTGAAGCGTTGTGAAGAAAAATCCGACTTTTAGACGTTTTTATACCCTTCGTAGAGAGAACGAATGAACAGTCGCAACCCCAAAACAAATTAGAATGGCAGTTTTTCTAGATTTAATAATAATAGTCAATCATCATGGAAATGTGCCAAAAATATTCAAATCAATCATGCTATTCAAAAACTTACTAAAGATTTACCATATTTAAATAAGGAAATAACATACCATCCCAAAATACCAATATTTCCATCTTCAATCTTCTTTGAAGATTAGTCTAACCAGACTATTTCTTCTACCAGACTTTGTCCTGTTCTCATAAAATTTATAGAAAAGGATTAATAATGTTTAATCTCTCACATATAGAATCGAACGTACCTTTGTCCAGTGGCTTTGTGAAGATATCTGCTAATTGATTCTTGGAATCAATGAAATTCACATATATATCTCCATTTTGCACATGGTCTCTAATGAAATGATGTTTAATCTCAATGTGCTTCGCCCTGGAGTGTAGAATCGGATTCTTGGTGAGATTTATAGCACTCGTGTTATCACATCTTATTTCAGTACAGGATTCTTCCTTTCCATAGTCTCTCAGTTGCTGTTTCATCCACAGAATTTGTGAACAGCAACTCCCAAGCGCAACATATTCTGCTTCTGCTGTTGAAAGAGCTACTGTATTCTGCTTTTTGGAAAACCATGAGACTAGCATTTTCCCTATAAGTTGGCATGTTCCTGAAGTACTCTTTCTGTCTACTTTGCAACCTGCTAAGTCTGCATCTGAGTAGCCAAGAAGAGTAAAATCTGTTTCTTTTGGATACCATAAACCCAAGTGTGGATAAGTGGATATATACTTGATTATACGTTTAACAGCAGAAAGATGTGATTCTCTAGGATCTACTTGAAATCTAGCACAAAGACACACACTGTATAGAATATCAGGTCTAGATGCAGTAAGATAGAGTAGAGAACCGATCATGCTTCTGTAATTCTTCTGATCAACCTTCTTTCCCTTTTCATCCAGATCTAGTTTGATGGATGTTGCCATAGGAGTTTCAGTCCTTTTGCAATTTTCCAATCCAAACTTTCTGATAAGATCTTTGGCATATTTCTCTTGACTGATGAAAGTGCCTCTTTTCGTTTGATTGACTTGAAGTCCTAGAAAAAATGTCAGTTCTCCCATCATGCTCATTTCAAATTCTTCCTGCATAGACTTAGAGAAGTTCTTGCACAGATGCTCATTAGATGAACCAAAAATAATATCATCTACATAAATCTGTATTAACAGTATATCTTTACCTTCCTTCTTAATAAACAAGGTTGTATCTACCATACCTTTCTTGAATTTATTGTCAAGTAAAAACTTACTCAACCGATCATACCATGCTCGAGGTGCCTGTTTCAGACCATAAAGTGCCTTCTTTAATTTGTATACATGATCTGGCTTTCTTGGTTCTTCGAATCCAGGAGGTTGCTCTACAAAGACTTCTTCTTTGATAAACCCATTTAGAAAAGCACTTTTCACATCCATTTGATATAGCTTAAAATTCTGATAACAAGCATAGGCAAGTAATAGTCTGATTGCTTCAAGTCTTGCAATTGGTGCATAGGTTTCATCATAGTCTATTCCTTCAGATTGGGAATAACCTTTTGCCACGAGCCTTGCCTTGTTTCTAGTGACTTTTCCAAGTTCATTAACTTTGTTCCTGAACACCCATTTAGTACCAATGATGGTTCTTCCTTTGGGTTTGGGCACTAGTTCCCAAACATCATTTCTCTTGAACTGTTGAAGCTCCTCTTGCATAGCATCTATCCAGCTTTCGTTTTCCAGTGCTTCATTGACTCCTTTGGGTTCAATTTCAGAAATTAGTGCAACAATACCTATGTCATTTTTATTCTTTGATCTGGTTTGAACCCCTTCGTTGATGTTTCCAATCACAAGCTCCTTCGGATGACTGGACTTCTGCTTCCAGTTTCTATTTGGAACTTCATCATTATTAAAAACTTCTGCTGATACAGGGATGTCAGATTGAATTACTAGTTCTTTATGAGCAGCTCCTTCCAATGTTTCCTAGGTAGATTCTGCTACTTTGATGAGACCAGATCCTTCAGGAGCAGCATTTGATTCTGATTCTTCATTTACTGTACTGCTCTGTTTTGAATCTCCTTTCTCCAGAAACTTTACGTTCATGGATTCTTCCACTGTCTGAGTGTTCTTGTTGAACACTCTATATGCTTTACTAGAGTTTGAATAGCCCAGAAAAATTCCTTCATCTGACCTTTCTTCAAACTTACTAGGTAGATGATTAACAGTTTTAAGAATATAACATATACAACCAAAGATTCGAAAATAAGAAACAATGGGTTTCTTTCTTTAAAAATCTCATAGGGAGTTTTCTCAAGAATCGGTCTAAGAAATACTCTATTAATAATATGGCATGGAGTAGAAATTGCTTCTGCCCAGAACCGAGTTGCCACTTTGCTTTCTATAAGCAATGTTCTGGCCATCTCCTGCAAAGACCGATTTTTTCTTTCCACCACTCCATTTTGCTCTGGAGTATAGGGAGATGAGAAAGTATGCTGTATACCATTTTTATCACAAAAATTTACAAAGTCCTGATTTTCAAATTCTCCCCCATGATCTGTTTTGATACTTGAAATAGAATACCCTTTTTCATTTTGGACCCTCTTTGCAAAAGTTGAGAAATATGAGAATGTTTCTCCTTTATTTGCTAAAAAATATACCCATGTAAATCGTGAGTAATCATCTACTATCACAAGACAGTACTTCTTACCTCCAATACTCTGGGTTCTGGTTGGTCCAAACAGATCCATGTGAATAAGCTGCAACACACGGTTAGAAGTAATCTGTTTTATAGACTTAAAAGAACTTCTTACTTGTTTTCCCAGTGTACATGCAGAGCAAAGCTCTGTCTTCTTGTAACTTAGTGAGGGCAAGCCTCGAACAAGCTTTTTGCTGGCAAGTTTGGAAATCTGTTTCATGCTGACATGCCCGAGTTTGCGATGCCATATTTCTGCTTCGTCTTGGACTGATAATAAACATTTTGCAGTGTCTTCATTTATGTCCAGAAGATAAATGTTCCCATGCCTTCGTCCAGTAAAAGTCTGTGAATAGTCATTGCTTGTTCCAGAACATAGATTCTCTTTGAAGTTTATTCTGAAGCCGGCATCACATAACTGACTGATGCTCAAAAGGTTGTAGCTTAATCCTTTGACTAGAGATACGTTGTTGATGATTAAACTTCCGATTTTGACAGTTCCCAGTCCTACAATGTTTCCTTTGGTGTTTCCCCCAAATGAAACAGTTCCTCCCTTGATTCTTTTGAGTCCTACGAACATCTTTGAATTTCCTGTCATATGTCTTGAACATTTACTGTCCAAATACCATTTCTTCTTGCTTTTGAAGCTTACCTGCAAAGTTCACACATACTCATTTTTTCTTTGGTACCCAAATTTTCTTGGGTCCATTGAAGTTAGTAGTGTAAGCTTTTTCTATCCACTTCTTTTGAACAGGTCTCCAGACTTTAGGACATTTATTCTCAAAATGTTCTCTATCTCCACAGTTAGAACACTTAAGATATTCTCGACCAACAGTTCTAACAAAATTCTTTTTAAAATGATTATTATAGGCTTGTCGGGAAGGTCTTTGTCTAATTCTTTCCTTAACCTTAGGGAAATCAATCAATGATTTACTTTCCTTACAAAATCCAAGTCCTGACTTATCATAATATGGAATTTGTATAGAAAGAATATGCTGCAGGTTTTTCGTCCCTTTTGAAAACTTTGCATTGATATCCGTAACTTCCTTTTTAAGAAATAGATTTTCATTCTGTAGGGAGCCTTGATTTTCCTTTAATTCTAAAAGTTCCCTTTTAAAAGACTCACTTTCATTTAAAATAGAATCACGACTTTCCTTTAGTTCTGAAAATTCCTTTTTGAGATCATCAAATTTTTCTTTTAACAAACAGTTCTGATGACTCAACTTACAATTCTTCACTTTTAAACTGGAGATCTTTTTCAAGGTAGTTTTTAAATTTAAACAAAGCTCATTTATATAATCTGAGACTTCTCTAGGGATATCAGAATGATTTACCTCGATTTCTCTGTCTGAATCTGAGTCTGATCCTGAATCAGTTTCAGAGTCTGAGTCTGAATGAGCCATAAGACAAATATTCCCATATTCGTCTTCACTGTCCTCAACTTCAGTATCGCTCCACGTCTCAGCTTTCAGGGCCTTCTTGTATTTCTCGAATTTCCCTTTATTCTTTTTGAGCTTGGGACAATTTTGTTTAATATGACCCTTTTTCTTACATTCAAAACAAATGATATCTTTGGTATAATCCTCCTCATCATCAGTTTTGCGTTGTGCAAATTGTCTGCCTTGTTTCCTGTTGTCGAATTTTCTGCCTTTCTTGTTTAGTTTTCTTACTTTTCTAATCAGCAGTGCAAGTTCTTCATCGTCTAGCTCTTCCTCAGAGTCTGTAACATCAGAATCAATATTAGATTTAAGAGCGATAGACTTCTTACCTCTGGATTCCACCTCCTCATTCATTTGTTCTGTTTCATAGGACTGCAGAATACCAACGAGCTCATCGACTGTCAGCGGTGAAATTCGCAAGGTTTCTCTGATAGAGGTCTTCACATTGTTCCATTCTTTAGACAGTCCTCTCAGAAGTTTGTTGACCTTCATTGGTCCAGGGACAGGTTGTCCTTGATATGCCAATCCGTTTACAATCTCTGTAAAACGACTGAACATATCTCCTATGGATTCTCCCTGTTTCATCTTGAAAGATTCGTATTGACCAAGCAATATGTTTACTTTGGTCTCCTTGACACGATCAGTTCCTTCATAGGTCACATGTAGTCTATCCCATACTTCCTTTGCTGTATCACAAGAAGATATTCGATTATATTCATTAGGTGATAGAGCACAATACAGAGAATAAATAGCCTTTGCATCAATAGTTTGTCTCTTCGTTATTTCTTCTAGAGAAATAGTGGCTGATGCTTCTGTTTCTTTGCCATCGTTTCTTTTTGACGTTTTTCCAGTATCCTCAGTGGGATTAATTCCCCTTTCAACCACATCCCATTCGAGTGGATCTTTCGATCTGAGAAAGGCCTTCATTTTATTCTTCCAAATGTTGTAATCTTTGCCATCGAAGTAGGGTGGACGGGTGTTGCTCTACCCCTCAATCAAACCTGGTGCAAGAATACTAGCCATATAGAATCTTTAGCTCAGAAGTAATAAACACTTCAAGATCTTGAACACGAGGCTCTGATACCAATTGTTAGAACTAGTATAAACACCTAGAAGGGGGGTGAATAGGTGTAGAGAGATTTTTCTCGCAAATATATAAAATTTGATCTATCAACAAACCAATATCAAGTAGAGAGAGAGTTAGAGAAGATTGCAAACACTGTTTATAGTCGTTCGACTTTAGGCAAGCCTACGTCCACTCTCCAGGAGACTAGCCAATCGGCTGTATTTCACTATATGATCAACGGTGATTACACACTCTCGAGTGTTTGTACTCAGTGATGATCTATCTCACTAAGTCACTCTCTTTTGGTAATACACCGAGATCACTCAATACGCACTATGAACAACAATTGAAGAATGGAATCAGCTTTGGAATGATGTTCATCTCCTCTACCTCTAAGTCTCAACCTATCCTTAAATACTCTCCAAGCCAGACTCGACCGTTGGCTCTTTCCTTGAGAGTTTTGTCTTTCCTTTCTTGGACAGACTTTATAAGGCAAGTCATTTTGACCGTTGAGGGTAAATCAGTTCCCCTTAGATTCTGTTCGCCCATACAACCAGAATCTGGGCTTCCATAAGTGCTCTATTCTTCTTTGGAAGTTGTCCATTAATTGATCCTGTCAATCAGATTAGTATAACAGAATATATAAAAAGGTAAGTGAAATACTGTACCGTTGGTGATCTTATCTCGTGGATTCATCTTAAGTTTGACATTCCATAGTTCTGAGTCTGCCTAGATTTTCAGTCTGGAATATTCAGACTTAAGATCTCAGTCTGGTACGGTCAGACTTAAATCTCAGTCTGGATAAGTCTTTCCGTCTGGTACGGTCAGACTCTAAGACATCTCATGCTTTATCATCTGCTACCAGCAGACTTTTAAAGCCTATGTCTTCCTGAGTTCTTACCCTTTAAATAATGTGTATAAACTCATAAAATGTTTTGTAAACATCAAAACCAGGAGTTTTCTCAACAGTCAAGACTCGAGAAAGGTAAACTAAAGCAAGCTTCTGGTTGAGGAAATTGGAAGCAAGTGCTTGATGAGTTCACAGTTGTTTTAGCTTTGGATGAATGAAGAAGAATACAGGTACAAATCAAGGTTTATATAATGGAGGAAGAGGAACTTTGAAAGTCATAAATGATGTGATAAAGATGAGGTGAACATGCATTAGAGATAAGGAAAGTACATCATGGCCAGAGTTGAAGCGGTAATGTCCAGAGTGTAACACGCACCTATTGCGAGCAAGGTGATGTCATGGTCATCGATGGGAGGTAATGTCCACTTAGCCTATTACATGTGTCCCAAAATCTTTATAATGATAAAGAGTACTGAGACATGATGCGGTTCAAAGCATGGGTGCGAGATTCACTTCATCAAGGATATGCATAAGATACGATGAAGATCATAAATAGGGGGTATCATGACTATTGAAAAGAGGTCTAATAGGGGAATGGCATCAGCGAGTAACATACTAAAGTAAATATATATTAGACATATTTACCAGGGAAACACCAAAATAGAAATGAAGTGCAACCTAAAGTTCACATAGACTGCTGTCAAAGCCCTAGAATAATGCTATGGAGCTTGAATTCTTGGTCACAGTTGGCTTCGAAGAGTTTGTCTCTTTTAGCACGGTCTTTAGATAGTTCCTGGGTCATCAATTTGCTAGTAGCTTCAATTTTAGAAATCAATTGACATAAATTAAGTAGGACATGAGATAGGATACTTGCATTGCTGTGATAGACATCAAGAAGGTAGAGTAACTATGCCAGATCCGTCTCTTTATCAAATAGTACTTCCTCTCTCTCCTTGACAACCTTAATATGCTTCAAGTTTGCCTTGAAGTCTCCAAAATAGAGTCAAGGAAAACAGAGAATTCATTAATGGCAAAGCCAAGGCATTACATGGCAAATGATAGAGCATATTTGTTAAGTATGTGACGAATGACTTAATTTCATTCTCAACTTCAGGTGCTTCACATATAGCCTTGTACCCTTTCTTCAATAGATTATAAAGCCTGACCCATTTGCCATGAAATTCGCTGTGATTGATAGGAGAGAAAGTCTTCTCTATTGGAGGATTACTAGCCCCAAAAGCATGAACACCATTGATGGACAATACACCATATAAAGAAGTGCTATGATAGGGTTGTGACTTATCCATTGAATCATCAACATATTCATCTAACAAAAGTGAACTCTCTATGGGTAATGGTGATGCATTTGAATGATGAAGTTTAGGTGTTGCAAACCTTTTGAAAGGATGTAGCATTCCTATTGGATACTGGGTGACTTGATATCACCAAGCCAAAGTGACACGGGAAAATAACGCTAAAAAATCCTCCCACCATTGATTAAAGATTGCGGAGCTTTGTGGGACCCCAAAGAAGTTAAAGAATTTAAACTTCTTGATGATATGTTGGGTAATTTAATTATAATATACAACAGCTGCTTTATCTTCATCCAAAATAGGAGGAAAATTCATTGAATACACGATTGGCATTGGCATACCTCGAGTCAGCCCGAATTGGCAGGCACAACAGTGATGGTGATATGACTTAAAGCTCAATAAAAATGTTCCTCAAAAGGAAAAATCCAGCATGAGATCAGTGAGGTAAGGACACTCATCCAAAATGTAACCATATCATGTTGAGTAGTTGAAGGGCTACATGAAAAGTTGACATTGAATCGGTATAAGGTAAAGTTTTCTAGGAAAGTAGACAATTGAGGAAGCACTCAAAGACTGAAAATCCTATAGATGTAGGGTAGAATGTGTTAGAGAGTTTCCAAAGGCCAAATTCATTTTCAGCTCGTGAGTTGTGGCCCTCATTCCAATGAACTGGATTGGCCTTATCTTCAAAAAACAACTAAGGAAAGTATGCACGTAACTACCCATGCAATCCATAAAGGGCCAAAATGGCTAGGATGACTATTAAACAAGAACGATTGTGAGTCGGTAAAGCCTTTGTACAATAAATACCATAAAACCAAGGCCGATATCAATATCATTAGAGAGTGCATATGCTACATCTATGAGCCCTTGGATTACAAAACTAGCTGATAAACAGAAGATGCAACGATAAAGCTAGTATATGAGAATGCCGCATATTCCTAAAAGGTGATATGCTTTTCTACCCAGACGAATTTATCCATAAACTCATCATTAGTGAAGAAAGTACCATAAAAACCTGGAAAAACATACGGCCATTTCTCACAAAAGTTCATAAGTGGAGATAGACCAGTTAAGGACCAAATATCTAGCAAAGTGATGGTTATCGGATCAGTTGGTAGAAAGAAGCAATTGGTCAATGGTGACCAGAGACAACAAGGATTGCCAATGAACCTGTATTCGACTGGTTCAATGACCACACAACTGAAGGATAATGCCTCCTTGATCTTTGCTATTCCCCATGTGTTGGACATCTCTTACTTTATCCTCTTATACTAGTTACCGCCTATCGAAGGAAGGATATGAATTGAAGCGAGAGTTTGGTAATGACCAAGCATGCATACAAATATGAGATTGATTGATGGGGAGCGCTTCTTTATAGTGGCGTGAGAAGTGCTCCGTAAAGGTATATGGAGGAGGTGTCGATTTCAAATATGGGCCCAAAGTAATACATTGGGAAATCAGGATTGTAATCCATGGATACAAGAGAAAGTCTCTCTTAAGCCTCACAATTAAAGACTCTCAAAGCGATGTAGGCAAAGAGTAGCTTGGACACTAATCGCAGAGGAATGGAGATTAGCCATGATGGATGCTAAAATTGTGACTGCTTATGTGTGGTACCTTGGTATAAATAGGTTCGACCAAGTAACTATTTTGCCTCATTATAAGGAATAACATACAAATGTGGTAGCGAAGAATCAGGAGCACGCTTCAAAATTATTGTGGAGTGGTGCGCATTTCATGCAAAGGTGGAGAATTTAAAGGAAAAAATCATCTCACTTATTGGCTTATTTCTTGGAGTACAAGAAAGATTTTACATCATACTGCAGACTAAGTGTCTTCTTATCAAGACTACCCATCTAGGAAAGATGTTAATTCTTAAGGTGTCGATGCTATGCCTCTCTGTCTAGCACATGAAGATGCTCTTTCTTCTTCAGATCTTCAAGCATGGATACTTCAAAACTCAGCTTTGCCTATGCCTCTGTTTGTTGCTCAAGCTTGATTTTTCTTCTTTGACGAACATCTTCAAGTGCTTTGAGGAGACGAGTTTCTTCTTCATCGAGCTCAGATAAATCACTGACAATGACTTCTAAGGATTTACTACACTCCAATACATTCTGACTAAATGTCTTCAGGGTATCATTAGATTCAACATTGCTTTCTTCAGAAGAAGTGAATGTTTACACTTGGCACAGATGGTAACGATATTTATAAAAAATATCATGATACTCTATGGAGAGTTTCTGGAATTTCTCTCTAAGTTCTCGAGGAAATGTAACTCTAATCTTGTTATTTTCATCACTAAGTTAACTTGATAAGGCTTCAAGTTGATGGGAGTCTCCTAGTTGAGTAAGATTCTCCAAACTCCTCCAGTTGAGAGGTCCAAGAATTTTACTAGTTTAAACTTCATCTTCTTGTTGTTTACGGAATGGGGACACGGTCATGTGTCAGATTATAAGGGTTAAAATTTAGAACAAGTTTGGCTTTGTCCAAAGTTTGTAATGCCTTAGCAACGGATGAAGGGGAAGATGCCTTTGCCTGAGGATTAACTTGAGAGATTGATAGAAGAGGTGTAGCTAAGGCTGCAGTAGCAGGAGCAGAGGGCACCGGATAAGTCAACAAAGGAAGATTGCTTGCTGGACTAGGTGAAATAGTTGAAAGAAAGAATATAAAACAATGATATTTTCATAAAGTAAAGTGCTTGAAGAGATGAGCGAGTCAAAGCAAATACAAGGGTCTGAAGACATTGTAGGCATTGACATAGTAGGTATCTCTTCAAAATGCTCATCATTGTCAGTAGTAGTAGGAGGTTTGGCTGCAGGCTTGACATACGGTTATCACAGAGCATAAGAAGAACATCCTTATGGTTAAGTTATATTCAAGCAAAAACTTACAATAAACAACCAATGCGAGGGGGGTTAGACTCCTCATGGTCTGGCAAAATGGGAGAGTAAGTGGTGGGATCAGCAGAGCTAGTGCTGCCAATAGGGTTATCGAGATTAGAAAGATCAACATTGTTGCCATGGCTAAGGAGCTCCTTTGAAGGACAGATAATGGTTGGCTCATCAATTGTAGAGTCTCCTTTGAAGGAACATGAATTGATAGAGCATTAACACTCAAGGATTTCTTCAATAGGCGAAGATGGTTGAGACAGGTACATTTGGGAGTACCTTATGTTGTTTCTTTGGTGAAATGGGGGAGGTCCTCTTTTCTTTTCTTTACTAGTTGAGCTAATGTCTCGCTATAACTTTTTGTGAGCAAAAGATGTACATGAAACGATTAAAGGCTGTGATAAATGAACAGAGACAAATACCTTCATTAGAGACATCTGAAAGGTTGATGGTTCATGGTCAAACCCTTCAAGCTCAGGGAGAAGATTGCTTGGTAGACTATTGACATTAGATGTTATCAAATTATCAGGAGTAGCAGAAATGATGATTTCCTTACTAGGCTCCAATTTTCTCTTCCCTTTGATACGGGCGACTGTTGTCCTAGTGTCATCGCTATAAGAGATCTCATGAGTAAAGGCAATCCACCATGTTGTCCATTCAGAGCTTTGGTCAGGAAAGGATTGAAACCTTTTATCAAAGTTTGGAGAGAATCTGACATATATGGTCTTGGTTATCTGAGCACAACTGGTTAATGGACTGCGATGCTCTAGGTCATACTTTTTCTTCGTCATATGAGCAAAGTTCATTGAATAAGGAATGGACATTTGAATGGCTTGGAAGTGGCTGAATTGCCTTGCACAATAGTGAGGGGAGTAGACTTCAAAACTAGGATAGAATCTACCTTTCAAGGATAGCCATGATGGTAGATCTATTAGGGTTAGTACGAGAATCCATAAGCCTCGAGAAGAATTTTTGTCATGATCATGGCAATGGAAATCTTCATGATCATAAGGGAAGAATTCAATGGCCCTATCATCGACATCCCATAGAGCCTTGAAATAACAAGCAAAAGGAAACATGTTTGAAGGCACTTTCTTAGGCAGCCTATTTAGCAATCGATAAATTAAAGGGCATCTTTCGAATGTATCACCTGAGTAGCAAGGGAGGTTGCAAGAGCCAAGTTCAAAAAGGAAATCAAGGTATTAAGCCATCCATGCTTGCAAAATTCAAAAGGGACCAAAGATGGTACCATTCTCCTTGACTTTCATCAACAACGAAGTATGAGTGAAGCCTTTGATAGCGAAGCTTAGATAGTATGGACAAGAGAAATGCACTTACCATGTGCAAGATTGGCGACTATTTGAAGATAATCCTTGCTGATCTTAAGGGTGGGGTAGAAAAACATATACGCGTATGACTAGTGAATTCAATCAAAAATTGGTCGCTTAACCATGAGGATCAAGCAGGAATAATACCATACTGTTGCAGGCTAATTAGCGAACAAGAATAAATTGATTTGGAGGGAGTATGAGGTCGAATCACGGATGATTTCGCATGGTTTCGATATTAACCGTGAACGATGTTAAACCGATTTTCTGTTGGCTCTGTACTCAGAGTGAGCAATCAATTTCTCACGATTACATGACAGCTGAGGATTGCCCTAATTTGAATAGGCATGATCGTGGATTGAAAAGCTATCAACCATGGGTCAAACGCATGGAACACCCTAAATGCTACTAAAAAGTTAGGTCGTACTAAAGTCGCGATCAGTTGTAATTAATCACAAAATTCAATTCGATTTTAGGTATTGAACTTTGAAGGACGTCAAGACAAAAATATTGGACAATGCCTCATTAATTCCCAAATTTATCGATAAGCCCGGAAATTGCTCGAAGTGGATTAACGGGCCGAGATTAGAACCAGATTTTTGGGATTTGTGCTTCAAGGGTAAAAAGACCAAAATACCCCACTTCTCTATAAGCTTGTTTGAAATTTTGGAGTCTCTCTCTCCCCATTCTTTCCCTCACTTTTCCCCCATGTTTTCTGTCCCCTCCTCTCCTCCTTGCACATTTGTCACGCCTCGACTCTTGAGCTCACGGCAACCCCATTTCACTTGAAGTCCAGTTGTACGACGTCCCAGGTATTCTTGTCGACCAATTCATTTTATCTTGTAATTATGCACATGCGGAAGCGAATAGAACTTCCAACCAACAATCCAAACAAATGGTCATAATGTGGTCCTTGTACACAAAATTGCAGCCTGGGGTGGGCTACACAGTGACGGTGGTACTCATGTCCACCTGGACACCAAAGCGTAATGAGTATGGCGTCATCTAGGGCCTGAAAAGGTTAACCATCACGGATTAAGATAAACTCAGCAAGTCAAAGTCTTAAGCCCCGATTAGAAACTTCACTCACCTTAGGAGTCTAATATACAACCTAAACCATAAAATCATCTAATACTATCTCAGAGAATAATTGTAACGTCCTGAAATTTGAGCCCTTTAAGGGATGAATGAGCGTTAATTTTGTTAATGCATTGTTGGTTGATCTCACTTAGAACTAATCACTCCTGAGATACTAACCTTGAGGGGAAAGGCTAATGAGGACAGAATTCATGCGACTAAAGAACTTGACTTAGGAAAACGACTTGACCATGAGACTTGCGTAAGGATGATCCTATAGTCATGCAGGCCAATTCCAAGGATAAATAGGAGTCGATTCATGGGCAAAACATAATGGGATGACGGGTGATTCCGTCTACTGTTATCGAACCCGCGAACGGCCCTATGTTGATCCTTGGTAATTGTGTACTTTGAAATAAGAATTGATCATTCGCAATTTCATGTAGTCAAGGACGTCCATGTGTCGAGAAGTCTTGAATGTGAATTGGCACGAGTCGGTTACACATGAATCCTCAAAGCCGCCTGTTAGTTTGAGTAGTACCAAAATGGCATTCGGGCGAAATTGACAAGGCATGAGAATCCAATATTGGACTTCGAATTTTCCTGAATGTTCATGAAGGGCTTTTGGATGATGCTTCTTAGACAGTCGCCAGTGCCGGTTAAGCCGAATATTTGGAAAAGGGATTTTCGAACTAAGAAAACGAGCCTACGAGGACGTGGGCTGGGCAAGAACAGTGTGTGCCTCACACCTAAGGTGGGACAGTTGCCATGGAAGGCCCAAGGCAAGCAAGTGAGCCCGTTGGGCCAAACTGACCCTTTACCCTTCCGAGCCCGTTGTCTAACCTTGAGCCATTTCCAGCCCAACAAATTCCCGAGCCCGTTGTCTAACCTTGAGCCGTTTCGAGTCCAACAAATTCCCGAGCCCGTTTCTATTCATTTTCAAGCTCATTTCCTAGGCCCACCCTTCATTTTCAGCCCAAGGACAGATTGGGAAGTATGCAAGGTGGAAATGACCAAAATACCCTTGGATATTTTAAAGAAAAGTCAAAAGGAAGAGAGAGAAGATGAAGTCATTTGCCTGGCAAGTGGGGGCAAGCATTAATGGCCTTAATGAAGCCTATCTCTAGCCCTCACTTCACTCTCTCTCTCCTCTTCATCTTCTCCAAAAACCGCACACTTCTCTCCCATGGTTTTCCTTCCTTCTTGAAATTTCAGTTTCTGACCTTTCATCGAAAACCAAGTTGTTCATTCCCTTCCCGTGTGAATCTCATCTCGTGCCACCCGCCATCGCATTCAAAAGAGAATTTCCATTCAGACAGCGTTGGCCAATCGCCGGAAGGAGCCTTGGGCCATCCCGTATTTCGGCTGAAAGTCGGCTATTGCCGGACCATCACTGTTCCACCTATCCTTGTTTGTTCCGTCTGTTTCAGCCATTTTCCTTCAGTTTCGACCCAATCACTGCCTATCCCAGCCACTAGTGGTTCCCTCTCGACCCCCAGGTGCCGCCGATCACTGGCCTGCCGCTCACCGGAGCTCTAGGCAGCCCGTTTTCCTCCGATTAGCTTCTTCCTCCTCCAGTAGTGCAGTTTTTCAGAGTTGCAAAGGGATTTCGAGTTTGTTGCTGCTGTGTTGAGTCCAGGACCGCCTTGGATCGCTATGGTAGAGGTCCCTGGGTGTTGGGTTCGTCGCCGCCGCTGCGTCCATGTCGCCAGCCTGCTTAACGGGTGAGTTTAGCTCATAATCCCTATTTAGTGCCTAAACTTGCTTAGGGTTGGTTAGTTAGTGTTAATTTTGGTTTAAGGGGTTTAATTAAGTTCTATTAGCCCTAAGATAAGTGGTTAGATAGATGGTTAAGATTAGATTAACTTAATTTTGTTTATTAAGCTTAATTGTGCTTAATTTGGGATTAATGGTGCTTATGTGTTTAATTAAGTATGATTTGTTTAAATTGCTTGATTAATTATTTTAATTAATGTTTTGTTTAATTTCTGGATTAAATGTTTTAATTAATTGAATTTCGGAAAAAAAATCACTGTTCATGATTACCGTTCACAAGCACTATTCACGATTACTGTTCACGGCGCTGTTCATCTAGAAGCTAAATTTTGTCTGAATTTGATGTGCTATTGATTGTTATGATTAATTGAAGTGCCAATTGTTAATTATACTCGTGAATATTGATGAAATGCATGATCGAGTATTGGTTGGATTTTGGAAGTGTCGAGTGAGATCACATGACATATTGCGTGGGTTATTTGAAATGGCATGTCGCATGAGCATGAGCGATGTTGCATTCATGATAGAGCAAAGATATAAATGGATTGCTTGATGATGTGTTGCATGCTCACATTAAATGAGAGAACCCGGCGTTACCAGAAGATCATCAATCCTTATGGGGTTGTGCCATGGCTAGTGGGTTGCCTGACTTCGGTCGGATGCCTAACAGGGAGGGGTCCTATGTGGGATTGTAGTATGGGGGTGGGTCTCAGGCCTCTGTCAGTTGCGGGGCTGTGGTAGTGGGCATGTCCTATGCTTCTTTGGGAATGCTGTCTTGGGAGTGAGCCCTTGACGTCGTCATGCCTCGAGGTAAAGAGGACAAAGCTGATTTAGCCAGGAACCGCCAACCATAAGGTTGTGACGTGGCCCAGGAGAAGGGGTCGTAATAATCAGAGCATGTGTGGGTGCGAGACATGAGAAAGTTGTGCGAGATGCTCTGATTATTCGCATGCTCTTAATGTTGTGATGGTTTATGGTACGCACGCATGAGTTGACAATCGTGCAGGGTGTGGCAATGGCCAAGTGAGATCGCTTGTAACGCGATTCGTATGTGATTGATGAACTATTTCATCTAACGGCCATGTGCCTTGCTTGCATTGTATGAGATTTGACGTGCAGGGTATAGTATACTGGGTAAGGTTGCATGCGAACCGAATAGTGTTTATTGGTTGACCCTGGTGGTTGTTTGATTGCGAGTTGTCTGTTGTCTGTTATTGGGTTGAGTGAGGGGTGGTTTTAGAGAGATATCCCGAGTTGAGTTGGCATACTAACTGGGGCTTAGGGGGAGAACTCGCTGAGATTTTATCTCAACCCATTGTGGTTAACCATTTTCAGATCCTTAGAATGGTGCACCTGCAATGGAGAATCCTGCCCTCGCTCCACCAGTGATTGACCCGACGGAGCTTGAGTCCGATGGGTCCGAGTGATCGTGGTGCTGAACCCGAGGGTTCTTTGTGTACGGTTGGATTAGCCTAGTTTCTTTTTGGTTTGGCTTAGAGGATGGATCGACCCTTTTTGTCGAGCTTGTGATTCGGAAAATGATCCACCGTTGGTTAATCCAGTAAGATGTATAAATGAGTAGTTGCTGTTGTCATCACTGTTCATCCCTCTATCCTTGTTTGATTGTTTGCTTGTCTGGGGATGGTTCGTCTTTCGCTTGCGCTTAATGAAAGATAAAATGAATGGTCGTCGATGGGTCCTGGGATGTCGCTTTCAATCGACCAAGGTAATGGGATTGCCGCGAGCTCGAGAGTCAAGGCGTGACAATAATCGCAGAATACAGTTTAATAAGCAAACACAACCACAAGTGACCTTACCTAGCCTTGGCACGCGCAATCTGCAGAAATTGTCAATCGCTTTATTGAGTAAGGGGCATGCAAATAATCAGAGTATTACACAAAACTTTCTCATATCACATTGCCCACACATGCTTTGATTACTACGACCATCAAGGCCATGGCCAACCTTATGGTTAGCAGTCTCTGACCTAAGCCAGGCTCCGTCGTTTCCCCTGAGGCACGGCGACGTCATGGGTTCTCCCCCACCGACAGTATTCCCAAAAGAGCATAGGGTCCGCTTGCCTACCGTGGCCCCAAAACTGACCATTGTCAGGTATCTGACCAAAGTCAGGCGACCAAACGGTCACGACACAACCCCAAAGGATTGGTGGTCATCCGGTAATGCTAGGTTCTCAATTTAATGTGATCATGTAACACATCATCAAGCAATTCATTCTTGTCTTTGCTCTATCGTGAAACATCGCTTATGCTAATGCAACATGCCATTGTAGACAACTCATGTACAATGTCTTGTAGTATCAATCGACAAATCCAAAATTCAATTTTAACCAAACAACAATCATGTACAACCCCAAAATTTTCGGGGATAATTCAATAAACTAAGCACTTTTGATTCCAATCAGTCTTTGATCATGCATTTCCTCATTGTACACGGATATAACTAACAATTGGTACTTCAAGAAAACATAGCAACCAAGAACACATCAAATTCTAAAAAATTTTAGCTTCTGTATGAACAGTGCCATGAACAGTATCCGTGAATAGTAAATTGTGAACAATAAATTGATCCAAAATTAATTAAATAAATAAAAAATAATTAAATCTAACCATGGTTAATCAATTAATCCAACCATAGTTAATTTAACCTAACCATGATTAAATTCTAACCTTGGTTACTTTAAAACTAACCTTAGTTACTTTAATTAATTAACCCTAGTTACTTTATTGCTAACTATGGTCAATTAACTAACCCTAGTAAGCTTTAATTAACTAGCATAATCAACCAATCAACCTTAATTAATCACAAGCACACAAATATACTAATGAACCCCTAAGCAAAATTAACTCCTAAACAAGGATTAGGAAATTAACTCACTTAGGTCAGAAATCCGGTGACACCGGCATGTAGGGGAGAACGAGGGCTATGAGAGGTAAGCTCGGGGATGACAATGGATGATAAACGGTGGTCGAAACGGGCCAAAATAGTGTAGAAACACTGTTCATGTGAAAGCCAAGCAGTTGGGTGGAAACGGCTGTACAAGCTACTGGTGGCAACCAAGGGTGACCGACGGTGTGCGGTTGGCTTCCTGACTTCTGTGGCTACACTTTAGGTGGTGGTGGCAGCTCCGGCAATGGCGACAAAGCTGTTTTCTGGTGGGAAAATAGCAAAACAGAACAAAGATAGCATAAATGGTAGAGAAAAGGAAGAGAAAAAGGGGGGAGAGAGAGAGAGAGAGAGAGAGAGAGAGAGAGAGAGAGAGAGATAGAGAGATGGAAGGTGCGACTGCTAGGGGGAGAAAGGAGGAGAGAGAAAGAGCTGAAAACTTGTATAAAAAGTTAAGGCAAGTGGGCAAGCCACTTGTTCAAGCACCAATCAAAACAAAATAAGAACAAATCATAAACAAAGCCCACTTGGGCACAAAAAGAAAAGGCCAAAAGAGATAAGCCTATGAGCTAAAGAGGGAGAGGAACTTGGGCTAGCTTGGGCCCCTTTTGGACTGGGCTGGAAGGGTGCAAGGCCGATTGGGCCACCAGTTTTGGGCCGGCCCACCCACGGGTCCAAAACCGGGTCCAAATTTCCTTTTCCAATACTTTCAAGTCCAACGGAAAATCCCAAAATAAATGAGGCGACATCCAAATATTTAGTCCTGATATCACTGAGAAGTCGGTTCCCAAAATCAAATTAAGAATCGGGACTAAATTGAGTCGATTGCGACCGTAATACAATTTGAATTATCCAGCATCCCTTTAGGACTTTTCCTCACATTTAATCCGTGGTCAACCATTATTTCATCCATGTTTATGCCAATTCTCGAGTTAGGAACATCCCTCGATTGTCGTGTGATCCTAGGGCTCAATTGATAATCTCGAGTACCAGATGAAAATGATTCGGTTTAACGTTGTTCGTAATTCATATCGAAGTCATGCTGAAATCACACGTAGTTCGACTTTGTACTTCTACCGAATTGATTTATTTTCATTTCCTTAATAATCTAGTACTTGGAGGATATCGTTCCCACCGAGGTCCTCATGATCGAATAATTCGTTACTGATTGAAATTGCGAGTTGTACGCGTATCGTTTTCTATTAGTGCCTCCCTGTAATCCGTTATCCAACGAATGAATAGTTCGGAATATTTGCATTGACCGGGCTTTCGACTAATATTGTCATTTTATAAAATCCTAAACTGGGGTCAATTTTCAGGATGTTACAACTCTTCCCCTCTTACAGAAATTTCGTTCTCGAAATTTAAACTGATATGCTAATCCTCAAAAAGATAGGGGTGTTAACGCCTCATGATTTCCTTGCTTTCCCACATAGCTCTGTTCATGCCATGATGCTACCAAATGACTTTGACCAATGAGACCGTTTTGCTTCTCAGCACTTGCTTTTTCCAGTCCTCAATCCTAATCGATCTCTCCACATATGACACCCTGTTGTCCACCTCTATTTCTTCAAAATTCAACACGTGCATCGAGTCCGGCTTATATTTCCTTAACATCGACATATGGAATATGTTATGCACCTGAGCAAGTCGAGGCGGTAGCGCAAGACGATAGGTTGAATTCCCGATCCTTTCTAGAATTTCGAATGGTTCGATGTACCTCGGGCTCAATTTTCCTCTCTTTCCAAATTGCGATGTACCTCACATTGGCGATACTTTTAGGAACACATGGTCACCCACTTGAAATTCTAATGGTCTACGTTGTCTATCCCCATAACTCTTCTGTATGCTCTAAGCCGTTTTTAACCTTTCTCGAATCATCTTCATGGCGTCTAAAGATTGCTGCACCAACTCTGGCCCTGTAATTTTCCACTCGTCAACTTCATCCCAACAAATTAGAGTCCTACACGGTCTACCGTATAAAGCTTCGGATGATGCCATTCTGATACTCTGCTAATAACTATTATTGTAAGCAAATTCTACGAGGTGAAGTTGTTCTTCCTAACTTCCCTTAAAGCCCATTACACAGGCTCTCAATATATCCTCCAAGGTTTGAATTGTTCTGTCTAATTGACCATCTGTCTAGTGATGGTAAGCCGTACTAAACTGTAGCTTTGTTCCCATCGAAGTTTATAGACTCTTTCGAAATGCAGCTGTAAATCTAGGATCTTGATCTGAAGTAATTTTACTGGTACCCCATGCAGATGAATAACTTGTCGTACGTACAACTCTGCATACTTTTCCAAAGTGAAGTCCTTGCATACATCGATGAAATGAGATGATTTCGTCAATCGGCTCACTATGACCCAAATCGCATCATTACCCCGCTGACTTCTTGGTAATCCCGTCACGAAGTCCATTGTGATGTACTCCCATTTCCATTTGGGGATTTCAAAAGGTTGCAGTAACCCTCCTAGCTTATAGTGCTATGCTTTCACTTGTTGGCAAGTTAAACACTTTGCTACGTGCTTGGCGATATCTAGCTTCATGCCGTTCCGCCAATAATACTGTCGCAAATTCTAATACATCTTTGTACTGCCTGGATGCACACTGTAATCGCTGTGATGTGCTTCAGATAACAACTTCTCCTTAATTTTGACGTCGTTTCGCACACATAACCGTCCACAGAATTTCAAGATCCCATCCTCGGATACTTGAAAATCCGACTGTTCTCTTGGTCACATCCAATTGTAGAATCTTTTGGATTTTAGCATCAAAGGTTTCATTGCTTTTAATTTTGGCTTGAATTTCAGGTTCAATCCTAGGGTAGCCATTAAATTGGATAGATGGCATACCTTGAGCCTGAATTCTGAATCGTGGATTTTCTCCAATAGAATCCATTCCTAAACCATTATACAGGCAACCAATGACTTGCGACTCAAAACATCTGCTACTTTGTTTGCCTTGCCTAGATGGTACCAGATATCACAGTCATAATCCTTAAGAAGTTACATCTATTTACATTGCCTCATGTTCAGTTCCTTTTGGGAGAACAGATACTTCAAACTTTAATGGTCCGTAAAAATCTAAAATCTCTCTCCACAGATAATGTATCCATATTTTCAATGCAAATATAATGGCTACAAATTCTAAGTTGTGCATTGGATAATTCAGCTCATGAAGCCTCAACTGCCTAGAAGCATATGCTATCACTTTACCATGTTGCATTAGAATGCAACCAAGTCCCTTGTATGACGCGTCACTAAAAATCTCATATCCTCCCAAGCTTGACGGAATAGTCAAAACTGGTGCGGTAGTCAACTTATTCTTAAGCTCTTGGAAACTACGCTTGTACTTATCCGTCCACTCATATTTCTTGTCCTTTTTCAGTAACTGCGTCAAAGGCATAGCTATTGAAGAGAATCTTTCCACAAATCGTCTATAATAACTAGCTAGTCCTAGAAAACTATGAACCTCGGTTATTGAAGTTGGCCTTGGCCAATCTATGACCGCTTCAATCTTGGTCGGGTCTACTGAAATCCCTTTGCCTGAGATTACATGGCCTAGAAAAGCCACTCGAGTTAACCAAAATTCACACTTACTAAATTTCGCATATAGCTCGTGATTTCTTAGGGTTTGCAACATGGTCCTTAGGTGTTATTCGTGTTCATCCGGACTCTTTGAATACACCAAAATGTTGTCATTAAACACGATCACGAACTGATCAAGATATTCCTTAAAGACTTGGTTCATCAAATCCATGAAAGCAGCAAGGGCATTTATCAATCCAAATGGTATTACCATAAACTCGTAACGACCATAACGAGTACGGAAAGCTGTCTTCAATATGTCCTCCTTTCGAATCCTCAACTAATGATAGCCCATCCTTAGGTCTATCTTAGAGAACATGAATGCTCCTTGGAGTTGATCAAATAGATCGTCAATCCTCGGCAACGGGTACTTGTTCTTAATCGTCACTTGATTAAGTTGTTGATAGTCAATGCATAATGGCAACGAAGCATCCTTTTTCTTGAAAAATAGGATTGGCGCTCCCCAAGGTGATGCACTTAGGCGAACAAAGCCCTTGTCCAATAATTCTTGCATTTGCACCTTCAATTCTTTGAACTCTGATAACGCCATCCTATACGGTGCTTTCGAGATTAGTTTCGTCCTAGGAGCCAATTCGATCATTAACTTTGTCTCTTTGGTCGGGGGTAGTCCTGGCAATTCCTTTGGAAAGACATCGGGATAATCTTGTACTACCATGATGTCTTCTAGGTTCGGTCCTTCTTTCGACGTGTCACTCACAGATGCCAAATAACCTTGACATCCCGACCCCAACAACCTGGTTGCTTCCAAAGAAGAAATCGAGGAAATCGAGGGCCCTTCTCGGCTCCCTACAAACTGGAAACTACTAGCTCTAGTCAGATTAAATCAGATTCTCTTCTCCTAACAATCCATAGTAGCTCCTCTTACTCGGTCAACCAATCCATACTGATAATGAAATCAAAGTCATACATCACTAAAACAATCAAATCAATTCTTTCTTCCTGATCATCTATAATCAGTTTACAGTAGCACATCCTATTGCAGATAAAACTGAATCCTTTAATGAAGTAGAAATAACAAACACTGTTTCCAATGGCTCTGGTCTTAATCCCACTAATTCTACAAACCGTTTAGCAATAAAGGAGCGCGAAGCTCCTAGATCAAACAATGCATAAGGAACATGATCGTGTAGAGATATTGTACCTGTAATCATAACAGGCATGTCCTCTACCTCCTTCCTCATGATCGCATACACCCGTCCTTGTGTAGGGCATCTGTACCGATTGCTCTGTTGAATTTCCCTACAGGCAGTCCAGTTGGTGGTTGTGGTGTGAATGGCATCATGGGCCTACACGGGTAGTCCCTCACCTAGTGGGCCACCTGACCACACCTGAAATAGGCTTCCCTTGGAGTGGTACATGAGGCATTTCCATGCCTCCTACCACACATTCGACATTCTTTGAATGAACTTGGTGACGATTTTCCCACACCATCCCTTCTATTAGGTGGAAGAGGATATCTTCCTCCCACCATCAGTATCTTTCCAAATAGACAATTGTCCTTGCTAGACACAAATCGCGATCCAAAAACGGCTGCCTTCTTTGCAATGTGCCTTTCAATCATCTAAGCTCTCTCATAAAGCTCATTGTATTCCTTTAGGTTCATAGACACCAAGTGGTCCTTGATTTCTATTTTCAGTCCATCCTGAAACCTCTTGGCCTTATCCAATGGGTGCTCGACCATCCGTGGCATGTACTTTGATAGCTTTGCAAACTTGGCTTCATACTAATCTACTATCATTTGATTCTTACGAAGCCTTTCAAATTTTGCCAGCTTTTGCTCTCTCGCACAGTCTGAGAAGTACTTGCTCAAAAAAGCCTCCCTGAAGGTATCTTATACCTTGGCTGTACCCTCGGGAAATACCCATCCTTGGATAGCTTCCCACCAAGTGTTGGCGTTGCCCTGTAGTTGGTAAGCCGCCATGATCACCTTTTCTTCCTTTCAACATTGCAGCAAGGTGAACATCTTTTCTAGCTCCCACACCTAGAGGGCTATTGTCTTAGGGTTGCCAGCCTTGATAAACTTGGGTGGCTTCCACTTCATGAACTACTCTACTAGCTGATGCATAGGCCGGTTGCTAGTCCCAGGCCTAGTTGCAGGAGTAGCTGCTACAACAACAACAGCGGCTTAGGTCTAAGCTTGCTAACCTATCAATGTTTTGAGGGCATGCATGATCTCGTCCATCCTTGGGTCTTCCCATGCCACCTCCCTAGTACCGGTCGGGACCTACGCTGTCCTCCTCCTTTGACCTCTTTGTCTTGGGGTCCTCACCCCAAGGATACTTGATTCAGACTGTTCATCGTGCAGGACTCTCCCAACCTACATTCCAATTCCCCAACATAGAATTAGAAAATGACACAACCCTAAAATAAAGGACCACGAAAGATCCTGCAATCAATCACATGCAAGTAAAGAAACTATCTTTCCTACTAACTATCCCTACGCACCGGCGCAAGACTCATCGCACCTTATCACTCCATTAGCCAACCAGGCTCTCATACCAAAATCAACGGGGTTGTCATGCCCTGACTCTCGAGCTCACGGCAACTCCATTTCACTTGAGGTCTAGTTGTACGACGTCTCAGGTACTGTCGTTGACCAATTTATTTTATCTTGTAATTATGCACATGCGGAAGCGAACATAACTCCTAACTAACAATCCAAACAATAGGGATAGTAATATAGACGCAGAGGAAAGACAAAACACCATTTTTATATATCTGAAGGTTAGACTGTACACCAGCAAATATGTACATGCCTCTTTATGGGTGATATGCTAAGGCCTACTCAAAAAGGACTGACCTAGCTAACCTATTACTACACAAGCGGAGGAGGGGTTGGTCAAAAAGAGTGGTAGGCCACTGTTGCCTACTCGCTGGCCTTAGAGGAATCGCTCTCCTCAAAGGGATTACTCTCTTCGATCCTCGAGTTGTAGATCTTGCCATGAGGGGATCCAAGTCCATAGAATCCCATACTTCCTCGGTTGGCCTGACAGGAGGGACTGATCCATCAAAACCTTGGAGGGGACAGTATTGAATGTCTCCCATCCAAATAAACCATGCCTTAAAGGCGTAAGGTGCGTAATGGTCTCGTGAGCCCTTATCCACCCACACGATCGTCATGTAGTGCTCGTACATAAAATTGTGGCTCGGGGTGGGCTGCGCAGTGACAGTGGTACTCATGTCCACTAGGACGTCGAAGTGTACTAGTTATTGTGTCATCTAGGGTCTAAAAAGGTTAACTGAGACAAGTTGAGATAAACTCAGCAAGTTAAAGTCCTAAGCCCCGGTTAGGAACTTCGCTTGCCTCATGAGTCTAACATATAACCTAAACCATCAAATGATCAAATACCACCTCAGAGAATAATCACAGAACACAATTTAATAAACAGACGCAACCACAGGAAATCTTACGCAACCACAGGAAATCTTACCTAGCCTTAGCATGCGCGACTTGTAGAAATTGTCAATCACCTTACAACAATAGTAAGAGGCATGCAAATAATCAGAGTATTGCACAAAGTTTTCTCATTTCACACTACCCACACATTCTTTGATTATTACGACCCTCAAGGCCACGGCCCAACCTCATGGTTGGCAATCTCTGACCTAAGCCAAGCTTCATCCTCTCCTCTGAAGCATAGTGACGTCGTGGGCTCTCCTCTATCGACGGCATTCCCGAAGGAGCATGGGGCCCACCTGCCTATTATGGCCCGCAACTGAACACTGTCAGGCATCTGACCAAAGTTAAGCGACCAAACGGCCACAACACAACCCCAAAGGATTGGTAGTCATCCGACAATGTCGAGTTCTCAATTTAATGTGATCATGCAACACATCATCAGGCAATTCATTCTTGTCTTTGCTCTATCATGGATGTAACATCGCTTATGCTCATGCGACATACCACTGCAAACAACCCACGTACAATGTCATGTAGTATCAATCGACAAATCCAAAATTCAATTTTAAGCAAACAACAATCATGTACAACCCCAAAATTCTCGGGGATAATTTAATAAACCAAACACTTTTGATTCCAATCAGTCTTTGATCATGCATTTCCTCATTATACACGGGTAGAATTAATAATCAACACTTTAAGAAACATAACAACCAAGAACACATCAAATTTAAAAATTTTTTAGCTTTTGTATGAACAGTACCGTAAATAGTACTCATGAACAGTAAATTGTGAATAGTAAATTGGTCTGAAATTAATTAAGAAAATAATTAAACCTAACCGTGGTTAATCAATTAACCCAACCATAGTTAATTTAACCTAATCATGATTAATTCTAACCTTAATTACTTTAATTAATTAACCCTAGTTACTTTATTACTAACTGTGGTCAATTAACTAACCCTAGTAAGCCTGAATTAACTAGCATAATCAACCAATCAACCTTAATTAATCACAAGCACACAAATACACTAATTAACCCCTAAGCAAAATTAACCCCTAAATAAGGATTAGGAAATTAACTCACCTAGGTCGGAAATCTGGCGACACCAGCGCATAAGGGGGAATAAGGGTTACTAGGGGTAAGCTTGGGGACGACAACGGATGACAAACGTGGTCGAAACAGGCCAAAACAGTGCAAAAACACTATTCACGCAGAAGCCAAGCAGCTAGGTGGAAATGGCCGTACAAGCAGCCGGTGGCGGCTAAGGGTGGCCGACGGTGTGTGGCTGGCTTCTTGACTTCTGTGGCTAAACATTGGGTGATGGTGGCAGCTCCAGCAATGGCAGCAAGGCTAGTTTCCGACGGGAAAACAACAAAACAGAACAAAGACAGCATAAATTGAAGAGAGAGAGAGAGAGAGAGAGAGAGAGAGAGAGAGAGATGGAAGGTGCGGCTGCTAGCGGGAGAAATGAGGAGAGAGAGAGAGTTGAAAACTTGGATAAGAAGCTAAGGTAAGTGGGCAAGCCACTTGTTCAAGCACCAATCAAAACAAAACAAGAACAAAGAATAAACAAAGCCTATTTGGGCACAAAAGGGAAATGGCCAAGAGAGAGAAGCCCATGGGCTGAGGAGGAAGAGGAACTTGGGCCAACTTGGGCCCCTTTTGGGCTAGGTTGGAAGAGTGCAAGGCCTATTGGGCCGCTAGTCGTGGGCCGGCCCACCCACGGGCCCAAAACCCGGTCCAAATTTTCCTTTTCTAACATTTTTGAGTCCAATGGAAAATCCCAAAATAAATGAGGCGACGTCCAAATATTTGGTTCTGACATCACTGAGAAGTCGATTCCCAAAATCAGATTAAGAATCAGGGCTAAATTGAGTCAATTACGACTATAGTATAATTTGGATTATTGAGCACCCCTTTAGGACTTTTCTTCACATTTGACCCGTGTCAACCATTATTTGATTAACATTTATGCCGATTCTTGAGTCAGGGATGTCTCTCGATTGTCGTGTGATCCTAGGGCTTAATTGATAATCCCAAGTACTAGATGAAAATGATTCGGCTTAATGTTGTTTGTAGTTCGTATCGAAGTCTTGCGAAAATCACTCGCAGTTCGATTTCGTACTTCTGTTGAATCAATATATTTCTGTTTCTTCAATAGTCTAGTACTTAGAGGATATCATTCCCACCTAAGTCCTCATGGTTGAAGGGTTCATTCCTGATTAAAATTACGAATTATATGCATATCGTTTCTTATTGACGCCTCCCTAGAATATGTTATCTCACGAATGAACAATTCGGAATATTTGTACTAATCAGGCCTTCAACTAACATTGCTATTTTATAAAATCCTAAAATGTGGTCAATTTTCAGGATGTTACAACGTTTGCCCCTCTTTTTTCTATAGCTTTACCCCCCCTCCCCACTTGCCCTATCTTTTCCTCTTTTCCCCCCTTTTCCTTGACTTGTCTTCTCACCTTTTTCCTCTCTCTTCTCATTTTTGGCTGACACCCCATGTGCTTCTCTCTCTCTCTCTCTCTCTCTCTCTCTCTCTCTCTCTCTCTCTCTCTCTCTCTCTCTCTTCTTTGCACAGTCCTCATGCACATTCGTTTCCACCTATAGCAGCCTCCTCCTCCTCTTCCTCCTCCTCCTTCTCCTCCTCATTCTTTTCCTACTATTGGTGACTGCTGCCCATCACAATAGCTCTGCCGTCTTGCCAGCTAGCTGCCAGTTTGCCAGTCCTAGCCACAACTAACGCCTCGTCTCTCCTCTATTCGAGTGTTGTTGTTGCCCTGCTCCAATTCTGGCCATGTTGCCGCTACCTTGCCCAAATGCCGAATCGCCTTGAGTCAACTGCTTGCCGTCGACAAGCTGCCTGACCACCTCGAACCGAGCCACTGTTGCCTCCCTATCCTTCTTCTTCCTCTTGGTTCTAGTTCGAACCGAGCTGGCCAGCCCCCGGCCGTCTCAGCCATCCTCGCCGTTGTCCCTTCGCGCCTATCACTATCGGAAGCTAGCCGAGCCAACTGCCTAGCTTGAGCTACTGCACCGCCTTCTTCTTCCTTTTGGTTTCAATGTGGATCTCCATCAATCACCTGGATGCCGAAGCAGTGAGTTGCCCGCCTCACCGTCACTTGGCCACCCCAACTTAGCCATCTCTGTCCTTCACCTAGCTATTGCTCGCGATCCACCTAGCCACCTAAGACCTTCACCTCTCGCCTAGCTCCCTCTCGGTTATGTTTTCCTTTCACTGGAGCCGCTTGCCTGGTTACTGGAGCTGCGGGCCGCCGTCCAAAGTTGTCGGACCACCCACTAGCCAGCCCTGTGTTGCCACAGTCGCTGGTTCCCCCGTTTCTTGGTTGTTTGTTGTGTGGACAATCGCCCTCGGCCGAGATCCGGTTTCGCGCCGCCCCGCCTTGACACATCAGATGTTCTTGGGTGTTCCCCTCATCACTGCCATCGCGTCTGTGTCGTCAGAATCGTCGTCGGGTGTCTAATCTTTCGATTAGTCTGTTAAACTTGTTTAGGGGGAGATTAGATTAGAATTAATCTTGGTTAGGATTGGTTAGATTAGTTAACCATGATTATTTTTGATTATGTGGTTAATTGTGTTTGAGACTAAGTAATGGGGGTTAATTAGGATAATTAAGGATTAGCGGGATAATCCGAATTATGAGTATTTTTATTAAAAATAAATACTTTCTTTTTTAATTATGATTTATTAAATTAGAAATAAATATTATTTATTAAATTTCAAAATTAGTATTATATATTGAAATGCGGAATTATTATTATTTATTTTAATAATAATTGATTATAGTTTAATTATGAATAGTGCTATTTATTTATAATTAAATTGTGGGATTTATTTAACGCGTCGGTAATTATAAAAGCATGTTGGATTGCTGATTGGATTAATGGTGTGATTATTGGTAATTATTGCGTGCTTGACTGTTTTAATTAATTATGCCTTGACGTATGCATATTGATTGCATGGGCTATAAACAGGTAAAACCCTGAGGTGTCGGGTGTATATATCTTAAGCTTTACAAGAAAAATAAGAATGGTATATTCTTTGATGAGGCATGAAAGCAAGACGGGTTTTGAAATAAAATGTGACCACGTATCATCCTTTCCTGCAATTATACCTGAGAAACGTGTAGTGATTTATATTGTGAGCATGTACCACGTTTGCAGAAGCTAATTTGCAAGATTAAAATGGGTCATGGTGGTGTGCTCATGTGGTTAGTTAATTGAACCCATCACCCTGGTGGTAGATCGGGGGATGAAGTCCGACTTGTTGGAATTCCCGGCAAGTGTTCGGATGTGGGTTGTGGAAAAGACTGAGCCTATGCTCCTTGGGGAATGCTATCTGAGGCGAGGCTCATGACATAGCCATGTCAACCAATTCATTTTATTTTGTAATTATGTACATGCGGAAGTGAACAAAACTCCCAAATAATAGGGATAGCAGTAAAGACATAGAGGAAAGACAAAACCACATTTTTATATATATGCAAAGTTAGCCCATACTATAGCACATATAAAGACGCCTTACTACAAGCAAAAAGCTGAGGCCAACATAAAAGGGGACTGGCTTGGTTAACCTAACACTATGCAAGTCGGGTAGGGGCTCGTCAAAAAGGGGAGTAGGCTACAGCAACCTACTCGCTGGCCTTAGAGGGATTGCTCTCCCCAGGGGGATCACTCTCTTCGATCCTTAGGTTGTAAATCTTGCCATCAGGGGGATCCAAGTTCATGGTCTCCCAGACTTCCTCAATCGGCCCCACAGGAGGGACCAGTCCATTAAAACCTTGGAGGGGATTGTACAAAATGTCTCCCATCCAAATAAACCATGCCTTGAGGATGTGAGGTGCGTAATGGTCTCGTGATCCCTCATCCACCTATATGGTCGTCATGTGGTGCTCGTATATAAAATTGCGGCTCCGGGGGGGGGGGGGCCGTGCAATGGCAGTGGTACTCATGTCCACTGAGATACTGAAGCATACTAGGTACTGCGTTATTTAGGGCTTGAAAAAGTTAACCGTGACAGGTTGAGATAAACTTAGTAAGTTAAAGTCCTAAGCCCTAGTTAGGAACTTCGCTCGCCTCGGGAGTCTAACATACAACCTAATCCATCTACCAACAATCACCACCTTATAGAGAAATGAAAGCAAAAGATAGTTTAATAAACATATGCCCTCGCAGGCGACCCTACCTGCCTTGGCACACACGACCTACAAAAACGGTTAGTTAAATCATCATGAAATTAAAAGGCATGCAAATAATCAGAGCATTGTACATAGTATTCTCATGTCTCAACATCTGCACATACTTCGATTATTATGACCATTAGGGTCATGGCACAACTTTATAGTTGGTGGTCAACTGGTCGTAGACTAGGCATCGTCCTCTCCCATGAGGCACGGCGACGTCATGGGCTCTTCCCCACTAACAGCATTTACTAAGGAGCATGGATTCGGCCTCTACCGCGACTCCGCAACTGACCACCATCAAGCAACCAACCAAAGTCAGGTGACCAAAAAGCCACGGTACAACCCCAAGGGTTGGCGATCTACTGGCAGTGCTGTGCTCTTCTCTTAATGTGACCATGCAATACATCACCAATCAATTTGTTCATTTCTTCGCTCTGTCATGAATGCACATCCATTGTGTTCATGCAACATATGGTTACAAATGACACACGTGTAAAGAAATACGGTACCAATTAATTCATGAAAAAATTCAATAAACCGAGTGATTTCAATTCCAATCGGTATTCAATCACGCATTTCCTCATTATACATGGGTATAACTAACAACCAACACTTCAATAAATCACAATGATCAAGAACAAATTAATTCTAAAAGTTTTTGCTTCTGTGTGAATAGTGCCGTGAATAGTGTCGTGAACAGTACCATGAACAATCCCCATGACTAGTAAATTGTGAACAGTAAATTCGTCCAAAATTAAAATAAAATAAATAAACCTAACCATGGTTAATCAATTAACCCAACCAAAGTTAATGTAACTTAACCATGATTAAATTCTAACATTGGTTACTTTAAAACTAATCTTAGTTACTTTAATTAATTAATCATAGTTACTTTAACACTAACTATGGTAAGCTAACTAATCCTAATCAGGCTTACTTAACCAACATAATCAACCAATCAACGTTAATTAATCACAAGCACACAAATACACTAATTAATCCCTAAGTAAAATTAACTCTTAAACAAGGATTGGGAAATTAACTCACTTGGATCAGAAATCCGGCGGCACCAGCGCATAGGGGGAATGAGGGCTAAGCTTAGGGATGACAATGGATGACGAACGGTGGCTGTAACATCCTGAAATTCCAGTCCTTTTAGGGAGGAACGAGCGTTAATTTCGTCAATGTATTGTTGGTTGATCTCACTTGGAATTGATCATTCCTGAGATACTGACCTTGAGGGGAAAGGCTAATGAGGACAGAACTCGTGCGACTAAAGTTTCTGACCTGGGAAAACGACTCGACCGTGAGACTTGCGTAAGGACGATCCTGTAGTCACGCAGGCCGATTTCAGGGACAACTAGAAGTCGATTCGCAGACAGAAATAATGGAACGACGGGTGATTCCATCTACTATTATCGAATCCGTGAACGGCCCTATGTCGATCCTTGGTAATCGTGTACTTTGAAATAAGAATCGATTCTTCGCAATTTCATGTAGTCAATGACGTCTATGTGTCGAGAAGTCTTGAATGTGAATTGGCACGAGTCGGTTACGCGTGAATCCTCAAAGCCACCTGTCATTCTGAGCAGTACCAAAATGGCATTCGGGCGAAATCGACATGGCATGACAATCCAATATTGAACTTCGAATTTTCAGGAATGTTCGAGAAGGACTTTTGGTCGATGCTTCTTAGACAGTCGACACTGTCGGTTGAGCCGAGTAATTGAAAAAGGTACTTTTGGACCGAGGAAACGAGCCTACGAGGACGTGGGCCGGGAAAAATCAGTGTGGGCCTCTGCCCAAGGTGAGACAGCCACCATGGAAGGCCCGAGGCAAGCGAGTGAGCCTGTTGGGCCAAGCCAATCCTTTACCCTTCCAAGCCTATTGTCTAAAACCGAGCCGATTCAAGCACAATAAATTTCCGAGCCCATTACTATTCATTTTTAAGCCCATTTCCTAGGCCCGTCCTCCATTTTCAGTCCAAGGACAGATTGGGAAATGTGCAAGGTGGAAATGACCAGAATGCCCTTGGATATTTTGAAGAAAAGTCAAAAAGGAAGAGAGATAAGATGAGGTCATTGTTTGGCAAGTGGGGTAAGCCTTGATGGCTTGGATAAGGCTTATCCTTCAGCCTTCACTTCACTCTCTCTCTCTCCTCTTCATCTTCTCCAAAATTGCAGCACCTCTCTCCCATGATTTTCCTTCCTTTCTTCTGTTTTTCAGTTCTGACCTTTCACCGAAATCTGAGTTGTTCATTGCCTTCCGTTGGAATCTCATCTCGTGCCACTCGCTGTTGTGTTCAGAAGAGAAATTCCGTTCAAATAGCGTTGGCCGATCACCGGAAGGAGCTTCCGGTCAACCCGTATTCTGGCTGAAACCACCCCCGGCCTGACCGTTTTCTGACCGCCTACTGCTGTTCTGTTTTGCTGTTTCGGCCATTTTCCTTCCTTTCCGACCCAATCTCCACCCATACCAGCCACAAGTGGTTCCCCCTCGAAACATTAGATTATATATCGAAAGAGTAGTATGAAATTAGTATAAAATAAAGGGTATTCTCGATTTTACCTTATTTATAGGTGACCATTACCATTTCAGCGTCACAAACCAAGGTGCCGCCGATTGTTGGCCCGCCGCTCACTGGAGCTCCGGGCAGCCCGTTCAACTCCAATCAGCCACTTTCTTCCTGTGCAGTCAGTTTTTCGGAGTTGCAGTGGGTATTTCGAGTTTGTTGCTGCTGTTCTCAGCCGGGACCGCCTTGGATCATCGCGAGTGAGGTCCCCAGGTGTCGGGCTTGTCGCCGCTACCGCGTTCGTGTCGCCGGCCCGCTTAACGGGTGAGTTTAGCTCCTAATCCCTATTTAGTGCCTAAACTTGCTTAAGGTTGGTTAGTTAGTGTTGATCTCGATTTAAGGGGTTTAATTAAGTTGTATTAGCCCTAAGATAGGTGGTTAGATAGATTAGCTTAATTTTGCTTATTAAGCTTAAGTGTGCTTAATTTGGGATTAATTGTGTTTATGTGATTAATTAAGCATGATTTGATTTAATTGAATTGATTAATTGTTTTAATTAATGTTTTGTTTAATTTCTGGATTAAATGTTTTAATTAATTGAATTTCGAAAAAATCACTGTTCACGATTACTGTTCATAATTACTGTTCATGGCACTGTTCTTCCGGAAGCTAATTTTTGTCTGAATTTGATGTGCTATTGATTGTTATGATTAATTGAAGTGCCGATTGTTAATTATACTCATGATTGATGATGAAATGCGTGATCGAGTGTTAGTTGGATCTGGATTTTGGAATTGTCGAGTGAGATCGCATGACATATTGTGTGGGTTATCTGAAATGGCATATCACATGAGCATGGGTGATGTTGCATTCATGACAGAGCAAAGATATAAATAAATTGTTTGATGACGTGTTGCATGATCACATTAAGAGAGAGAACCTGGCGTTGCCGGAAGACCGCCAATCCTTATGGGGTTGTGCCGTGGCCATTTGGTCGCCTGACTTCGGTCGGATGCCTGATGGGGGACATGTGATGGGACTGCGGTAGTGGGCAGGTCCTATGTTCCTGTCAGTTGCGGGACTGCGGTAGTGGGCGGGTCCTGTGCTCCTTCGGGAATGCCGTTAGAGGGAAGGGATGACCCCTGACGTTGCCGTACCTCGAGGTAAAGAGGACGAAGCTGGTTTAGCCAAGAACTGCCAACTATAAGGTTGTGCCGTTGGCCCAGGAGGGGGCGTTAATAATCGAAGCATGTGTGAGTGTGAGACATGAGAAAGTTGTGTGATATGCTCTGATTATTCGCATGCTCTTAATGTTGTGATGATTTATGGTATGCACGCATGAGTTGACAGTTGTGCAGGGTGTGGCAATGGCTAGGTGAGATCGCTTGTGATGCGATTCGCATGTGATTGATAAATTGTGTCATCTAACGGCCATGTGCCTTGCTTGCATTGTATGAGATTGAACGTGTAGGGTATGGCATATCGGGCAAGGTTGAATGCAAACCGAATATTGATTGTGGGTTGCCCTGTCTGTTGTTGATTGTTGTTTAGTTTTGGTTGTGGGTTGTTAGGTTGAGTGAGGGGTGGTTCTGGAGAGATACCCCGGGTTGAGTTAGCATACTAACCGAGGCTTAGGGGGAAGAATTCGCTGAGATTTTATCTTAACTCGTCGTGGTAAACATTTTCAGGTCTTTAGAATGGCGTACCTACAGTGGAGAATCCTACCCCCGCTTTTCCAGTGATCGACTCGACGGAGCTTAAGTCTGATGGGTCTGAGTGACCATGGTGTTGAACCCGAGGGTTCTTTGTGTACTGTTGGATTAACCTAGTTCTTTTGGTTTCGCTTACAGGATGGATCGGCCCTTTTTGTCGAGCTTGTAATTTAGAAACGATCCTCCGTTGGTTAATCAAATAAGATGAATAAATGAGTAGTTGCTTTTGTTCTGGCTGTTCATCCCTCTATCCCTATTTGATTGTTTGTTTGTTTGGAGATGGTTCGTCTTCCGCTTGCACTTAACAAAAAATAAAATGAATGGTCGTCGATGGGTCCTGGGACGTCGCTTTCAATCGACTAAGGTAATGGAGTTGCCGCGAGCTCGAGAGTCGAGGCGTGACAGTGGCTGAAATGGACCAAAATAGTGTTGAAACACTGTTCACGTGGAAGGGAGGAGCTGGGTGGAAAAAGGGCCAAACGGGTAGCTGGCGGCGACCAAGGGTGGCTAGCGATGTTCAGCTAGCTCCTTAACTTTTAGTGGCTACACATTAGGCAGTGGTGGCGGCTTCGGTGGCGGTGGCAAGGCTTGTTTTTGGCGACAAAACAGTAAAACAAAACAAAGACAATAGAAATGGAAGGGAAAATGAAGAGAAAAGGGAGAGAGAGAGAGGGCTGGAATGTGCAACTGCAAGGGGGGATTGGAGGAGAGAGAGAGGGCTGAGAACTTGGACAATAAACCAAGGCAAGTCGACTTGCCACTTGCTTCAAGAACTAATTACAAACAAACAAGAAATAAGCATAAACAAAGCCCACTTGAGCAAAAAGGAAAAAGGCCAAAAGAGAGAAGCTCATGGGTAGAGGAGGGAGAGGAACTTGGGCAAGCTTGGGCCCCGTTTGGGTTGGGCTGGATGGGCGTAAGGCCCATTGGGCCACTGATCTTGGGCCAACCCACCCACGGGCTCGAAACCCGATCCAAATTTTCATTTTCCGACATTCCGAGTCCAACGGAAAATCCAAAAATAACTGAGGCAACATTCAAATATTTAGTCTTGACATCACTGAGAAGTCGGTTCCCAAAATCGAATTAAAATTGAGGCTAAATTGAGTCGATTGTGACCGTAGTACAATTTGGAATATCAGGTGCCCCTTTAAGACTTTTCCTCACATTTGACCCATGGTCAACCATTCTTTGATCCATGTTAACACCAATTCTCAAGTCAGGGACATTTCTTGATTGTCATGTGATCCCAAGGGCTCAATTGATAATCCCAAGCACCAGATGAAAAGCATTTGGTTTAACATTGTTCGTACTTTGTATTGAAGTCATGTGGAAATCACCCGCAGTTGGACTTCGTATTTTTGCCAAATCGATTTATTTTCATTTTCTTAATAGTCTAGTACTTAGAGAATATTGTTCCCGCCTAGGTCCTCATGATCGAAGGGTTCTTTGCTGATTGAAATTGCGAGTCGTATGTGTATCATTTCCTATCGGCATCTCCCTGTAATCCATTATTCCATGAACGAATAGTTCGGAATATTTATACTGACCAGGCCTTCAACTAACATTGCCATTTATAAAATCTCAAAATGGGGTCGATTTTCCGGAAGTTACAAATAGTGCCTTTTAGAAGTATTATCTTCACCTAACATCATCAATTAAATTATAACGTTGTGTCTTGATATCTCTTTAGGAGTAAAGTCCTTCAGTGGTCCATCTCCATCCAATGTCGTCGATTAGATTCTGATGTTGTATCCTACAATCCACATTTGTGCAATCTTTGCTAGTGTTGTTTCATTAGTCTCATGAGATTTGCCTGGCTTTAGACATTGGATTTAGACGTTGATCTTAAAGAAATGTTCTCCTCATTTAAATCTACTTGTGCAGTGTCGTCGACACCAATGTGATGTTGTGCTAATAAATTAAGTTTGAAGGTGGTGTTTCTTTAGGATCATTTTTTACACTCGACGTCATCAATTTTATCCTAATATCACATTATCGATCAGTTCTTAAATATATTACTCAAGACATATGGACCCCTAGAGTGCCAAAACTTGGCATGGGGGGGACATTTAAATGCCAAAAATTCAGAAATGTACACTTAAGTGCAAAAATCAGAGTATAAAGGTTCAGTTAAGTGCCAACTGTGAAAAAACCAAACCTTCTACTAACAATGCCATTTTATAAAATCTCAAACTTGGGTCAATTTTCAAGATGTTACAAACAGTGCCTTTTTAGAAGTATTATCTTCACCTAATGTCATCAATTAAATTATAATGTTGTGTCTTGATATCTATTTAGGAGTAAAGTCCTTCGGTGGTCCATCTCCATCCAATTTCGTCGATTAAATTCTGATGTTGTATCCTACAATCTACATTTGCGCAATCTTTGCTAGTGTTATTTCATTAGTTTCATGAGATCGACTAGCTTTAGACATTGGATTTAGATGTTGATCTTAAAGAAATGTACTCCTCATTTAAATCTACTTATGCAGTGTCGTCGACACCAACATGACGTTGTGCTAATGTATTAAGTTTGAAGGTGGTGTTTCTTTAGGATCATTTGTTACACTCGACATCATCAATTTTATCCTAATATTACACTATCGATTAGTTCTTAAATATATTACTCAAGATGTACGGACTTTTGGAGCCCCAAAACTTGGTACTAGGGGACACTTAAGTACCAAAAGTTCGAAAATGTACACTTAAATGCCAAAATTGGAGCAAAAAGGTTCAATTAAGTGCCAAGGGCGAAAAAACCAGGCCTTCTACTAATAATGCCATTTTATAAAATCTCAAAATAAGGTCAATTTTCAGGATGTTATAGACAGTGCCTTTTTAGAAGTATTATCTTCACCTAACATCATCAATTAAATTATAATGTTGTGTCTTGATATCTATTTAGGAGTAAAGTCCTTCGGTGGTCCATCTCCATCCAACGTCGTCGATTAGATTCCGATGTTGTATCCTACAATCTACATTTGCACAATCTTTGCTAGTGCTATTTCATTAGTCTCATGAGATTGACTAGCTTTAGACATTGGATTTAGACGTCAATCTTAAAGAAATGTACTCCTCATTTAAATTTACCTGTGCATTGTCATCAACACCAATGTGACGTTGTGCTAACGTATTAAGTTTGAAGGTGGTGTTTCTTTAGGATCATTTGTTACACTTGATGTCATCAATTTTATCCTAATATCACATTATCGATCAGTTCTTAAATATATTCTCAAGATGTACGGACCCCTAAGTGCCAAAACTTGGCATGTGGGGATACTTAAGTGCCAAAAGTTCGGAAATGTACACTTAAGTGTCAAAATCGAAGCAAAAATATTCAGTTAAGTGCCAACAGCGAAAGAACTAGGCCTTCTACTAACATTGCTATATTATAAAATCTCAAAATTGAGTCGATTTTTCGGATGTTACAGACAATGCCTTTTTAGAAATATTATGTTCACCTAACGTAATCAATTAAATTATAACGTTGTGTCTTGATATCTATTTATGTCACGCCACGAACCCCGAGCACGTGACAACCTCTTCTCTTGGTCGATTGAAAGCGACGTCCTAAGACTTGTCGACACCATTCATTTTAATCTTTTGTTATGCGCAAGCGGAAGACAAACCATCCCCAGTCCAACAATCAATCAATCAATCAGGGATAGAGGGATGAATAACAAGAACAACCATCACTACTCATTTACACAATTTACTGGATTAACCAACGGAGGATCGTATTTTGAATTACAAGCCCGACAACAGGGCCGATCCATCCTCTAAGCCAGGCCAAAAAGAAACTAGGGTAATCCACCTATACAGAATGAACCCTCAGGTTCAACACCACGGTCGCTCGGACCCATCTGACTCGACTCCGTCAGGTCGATCATTGGAGAAACTGGGGGCAGGATTCTCCACAGCGGGTGCACCATTCTAAAGACCTAAAAAAGGTTAACCACGACGGGTTGAGATAAAATCTCAGCGAGTTCTTCCCCTAAGCCCCAATTAGTACACCAACTCAACCCGAGGTATCTCTCAAGAACCACCCCTCACTCAACCCGACCACAAACACTCAGCAATCAGCAATCAAACCACAGACAGGTTCAACCAACAATCAGAGGTCGGTTCGCGTGCAACCTTACCCGATATGCCATACCCTGCACATTAAATCTCATTCAATGCAAGCAATGCAACCAATAATCGAATAGTCAGTTCGCATGCAACCTTACTTAGTATGCCATACCCTGCACGTTATAAGTGAGCACAATACACGCAATGCACATGGCCATTAGATGATGCAGTTCATCAATCACATGCAAGTCACGTCACAAGCGATCTCACCTGGCCATTGCCACCCCTACATGTTATCAATTCATGCGTGCGTGCCATAAATGATATGATCACCTCATGCATTATCGGAACCAATGATGCCATGTTTTCTCATGCACTCTCGCATTCACACATGTTTCGATTATTATTACCCCACCGGGCTATAATTGAGGCGCAACGGCACTACGGCGCCCTTCCTCTACAGAGGCGCAACCGTGCCCTTCCATGCCCAAAAGACGTCAAGGGATACTCTCTCAAGACCGCATGCCCACAGAATGTCAAGGGATACTCTCCCGAGACCGCATGCCCAACAAACGTCAAGGGATACTCTCCGGAGACCGCATGCCCAACAAATGCCAAGGGATACTCTCCCGAGACAGCGGTTTCAACTTAGTGATCACGCAAGCACACCATCACAACCCACTTATTATCTTTGAGCATTAGCCAATGCACACATGCTTGCATGTGAAACCTCAAATCATTTCTCACAAAAGTGGTTCGTATCCTGTGTCCCTCAGACAAACCATTTCTCCCACCTTTCTCATAAAAGCGGTCCATTTTCAGTGTCCCTCGGACAAACCATTTTTCCCTTTTTGTGAAATTCACACGATTCATGCGAATGTTCATGCCACGACACATCAATTTCACTTCATATGATCAAGACACATGAAATTATGCACAATTTCACTTCCGGATAAACAGTGCCGTGAATAGTAATCATGAACAATAATCCGTGAACAGTATCAATGAACAGTAATCCGTGAACAATAATTTTCGAAATTCAATTAATAATAAATTAAATTCAGAAATTAAATAAAACATTGATTAAACACAAATTAATCAATCAATTAAGCTAAACAAGCTTAATTATCACATAATCCACAAATAAGCACAGTTAAGCATAATCAAGCATAATTAAGCAAGATTAAGCTAAGCTAATCTTAATCACCTATCTAACCACCTATCTTAGGGCTAATACAACTTAATTAACCCTCCTAAACCAGCATTAACACTAATTAACCCAACCCTAAGCAAGTTTAGGCACTAAATAATGATTAGGGGCTAAACTCACCCGTTAAGCGGGCCAGAGATGCGGACGCGGCGGCGGCGACGAACCCGACACCCGGGGACCTCACTCACGATGATCCAAGGCGGTCCCGGGCTCAACACAGCAGCAACAGCCTCTGCTTTCCACTGCAACACTCAAAAACTGCACTGCTGGAGGAGGAAGAAGCTGACCGGAGGAAAACGGGCTGCCCGGAGCTCCGGCAAGCAGCGGGCCAGCGATCAACGGCACCTGAGGGTCGAGGGAGAACCATTTGTGGCTGGTATGGGCAGTGATTTGGCTAGAATGGGAGAAAAACGGGGGAAAAGGCAGAACAAAGTTGCTGTAGGCGGAATAGTGACGGTCCGGCAACAGCCGGCTTCCGGCTGCCGTACGGGTCGGCTAGCGGCTCCTTCCGGCGATCGACCAACACTATCTGAACAGAAATTCTCTTCTGAACACGATGGCGGGTGGCACAGGACGAGATTCCAATGGGAATGCCATGAATAACTCGATTTTCGGTGAAAGGTCAGAATTGAAAATTGTAGGAAGGCAAAGGAAGCAAGGGGAGAGAGGGCTGCGATTTTGGAGAAGATGAAGAGGAGAAAGAGAGTGAAGTGAGGGCTGGAGATAGGTCTCATCAATGCCATAAATGCTTGCTTCAAATCCCAAACAAATGACATCATCTTCTCTCTCTTCCTTTTTCACTTTTCTCCAAAATATCCAAGGGCATTTTAGTCATTTCCACCTTGCACATTTCCCAATGTGCCCTTGGGCTGAAAATGAAGGGTGGGCCTAGGAAACAGGCTGGAAAATGAATAAGAATGGGCTCGGGAATTTATTGGGCTCGAAACGGCTCAAGGTTAGACAACGGGCTCGGGAGGGTAAATGCTCGGTTTGGTCCAACGGGCTCACTTGCTTGCCTCGGGTCTTCCATGGCCGTTGTCCCACCTTGAGTGTGAGGCCCACACTGATCTTGCCCAGCCCACGTTCTCGTAGGCTCGTTTCCTTGGTCTGAAAATCCCTTTCCCAAAAACTCGGCTCAACCGACACTGTCGACTATTAAGGAAGCATCGTCCAAAAGTCCGTCTCGGATTTTCCTGAAAATTCGAAGTCCAATCTTAGATTCTCATGCCTTGTCAATTTTGCCCAAATGTCATTTTGGTATAATTCAGACTGACAGGCGACTTCGAGGATTCACACGTAACCGACTCGTGCCAAACCACGTTCAAGAATTCTCGACACATGGACGTCCTTAACGACATGAAATTGCAAAAGATAGATTCTTATTTCAAAGTACACGATTATCAAGGATCGACATAGGGTCGTTCACGGGTTCGATAACAGTAGACGAAATCACCTGTCGTCCCATTATTTCTGTCCCCAAATCGAATTCTACTCATCCCTGAAATCGGCCTGCATGACTACAGGATCGTCCTTACGCAAGTCTCACGGTCGAGTCGTTTTCCCAAGTCGAGTTCTTTAGTCACACAAGTTCTGTCCTCAGTAGCCTTTCCCCTCAAGGTCAGTATCTCGGAAATGATTGGGTCCAAGCAGAATCAACCAACAATGCATTGGCGAAATTCACGTTCACTCATCCCTAAAAGGGCTCGAATTTCAGGATGTCACAATTTAGGAGTAAAGTCCTTCGGTGGTCCATCTCCATCCAATGTCGTCGATTAGATTCCGATGTTGTATCCTACAATCCACATTTGCGCAATCTTTGCTAGTGTTGTTTCATTAGTTTCATGAGATTGACTAGCTTTAGACATTGGATTTAGACGTTGATCTTAAAGAAATGTACTCCTCATTTAAATCTACCTGTGTAGTGTCGTCGACACTAACGTGACGTTGTGTTAACGTATTAAGTTTGAAGGTGGTGTTTCTTTAGGATCATTTTTTACACTCAACGTCATCAATTTTATCCTGATATCACATTATCGTTCAATTCTTAAATATATTACTCAAGACGTACGAACCCCTAGAGTGCCAAAACTTGGCACGGGGGGACACTTTAGTGCCAAAAGTTTGAAAAGGTACACTTAAGTGCCAAAATCGAAGCAAAAAGGTTCAGTTAAGTGCTAAAAGTGAAAAATCTGGTAAATTGCCACGTGTCCATTTTTCAGTGATTTTATTTGCTGACAGAGCATTTTTTTCAAAATAAAAAATCCACGTGGCAATTTTAAGAAAAAAAATTATCCAAGTCAAGCTAGAAAAAGAAATTTAAAAATCGATTTTATTTATAAAAAAAAAAAACAAAGAGGAGGGGAGGGTTTGGTAGCCTCCGCCATTGCTGCCGTCGCCACCGCACCATCACTAAGAAGGGCCTGCGACGGTGGGGCGAAGGTCAACCAAGGTCGTCGGGCCTTAGCCAATGGCTAGTGACCCTGGCCAACCTGTGGTGAGGGCCTATGGGCCCTCGCCCAAATCTAAGGCGAGGGTCGTGACCCTCCCCCAAATCTGGCGAGGGTCGCCGGCCCTCGCCTAGCTTGGCCAAGGGCAGTCGGCCGCCCAGCTAGTGCCGACCTTAGCCCACCGTCATCGGCCTTTCCCAGCAGTGGTGTGGCGGGGACGGCGGCAGCGGCGAGGGTTGCACAGACCTCGCCAGATCCTCCCCTTCTTCTTCCTTTTTTTAAAAAATTAATCAATGTTATAATAATATATTATTTAATCAATACATTTTTAAAATGCCACGTCAGCGCAAAACGACGTCGTTTTGGCTAATTTTTCGCCGACTCAGTTTCTGGCAAGCAATGTAAGCAATTTATGCCTATTACTCAATGTACCTAGATGCATCTGTATTGAACTATCGATTGGGATCATATCTAAAATTGTTTGTAAGCTGGTCCTTGAAATAAATACGAACAGTATTGCATTTGACACTCTCTATCCAATACTAACACATAACTCAAGTCCTTCCTTATATAATAAAATTGAAAAGTGCCGTTCAATGAAAGATATTTCGTCACGGGGTAAAATCGGTGAAACACAAATTCTCCATGAAGGTAGGCATGATATACTCTGCACTAGTGGCAATGAATTACAACAAGCTGCAGAGTCGATGAGTAGTTTGGAGTTTTGCAAACGTGCATCGAATGACCAAGTATAGAAACACTTCAATCCACCCTACTTCGCTAATTAAACTCAATCTGAAATTTTATCCCCAATGCAAATCATAAATGTAAAAAAAATCCTTCTGCAGTGATCCACAACTTTCGGAAAAGAACCTGTTTTACTACGGCAGACGAGGTAAATCAATCAAGTATCTATGTTTTCACATCCAAATAACATAGAATTTTTTTAAAATTTTTTTGCGCGTCTTCCTTATCGAGTTCACATTTCTGACTTCATCTGACAAGAAGGATAGTAATGCAAGATCATGAGCTAGAGAGTCTCAAGAATTGTCCTAGCGAAGTTCTTGGTCTCTCCTGTTGGATTCAATTTAGCCATAAATGGTGAAATGTACGTGACATCTAACGTCTACCATTTCATATGTGTGTGCATTTATTATTCTGTGAGTATAGGTCAATTCTTGAAGGAAGTTCTCCAACTAAGCATTGTCTCTAGCTTTACTATCCATTGCCATCATTCATTAATATTGCTCATGAGTCACGTGGATGGTGCAATCCTGTTCTCTATTTAATGGTACAAATCTCCTCGTGATGCTTGTCATTCTTAAATAGTCCAAAACGGTCATTTTAATAACCCACTCATAAGAAAAACTTAGTTTTTTTTTTTTTTCATCCCTTCCTCCTAATGTATATGGTTTTTACCGTCAACTAAAACATATGCAATCAATCAATTGTGGGTCATTGAGCAACAAAGTCGCTTTGGTTATTGCATGTCCTCTCATAATGTACGTATAGTGCCCTCTTATCTGTGGGTACATCCCGCACAAGGCTATATATCCTCTCAAGTAAGATGTCAGGATGCTTGTGCTTTCCCAAATAGCCCTTTTAACAACAGCAAAGTTGCTTTTGGTTTCTTGATTTTTTTGTTGGGTCAGGGCGAATTTCTTATTGAGCATCGAATATTATGCGAAGATGCTGCAATTCTAAACTTTTCTACTCCCTCTTTCACTAGATACAAGAATCGCCTATGACCACCTCAGACAAAACAACGGACTCAAAAGTTTAGCCATGCAGTTTTTTCTAACTTGCCAAAACATTACTTGGTGAAAATTTACTTACCGAGTTAAAGTGATGAATCAATATTCATCTCACTAAGGATGCATTTAATAACCATTCTATTCCTAAAAATAATTTTTACTTAGAGATGGTTCTTTTTATTTTATTCTTTAGATGAACTTCTGAGCATTTCAAGATATTTGGTAACTACACAAAATTTATATTCACAAAATAAAAATGAAATAAAAATACATTTGGTACAATCCTAAAAAAATTTTGTGACTTATAATTTCTTTTAATATTTTAATACTTTTGTTATATAATTTTTCTCTTTTTCCTCTGTTTTTTCCTATCACTTTTCTCTTTTTATTTTTATTTTTCCTTCCTCTTCTTCTTCCTCGTTATCGGTTGTCGGCCATTGCCAATGGTCAACCATGGCGATGGCTGGCAATCAACTAGGCAAGGTTGCCAGACCTCACCGAGCTTCACCAAGTTAGGGCGAGGTCCATCGAGTTCACCGAAGCCTCGCCAAATCTGGGTGAGGGCTCACTTCACCGGTGGCTGAGTGAACTCGCTAAGCCACCAACAAGGCTTGACCTCACCCAAATCTAGCTAGACTTCGCTACTACAAGGCTTAGCCTAGCTAGGCCAGGGTGAGGCTGACCTCACACCAACTGGGAAGTGGTTTGGACTTGATTATGGAGTTGTTCCCGGAAATAAATAATTTTTTTATTTTTGATTATGTTCCAAATTTATCCCGGGAATAAAAAAGTTATCAAATGAATTTCTATTCTTTTTTTGTTACTAGGAATTAAAAAAAAAAGAATCCGGTACTATTCGGCCAATTAACAAACAAACCCTAATTATGCAATCTATTCAAATTTCCCGGTCAGGGATGATCAAGAGTAAGAGCAATCATCACTCTGAGCATTTATGTGTAAATACAAGTGCTGACAAAGATGTGAACAAGAAACTGCGGTATTACTCAATGAGTCGAAGATTCAATGATCAAAATGGAAACCAGGAAGATAATCAAGCATATGCAAACCACTAGTAGCATGGAATTCTGCTGCAACTATTACAAGAATTTTACAAGAAGGTTAACATAAAGAAGGACCATTAAAAAACAACACATTGCAGAGTTGATGAGCAATACATCTGCAGTTTTGTACAACCTGCTCTTCGTGACAAAGTAAAGAAATCTACCATACTTCCCTAATAAAACTCAGTTGCAAAAACTTATCCCCACATGCTAATTATAAAATGTAAGAAATTCATTACATCAACAACTTCTAGGGAAAAAAAAAATCTGTTCTGCTATTGGAAGTATATCAATGAAGTATCTATGTTTTCACATCCAAAGGATGAAGATGAAAAACAAGGTCAGAGACATAAAAATCTGTTTTTTTCCCCTTGCGCCTCATTTTCGTGTGTTTGTATCGACTGCACGGATCTGGTGTGGTCTGACAAGAAGGACAATAATGCGAGACCATGAGTACTAAGAGTTGTCTCGGTCAAAGTCTTGGTCTATCACTTGTCCGTTCCAGAGACACGTGGATGACCACGTCATGAATGTGATGCAAGAGAGGACGCAACCACCATGCAAAGAAAACAAAATGACCCGAGTGATGAGAGACTCGGACAAGGCTTTGCCGGTGGCGTCGGAAGTCAATGATGTGGGGGCGCACACGTTTTCCTCGTGTACGACTCGTGGTAATGTAAAGCGACGCGAGGAGGGATTTGTGGCTTTGGCAATTCTCCCATTTACTACGCTGTTGCCTAAGTAGGTGTTGCCATTAATGAAAGGGTATAGCTTGTGGCTCTGGCATTGTTTCGTGTACTACAAATCACGTGCAACATCTTCGAATTGTAATTCAAGCTCAAAGCCACATATTCATAATCTCTACACCGTAAGCTAGTTCATTTATTTTTGTGACGTATTTATCTACTCATTTTTATCCCCTTCATAATCCCTACACGTAGAGAATTAGCGAGTTTGGTGACTCTATAATCATATTATCATTCAACATAGGCAAAAGAGAGATTATGAAGAGCTGCATTACTTGATGGCTAATTGCAAATGACGATCTAATTTGCCATATCCTTTTGATTTTCCTCTTTGGCTATCATTTAATGACTAAAAAGAAATATAAATTGAGGAATTTGAACTATCTCGGGATGATTGACTTCAACAATCAATAAATATTAATTCAATATTATGGTATCGTAATATTTATTGTGTTATGATAATGAAGTTCACAAAATTTAACACTCTAAGGTATGCTATGCGAAAATGACCCCAAGGATATACAAATTGTAGAAATCAATCCCCACAACTCCAGCCAAAAAGACGAATAACTAAACAAAAAAATGGAATACACAAGAAGAAAATTTTACACCTCTATTATACATTATCGATTTGAGAATTATCACTATCTACTCTCTCGAATCCTCAATGTATAAGATTGTTTATGCAAGATTTTTTCTCAAATCTTTAGCGCAAAAGACTATTTGTGTAAGATTTTTTTTATATCGAAGATATACATCGTAATTAATTCATAAATAAATCTGGACTTATGGTCACGGGTCCCTCCACTCTTAGGACGTGAACACTAGGGCATAGATCCGTTTATCACAACAAACGTCCAAATATCATCTGGTCCCGCCACCAGTCACCTTCTTGCTTCTTCTCCCTTCATCCTATAAACATGGAATCGCACGATCGCCAGGCTATCCCACATTCATCACTTGCAAATTCACTGCCTTGAATTGGAATGGCTTCCTTGAAGACTACTGTGTTCATTGGCCTACTCTTCGCCATTGTTCTCCTCTTCTCCTCTGAGGTCTCGGGGAATAGACCCCATCGGCGTGGTGAGTGTTCAAATTCTTCCTGAGAAACTCCGTAGTTTGGTTATTCGAACTTTATTTCCTTCAAACTAGATTATGAAAAATTTGAATTTCTGTGAACTAATCTAGGTGGATCCAAGAACTACATTTCTTAGGACTGAAATCAATTTTGCAAGTATTCACATATGCCAGAAACATCCGAATTTCAAATGTGAATATGCAGAACAACGCGTGAAGCACCAATCGTTTTAACGAGCTAAACAAGAAATAATTATCCCTTTTGTTTTGTCTAGCGCAAGAAAAATGCCTCTCCTGCTCCAGCGAGGTTCTCTATGGCCCCGTGGCATCGCTCAGCAGGGTTCGCAGGTAGCAATAGGAAGGACGTGAAATTTTACTAGTCGAGAATTAGATGGAGATCCTCCCCTAAGTTGGTCCACTACTCTATGTTGGAATGTAATATATTTTGTAACTCCTAAACGCTTAAAGCTCTTGTCTATCGTTTAAAAAATGAAGAGTCATTAATACCTCTCGAGATCTAGCCTCCAATCAATATCCAATGTTATCGTTATATCGGATTTTCTACACCTTAATGGCAGGGCGGAAATTGCACATCATGACTTTGTTTGCACCAAATAGTGACCAAGTCATAGATATAGATAGACATGTGACCAAAGCATGATTATTACCAAGCACGTGACCCATCGTCAATGACCACAAGGATCGATATCAATATCGGCACACATCAGTGATTATTGTTGATCATTTGCAGATATACGACGACGTATGGCCAATGATGGTCTTTGAAAGTGTCGATTAATGAGATTGGTAAATTTTTAAGATGTCAAGATAAAGTTGAACACATGAAGAGCATCAAGACGCAGTTACGAAATTTGAAGTCACTAGGGAACCAATTGATTGAGGATGTGGAGCAAAGAGCGCACGTCTATCATGACCAAATTTACATTGAAAAGACGTCCCAAATAATCCATCTAATGTCAACCTCAAATGATCTATCAAAAGATAGACCAAATTTACATTGAAAAGATAATTCAAATGTTTCATCTTTTGTCAACATCAATTGGTGTGTCATTTAGGAGCTCCGGCTCTCCCAAACCCAGATCTCACTAATAATTTTATTAGTTCCTTTTCAGTACCTAACTTGAAAGTGAGTTATTTAAGTGGTCATTCACTCTTAATTACCTGTTTATGATCTTAAAAAGATTAGTCCACTAAGTAATCATGTGAATTTTTAGTCGGGGGTTCATTACGTTCCTAAGCTAATCCTATCTTGCTCTAGAAAAGCGATTAACAATCAAGGTATTCAAATGAAGGTGTGGAGATTAAACATCCAATCAATTGAAAGTAACTATTTAATGCCGGAAATGAAAACCCAATCTAGGTCGAGCAAAGGATATACATGGCCTTGGTTGTCACGCCCCGACCCTCGAGCATGCGGCAACCCCTGTTCTCTTGCGGTCATTTGATTTGCGACTCCCCAGGATCCGTCGCCGACCATTATTTTTATCTTTTGATTAAACGCATGCGGAAGCGAAACATAATCCCCGGTCAATTACAAAAACAGGGATAGCAGGAAAACTCAATAAAAACACATTCCAAAGTGCCGCTTTATTTATCTACTAATTAACCCTAGGAAGTTTACAAGTATAAGCCCTTACCACGGGCATCTTCCTATTGAGCCAATGAAACCAACAAGCCAAGGTTAATCTACTCCCTTCATAAATGGCCACGAGCTAAAACACACGTCGATCTTCCATCCTAAGGACCTGACAATGGTTATTCAATAACTAGTGAGATAAATCTCAGCAAGTCAAAATCCTAAGCCTCAGTTAGGAGACCTACTCGCCTCGAGTGCGCCCTGACGTGCAATGTCTTTATCGCCAACAATTCAACAACAGAATAACACCCAATCGACCATTAACAGATGCACGCTTAGACCAAGGCTCATATGCAATTATTAACAGTTAATACTCGCAATCATAGGCGACCCTACTTGGCCTTGGCACACACAATCTGCAGAAACTGTTAATTCAATCATCACGACATTAAGAGCATGCGAATAATCAGAGCATCTCACACAACTTTCTCATGTCTCATACCCACACATATGCTCTGATTATTACGACCCTCTAGGCCATGGCACAACCTTATGGTTGGTAGTCAACTGGTCGTAAACCAGGCATCGTCCTCTCCCGTGAGGCATGGCGACGTCATGGGCTATCCCCCACCGACGGCATTCCATAAGGAGCATGGGCCCGGCCTCAACCGCGACTTTGCATCTGACCACTATCAGGCGACCCAATGGTCACGGCACAACCCCGAAGGATTGGCGATCATCCGGCTCAACCGGGCTATCAACTTTAATCTGACCATGCAACATATCAGCAAACAGTTCATTCTTGTCTTTGCTTTTGCTTGGTCATGAATGCAACACCGCTCAACACTCATGCTCATGCGACATGCCATTTCAGACCATTTCAGATAACCCACGCAATATGTCATGTGATCTCACTCGATAATTTCCAAAATCCAATTTCCAATCAGCATTCAATCATACACATTCCCTAACTCTTGGGAACAACCAACAATTCAAATCACAGTCTGTCAATCAATTCCGACCAATCAACATCACGATACTCCGATACCCAACCACGTGTCGATATTTAATAATAAATAAACACAAATATCAATTAATATATAAATACGTGTCCTCACGATTACAACAATCAGCTATTCCCCAATAATACTCAATCATCCCAAAAATAAGTATAAACTATAATTATACTCAAAAATATTTATTTAAGAATCATGCTATAGCCGATTGTTTCAATAAAATAATTCAAGTCCCACAAAATACTTGTAATTATTTTTCAATCCCATAATTAATTATCCAACCCAAATAATTCCATTTAGTAAAACCCTTCTTTAATAAACCAATGTCATTTAATAATATAGTATATAAATACTACTGACTTTGGAAAAATAGACCATAGTAATTTTCCCCCAAAATTGCTCAATTAAAACCATTTCCAATAAATAATCACAATTAATTATTTTCTCCAAAAATAATTAATTTTCAGCAATGAATAGTAATAACAATATTACTATTAATAATTCGAAATTATAAATTAATTTAATTAATTAATAATTCCGAAATTAATAAATAATTATTATTTTATTCCAATAATAATAATATTTATTAATACTAATCATGGTTACCAGTCTAACCCAACTATGGTTACTCTAACCGCAATTAATTTATTCTAACCACGATTAACACTAAACATGCTTAATCAAATAATAATAAAATACTAATCATCTATCATTTAAAAGCACTAATCAAGCTTAATATTAAACTAATCACCCTAAGGGAGTTTAGCACCCTAAACAAGGTTAAGAAAATCAACTCACGGGTTAGCAATTCCGACGACACGAGCGCGATGGCGGCGACGAGGGGAACGCATGGGAACTCCCCGGCGCGTCGGGACAAGGCGGCCCGGGGCCGGATCTCAGTCGAGGGCGGCTATCCACGCGGCAAGGGGCTGAGAAACAGAGGTATCGGCGACATAAGGCTGGCTGGTGGGCGGCCCGGCAACTCCGGACGGCGGCCAGCAGCTCCGGCGACCAGGTGGATGGCTCCGGCGAGGTTGGACAGAAGCTGGAGAGGGAGAAGGGAGGGCCATGCAGCTGGTTTCACAGGGTGGCAGCAGGCTGTGGTGGCTCCGACGAAGGTCTGGGCGGACGACGGGCAACGGCCAGGGCAGAGGGACAACGGTGAGGCAGTAGCTCGCTGCTCCGGAGTCAGGCGGTCGACTGGCCAGATTTGGTTCGGCCAAGACCGAGAGGAAGAAGAAGGAGGGGGGGCAGCTTGGACTGCTTGGGGTGGTCGGGCGGAGGACGGCGGTGGCCGAGCAACGGTAAAGCAACAGCTCGTTACTCCGGCAAAGGTCTGGGCAGAGGGACGACGGCGAGGCAGCAGCTCGCTGCTTCGGCGTCCAAGCGGCCAGCTGACGTTGCAACAACGGCGGACAGAGGAGAGAGGCGAGGAGGACAAGCTGGGCAGAGCCGGTTTGGCTCGAGGCCGGCGGACCGACGACGAGCTGGCGAGACGGCGGAGCGACGAGAGCTGGCGAGACGGCGGACCTGCGGAGGTGATAGGGTGGTTGCTGGTCTCGCCGGCGGGGAAGCAAAGCAGCAGCAGCTTCGGCGAGGGAGAAGGCCAGCGGAGAAGAAGAAGGAAGAGAAGTTGCAGAGGGAGGGTGCAGGGGAAGCTGCCGAAGAGAGAGAGAGAGAGAGAGAGAGAGAGAGAGAGAAGCAGCACATGGACTTGTCAGGCAAGTGGGGGAGAAAGAAGAAAGAGATAAGGGGGAAGACCAGTCAAAGGAGGAAAAGATGGGCAAGTGGGGCTGTCGATAAGGGAGAAACGTGAGGAAAAAAGAGAGAAAAGGGGAAGAGAGAGAACGTGCGGACAAGAGGGGGAAAGGAAAGAAAAGAAAAAAAATAAAAACAAAAACAAAAACAAAACAAAATCCAAACAAGCTTCTAGATAGGGGTATTTTGGTCTTTTTACCCCTGAAGCACAATTTTCCAAATATTTGGCTCTAAAACTCGGCCCGTTGAATCCTTTTCCAATAATTTGGGTTTATCGAAATTTGGGATGTTACATTGGTTTTTAGCCTAGGGAGATGATCTCTCAAAAGCTTGCTATTTGAAACAAAGGTGAGCCTAAATCTATTGAATTGATTAAGACAAAGCCTAGGCTAGGCTATTTTAATCATTTATTAAAAAGTGAGGCTTAGTCTAATTGTGTTTTATTAGCTATAACCTATGCTAATTACCCTCTAAATTTCTAAACTAGCCTAATTAAGACTACACTAGTCTAAACTGTTACAAAAGATTGAAGACCAGCATGGACATCGGTCGACCACCATCGGCTCCATTTGGCTGCCACCACTTCGGGTGTCACCTTTGGCCACCTTCTCGGCAGGCGTCAGTTTCGTCATACAATCATCGATTCAATCATTTCATTCACAACATACACTCAAGTCAAGCAAACGAATATCAATGTTCACACCAATCAACAATCATGTTGTTTCGGAATCAGCTTCGAACTTAATCATGCCATTCGATCATCTGAAGTCACCGTCTATTCCTTTAGGGGTTCATTGATTAAGATTAACGATAATCAACCTCCACTTGTGTTCGCAAAGCCACCACCTTGAGGTGTATTTGTGTAATGGCATTTTCTGTTGTTGAATCCAAAGATTAATCAATAAAAGCCATTAAGCATGATTTCTGAAACACTCCTCATTCACCGAAAACCTAATGATTTCTCTAAAACTTACATCTGGGATGAGCCTAGACTCGAGAGGTGCTGAGCCCAAAACTGACTTCGACTGAGGCGTCGTCCTTCATCACCTTCCTCATCTTCATCAGCACCTCATCATCTTCCACCTTCTCTTCTTCTTTGATTGTTGGCAATTTGGAAAATAAGAAGAAAAATTGTGTCAAACTTATTTATGCAACTAAAATTCGCATGTTCAGAACGGAGACCTTGGTGGACCATTTTATGAACACGGCGCAACCACTCGTTGATTTTACTATCTAATAGACCTTAAGAGTGTTGGATCGAGCCAATGACACCGATTGACATTTTCGATTACTTGACAGACAGCGGCTTACTGACCATTCATTGGGTTTACTATTTGAAAGACCTAACATATGTTGGCTTATGCTGGCGACACCGATTGAAGTTTTAAATGATGAACAATTTCCTCTTCAAAAAGAAGCAAACAAGTGTTTATTTTTTAATTGACTACATATAGACAGCGGGCAGTGGCCATTAATGACGGTATTCATTTATAAGAGCTAAATGACGAAAATAACCGATGGATTCATTTACAATTCAATTATTATTGTGAACTTAATTTTGCGGCAATTTAGACTGATAAGGTCAAAAAGAAACTTCTTCCTAAAAAGAATAGTATAGATATACATGCATGTAATTTTATCCCTAATTATGTGTGGACAAGACATGACAGCCTTCCGTCTTCTCTGCTCTTTTGTCATTTATACATGGGAAATTTTTAAGTGTTTCTAATGCATGTGAGCCCAAAGCCCTTCATATTGGTAGGTTATATATATAGTCCATTTTGGTTTGAGTATACTAGACTAGAGGAGCTTTAGACCTTAACAATCTATTGTGCAGAGTGCTGGTGAATTACATTTCGAAGAGTTTGCAAGAGTTTGAAGCCAATACGTCTTGTTTTTATATTTTTAAATTTCTTTGCAAGGTTGAGAGATTCTTTTTGTGGAAAATTGTGAAGCTAAATACTATATGAGTTGTTAGATGTAATTGGGGTTGCGAAACAATGAGAGTATCTAAGTAACTCAAGTGCAGTTGAAATATTTCTATTTTATTATTTAATCTATGGTGGAATCCTATAGTGCTCTTCTTATGAAGTAGGTCATACCAATCAAATCATGAAAATCCGATGCCCAATTCATTTCCTTGTTTTGTTTATTATTGTGTACGATCAATTGTTTTTACAATAATTGGTATCACAGCCAAGCTTGTCTGACTTGAAGAGATTAAATGGCAATAGAAAAAGGAAAAGTGAAACTAACTATCACGCCCCCATTTGATTTGCGACTCCCCAAGATCCATCGCCGACTGTTATTTTTATCTTGTAATTATGCACATGCGGAAGCGAATCACAATCCCCGGTCAATTACAAAAACAGAGATAGCAGGAAAACCCAACAAGAACACATTCAAAAGTACTGCTTTATTTATCTACTGATTAACCTTAGGAAGTTTACAAGTACAAGCCCTTACCACGGGCATTTTCCTAACGAGCCAATCATACCAACAGGCCAGGGTTAATCTACTGCCTTCAAAGACGGCTACGAACTGAAACACGCGTCGATTCTCCATCTTATGGCCTTGAAAATTGTTAACCATGACGGGTTGAGATAAACTCAGCAAGTCAAAGTCCTAAGTCTCGGTTAGGAATTTCGCTCGCCTCGAGGGTAGTCTAACCATGCAACCTAGTTCCGGCAAACAACACATACCACACCTCAAGCAAGATTATCAGACGACAGTTTATAAGCAGATGCAAACACAAGCAACCCTACCTGGCCTTGGCACATGCAACCTGCAGAAACTGTCAATTCAATCATCACGATATTAAGAGCATGCGAATAATCAGAGCATCTCACACAACTTTCTCATGTCTCATATCCACACATATGCTCCGATTATTACAACCCTCTAGGCTACGGCACAACCTTATGGTTGGCGGTCAACTGGTCGTGAACCAGGCATCGTCCTCCCCTGTGAGGCACGGCGACGTCATGGGCTCTCCCCCACCGACGGCATTCCATAAGGAGCATGGGCCTAGCCTCAACCGCGACTCCGAATTTGCCACTGTCAGGCGACCCAATGGTCACGGCACAACCCTGAAGAATTGGCGGTCATCCGGCTCAACCGGGCTATCAACTTTAATCTGACCATGTAACACATCAGCAAACAGTTCATTCTTGTCTTTGCTTTTGCTTGGTCGTGAATGCAACATCGCTCATATGCTCGTGCTCATGCGACATGCCATTTCAAATAACCCACACGATATGTTATGCAGTGTCACTCGACAATTCCAAAATTCAATTTCCAATCAGCATTCAATCACGCACATTCCCTAACTTTTGGGAACAACCAACAATTCAAGTCACAGTCTGTCAATTAATTCCGACCAATCAACATCGCGATACTCTAATACCCAACCACGCGTCTCAATATGTAATAATAAATAAACACACGTAATAAATAAATATGTGTCCTCACGACTACAACAATCAACTATTCCCCAATAATACTCAATTATCCTAAAAATAAGTATAAACTATAATTATATTCAAAATACTCATTTAAGAAGCATGATATAGTCAATTGTTCCGATAAAATAATTCAAGTCCCACAAAATACTTATCATTATTTTTCAATCCCATAATTAATTATCCAACCCAAATAATTTCATTTAATAAAATCATTCTTTAATAAACCAATGTCATTTAATAATATAGTATATAAATACTATTGACTTTGGAAAAATAGACCATAGTAATTTTCCCTCAAAATTACTCAATTAAAACCATTTCCAATAAATAATCACAATTAATTATTTTCTCCAAAAATAATTAATTTTCAGCAATGAATAGTAATAACAATATTACTATTAACAATTTGAAATTATAAATTAATTTAATTAATAATTCCGAAAAAAATAAATTATTATTATTATATATTCCAAAAATAATAATGATATTTATTAATACTAAACATGATTAACACTAAGCAAGCTTAATCAAATAGTATTAAAACACTAATAATCATCATCCAAAGCACTAATCAATAATTAAACTACTCCTAAGCAAGATTAACCCCTAACTAAGGGATTAGGAAATCGACTCACGGTTTAGCGATTCCGACGATACGAGCGCGGCGGCAGCGGCGAGGGGAACGCTCGGGAACTTTCGGCGCGTCGGGACAAAGTGGCCCGAGACCGGATCTCGGCCGAGGGCGACTGTCCACGCGGCGACAAGCTGAGGAACGGAGGGACCAGCGGCTGTGGCGGCATGGGGCTGACTGGTGGGCTGCCCGACAACTCCGGACGGCGGCCAGCAGCTCTGGCAACCGGGCAACGACTCCGGCGAAGGGGAAAACCGAAGCTGGAAAGGGGAAAAGGGAGGCGTGCAGCAACTGGTTTGGGGGGTGGCAACCGGCGAAGGGCGGCTCCGGTGCTGGGCGGACGGCGAGCGGCGGCCAGGGCGGAGGACGACGGCGGCCAAGTGACAGCGAGGCAGCAGCTCGCTGCTCCGGCGTCCATGGATCTGGTTCGGCCAAAACCGAGGGGAAGAAGAAGGATAGGGGGTAGCAGCGGTTTAGCCAGCTCGTCGGCGACTCCGGTGTCTGGGCAAGGCGGCCGGTGACAGCGGCGGCGACGCGACCAGAACTAAAGCAGGACAGCAGCACCGTCGGATAGAGAAGGAGGAAGAGCGGTGCAGTTGGGCAGGGCTGGTTTGGCTTGGCTGGCTTCGGGCGACTGTCGCGGCGGCAACTCCGGCGTCCCGCGGTGGTTCAGCACCCAGTCGAAGCTGTTGCGGTGGCTGGACGGCGAGGACAGAAGCAAACCAGAAGAAAAGGCAGCAGCAGCAACAGTAGAAGAGAAGGGTTTGCAGAAGAAGAAGACAGCTGGCTCGGGTTCCGAACGGCGACCCACCGGCGGTCCGACGTGCCGGCGAGGCGGCGGTGCTGCGACGGTGATGGTTGGTGGTCGCCAGCAGCGGCGACAACAAAAGAAAGGGCAGTTGCAGCAAGCCAGCGTCGGCCATAGAAGAAGAAGAAGGAGAAGAAGAAAGGAAAAAGAAGAAGCTGCAGGGGGGCTGCGCGCACGAGAGAGAGAGACACACACACACACCCACATGGGCTGTCAGGCAAGTGGGAGAGGAGAGAGAAAAAGAAGTTGACAAGTCAAACAAGTGGGAGGAAAAGAGAGAGGGAGGATAAGGGCAAGTGGGGGTGCTGCGCAGAAGAGAGGGGGAAACGTGAAGGAGGAGAGAGAAAATGGGGAGAGAGAACGTGCGGAGAGAGAATGGGGGGAAAAGAAAAGAAAAAGAAAAATAAAAGAAGACAAGACAAAAATCTAAACAAACACCTAGAAAGGGGTATTTTGGTCTTTTTACTCCTGAAGCACAAATTCCAAATATTTGGCTCCAAAACTCGGCCCGTTGAATCCTTTTCCAATAATTCGGACTTACCGAAATTCAGGATGTTACAATTCCTCCCAACATCGGCGAACTCATGCCTTACCTGACAGATTTAGACATCTCAAAATGCCCTAAATGATACCGTTCCTTTGTCCATTGGGAATATGGCCAATTTGACAACCTTAGTCATCTCCGACAACTACCTATCCGGAGAAATACCCCAGTTCTGGAGCAACTTGTCCTTGCTGTATGTTCTCGACATGTTGAGCAATAGCCTGTCAGGTTCAATACCAAGCGAGGTCAGCTTTCTTTCCTCTCTCAAGTTCTTCATACTCAGTAACAACAATCTCTCTGGCAAACTTCCGTCCTCCTTGCAGAACTGCAGCTCTTTGTATAGTCTGGATCTAGGCGAGAACAAGTTCTCGGGAAATATTCCCGCATGGATTGCAGAGAGCATTCCTTCATTGCTGATTTTGCGCCTGCGGTCCAATTCATTTACCGGGGAAATTCCTTCTGAGATGTGCCATCTTTCGAATCTCCACATTGTAGACCTCTCGCACAACAGCTTGTCAGGACCGATCCCACCATGCATCGGAAACTTAACAGGCTTGAAAGTGGAGCTCACGGATGCTGACACAGTGATTTACCAGGGACAGTTGACCGTGGTAGCCAAAGGACGGTTTGTTCAATATGGTCAAAGCATTCTTTACCTCGTCAACAGTTTGGATCTATCAGACAACCGTTTGCCGGGGGAGATTCCTGAAGCGATGACGAACCTCTTGAGGTTGTGGACCTTGAATTTGTCCATGACTGGAAGATTAGAAGATTACCGATGGACATTGGAAACTTGGAATGGCTAGAGACTCTCGACTTATCAAGCAACAATCTCTCGGGGCTGCTTCCTCCGAGCATGACCGCTTTAACAAAGCTGAATCACTTGAACCTTGCATACAACGACTTGTCGGGGAAAATCCCGACGACCAACCAGTTTCTAACCCTCAACGACCCATCGATTTATGAGGGCAATGTCGGCCTCTGTGGGATTCCATTGCCAATGTCATGCCCTGGAGACGAGAAACAGCCACAATCTCCCGATGATGGCGGCGGAAACAGCAAGAGTGAAGATGGAGGTGATGATCTCGAGCATATCTGGCTCTTCCTGAGCATCGGGCTCGGTTTCTGTGTCGGGTTTTGGGGCGTCTGCGGCACTTTGATCGTGAAGAAGTCCTGGAGAGAGGCTTACTTTGGCTACGTCGACAGAATGAAGAACAAGCTAATCGCACTCATCGCAGGTCAAACAGGCTAGTATGCAATCATGTATTCAGGGATTTGATTCAGGGCTTACTATCATTAGACATCCTATGAATTTAGCAGCTATTTGCAGCAAATATAGGGAGCATACTCTACATGTTTCTGGCATTGTCAATAAAACGAGCCTTGGGCAGTAAGAGAAGACTGAATTCTATTGAAATTAATCTATAAGCTTATCTTGAGACTTGAGTTTAAATCTTGCAGGATTTTGCACAACTAAGACTCTGTTTGTTTTCACAGAAAAATGAATAATTTGAAAAGTATTTTTCAAAAAATAATCCCTTGTATCACTTAAAATAATTATTAATAAATAGAGAACATTTTTATTCTCAAAACTAATTTCTTCCTAAATATTTTCATAATTGTTTTCATTTATTCATTTTTGTGAGTAATATAAGCGATTATTTCAAAAAAGTATTTTCCAAATCATTTATTTTGCACAAAACGAAAGGGTCATATTTGATTTACTATTAGTCTTCGGAATCAGCTGGGTTGAAATCCGTTTGAACCGGATTAGTATCCGGACCCTCTGTCCTAGACCCAACTACCAATTGAACTGGAAGCAACCGAACGGTTACCCGACCCGGTCGTTGGTCGAAGATATTCTTCGTTAACTTCATCATCTCCATTTTATCCACTGCGGCCAAAAAATCAAATGCAGCGAAACTCCGTTACGCTCGCCCAGCTCCATTGATGTCATTGTGCCTCCTCTCCTCTCGCTCCCTCCACCCAATCACCTCCTGCCTCCCGTCTCCCGCCACCTCAGCTCCTCCCTTTCCACCGCCACTCGCTCCAGTGTCTGTCCGTCTAAGTCCGCCCTTGGCCTCGTCGCCCTCTCCGACCTTCGCGCTCCAATGCCCCTCACCTCTAATCGTCATGTTTGGGTTGATAAATCTGGGTATTTGCTGGACTTGCATCATCTGTTTATAAAAGAAACTCTTACGTAGTCGGTTTGGGTTAGATAAGCCAGTACACTTTCCAAGTGAATCTCCTTGAAGGTATCTTCGTCCTCTAGCTTTCACTGCGGTCAATTTTGATGATAGTCATTAAGTTAGCAAAGATAAAAAAAACCCTTTAGAATCAAAGACACGGAGATGGGGAAAGGGCAGTTCTAGCTTCCAGGAACAATGAATGGGCAGATGTTTGTGGTTAGATATGATAATGCACTACTAAGCTCCGAAGGATATGTTGAGTTGGTGAAATGGCACCGGCACCATTGGAAATATGGTCAAAGATCTCGAGACCGATTCCAATTGTAATTGATTTAGTCAATCGCTAATTAGTACGGTAAATAGGAAAATAGCGATGCATATACTTTATTTTCCTTTTTATTTTTATTTTTTCACCCTTACATTATAAATTCATCGGTGTACTTGTAAACATATATACAAGAAAAATTATTTTCTCTCTTTCTTCCAATTGCTCTTCTGTCATGGTATCAGAGCAAGGTTCCTGAAATAGCTTCCGCAAACCCTCAAAATTGCCTTCGTTTTTTTTTTTTTCCTGACCTTTTCCTTTTCAAATCTTCATCCTGCAAAACAAGTCAACAAACCGTTTAGGAATTCTGAGATTTTATCATGGAAGAAAGTAGGGATAACCAACCAGCATGCATTTCACCTGAAGAGGAATAGCCTTCTGTTTAGGCTTCTGCTTCGGGCTAGATCCCAAGCCCAACTATTCAGTGGGCCTCAACAGTCCCACCAATTCAATGGTACCCAATGCAAGGCCAATGGATGACTGGGCCGGGACAACCATGGGCTCCATATGCATCTTCAGATCGGCCCAATTATAGAGGGGCTAACTCGAATGATGATCCAGCCTAGACGAATCCAAGTTATAGACTCGGATCCACATCGGATCAGGGAACGGATCCATACCTGGTCCTCCAACCTGGATTCACGCCGCAATTCTTTTCGGTCACCAGCGGCGGCCGCCCCGAACTTGGAGATCCGCTCTACACCTCGTCGGTGGATGGGCCAGGAATTCGCTTAATCAGCCAACAGCTTACCGAATCCGACAACTACGCTTCTTGGGTGTGAGATCTCCGGCAAGCTCTTGTCACGAAGGACAAAGAGGGCTTCGTTGATGGCGTAGTGTCAAGTCCGATGGACGAGCGACTGTAGAGACATTGGTGACGGTGCAACCAACTGGATCAGGAACTGCTTATCACCAGAAGTCGCAGCCGACCTTCCTCCGACGGAGGATTCGAAAATATTATATGGGAAGTTAAATTGAGCTCGTTTGTTTACACTAACACAAGCTTTATTAGATCTAAAACAGGGTAGTCTCTCGGTCACCGCATGCTACAATCGACACTCAGCCTTGGGAATGAAATTGAAGCAGCCGAAGAAAAATTGAAAGGACCGAAAGCAACCCTTCGACAATACTGTACTATAAAGGAGAGAGAGAAGGCCACAAGATTTTTGCTTACCCTCAATGAGACCTACTCGACGTTTCGGTCTCAAATTTTGGCAATGGACCCCCAACCACCGCTTGGGCGAATTTTCCAACTTGCTATACAGGAAGAAAATCAGCGAGTAGCCGCGGCAAAACAAGCTCGAATCGGTGAAGGGATGAGCCTCGCGACGTTTCCCTCTATTTTCGGCTCAACATACACGGTGGCGGAGCTGTTGGAGCCATAGGAGGGAAGAAGATTGTGGTTGCAGAGAAAAGAAGAAATGAAGACAACCCTAGGTCTTCAAGAATGGATGGCTAGGATCGGACGGCTGGAACAAAACCTTTGGATCCGACAATCGAGGAAAAAGCGCCAGATTAGATGGTCCAGATCAGATCGTAGAGATGGATGGCTAGGATCTACGCTCCAAATCCGACGGCCCACGGACACCCACCTTTTCTGCTAAATTGGATAGCCATCATCATGCCATGTCAGCACCAATTTATAAGGCATCATACGGCCCACGAAATGCCGAGGTACGGACCTCTAGAGTATCAAAAGTTACAAAAGGTACACTTAAGTGCTAACAGCAAAAATTCCGACAAAATTGCCACATGTCCATTTTCCGGCGACTTCATTTGCTGATGGAGCATTTTTTTTCAAAATAAAAAATCCACGTGGCAATTTAAAAAAAAAATTGTCCACATCAAATTTTTTAAAAATTAAAATGTAGCCCTCGCCGATCCTCTCCTCCCTTTTTTTTAAAAATAAAATCGATTTTATAATAATATATTTTTAATTATTTAATATTATTTAATTAATAATTTTAAAATCCACGTCACCCAAAACGACATCGTTTTGGCTGATTTTTGGCCGATTCAGTTTCCGACAAGCCACGTAATCAAGAAAATTAATAAAAAAATTGCCACGTAGGATTTTCAGCAGAGTTCTGACGACTTGGTACTTAAGTGATCCATTTTTTTTTTAAAGTAGCACTTAAGTGTACCTTTTATAACTTTTGGCACTTAAGTATTCCTCCATGCTAACTTTTGGCACTCTCGCTATACTTATGCCACGAAATGCCACGTCAGCAGGGAATGTTAGTGGACAAAATTTCAAAAATAAAAATAAATATTGCGAATATTGCAAACGTCCACACCATACAATTGATACATGTTGGGAATTGCATGGGAGACCAAATGATAAAAAAAAAAAAAAGGCAAGGAATCCATAGTTTATCATGTTTCTACATAAAAAATGGGTGGAACACCTACTCAGATGATCACCAATGAACAATATGAAAATATTATTCAAGTACTGAGCCAGGTCAAGAGTAGTGATGAAGGTGCAGCAGGATTCTCAGGTACCATTTTATATGAAAAGAATTCACCTTCAGTTGATGCATGGATTATCAATACAAGTGCCAGTAACCACATAATATGTGATGATTATTTATTCTCTCATGTTTATAAAAACATACAATTCCCTGTTACGGTACATCTTCCTAATAGGAACATTACTCAACTTACCAAAATCAATACCGTACATCTTGGTCAGAACTTTATCCTAAAAAATGTCTTGTATGTTCCAGATTTTGAGTTTAATCTCCTTTCTGTCTCAAGAGTATGTATGAACAATTCCTGCCATGCCATATTCAATTCCAAAATTTGTGTCTTTCAAGACCATTCGATTGGGAAAGTGATGGGCTTAGGTAATGAGGCACAAGGACTTTATTTCTGGATCAATTCCCCGGGACATTTAGAGTTATTAAATAAAAGCATTTCATATAATGCAATTAGTACAAATAAAAATCTCCTACTTCATCAACGATTGGGCCACAGTGCACGGTTTCCATATTCAAAATGTCTAGTCTGTCCTTTAGCTAAATAGTCTCGAGCGCCATTTCCCATTAGCACATCTCGAGCAAAAAATCATTTTTCCTTACTTTACATGGACATCTGGGTCCCTATCATACCACACATCGGGATGGATCTCGTTTCTTCCTTACAATCATTAATGATTATACTCATGCCACTTGGCTATATCTTATGCAGTCAAAGAGCCAAACATTCACTCACATATCAAATTTTCTTTCCTTAATTAGGAATCAATTTGGAAAATTTGTACAACAAATTCGTACAGATAATGGTCGTGAATGCTTCACTTCTAAGTCACAAAATTGTTATCCACTCTCGGAATACTCCATGAAAGTTCTTGCACTTACACTCCACAACAAAATGAAATTGTTGAGCGCAAGCATAGACATCTCTTAAAGGTAGCTCGGGCATTAAAATACCAAGCTTCTGTTTCTAAAAATTTTTGAGGAGATTGTGTGGTCACAACAGCTTATTTGATTAATCGCATGCCAACTCGAATTCTTAATGACAAATCTCCATTTGAGATGCTCTACAATAAATGGCCAGATAATGATTACCTTAGAGTATTTGGTTGTTTGTGTTATGCAACAAATGTGGGTCATCGGGATAAATGAATCCTCGTGCAACCAAATGTGTTTCCATGGGATATCCTCATCTTCAGAAAGGATATCGAGTTATGGAAATTTCCACAGGGAATTTTTTTATAAGTAGGGATGTCATATTTCATGAAGATGTATTCCCCTTCGAAGAGATGATGTCCTCATCACAAGAGGCTTCGCCAGAGAATAATCAGACTTTTTTATCTAATGAAAATTTATCTGTGGCACCAGGAGTTCTTATCACATCAGGACCACCTTTGACATCGGGCCCTTTGATGTCGACACCGATGGAATCTTCATATCCCGAGGTAGAATCGCCTACTCTATCTGAAAATATTTCATCTTCTCCTTTAATAGATACATCAGGGATTGATCTTGAACCATCAGTAGTTCCTGATATAAATGAACAACCTCAACGTTCTGGACGACAGACTCGTCCACCTACGTGAACAAAGGATTATTTATGTTATGCTGCAAGTTCCTCAGGTACTCAGTATCCTATTTCTTCATATGTTTCCTTTAGCAAATTGTCGCCACAACATATGTGATGTATTAGTCACATATAAGAAGAACATGAGCCATCTTCGTTTGCTGAGGCAGTGAAAAATCCCAGGTGGAGACATGCAATGGAGACAGAACTTACTACACTCACAGAAAATCATACTTGAGATATTGTTCCACTACTTCCATATCGAAAACCGATCGGATGCAAATGGGTATACAAGATCAAGTTTAAGGCAGATGGTTCTATTGAGCGATATAAGGCTCGATTAGTGGCTAAAGGATTTACCCAAAAAGAACGCTTTGATTATCATGAGACATTTTCTCCAATAGTAAAGGAAGTCACTATACGTTCCTTCTTATCTGTCTCTGCTATACAAAATTGGTCTCTGCATCAAATGGATATGAACAATGCCTTTCTCCGTGGTGATATGGATGAAGAAATTTACCTGGACCTACCTCAAGGACTTCGCAGACAGGGGGGGTATCGAGTATGTTGCCTTCGTAAGTCCTTATATGGATTAAAACAGGCATCAAGACAATAGTATGCTAAGTTCACCACTGCATTAACCAATGCAGGCTTTCAACATTCAAAGCATGATTATGCTTTGTTCACACGAACCACAGGGAGTTCGTCGATTTATTTGTTGATATATGTCAATGATATACTAGTTATGGGAAATAATGATTCCGAGGTAGCAAGATTCAAAAGAATACCTACATTTCAATTTTCACATCAAGGATTTGGGACCTCCCAAATATTTTCTCGACATTGAGATTGCTTGACCTAATAAAAGAATCTCCCTTAGTCAAAGGAAATTTATCTTGTAAATCATTTCTGAAGCAAGTTTATCAAGTTGCAAACCGTCAGTAATCCCAATTGAACAGAACGTCAAATTAATGATATATGAGTATGATGTAAATTCCTCTTCACCTAGCAAGGATGCATTGCTCAGAGATCCGTCAGGATATCAGCGACTTGTTGGAAAGTTGATATATCTTACCATAACAAGACCTGACATAAGTTATACAATGCAAATACCCAGTCAGTTCATGCACATGCCAAAACAGTCACGTATGGATGCAGCCTTGAAAGTTGTGAAGTATCTAATGGGATGTCCAGGACTCAGTATTTTTCTATCTCGTTACTGCAATATGAAGATGACGGCATTTTGTGATACAGATTATGCTACTTACCCAATGACTAGAAGATCCGTTACTGAGTTCTGTATAAAATTGGGAAAATCATTAATTTCTTAGAAGACGAAGAAGCAATCCACTGTATCATTGTCATCAGCTGAATCAGAATATCGAGCCATGACGAAAACTACTTGCGAAATTGTGTGGACACGAAGATTACTCTCAGACCTCATAATACAGGTCAATGGACCAAGTGAATTGTTCTGTGACAATGATGCTGCACTAAAGTTGGCAGCAAACCCAGTTTTTCATGAAAGAATAAAGCACATAGAAGTTGACTATCATTTCACTCGGGACAAAATCAAAGAAGGAGTCTTGGTAACAAAGGGAATCGGAATAATGGAACAACCTGCAAACATTTTTACTAAGCCATTATGCCAGAGACAACACAAGTATCTACTGAGCAAGCTAGGTGTCATCGACATATATAGGCCACCGGCTTGAGAGATAGTGTTGGAAATATTGTCGAAGATCTCGAGACCGATTCCAATTGTAATTGATTTAGTCAATCGCTAATTAGTATAGTAAATAGGAAAATAGCAATGCATATACTTTATTTTCCTTTTCTTTTCTTTTTTCACCCTTACATTATAAATTCATCGATGTACTTGTAAACATATATACAATAAAAAATACTTTCTCTCTTTCTTCCGATTGCTCTTCTGTTAGGCACAATGAATTTCAATTTAGGAAGTGAGGTCTTGAGTTTGACTTCAATTAGAAATGGCACGATGCGGGGTAACAAATGTTCGGGAAGTGTAACGGCTAGAAATTAGATAGCGTGGTGGAACCGTGGCATTTATCGAGGACCTTGTAAAAGTCCTGTCCTCACATCAATATTCACCACCGTGTGGTCAGCCTCTGGTCAGGAAGCCACATCTGCTGCTGACTCGGTTTTGGAAGAGCGCACTTGGACCTGTCGTCCTGCGAATGTCGTCTTGAGAGTCTTTTTTTCACTGCCATTTGTGAGGAACATCTCATTCCCCATTTAGATTCTAACGCAACCCAAATCACCAAAACATACCTCCCAAGTTCTCTTTGTCCCGAACAAGAAGCAAGTCCACTGATTGAGCTCTCCACAGAGTGCTCGCCGAAGCAGGAAAGCAGAAATAGTCATGGCGCATGCTTTAGAATAAGACTGGTTCAAAGAGCCTGACGTGTGTTGACCTCCATCACTTCCCTTTGTCCAACGCTATCGACTGGTTACAATCGTGTTCAGTTGTTCCTCTTCTCGCTTCTATTCTGCAGACCAAGAACCAATGTGAACGAGCGAGCGTATCCTGAAGATACGTTATCTTGCCCACATCTGCGATAGTTTCAGCGTATCTTGAATGTGTCCAGGCCGAGGGAAAAACAAGAACAGTATTTTTGACACGATTGATGACACTGGACCAGTTTGGTATTACATATTACACTGATGACATCAGCTCAAAGCAAAGTCGAGTCAGACAATAACGGATGCAAACCTAATTTTGCATTAAAGGAGGACACAAGTCCAGTATATATGTCCAAATAAAGCTAATCTGAACTTTCAAAAACCCACCTGTCTATTCTTGTTTTGGCTGCAAGAATGGCTCATAGGATCGAATGCATTATACTCCTTCCTTTCCTAGTCCTATCAGGACTTCTATTTCCTGAAACTGTCATATTTGTACTATCCACTTCTGGAATCAATTCTGGTTGCTTAAAAAGCGAAAGAGAAGCACTTGTCAAGTGGAAAGGTGGCTTTACAGATCCTTCAGGCCGGCTCACTTCGTGGATCGGGAAAGATTGCTGCAAATGGAGAGGAATTGTATGCAGCAACTGGACTGGGCAGGTCATTGAGATAAATCTCCGCAACCTGTATGTAGATAATAATCAAAGCATTGACGATCCCAAGCTGGGACAAGCACTTGGGGGTGAGATCAGTAGTTCTATGCCCGATATGAAAGAGTTGAACTACTTGGATTTAAGCGTGAACGATTTTGGAGGCGCCAAACTCCCGGGATTCATTGGTTCACTAAAGCAGCTGAGCTACCTCAACCTATCGGGCGCATCTTTCAGTGGAACGATCCCTCCGAGTCTTGGGAATCTTTCCCGACTGCAGCATCTGGACCTTAGCAATTCCTTTGCCGAATCTAGCCGAAACGATCTTCTCTGGCTTCGTGGCCTTTCTTCCCTTAGATACCTTAATCTTAGAGCCGTCGATCTCAGTAAAGCTGCCGACCATTGGCTTCAAGCTATCAATTCGCTACCTTCTCTCACAGAGTTGCACTTGCCCAACTGTTTCCTGTCAACTCTTCCTCTTGCTCTCCCATACATAAATATCACATCACTCGAGATCCTCGATCTCTCGAACAATAACTTCAACTCTACGTCGCCCTGGTGGCTGTTCAATCTCGCTCGCCTTGTGCATCTTGATTTGAACTCAAATAGTCTTGGGGGCGAGCTTCCAGATGAATTTGCCAATCTAACATCCCTTCAAGAACTCGACATGTCCCAGAATTTTTACCTCGAAGGTCGGGTTCCGAAATCCTTGCGGAGCTTATGTGACTTGAGTGTCCTAAAGCTTTCTCTCAATAGAATTACCGCAAGATAACTGTTAAAATTGTGTCTCGAGTTTGAGCCCGTGTGTAATACCCGATAGGCATGCATAATATTTTAACAAGAAGGAAGCACGTCCATGGAGCATTTAATGAACAACGGCACGGGATTGGATCCGAAAGATTTTATCGGCAAAAGATACGCTGCACATGTTGACGTTGGAGATAAAAGCCACCATCCATCCATTTGTTGACTTTTGCACCCTTCTCACTTCTTTTCTTTCCTGAAGAGTTGAACGCCCAAAGTTTCAACAATATTAAATGCATCCCCTTGCGTGCCCATGAAAAATGGAGGGCGCCACTCCTTGTTTCAGAATTTGTCTTGTGAGTTTTTTATTATCATCCTTTGCTAATAAATGAAGGAGGGAAGGCAGAAGCTATGCATATGTTTCGTTGGTGCATGATGACCATGCAGACATTAATTGCACGAAGGGGCAAGGCTTCATAAGGTGGCAGCCTTTGACAAATCAAGGAGTTCACGTTTGTTCCATTCTCTTCCCATGCTCCTATAACAGGAGGACGTGGGAGGCCGAAGAGAACAAGCCATTTGGTGAGATCTCCAGAAAGAGAGAGAGACGTGAGCTTAGAGAGATTTGTGCATGAGTTCATTGAGTTGAGTTATTAAACACTATGGGTATTGGGTATACATTAGGGCTGGAAAACACTCAAGTGTGTAAGCGTGTGTAATCCTGTAATTCTCCGATTTATAGTAGATTATTTTGCTGGCTCTCCTCGTGGATGTAGGTTCCGAAATTTGGACCGAACCACGTAAATTTCGGGTGTCCTTATTATATTTGTTCCTTGTTTTCTTTCTCTGTTAATTTCTACCGTTCTCGACATAATTGCAAATTGACGATCCGCTTCCGTTGCGTCGCCATTTTCAACAATTGGTATCAAAGCTCAAACTTTGCAATTATGTCCGGAGCAAAAGTAGAAATTGAGAAATTTAACGGGAGGAACAACTTTGGGTTATAGAGCATCAAGATGAAGGCGCTATTAACAACTCAAGGTTTAGCCAAGGCATTGGAGGGCCAGGCTAAGTTGCCCGAAACAATGTGCGATGCTGAAAAGGACGAGTTGATGAAGAAAGCCATGAGCATAATCCTATTGAACTTATCGGATGAAGTGCTAATAGAGGTGGCTGAGGAGAATGATGCAGTGGCATTGTGAACAAAACTTTAGGCCCTCTATGTAACATAGGGTTTGAACAATCGCTTATACATGCTGAAGATGATGTTTAATTCCGATAGACTGAAGGTACGTCCATTAGATCCCACCTAGATGAGTTTAATAAACTCATGATGGACTTGAAAAATGTTGGCAAGATTTTAGATGATGAAGAGCAAGGCATGATGTTGCTGGCGTCTCTACCGGAGTCATGGGAGCACTTTACTAACTCCTTGTTATAGGGGTGTACAACGATTACCTCAAAAGAGGTGAAATCCGCTCTATTCTCAAAGGAGTGGCAAAGAAAGCTGCGTGAAGATAGTATAGCACGAGACGTAGCGTGAGGACTAATGATTCAAGGTAAAGACCAGCATCAAAGGCCCAGTAGTAGAAGTAGGTCGAAATCACGACATAGAAAATCAAAAGGTCGCATAAAGTGCTTCAAATGTCACAAGGAGGGGCACATACGGAGAGATTGTCCCAAGTTGAGAAATAAAGGCAGTGAGCAAAATGCCACAAGCAGTGTGGCGAATGTTGCCAAGGAGAGTACCAGTCATGCCAAGGCCATCTTATGTGTGTCTACAAGCATGTCAGGAGACGGATGGGTGCTGGATTTCGGATGTTCCTTTCATATGACTCCTCATAGGAATTGGTTCATTACCTACTAGACAACAGATAGTGGTAGAGTTCATATGAGGAATAATGCAGCCTGCAAGGTTGTAGGAATAGGAACAATCCAGATTTGGATGCATGATGGCATAGAGCGGACACTGACAAATGTGGGGCATGTACCATGACTCATGATGGCATAGAGCAGACATTGACAGCCTGCAATGGGTGAGTTCGGTGATCGTTACTTTGGTACTGACGATTGATCCATTCGTTGGACCTGCTATTAATTGGGATAAATGCCCTTAATTACGGTCTGATACATACAGAGATAGAGGGGGGCATCCTCATTTAGTCTCAATTACAATTAAACTGTCATGAAGCTAAGTTGTTAAAAAAATGCAGCTAGCGACTTGCATCAGATATTTATTAAGGAAACTCTGATGATGTTGAATAGTGGGCTAGTGTTATATTAGCTAATACATTTTCTATAAGAATCTCTCCTTGAAGGGATCTTTGTCCTCTGGCATTCAATGGGGTTCAAATTTGACGAAAGCCATTAGTGTGAGTTAGTAAAGGAAAACCCCTGTAAAATCAAAGAGCCGGCGTTGACAAAAGCATGGTTCCAGCTTCGTTACCCGTGAGCATGGATGGATAAATTTTGGGGGTTAGATACAGTAGCGGACTAAGCTCTGAAGGATCTATGTAGTAGGTGAAATGGAACGACTTTCGATTTGGGAAGCTAGGTCATAAGTTAGACATAAATTAGGAATAACCCATCGAGGTCATGTTGAGAGAAAATTCAAGAATGATTTTATCACTTGGGCTGAGACAATGATATGAATGCATGAGAAGAGACAGCATTTAAGAAGACCAGAGCGAAAAAGGACGTGAGGACTTTTACAAGGCATTAGACAAATGACCTCGTCAGGTCATGCCGTGCTGCCGCGGTCATTTATATGATCGTCCAGATGGTGCAGCTGCTGAGAACTTCCTTTCTGATCAAGTCACCACGACTCGAGGTATTTGGAGGTCTTTATTCACGATGCAGCGGAATGGACTGCACTGTGTTCCCATTTAAATCGTCAGAGAAGAAGACTATATTCATAGAAAAACGTGTGATATGCACTTCGTGTACTTGTCCGAAACCTCCAGCATTAAGGTCATTTTTAGAATGGTTGGTCCTATGCGGTCTACGTAAATTTCAGCTTGTGACTCGGTTAGTCCAACGTCCCCTTCCGGATTTGTGATGGATACATTTGGTCTCCGACCGTGCAGCTTTGAAGCGGTCCAAGTGGTTTGTATTGTAATTTTACGCGTTTGATCATAGATGTGGAAGTATATCATCTGGAAATTGGAAAAAGTGTTGAAAAAGTGTTAAAAAATTTCTAAATCTATTACATTAGTATCAATTTAATTCTGAATTTTTTAATAGTGTCAATTTAATCCTAAACCTCGACTTTGTACCAATTCAATTCTAAACTTTTTAATGGTGCCGATTTAGTTCTAAACTTTTTGAATTAATGCCAATTTAGTTCTAAATCTTTTCATTTGGTATCAATTCAATACTTAGCCAAAATTAATTGGAAAGATTGAATTGACATAAAGTCAAATGTTTTAGGACTTAATTAGCACGAGTTCAGAAGGTTTAGCATTGAATCGGCACTATTAAAAGGTTTAGGATTTAGTTGGTACCAAGTCAAAATGTTTAGGACAAAATTTGCACAAATATAATAGGTTTCTTTTCCCTCTGGAAATTTGACGGGGCAGTGCAGCCATGGCGTTTAACGAGCACATTGTAAATTTCCTCATGTTATTTTTCTCTGCCGTGGGTTCTCATCAAGAAGCCGGCATGACGCTTCTACGTTCGGAGTCAACCCAGTGGAATGTGAACATATTTCTTCGTGGTGGAACGGTGTGGTCGGCTTTCGGTCAATAAGCCACATCTGCTGAATACGTCATGCTCAGAAGTCTTTTTTATTCCATTGCGAATTTCGAGGAACGCCTCGTATCCCCTGTAGATCCAAACACCAGAAACACCAACACTTGCCACCCCATGTTCTCTCTCTCTCTCTCTCTCGAAAACGACTTCTTGAATTGAGCCCTCCCCGCCTAAGCAGTGGAAAGGAAATGCCAGTGCGAATGGTCTAAGAGAAGACTTGAAAATTTTTCCAGTCAATCCACTTTCAAAGAGCGCTGGCGTGTGTTGACCCCCCCATTACTGCCTCGTCCAACGCTCTCGTCTAGATGCAATCGCTTTCACTTGTGCACTCTTCACACTCTGATATTATATAATCCAAGAAACAACTTGACCGAGCAAGCGGATCCTATATACGCGTAAATGAAGGCGCATCTGCAATAGATGAATGTGATTCCCATCGCCTGGACAACTGCCTACCCCACGACATTAGCTGTGAAGACAAGAAATATCGTTACACAGACTTGATCCATGCGCTCCAAGTTAATGGCCTGATAAACTTAATTCGGCGGACATCCTGGCGAATTATCAAATTCCAACAACTTTCAAGAACATGGGCAAGGAACATATAACCTTCTGATCGTCTGCATGGCGCTTCAATGTCACCAAAACCATAGACCAGAACTTGTCATCCAAGTCTACAAGTTTAAAATGCGTCCCAGACAAGGTTAAAGAAAGAACAGTTTAGATGACATGGTCCATGACGCTTAAATGACATTTTGATGCCATCAACTCAAAGTCAAGTCAGACTAACAATGGACGCTGCCTCACTTCGCATTATGAGGGGGCACTAGTCCACTATATATGTCTGAACAAGCTAATCTGAACTTCTGATACAGCCCTCCTTTCGTCTATTCTTGTTTTGCCTGCAAGAATGGCTCATAAGATTTCCTGCATTGAACTTCTTCCTCTCCTTGTCCTCTCAGGACTTCTATTTCCTGGAACTGTAAAGTTTGCACTTTCCACTGGGGGAACCGCTTCAGGTTGCTTTGAAAGTGAAAGAGAAGCACTTGCCAAGTTGAAAGGTGGCTTGACAGATCCTTCGGGCCGGCTCGCTTCGTGGGTCGGGAAAGATTGTTGCAAATGGAGAGGAATCGCATGCAGCAACCTGACTGGGCGAGTCATTGAGATTAATCTCCATAACCCATATGTGGATGATAATCTAAGCGGTGACCTTAAGCCAGGACAAGCGCTGGGGGGTGAGATCAGTCCATCTCTGCTCGATGTAAAAGAGTTGAACTACTTGGATTTGAGTATGAACAATTTTGGAGGCACCAAACTCCCAGGATTCATTGGCTCGCTCAAGCAGCTGAGATACCTCAATCTGTCGGGTGCATCTTTCGCTGGAACGATCCCTCTGAGTCTCAGGAATCTTTCACGACTGCAGTATCTGGACCTCAGCAATTGTTTTGCCGAATCAAGCCAAAATGATCTTCTCTGGCTTCCTGGCCTTTCTTCCCTTAGATACCTTAATCTCGGAGCCATTGATCTCAGTAAAGCTGCAGATCATTGGCTTCGCACTATCAATTCGCTACCATCTCTCACACAGCTGCACTTGCCCAACTGTCTCCTGTCAAAGCTTCCTCTCTCTCTTCCCTTCATCAATATCACATCGCTTGAGGTCCTTGATCTCTCAAACAATAACTTCAACTCTACATCGCCCTGGTGGCTGTTCAATCTCACTCGCCTCGTTCATCTTGATCTAAACTCAAACAGTCTCAGGGGTGAGCTTCCAGATGAATTTGCTAATTTAGCATCCCTCCAAAATCTTGACCTATCCCAGAATTCCTACCTCGAGGGTGGGCTCCCGAGGTCCTTGGGGAGCTTATGTGATTTGAGTGTCCTAAAGCTTTCTGTCAATAGAATCACTGGTGAGATAACTGATTTTATCAACGGGTTAGCTCGATGCAATGATAGCAAGTTGGAGAATCTGGACTTGGCAAATAATGGGTTGTCTGGAAATTTGCCAGATTCTCTGGGAAACCTGAAGAATTTAAGGTACCTCCAGTTTCTTCGTAATTCATTTCAAGGTTCTATTCCACGGACGATTGGAAACATGTCGTCTTTGAAAGAATTTTACGTTCCCTACAACAGGATGAGTGGGATCCCTGAAAGTTTTGGGCAATTGTCGACGTTGGTTGCGGTGGATCTCTCTGAGAACTTGTGGGAAGGATTCGTGACGGAGCGCCACCTGGCCAACCTCTCGAGCCTCACGGATCTTGCCTTGAATAAACTGTCTCCAAATATTTCCTTGGCATTTAACATAGCCCCCGGTTGGATTCCTCCCTTCAAGCTCAGGTACCTTTACATCAGGTCTTGCCAATTGGGTCCCGAGTTTCCTACTTGGCTCAGGAATCAAAATGACCTCAAGACTGTGGTGTTGAACAACGCTAAAATTTCAGGAACCATTCCCGATTGGTTCTTCCAGCTGAATCTGCAATTAGATGAACTAGATGTTGCGTATAATCAACTCACCGGCAAGCCACCCACCTCGCTGACGTTTATAGACGATCAGTCCAATGTCGACTTGAGTTCGAACTTTTACGAAGGTCCTCTTCCTATGTGGTCTTCCAACGTGACAACATTGTATCTCAGAGGTAATCGCTTGTCTGGTCCCATTCCTGCCAACTTCGGCGAACTCATGCCTTACCTGACAGATTTAGACATATCTCGGAATGCCCTAAATGGTACCATTCCCTTGTCCATTGCGAATATGGCCATTTTGACAACCTTAGTCATCTCCAACAACTACCTATCTGGAGAAATACCGCGGTTCTGGAGCAACTTGTCCTTGCTGTATATTCTCGACATGTCGAACAATAGCCTTTCAGGTCCAATACCAAGTGAGGTCGGCTTTCTTTCCTCTCTCATGTTCTTCATACTCAGTAACAACAATCTCTCTGGCAAACCTCCATCTTCCTTGAGGAACTGCAGCTCTTTGGACAGTCTTGATCTAGGCGAGAACAATCTCTCTGGCAAACTTCCATCTTCCTTGCAGAACTGCAGCTCTTTGCACAGTCTTGATCTAGGCGAGAACAATTTCTCGGGAAACATTCCTGCATGGATTGCAGAGAGCATTCCTTCGTTGCTGATTTTGCGCCTGCGGTCCAATTCTTTTACTGGGGAAATTCCTCCTCATATATGCCGTCTTTCGACTCTCCACATAATAGACCTCTCACACAACAGCTTGTCAGGATTGATCCCGTGGTGCATCGGAAACTTAACAGGCTTGAAAGTGAAGCCCACGGATGCTCACACGTTAGAGTACGAGGGACGCTTGACCGTGGTGGCCAAAGGACGGTTTGTTCATTATCATCAAAACATTCTTTACCTCGTCAACAGTTTGGATCTCTCGCACAACCGCTTGTCGGGGGAGATTCCTGAAGCGCTAACGAGCCTCATAAGGTTGTGGACCTTGAATTTGTCCATGAACCATCTCACTGGAAGAATACCGTTCAACATTGGGAACTTGGGATGGCTAGAGACTCTCGACTTATCGAACAACAGTCTCTCGGGGCTGCTTCCTCCGAGCATCACCGCTTTAACGATGCTGAATCACTTGAACCTGTCATACAATGACTTGTCGGGGAAAATTCCAACGGCCAACCAGTTCCTAACCCTCAACGACCCATCGATTTACGAGGGCAACGTCGGCCTCTGTGGGATTCCATTGCCAGTGTCATGCCCCGGAGACGAGAAACAGCCACAATCTCCCGACGATGGCAGCGGAAACAGCAAGAGCGAAGACGGAGGCGATGATCTCGAACATATCTGGTTCTTCTTGAGCATTGGGCTCGGTTTCTCTGTCGGGTTCTGGGCCGTCTGTGGCACTTTGATCTTAAAGAAGTTTTGGAGAGATGCTTACTTTGGCTACGTCGACAGAATGAAGAACAAGCTGATTGCACTCGTCGCACGTTGAACAGGCTAGGGTGCATCATGTATTCAGGGATTTGATTCAGGGCTTAGTATCATTAGACTTCCTATGAAATTAGCAGCTATAACGCAGCAAGCATAGGGAACATACTCTACATGTTTCTGGCATTGTCAATAAAACGAGCCTTGGACAGTAAGAGAAGACTGAATTTTATGGAAATTAATCTATAAGCTTATCTTTTTTTTTTTTTGGTCGAAATAGAGCGCTTGCATTAAAACTAGCCCAAATTTGGGCGGCCCGAAAGTTGGGCGTCAGTACAGAGCAAGTTCCAGAGACAGACAGGAGGGGATTGTACCCAGTTCAAAGGTAAACAATTTTTTCGATGACTTTTGGCTACCCAATCAGCAGCGTTGTTAGTCTCGCGGGGAGAAAAAACAACTTGAATATTGGGCAAACACGACAGAAAGTTTCTACACTTCTTGACTGGGACCCGCGCCTCCCGCGTATTGTCCTCTGACTGGGTGAGGCTTTCAGCTAATAGTTGATTGTCCGTTTCTAGCCAAACTACGTCATCCTGGAGAGGGGGGGATAAACCGCTCGCAGCTGAGGGACGAGATTGTCGGGAGCAGCAAAAATCTAGGGCATCCACCAACGCCCAAGCTTCGATCAGGAGGGGGGAAGACGCCGGGACCGACCGTGCTCCTCCGTGCAGCAGCCGGCCGGTGGAATCGCGATAGATCCACGCCGCCGAGCCCTCTGAGTCACCCAGGAGGTAAGCCCCGTCAGTATTTATCTTGAAAGCTTGTGCTGGTGGGGGATTCCAACTGAGAAGACGCCTGTAGCAAGTACTGGGTTTGCCCGTTGCTGCTGTCGCTGCTGTCCAGGCGTGGAAGCTGGAGATCGTCGAAGATGCTGCTTCGAGCACTACATCAGCACTGGGGGGCCGACGTTGGAATACAGCGGCGTTTCGAGTCTTCCAGATCTCCCACAGGACTACCGCCACACGCGCTGCCGCTGGTAAGCCTGCGTTCTGCAGCAGATCCATAAACCAGTGTTCAATTTGAGCCAAGTTAGTAGTTGGGACCTGTATTGCGAGATTCTGATGGCGCCACACTGATTCTGTCCAGGGGCAACGTAAACATAGATGTTCCACCGATTCGGGGCAATTTCGACACAGCGGACACAGCGGGTCAGGTACTATTTTACGCCGAAATAGATTGTCAGTAGTCGGGAGGGCGTGTTAGCAGAGCATCCAAAGGAAGTGTCTGATTTTTGGCGGGGCGTGAATGCGCCATATGTTGTTCCACAGTTGGCTTGGGGGGCTGTATGGTGCGGACGCTGCTATTTGCTGTTGTAGTTGTGCTGTTTGCTGTTGTTGATGTGCTGTTTGCTGCTGTTGATGTGCTGTTTTATAGTCTTGGAGCACTGAGTAGCCGCTTCGAACTGTATATTGGCCCGCATGAGTGGCTGGCCAGACTAGGGTGTCCTGATCCATCTGTGGGTTTAGTGAAATAGCCAGGATCTCCTAGACCGTGTGGTCATCAAAGACCTCCTGTAGAAGTGGTAGGCGCCATGTCCCTTCAGTCAAGGAAATGAAGTCTGCCACAAATGGAGGTTCGTTTTGCTTAGCTGGTCCATATAGGATGCCCTTTGGTAGCCACCTGTCCTCCCTAGTTTTGATAGAAACTCCATCACCCACAGCCCACCTCATGGCAGGGGATAGAACGTCTCGGCCAGCAAGCACGCTGAGCCATCCCCACGAATTTCTATGACGTTTCCCAGCCTTCCAAAAGTCTTGAAGTGGAAAGTAGATGCCCTTGCATAGGCGCCCCCATAGGGAGTGTGGATTGGAACTGAGTCGCCAAGCCTGTTTAGCCAGTAGGGCTTTGTTGAAATCAATCATATCACGAAAGCCAAGTCCCCCTTTGTCTTTGCTTGATTTGAGCACTTCCATTTTTTCCAGTGTATGCCTGTTCTTAGTTCACTTGTTTTCCACCAAAACTTTGCAATTCTCTGCTCGATAGACTTGCAAATGGATGTAGGGATTCTGAACACCGACATAGCGTATTGGGGTATGGCTTGGACCATTGACTTTAGGAGGACTTCTTTACCTGCTCGAGAAATCAATTTTTCTTTCCACCCTTCCAATTTCATATTGACCCGCCCCATAACCCATTCAAAGATGTGTTTTTTCGAAGCACCCCAATCTGAGGGTATCCCTAAGTACTTGCATGTGTGGGTTAGGGTTGGCACCCTCAAAACATGCGCCATATTCCTCATTAGAGACTGGGGACAGTCCCGGCTGAAGTGAATCTCCGACTTGTTCAAGTTTATTTGTTGGCCTGAGGCCATGCAGTACTGGTTTAGCACAAGGGCCAGATTTTGGCATTCAAGGACTGTTCCATCAAGGAAAAAGATTGAATCATCAGCGAAAAGGACGTGGGATAAGGTTGGGCACCACCTGTTAATCTTGATTCCCTTGATACTTCGATCCTCCACCGCTTTCCCGATAAGTGTCGATAGGACATTAGCCACCACAATGAATAAGTAGGGGGATAGAGGGTCCCCTTGTCTGATTCCCCGAGATGGGCGAAAGAAAGGTAAAGGCTCGCCATTTACTTTGACACTTAGGGAGACCGTTGTAACACATTGCATGATCCACTCCACCCACCTTGCGTGAAAACCCATTTTCAATAGGCAGGCTTCTAGAAAATCCCATTCCACTCGGTCATATGCTTTCTTCATGTCTAGCTTGAGAATGGCTTGAAATTTTCGTCTTCTCTTCCTAATTCAGATTTGGTGTAGGACCTCTTGAACTATGTAGATATTGTCTTGGATGCACCGTCCCCCTACAAAGGCACTTTGTTCTTCGGCAATGAGCTGGGGGAGTAATGGTTTTAGTTTGTTGGCCAGCACCTTGGCAATGATTTTGTACCCGAAGTTGCAAAGACTTATGGGGCGATATTGGTCTAGAGATTCAGGATTTTGGGTTTTGGGGATTAAGGTAAGGCTGGTTTTGTTGAGTTCTGGAAGCATAAAACTTGTTCTGAAGAATTCTTGGACTTCCATTACAATGTCCTTCTTTAGGTTTTCCCAATTTTTCTGGTAAAACAGGCCATTCAATCCATCAGGTCCCGGGGCCTTTTCAGCCCCCATTTGGAAGATGGCTGACTTGATTTCTTCTTCTGAGGGTCTTGCCAACAGCAGTAGATTCATTTGATTAGTCACCACTTGGGGGCATTGTTCAAGAATTGGCTGAAAGTCCCGATGGCCTTCCGATTGATATAGCTCTTGGTAATAGGTCTCAATGGTAGTCTTGATCTGGTTGGGAGTAGAAACCCAGCAATCACCCATAGTTTTGAGCCGGGAGATTCTATTTCTTTGTCTTCTTTGTATCGTGGTGGCATGGAAGAATTTTGTATTTCTATCACCATATTTTAGCCATTGGATCCGTGACCTCAGCCCCCAAAACATCTCCTCTTGCCTCCAGAGTGTTTCTATTTCTCCCTTAATTGCCTGAACTTTGGTCCTCTCCTCCGGAAAGTTGTTGCTGTTGATAAGAGATTCCAATTCCTGTTTTAGTAGAGTTATTGTCCGCTGCCCATTAGGGAAGGTTTTCTTGCTCCAAGCCATTAAAGATTTAGCCACTGCCCGAAGTTTGAGGGGGAGTGTTCTTTCCTGTGATGGTATTGATTCCCATGCACTCTTAATGATCTCCTTGCATTCCTCCTTTTCAAGCCAAAATGACTCAAATTTAAATTCTCTCCTTCTCCTTACCCTTTCGGCTTGCAAGGATAGAAGTAGAGGGCTGTGGTCAGAACCGAGAGCTGGTAGGGCGATGGCTTTAGCTTCCGGGTATAGAATTCTCCACTCAACCGTGCATAGTACCCTGTCCAAGCGTTCTTGTATGTTAGCTTGACCCTCTCTATTATTAGACCACGTGAAAGCACATCCCTTACTCTCCATATCCATGAGAGAGCAATCATTTAGAAGGTCTCTAAAAGCTGCCATTCGAGATCGATCAGCAAAGCAAGCCCCCTTTTTCTCCCAATGAAAGAGGACTTCATTAAAATCTCCCAAGCACACCCAGGGCAGCCTTGATAAGGTGCTTATGTGACGGAATTCCTCCCAAAATTCCAGTCTTCGACTCAAAATATATGGAGCATGGAGGAAGGTAATTTGCATGGATTTACCGTCTTCGCGGTTCTTGCACGTGAGATGCATATAGTGCTCCAATTGTACCTTTTGTATGAGTTCCACCCGATCGTCCCAAAAAAGGGCTAGACCTCCAGCCGTTCCCCTCGGATTGACGACTTCACAATAGGGGAATTTCAGTTTTCTTTTAATATTCTGAAGTAGAGGCTCTTGGTTCTTGGTTTCCATCAAGAAAACCATGGCGGGCCAGTGCAAAGCCACGAGGGCTTGCAATTCCTGAACTGTCAAGGGTGTACCCACCCCTTGACGGTTCCAACATAGCATTTTCATATTCCCCGGGGTGGCATTTTAGGGCCAACCACCATAGCCCGGTCAGAGGAGTCATCAGTGATACCTATAGGAGTTTCTAGGAGTTGAGATTCATCTAGTCAATCAACACTTATGGCTCTATGTTTGTAAGGGCTAAAACGTCGTTGTTTTTTCCCTGAGGGTGTTTTTGGGCCTTTGCACTCCTTTTTCCTTTGTGGGGCAGCATGGGCTTGAGGGGGAGGTGCGGGTAGCAGTAAGACTTCCTTACCAGCCCTCTGAGATTGGGCTGGTAGTGAAGTCTCACCTCTAGGCACCGCCTTGGAGGACTCCATTTCTTGGCCCGAGCTGCCTTCTGTCCGACAAAAGTTAGGCCTTTCCACATCTTGCAGCAATAATGTGGATGAGGAGTGGTCTTGATGTTCGTGGACCATCTCGGAGTCATGTAAGCTGTCCTCGGGTGATTTGTCAGCATAGAAAACATCCCAAAAGGGGCTGTGTTCTTGAGCCTCTGCGCGCAGCCAGTTGCCAAAGCAGCTACCCATCTTGTTATCGAATTTTTTTTCATCGTAGGGAATAGTTTTACAAAAACTAGCATAGTGTCCCAGTTTACCGCAGGAATAGCAATAGAAAGGAAGCCTATCATATTTAAAGTCCAGCCATAGTTTTTTATTACCGTGAGTCGTTGGATGCCCAACAATAAGCTCTGTGGATACGTCGAGCTCGACTTTGGCCTTCCCAACATGCTGGGCAGCTGGGCCTTTGTCCTCTACCTTGACTTCCAGCACTCTCCCTATCTTACTAGCGATCTTGTGCACAATACCCTCGGACTTCCATTCTGTAGGGAGTCCCAATATTCTTACCCAGAAGGCACAGTTTGTGAACTTGTAGCAATGAGGAGGTGTGTCCGGTTCCCATTCCTTGAGTAAGAGTAGGTGGTTAGAGAAGCACCATGGCCCCCCTTTGAGAACTTTTTGTTGGTCCGCCTCGCTATTGAATTTAAAGCAGAAAACACCGTGTTCCAGGGGTGTCATAGAGACGGAATCTAGCCTCCAGGCCTTCTTCATGGGTGTAATCAAGGCTTGGTGATTGCAGCTTGGGTTAAGATAAAGTTTACCCATCAAAGAGAACCGACATTCTACTAGTTTATCCTCAGCGAAATCTTCATCCCTAATTTCTAACTCTTGTGTGTGCAGGAGTTTACCCAACTTATTGCAGAGGTTTTCTAGGCGATCAAAGGCCCCGCCATCTTCTGCCATTGGTGATTGAAGGAGGAAGGAGGAGCTCCTTGCAGCAGGGGCTGGGAGTCACGCAAGAGAGATCGCCTAGTAGGGTGCAGCTGAGGTGGAGTGCGCCGTGTGGGGAGAGAGACTTTGTGGGGTGGGGTTGGGAGAGATCGCCTAGTAGGGTGCAGTTGAGGTGGAGTGCGCAGCTGAAGACCCAAGCTAGAGCTTGCCGTGTGGGGAGAGAGACTTTGTGGGGTGGGGTCGGGAGAGTGTCTAGGGCAGTGAAACAGGGGAAGGGGTTAGAGTAGGATCAAGGTAAGCAGAGGGTTGGGTGTGAGGGCTGCGTTCCTACTTGCCCGTATGAGCAAGCATTTCATGGGTGGGATTTGCAAGAGAAACCATGGTTAGGGTTTTTGAAGAAACTACGCACAGGGTAGACAGAAAACTACGCACAAGGTAGAGTCCTAAATTTCTTTGTCTGACTTGCCTATAAGCTTATCTTGAGAGCCTGAATCTTGCAGGATTTTGCACAACTATGGCTCCATTTGTTTATGGAAAAAATGAATGATTTGAAAAATAATTTTTAAGAATAATTGCTTATTTCGCTTGAAATAATTAATAAATAAAAATATTTATATTATAAAAAATAATTTATGCCTAAATATTCTTATAATAGTTTTCATTTATTCATTTTTATGAGTAATATAAACAATTATTTTTAGAAAAATATTTTTTAAATCCGTTTGAACCGGATTAGTTTCCAGCCTCTCTGTCGTAGACCCAATTCCGAATTGAACTGGAAGCAACCGAACGGTTACCCGACCCGGTCGTTGGTCAAAGATATTCTTCGTTGACTTCATCATCTCCATTTTATGCACGGCGGCCACAAAATCAAATGCAGCGAAGCTCCATTACGCTCGCCCAGCTCCATTGATGTCATTGTGCCTCCTCTCCTCTCGCTCCCTCCACCCAATCACCTCCTGCCTTTCGTCTCCCGCCACCTCGGCTCCTCCCTTTCCACCGCCATTCGCTGCAGTGTCTTTCCGTCTGAGTCCACCGTTGGCCTCGCCGCCTCTAATCGCCGTGTTTGTGTTGATAAGTCTGGGCGTTTGCTGGACTTGCATCATCAGTCTATAAAAGGAACTCTTACGCAGTCGGTTTGGGTTAGATAAGCCAGTACACTTTCCAGGTGAATCTCCTTGAACGTATCTTTGTCCCCTAGCTTTCACCGTGGTTCAACTTTGATGATGGTCATTGGTGGAAGTTAGTAAAGGTAAAAATCCCTTTGGAATCGAAGACCCGGAGATGGTGAAAGCGCAGTTCCTGCTTTATCACCCAGGAAAAATGATGGGCAGATGCTGGTGGCTAGATATAATAAATGATAAGTGCATTGAAAATCTTAAAATTTATCAAAAAAGTGCAATTTAGTCTTAAAACTTTCAAAAAAATACAATTAAATCCTAAGACTTGTTACGAAAGCGCAATGAGTCCTAAAATTTTCAAAAAGTATAATCAAATCTTAAAAATTGTCAAATTAATCAAATCAAGTATTTTTATTGATGGCACTTTTTTAAAGTTTTAGCACTCGAGTACACTTTCATAACAAGTTTTAAAGCTTAATTGTACTTTTTGAATATTTTTAGACTTGCTTACATTTTCGTGACAAGTTTTAGGTCTTAATTACACTTTTTAAAAGTTTTAGGACTAAATTGTAATTCCGTGATATGTTTTAGAAGTTCTTATTTACTTATCCAATATGTTGAGTTGGTGAAATGGAATGATGAATTTCAATTTAGGAAGTGAGGTCTTGAGTTTGACTGCAATTAGAAATGGCACGGCGTATGGTAATAAATGTTCGGGAAGTATAACGTCTAGAAATTAGAAAGCGTGGTTGTCGCGGACCTTCCTGTCCTCACATAATTTTTCCACCAACTTGTGGTCAGCCTCTGGTCAAGAAGCGACATCTGCTGCTGACTCGGGTTTGGAAGAGTGTAATATTCAGTTCCTTTGGAAGTGGTGGGACCCACTTGGGTTTTAAAAAGAAAAAGAAAATAGAGAAGAAGAAAGAGAGTTGAAAAGTCAAAGGAGAATGAGAGAGAATAAGTGGGGTTCTCTCCCACTTTCGGAAGCCAGAACCAGTCGGGGAGGGGGAAGAAAAAGAGAGAAAAGAGGAGAGGGAGAGAAGAAGAAAGGGAAAGAAGGAGAGGGTTTTGCACGTGCGCGCCGTGGGAGCCTCGCAAAGCCGACTCGACTATTTTATGCAAGACCCAGTGAGTACACGTGTCTCTTATTCCTTCGATCGAAGCATTTTTCCGGTTTAGGGCTCAAATTCGGAATAGGGGAAATATTGAGCGGCAAAGTCTAATTTTTGAGTTGTTGAGCCACGAAAATTTATAAGAATGGTAGTTTAAGACGTCATGGACCCGTGGGATTTTACGGAATTGGATTTGAGCTTGTGGTTTGTCCGAAATGGAATTTTGAAATTCTGCCCGCTGGATGTACAGTACGCGCGCGGTTGCTGTGAGGTCTGATTTTGTCGGTTTCGGCTCGAAATTGGGTTGTCCAACTAATGGATCTTCTAGTGCTTGGAATTAACTTCGTTTTGACTACAAGATTGCTTGAATCGGAGTTCGGATGAGAAAGTTATGGCATAATCAAGTTTTGCATCCTAGTCTCGCTTCTTGAACGGCTTTGAATAAATTGCTTTTGTTAGGCATTTTGTTAGCTCTTAGGGGTCATTTTATTAGTGTTAAGGCGTGATTTAGTTGTCTCAATAATTGAAGTAGAGTTTTATCGGGTTTTAACTTATTCCTCAATTATTTGTTAGGACCGCGAGTTTGACGATTCAAATATCGTTTTATTGGATCGTAGGCGACGAGGTGAGTGGTACTATATCTTCTTTGAATTTGTAAAATTCATGTTGAGGAAATTATATAGATTATATATAGTATGTGGTTATGAAATAACATTGTTATTGCATAAAAATCGGATCGGGCATGGACTACCTTTTGATCGTTTATAAAGGTTTGGAAAACGTATTATGCAAAGTAGTAGAAGGCAAAATATATTTTTAAGTGCTTTGCAAATGGTTTATGGAAAAGTATGTGGATGACTTGAGAAATTGTGGATGATGATGTTGCAAAAATGTATTTATTTGGTTTATTATATTGATTCCTAGATTGACTTTCTGGTATTGGATGATGGTTATTTTGCTCATTATTGATGTGAGCCCATTGAGGGGCATGTTGGTATGCATACCGGGTAGGATATCCTTCTGGGCCAAGCCACTGGCATTATAGGTGGAGACATTGCCAAAGGGGGAATCTTGGTCGCCTTGTCACAAGGCGTTGTGTCATGACCATGGTAAGAGATTGAGCAATAGGTTAGTCAGTGGATGGACCATTGACTTGTGATTTTTGAATGGAGATTATTCAATGGACTTGACCATTGATTCTGGTATTGGGATTGTGGTTTAAATGAGTTTTTCATATAAGTATAAAAGTAACTCTTATATGATTTATTATGTATTTTATATATTGGATTGAGTTATAAAGTTTTGATTGCTTTGAACTCATGCATAGTGCTTGCTCGATCTGCTTAGAAGATGTGTACTACTCACTGAGCTTGTGGTTGCTCACCCCTCTTTCCCAACCTTTTCAGGTTCTTTGGTTAGCAGCTAATAAAATGAGAGCGCTTTTGTGGGGACTTTTGGAAGCTGGATCTTTTGTGGTTAGAGGTTGCGCCCTTCGGGTGACAAGGGCGGCCGTGTCACCTCCATCCTTGCAGGATTCGGGGTGTGACAAAGAGCATGCTTGGATCCGTCGTCTGTGAATGTCATCTTGAGAGTCTTTTTCTTTCATTGCGATTTCGAGAGCGTCTCGCTCCCCATTTAGATTCAAACGCAACCTAGAACACCAAAACTTACCTCCCAAATTCTCTTTGTCCTGAAGATGAAGTAGGTTCTTTGATTGAGCTCTCCTCAAAGTGCACGCCTAACCAGGAACAAGAAATTGTCATTGGGAATGGTTGAGAATAAGACTGGTCCAAAGAGCCTGAAGGGTTTCGACCTCCATCACTTCCCTTCGTCCAACGCTATTGACTAGTCGCAATTGCGTTCAGTTGTTCCTCTTCTCGCCTCTATTATGTAGAGCAAGAACCAATGCAAACGAGCAAGCGTATCCTGGAGATACGTACACATGCTACGGAATCAGGTGGGGTCTGAAATCCATCTGAACCCCATTAGCTTCCAGACCCAAGTCCGAATTGAACTGGAGTTATGATCTGTGAGTTGGCAAAAGGGCAGTTGTAGCTTCATTACCGGTGAGAAATGATGGATGGATTTCCGTGGTTAGATGCAATAGAGGGAATAAGCTCTGAAGGATCTGTTGAGTTGGTGAAGTGGCATGATAATTTCGATTTAGGAAGTGAAGTCTTAAGTTTGACGTTAATTAGAAATGACCTCTCGAGGTCATGTCAAGCGAAAATTCAAGAACGATTTTATCACTCAGGCTGAGGCAATGATATGGATGCATGAGCCAAGACGAAGCTCTTATGAAGGCCAGAGTGGAAAAAGGACATGAGGACTTCTACAATGCACTCGACAAATGACCTCTTGAGGTCGTGCCATGCTGCCGCCGTCATTTTATCTGATAGTCCAGTAAGTGCAACTGCTGTGGAACTTCCTTTCCGATCGAGTCATCATGACTACTCAGAGATCTTCATTAGCGATGCAGCGGAAATGGACCGCACTGTTCTCCCATTTAAATCGTCAGAGAAGAAGACTGGAAGGTTTCCATGGGTTTATATGCGGACCATATTCATAAAAAAAAGCAACGGAACGTGCACTTCGCGTAATAGTCCGAAAACTCCAGCATTAAGGTCATTTCAAGAGTGGTCCAATGCGGTCCGCGTTCCAATTATGTCAATTTCATTTAGCAACTCAGTTAGTCCAAAATCCTTCTCCAGATTTATGATGGATATATTTGGTCTCCGTATGGCGGCTTTTCTGCACCGTAGATCTGCTATGAAGTGGTCTAAGTCGTACGTATTGTAATTCATATGTTTGATAATATATGTATCGTAAAGTTCTTCACATTCTTTGTCCCTACCGTGGGTTCTCATTAAGATGCTGGATGATACTTCACGTCGGGAGTCAACCCAATGGAATGTGACCGTAGTTCTTCGGGGTCCAACCGTCTCTTGGTCAAGAAGCCACATCTGCTGAATACGTCGTCTTCAGAAGACTGGGATAAATCTCAAGTCAATCCACTTCGAAGAGCCCTGGCGTCTATTGACCTCCATCGCCCCCTTGTCCACCGCTATCGTCTATATGCAATGTCTCTCTCGTGACTCCACACTCCGATTCCCTAAGCCAAGCAACAATGCGACCAAACAAGCGAATCCTGGATATGGTAAATGTGGGTGCATCTGCGATAGATTCAGAGTATGCGATTCATGTCACCTGGACAGCTGCCTCCTCCATGACATTTGCTGTGAGGGGAAAGAAAAGAAATCCACACAGACCCGATATGTGCGCTCCGTCATCAACTTAATTCCGTGGTCCTCGTGGTGAACTATCAAATTCCGACAACCATCAAGAACATGGGCTAGGATCTTCTGATTGTCCAGACTGCACTTCTATGTCATAAAAACCTTGGACCGGAACTCACCATCCAAGTCTGCAAGTTTAAATTGTCCCAGGCAAGGGGAAAACAAGAACAGTTTAGATGGCAAGGTCGATGACGCTTAACTGGTTTGATGTTATATTTTGACGAAGTCAACTCAAAGTCAAGTCAAGTCAGACTAACAAAGGACGCTACTCGCTGTGCATTATAGGATGACACTAGTCCAGTATATATGTCTAAACAAGCTAATCTGAACTTTCTGGTAGTACCCTCCTTTCGTCTATTCTTGTTTTGCGTGCAAGAATGGCTGATAAGATCTGCACTGAACTTCTTCCTCTCCTGGTCCTATCGGGACTTCTATTTCCTGGAACTGTAAAGTTTGCATTTTCCACTGGGGGAATTGCTTCAGGTTGCTTGAAGTGAAAGAGAAGCACTCGCCAAGTTGAAAGGTGCCTTCACGGATCCTTCTGGCCGGCTCACTTCGTGGTCGGGAAAGATTGCTGCAAATGGAGAGGAATTGTATGTAGCAACCTGACTGGGCGAGTTGTCGAGATTAATCTCCACAACCCATATGTGGATGATAATCTAAGAGGCAATCTCAAGCCAGGACAAACGCTGGGGGGTGAGATCAGTCCTTCTCTGCTCGATCTAAAAGAGTTGAAGTACTTGGATTTGAGCATGAACAACTTTGGAGGCACCAAACTCCCGAGATTCATTGGTTCGCTAAAGCAGCTGAGATACCTCAATCTGTCAGGTGCTTCTTTCGGCGGAATGATCCCTCCGAGTCTCGGGAATCTTTCACGACTGCAGTATCTGGACCTCAGCGATTGTTTTGCTGAATCAAGCCAAAAAGATCTTTGCTGGCTTCCTGGTCTTTCTTCCCTTAGATACCTTAACCTCGCAGCCATTGATCTCAGTAAAGCTGCGGATCATTGGCTTCAAGCTATCAATTCGCTACCTTCTCTCAAAGAGTTGCACTTGCCCAACTGTTTCCTGTCAAAGCTTCCTCTTTCTCTTCCATTCATAAACGTCACTTTGCTTGAGGTCCTTGACCTCTCGAATAATAACTTTAACTCTACGTTGCCCTGGTGGCTGTTCAATCTCACTCGCCTCGTTCATCTTGATTTGAACTCAAATAATTTTGGGGGCGAGCTTCCAGATGAATTTGCTACTCTTGCAACCCTTGAAGAACTCGATGTGTCCCAGAATTCCTACCTCAAAGGTCCGCTTCCAAAATCCTTGGGGAGCTTATGCTATTTGAGAGTCCTAAAGCTTTCTCTCAATAACATTACTGGTGAGATAACTGATTTTATCGATGGGTTAGCTTGATGCAACGATAGCAAGTTGGAGATTCTGGACTTGGGGAACAACCAGTTGTCTGGTAATTTGCCAGATTCTCTAGGAAACCTGAAGAAGTTAAGGTACCTCCAATTTTTGCTTAATTCATTTCAAGGTTCTATTCCACGGACGATTGGAAACATGTCATCTTTGAAAGAATTTTACATTGCCGACAACAGCATGAGTGGGATTCCCGAAAGTTTTGGGCAACTGTCGACATTGGTCGCGGTGGATCTATCTGAGAACTTGTGGGAAGGAGTCGTGACGGAGCACCACCTGGCAAACCTCTCGAGCCTCACAGATCTTAACTTGCGGAAAGCGTCTCCAAACATTTCCTTGGCATTTAACATAGCTCCCGGTTGGATTCCTCCCTTCAAGCTCAGGTACCTTTACATCAGATCTTGCCAATTGGGCCCCGAGTTTCCTAGTTGGCTCAGGAATCAAAACGACCTTGAGACCGTGGTGTTGAACAATGCTAAAATCTTGGGAACCATACCCGATTGGTTCTTGCAGCTGGATCTGCAATTAGATGAACTAGACATCGGGTATAATCAGCTCATCGGCGAGCCACCCACCTCGCTGATGTTCTTAGACGTCCGATCCAATGTCGACTTGAGTTCGAATCTCTATGAAGGTCCTCTTCCTATTTGGTCTTCCAACGTGACGACACTGTATCTCAGAGATAATCACCTCTGGTCCTATTCCTCCCAACATTGGCGAACTCATGCCATACTTGACAGATTTAGATGTCTCTCAGAATGCCCTAAACGGTACAATTCCCTTGTCCATTGGGAATATGACCACTTTGACAACCTTAGTCATCTCAAACAATTACCTATCAGGAGAAATTCCACAGTTCTGGAGCGACTTGTCTTTGCTGTATATTCTCGACATGTCGAACAATAACCTTTCAGGTCCAATACCAAGGGAGGTCGGCTTGCTTTCCTCTCTCATGTTCTTCATAGTCAGTAAAAACAATCTCTCTGGCGAACTGCCATCCTCCTTTCAGAACTGCAGCTCTTTGGCCAGTCTTGATCTTGGCGAGAACAGGTTCTCAGGAAACATTCCAGCATGGATTGCAGAGAGCATTCCCTCGTTGCTGATTTTGCGCCTGCGGTCGAACTCATTTACAGGGGAGATTCCTCCCCAGATATGCAGTCTTTCATATCTCCACATAGTGGACCTCTCGCACAACAGCTTGTCAGGATCAATCCCGGCATGTATGGGAAACTTAACGAGCTTGAAAATGGAGCTCACGGATGCCGACAGGGTGAGGTACCAGGGACGCTTGACCGTGGTGGCCAAAGGAAAGATTCTTCAATATGACGAAAGGACTCTTTACCTCGTCAACAGTTTGGATCTCTCTGACAACCGCTTGTCGGGGGAGATTCCTGAAGCGCTAACGAGCCTTGTGAGGTTGTGGACCTTGAATTTGTCCATGAACCATCTCACGGGAAGAATACCAATTGACATTGGGAAATTGGAATGGCTAGAGACTCTCGACTTATCGAGCAACAACCTCTCGGGTCCACTTCCGCCGAGCATGACCACTTTAACAAAGCTGGATTACTTGAACGTGTCATACAACAACTTTTCGGGGAAAATCCCCACGGCCAACCAGTTCCAAACCCTCAATGATCCATCGATTTATGAGGGCAACGTCGGCCGTTGTGGGATTCCATTGCCAGAGTCATGCCCTGGAGACGAGAAACGGCCACAATCTCCTGACAATGGCTGTGGAAACGTTGAGAGTGAAGACGGAGGCGATGATCTCGAATATTTCTGGTTCTTCCTGAGCATTGGGCTCGGTTTCTTTGTTGGCTTCTGGGGGGTCTGTGGCACTTTGATCGTAAAGAAATCCTGGAGAGAGGCTTACTACAGCTACATCGACAGAATGAAGAACAAGCTAATTGCATTCATCGCACGTCGAACAGGCTAGTATGCAAGCATGTGTTCAGGGATTTGACATCTTATGAATGTAGCAGTTATTACAGCAAGCATAAGGAACATGCTCATGTTCCTGCCGTTGTCAATAAAACGAGCCCCGGGCAGTAAGAGAAGACTGAATTCTATGGAAATTTTACACTTTTCTTCGTAAGAATCTATAAGCTTATCTTGAGATTCAGGTCTGAATCCTGCAGGATCTTCCATAGGTATAACAATTTATTTTCGTGAAAAATAAATGATTTAAAAAATCATTTCATAAAAAATCATTTATATCATTTAAATTAATTAGTTAATAAAATAAAACAGGATCCTTTTATTTCATGAAAAATAAATAATTTAAAAAATATTTTTTCAAAATTAATTGTCTATAAATTCATAAAAATGAATGAAAAAAAATTATTTTGAAAATATTTAGACATGTTAATGATGGGCGGGTGCGAAATCCGTTTGAATCGGATCAGTTTCCGGACCCTCTGTCCGAGACCCAACTCCGAATTGAACCGGGAGCACCCGAACGGTTACCCGACCCGGTCGTTGGTCGAAGATATTCTTCGTAAGCTTCATCGTCTCCCACCATTTTATCCACTCCGGCCATAAAATCAAATGCAGCGAAGCTCCGCCGCGCTCGCCCAGCTCCACTGATGTCACTGTGCCTCCTCTCCTCCCGCTCCCTCCACCCAATCACCTCCTGTCACTTCTCTCCCGCCGCCTCAGCCCCTCCCTTCCCGCCGCCGCCGCTCGCTCCGGCGTCTCTCCGCCTGAGCCCCACCTCGACCTCGCTGCCCTCGCCGGCCTGCGCGCTCCAGTGCCCTCACTTCCAGTCGTACGCACCGCGCCGACTCTTTCCTTAGCTCCTCTTCTTTCTATGGTTCCTTGTCAAATGTCGCAGCTCGCTTCGTTTCGTCGTGTTCGTGTCGATGAATCCGTGTATTCTGCTGGATTGTCGAATTGACATTCCTTGGATTTTGACGAGTGCGAGTTTGTGAACTCCGGCGTGTACTTGTCAGCTGCAAGTGCGTTTCATGTGTATCTTGATGCTTTCATTTTGAATTGTTGGTTACCTTGAATATGCAGGTGCTCAGGTTGTACTCACGAGCTGAACCTTCACCATCCGAGCATCGTGGATGATGCTGTCGATTTCTTCAAGAGCTTAGGTGTCTCGGATTTCACTTTCGATAGTTGCAGGCTTGTAAGCTTGCCTTTTTTCTCCCCATTTGAGTTGAGGTGTTGGTGTGGATTTCAGCTTGTGCAGCGTTAGTTTTGATTAATTACCTGCACGCGCGCGCGCGCGCGTGTGTGATGCAGTGGGGGTGGCGATGCCGTGCAAAATTGGCAGTTCGCGGCTCATCGGCAGATCCTCTCATTGGACTCTATCAGGAGGGCACGCATAGTGTGGTGGACATCCCTGATTGCAAAGGTACTCAGTTCGCTAGTTGGAGCATGAAAAATGAAGTTCTGAATTGGTCTGAGCAAAATTGGCCTCAAGGATGACACTAGTGGTAATAATGGTGGGTTAATGCCTTATTTTGCTTTTTTCTTGCAGCTCATCATCCGAATATCAATGCTGCCATGGAACTGTTGAAGCAAGGTAAATTATGTGGATGATGTCTAAAGATTTGGTGTGCATTCTAGGACATTACATTCTTACTTTTTCCCATGGGAGAAATTGTTAACAGGAATCAGAGAGTTAGGTATAGAACCACATGATGAGGATCAAGGGACAGGTGATCTGCGCTACGTGCAGGTAGTGTTTTGTTATTGGGGATATCTTGTTAAGTTTGTAGCTATGCTAGTACTCAGTGACTTATGTGTTCTTGTGCTTCTGCTAGATGGCTGTGACGACATACAATACATCTATTCCTGCCTCAGAAAGATACCAATACGGTATGGATCTGAATTCACTTCTTGCATACTTGGTTTGAACTTTCAGTTTTTTACTTTCTAGAGTTTTTGAGTATGCAAATTGCATTCACAATTCTGAACTAAATTTATTTATAGGTCGGGTCCAGGTTGCTTTAGTTTGGAATTCTCGAAATGAAAATTCACCCAATTCAGATAAGCTGAATGCCTTGGCTCATGTGAGGCTGCTGAATTCTCTTTCTTCATGTTGCTCATACTGGACCATAACTTAGTTAACCAGTAAAATGTGTTTCTTTATCCATCTGCAGTTTTTATGGCGAAATAGTGGGTCAAGGCGCAAAGTCCCATTAATACATTCTGTGTGGGCCAATTTTCAGACTTCAACTAGCAATGTGAGTGGTAGCTTACTCCTTGAACTTTAATGTTTTCAAAATCACTGACAAGGAAAATAGTAAGGACATCATGCTAACAATGTGAAATGCTAATTAATTCTCTCACTAAATGTACCATTCAATTCAATCCTTCTAGGACAAGTGGGTTTTTTATTATTATTCGTGGTGCATTTGATTATATAGGTAATCTTTGGGAATAGGTGGAGTCATCTTCTGGGAGATAGGGACTTCTGGGAACACCTCGGAGGCATTGATGTTTCACTGGCTCCATCCAGTTTTGGCCAAGCGAATACGCGGGTTAGACATATCTCCCACTCTCAAAAGCCCTACTAACAGGAAAATGTCAATATGAACCTGCTGTTAGTTTAACATAAAATTGCATTTACCATGCTCACATGAAGTTGCTTGTTGTGCCAGATAGCCTCAAATGTTATGTTAGTTTAGCATTGACTGTGGCATGTTCTTGAAATGGGCATTATGATTGGAATGCAATTTTGGATTTCCATTGTATCTCAACAACCATCTTCTTTGATAGCCAAGAAAACTTTTGAGTAACATATGTTGATTTGCTGAGGTTTTCAGCCCCATGTGATAATTCTGGCAAACCCAGTTGCATGTAAATGATAATAGATCATTCATCAACAATAGAGTCTATCCCTTTTAATTGAAATTCATGTGACTAAGACATTGTAATGATATTTTTTCTTTGGTAATCTTCAGGCTTTTAATTCTTTGCTTCGGAAGTTACAGAAGTATGTTCCTTTTGGTGCATCAGTTACTGACCTATATGCAGGATCTGGCGTCATTGGCCTATCCTTGGCTGCTACAAGAAAATGCAGGCAAGAATCCAGAGTTCTCTTCCCTTTTGCTTGCCAGTCTCCTTTTTCCATTAAATGCTCCAAATTGTTTGTTCTCATTCAGGAGAGGCTTACAAATTTGTAATTCATCTCTTCAGGTCTGTAAGATGTGTAGAAATTAACAAAGAATCCAAGTTGTCTTTTGAAAAGACAGTGGAACGCCTGCCAAAATATGTGGATAGCAGCATCAGTTGGCATCAAGCTGACACTTCAGTTGTAAGTCTCCAAAAAGAATCTCATTGATGTTATTGTTAATCAATCTTGTCAACTTGATGACTTTTGTATGCATTTTGCATGGAAAATTACTATTTGCTGGGAGATATATTTATCTATGTAAATCTTCTTCAGACTTAAGATTGTAATAGAGTAGTGAGTTCTTACTATTTTGTTAAAATCAAATCAGGAGCCTACTTCTTGGCTTGAGGGATCAGATGTGATTGTTGTTGATCCTCCTAGAAAAGGCCTTGAAGCATCTCTGGTGGGTGCACTGCAGACCCTTCCATCACGGGAACTAAAAACTAGATCATCACCTGAAAGGTAGGGGCTTATCTTTCGCTTTTCTTTGCATCAAGGCATGATATTGTCAGTCTCTTAGATGATCAATTGATATCTTCGCAAAAATAACAGTCTTCAACCTTCCAGCATTAATTAATCCTTCTATACTGTCTTTCGTATTAGTTCCAAGACAAAAGAAGAAAAGAGACCATGGGTACTTCGTGCTAGGGAAGCTTCTGTTCGAGTTGGAAATGATTTAAGTCAAGAGAACGCTCACTTAGTGCCTCAAACTCTTATCTACATAAGCTGTGGCTGGGAAAGCTTTAAGGAGGTAAATTGCAGTTAAGAAACTGAAGTGCAGCTTAGGTGCTTAGTTTGCTTTCTTATAAGCTGAATACTAAATATCTCGAGGAGCTAATGTCGGGCAAATAATTTACAGGACTGTGAGTCATTGTTGTCTAGCAAGGCCTGGCATTTGGAAAAAGCCCATGGATTTAATTTTTTCCCTGGCACACAAAGGTATTAGTCCCCTCATCTTTTAATCCTGTAGCTTTGCATGATTCAGAAGCTAATGTTGAATTAATGCCTGTCTACTTAAATCAGATGAAAGTTGCTAAGATTCTGAATTGTGATCGTACATCTTTAGCAAGTAGTTGGGAATTACTCAGATTTGAACCTGAAACTTCTGAGCAGCAGTCTCAATGATCTTAAAATTTAGATTGAGATACCAATTATGATGTCTTGCTACTCAAAGATCTGGAGAAATATTTTGTCTTAGTTGGTTTTGGATTGACGCTTCTCTGAAATCATGCAAGGTTCTTGTCAAAAAGGCGAAATGTTAACATCAACAGAAATTGTATGTGATGATATTATGAGCTGGTCTAAACAACAATCATACACCAAATGTTCTGCCTTAGTCAAATAGTCTTCCCAGATTATCAGGATTGACTTGGGAAGGTTTAAAATTTGCACTTTCATGTGCTTGTATTAGAAATAGCAGTGTTTAGAAACTTTAAGGCTCTGTTTGAGAAAGGGTGGAAAGTGGAGAAATGAAAATTGGACCGAAAAATTGTGAATATCTTAATGTGTTTATGAGAAGAAATGGAGAGAAAATTTAAATTAGGGGTGTTATCCAACCATTTTCCTCTCTCTTAGGTCTCCCACGTATAGCATAAGCTTACAAATTATGCTCAGGGATAAAGCTGACTTCCTTTGGAATCCTTAACCCATGCAGTGTAACGAATTTGTGTCTAGCCTTTGTTTTTGTCTTATGTATAAGTTGCCTAAATGATGAGAATGTGATTTCAGCATTGAAGTTTTGGCGGTGTTCAAAAGAAGGGAAAATATGCACATCAAGAAAAAGAAGGCGGGAAAGAAAAAGAAGAAGTCACCTGCGAAGGAGCAAAAGGCATTGATGCAGCACGAAGTCAAGACCTAACATATATGGACCCCATCCCGTCTAGTTCAACAAAGAGGAAGACGGAAAAAATTTTGTTCAGTCTACTCTATTCTTCTAGGCCAGAGGCATTTCGCTTTGAGCTGATTAACTACTGGAGAGAATAGTTGCACATAAACCGTAGTATTGTGAGTCCTTGTTATGTATCTTCTAACTTGTAGTGTGCAAGAAATGCTTGCATATTAAAGGGTGTCTTGTTGGCATTTGTTGGTATATTAGTTTGTGTCCTCTTTTCACCCTTCTCGAATTTGCTCATCAGGATGGGTCGTAGCATTCTAAAAACCCTTTCAGTCCTGCCAGATCATGCCAAAAAATGCTCCTCCGCGATAGAAAGGACTGATGTGGAGCCTTTTGCTTCAGGGAGTCTTATTGCGGTCTCGGTAGTTTGGCATTGCTAAAACCACAGATATGGGAGGGACCCACTTGTCCTATGCTTGAACCGAGTTAAAGCAGGTCATTGTGGGAACATCTAGCGGCTCACGGATTGTATCCTAGGGGTATCCACAGGGTTAAAACTGTGGTGATTGGTCAGTTTAAGCGCTCAGAATCTCCCACAGAATTGCATTTATTTGATAGCATTTTGTAGAGTAGCCTCTGAACAAGCCACTGCTGCTTTATACTCAACTAAGAGTACCATATGACTTTGCCCATCTTCTAGGTTTCTACGGCCACATAATCTGCAAAGAAGAGTTAAATTGGGAGGTCATAGCCAAACAGTATCTTCAATGCATGCCATCCCAGCAAAGCCAAAAACTGAAAAGACTTAACGCCTCTCCTTAACAAGTTTAGCCATGATATTGATCTGTTGAAATGGTAGCTCCGCTCGCCCACAACCACTCATTTCTTTCCTTGCAATTCTGGCCAAGCTTATTGCTTTCGCTTTCTTTACATTTGATTAAGACAAACACCATTTCACCATCTTTCCTTCTTTAACCTTCTTGCTATCTTACGCCTAAGCAATGAGCCAGGATAACCAACCACGGTAAAACTAGTGATGACAAATTACCCTTCAGATATATAAACCAGCAACCACTAAAGGCTCCTCCAATAGACTTCTCATTATTATGAATCAACAGAGGAACAAGCAGCTCCCGTCTCTCCAATTCCCTCTCAATAATCCCAAAAAACGAATTCTTACCAACTTCAAAATCTCAACTATTGACTTATGATTGAAACTCCTTGATTTCTTTGCTTGTTGACAAAGGCAGCCAGTATGTACCAAAACACACACACAGAGGCTAGACCATTATATAACAAGGAGGAATTGGGAATAATGCATCTAGATTTATGTTGGAAAGAATCAGGGTTAATGACAGGAGTACTCAATTAAAGAACAAATCTGGCTAATACTCCCTTGCATCAATTGTGACTACAAAAATAAGCAAGGGCAGATGAAATCAAAATGGAAGTTCTTCAGGGAGGTCCCAGTTATCTTCATCTTCTTCCTTTTTCTTGTTAGTAGGGACTTCTTGCTTGTCTCGAGGCACAAATCTTGATTGGGGACGTCTGTTTACATAGTAAGACAGCAACCATGAGGATAAGCACAATTAAACAAATCTGACAGAGAATTAAAGATGCCACCGTTGTACAGGTAACATCTAGATTCCTGCAAAGGAAAGGCCTACAGCGATAGGCTATAGAGCATTGTAAGTAACATCCCAATGAAAAAGAGCTGTTCCGTATTTTAAAGTTTCCAAATTGACTCAAAATCTAGCTGAAATAATCATAATAATACAGCTTAAAGAGGATGAACGACAAATAGAATGTTGCAGAAAAATATGATCCAAACGGACTCTCACTTGGAAGAAAAAGCATGTGTATCACATTTGCAAATGACACATGTTCAACAATAATCAAAGATGCACTGTTCGCTACAAATATTCTCTAGGCCTGGCCCTGTCCATCCTTTCCCTTCTTCATTCTGAAGTCCCACTAAAACAGTGAATCTTTTTTTCTCAAAAGTTCCACTTTTTAACTGGAATCTAACTGAAACATCAGACCTCACCAAGTAACGGCCAACTAAAGAATCTCAAAAAGATTCCCCAACAAAAAGTAAATCTAAAATGCTTACCAATTTTTTAACAAAATTTACAGTTGAAAAATAGCCATGAATCTTGGTGAAGACACTGACATGAATTCTTTTATCGGCACCATGCCACCATGACATTGATAACATAACGTAGGCAGAAGAACTAACTGGTCTACCAGGTCACAAAAAGCAAATGAGTTCAGAACAGACAATCACTGCTTACATTTCCCACCAACCCAAACTCACAAGCACATTACAACGCCATCTCTTGTGACTTTCACCTGAAACTTTCAAGCTCAAGTCTGCGACAGAGGTTGATGTCCTTGAAAATGAGTTCTAATACTTTGTAATACGAAACAATAGGTTGACAAAAAAGGCCGAACTTGAACATCATTGGCCACGGAAAAAACCAAAGGAAAAGGGGGCAAAGAGGGCAGAAGGGGAGGAGGAGGTCCCAAATAGCCAAACCGAGACACTAACCTATAACCTGCCTCGTCTTTTCTCAGTTAAAACCGCTGGCATTCTACACAATTTGATCATGAAACCTTACAAAGTAGACAGCAAAGGGAAACAGCCTCCTCCTCCACTCTCATAAGCCTAAAAATTTTCACAATTTCGCACCATTTAATTATTACCGAAGCCCTTGCCACCTCGCTCGCTTTCCCTTATGCCCAGAACTACTGAGCAATACTCACGATGGAGTATCTCCGCACATTATCAAATCCAAATGACATGAGAAAAATCAAAGGAGAGTCAAAAAAAGATTATTTGACGAATGCAATGCAGCTTCAACGCTCTTCTACCTACGTCCGATTCGCATTAACACCTCAGTTAACAACATCTCCTTAAGCTTAATTAGCATACTGAACCCAGTCTACAATCAGTTTCGCTGGGAGGGATATCAGAAATGAGGTCAAGGAAAAACGAGCACACCTTCTGCGGTTGCGCTTCGCAGCGTCGCGCGTCCTGCGCTTCTTCTCGTCCTGCTTGTTCTCGAAGAACCGCCGCCTCTTGCACTCCTGGATCACGCCGGCCCTCATCACCTCCCTCCTGAACCTGTTCAGCAGCCTCTCCTCCGGCTCGTTGTCGTCCACGATCACCTGGACGTTGTAGCCACTGAAGAAGAGCGCGTTCGCGTGGGCGAGCGCCGGGTTCGTCACCGCCGACAGCTCGCTCGGTAGGCGCCCCGGCGCCGCGGCCAGGGAAGCGAAGCCGCCCCTGGCGTCGCGGCCGGGCACGGAGAGGACCGCCGGGGCTCTTGTCGGCGCCAGCAGCGTCGGCGTCGGCAGCGTCGGCGGCGGATTGGAAGGCGAGAGGAAGGAGAGGAAGCTGGATAAGGAAGTCGCCATTGGTGAGGGAGCTTCAGCGTCTGGCTATGGCGGGTCTTCTTTCTGTGGGTTGAATTGAACGTCTCTGAATTTTTTGAGAAGCTCTTTTTGGTTCTGGATAGAGATGATGGATGGCTTGGTTTAATGGGCTCATCTGATGGGCTGGGCTCATATCCATGTGGGCCCAATTAACGGGCTTTTCTCTAGGGCTTGGCCCAATGTTTCGTGCGAAGCCCGAGCCCGACGAGCCCGTCATTCGACCGTACGTTTGATTTTAAATTTTAGTACGAAAAATTCTAGATTTGCTAAGGATTCTTTTTTTCTTTTTTTGGTCAAAAGATTTGCTAAGACATGGTCTATAAAGTATATGTGTGCTGAATACGAGCAAATCATTATGGATGTTGAATGTAATTTATTTAAGAAGATATCAGCCCACAATCTGTCATATTAGTTAGAATACAAATGTCGTAATCTAATATTCACATATACATGATATTACTCGATCAGTGTTCACGTCTAGTGCTTCAAAGGTTGTCTATATTTTATTGGAACTCAAAATTTAGCTTTTTCATGACAACAGTTAAAGCTATACTTTCATTTTAATTTTCCCATGCAAATATTGAAAACCTTTTGGTCTCCTTCCATCAATTGACTGTTATAATGTATAATTTGATGGGGCTCTTTTAAGCATGCCCTTTTTCCTATTCATTTTTTCCCAATTAAATTCCTATTTTCAAAAGTTACCAAAGAAAGGCAAATGCGGCCGAGTTGAGCTATGTGCAAATTATCCTTCTAAATCTCCCGATTACTCGAGTTCAACTAATTACAAATCTCAAGTAATGATACCTTAAATGACTAAACATGTGATGAGTTTCCTACATACAAGGAATGGCGACTTCACCATTCGAGAGAGAAAAAGAAACATGTAATGACATAAGATTTAGCTATGACTCACTAGTGAGGTTTCACGAATCATTGATTCTCATCATATTTAGTAAATTATCAATGAAAGACAAAGAGTGGACTTTAATGCTTGGCATCACTTATCCAAACAACGATGATGTGTCCATATTACCTAAGAGAGATGCTCCCACCACCACATCCGCCGCCACCGGAACAGGGTTCGGCGGTTGGCCCGATCGACCGCACAAAAGGGCAAAGCAACACGACACATCACAAAGATCGGACAAGACAAAGACAATAAAATAACTAAGAGAATAAAACACGATAAAGAAGAAAAAGATAAAGAGACAAAGGGCAGTTGAACCGAAGTCGACGGGAATACTGTGGTGGGCAGAAGCAATAAATAACCCGTCCATACACGAGTCTCCGTCGGAACACTCCAAATGGACGGATCTCCCGCCGTTGATAATAAACAAGCATTATCCGATCCGTCCGTCCGTCCTCTTTTTGGTCATCCAACGCAATGATTTTGCCCGAAATCCACGCGCTAAAGTCGAACGAATTGATGGAGAGTCGCTCCAAAATACGATGAGATAAGGAGCGTACGGGGAGGGTGACGCTGGGGGGGGGAAACGTGTGGATCGGGGCTTTTGGTGTGCCGCATGCACCGCCGCTGCCTTCCCATTGGCCCCCTTTCGTGCCTCAGGTGGCATGACGTTTTGTCCTCATGTTGTATCTTCCGTAGAAGCTTGAGCTTTTGCATGGAAATTATAGTCTAGACCTCCGCGTTAAAGTTCATCGAGATCGATTTGGACGTGTCAAATATTGGCGTCTCGATCCATATGAGGAAGACCCGTCTTCTTAGTGGGGCGGTTCATCAGTTCGAAGTAGGATCGAGCAAAGTATGATATGAAAGATAAAGCCCAAGAAGTTAGCAGGGATAAGCGCCTTGTATTGTTGTTGTTGCGTGATGATTGGTGCAGAGGATAGATACTTGTTCTGCGATTGAAAATGACCGTGGGTGCCCATCTATGGTACTTGCGCATGGATATGTGATGGATATGGCAAATACTTCCAACCCCAAATTTGGTTCGTGAGCTATCCAAGTCTGAGCATTTTTTATCTCGAAATCGAATGTTCGAGTTGGAGTCCTCTTTGGATAATTGCGAGTTGAGCTTGTTGAAACCTCTAAGCATGCAGGTGATGTCGGGTCAATATGCACTAATGTTGTAATAGACTTCTTTCTTCCGTTTCCATAAAATTTCGCATCGATATTCTATCTTATTGCGTAATGCATTGTAATATATTACTTTTATTTTCCGTATCATTTATGCTCAAGAAAATTTTTATTATTTAAATATTATAACACTTTTCCTCACGCTTAGTTTGATTTTTTGCCTAGTACTAAGCGTCGAAATTTAATTGGAGAGACAAATGGAGTTTGGTAAGATTTAAACTCAAGATCTCCAACTCTAATACCATATAAGATTTTGTAAAAGCTTAAATTATTAAATGAATATGTGATTTATTATTTAAATATTCCAAGACTCCCCCTTATACTTAATTTAGTCTTTTGCCTAATACTAAGTGTGGCAAATTAATTAGAAAGGTAAATGAAGCCTAAAAAGATTTGAACTCAAAACTTCAAGTTCTAATGTTATGTGAGATTTTGTGGAATTACTACAAACTATTCTAAAAACTTAATCTGTTAGATAATGGTGTGATTTGTTATTTAAATATTCTAATATACTTAACTATTTTGGCGATGGATACTATCCAAGAATCACTCAAAAAGACCAACCAATGTGTAAGTCGGGACATCACATTCCACCTCCCCATTTATGACCAAAACCTTAGTGACTTTTGAAACCCTATGCTCAAGATGCTTTGAAATTTAACCTAGAACATTGCAGTATGCATTTAATCTTTTTTTTGCCTTTTCCTCATGGCAAAATGGGCATCCAGATTCTACTCCGACACACCTAAAGGCTCAATTGGTCCTCAAAAGTATCGTCACCTTGGTGCTCTTTGTTTATACTCAGTCATATCCTGCACTTATATCGCATATTCAGTTCCATATTAGCATCCCAACAAAGCCTATACAGGCCATGTCATGTAGTTTCGTTGGGATTTATTAATTATCTAGGGGACCAAAGACTTCAATTATTCTTTCGGCGATTGAAAACCATCCATTCGAATCCCATCAGCCGCGTCCCACTTCCTCTCAGTCAGAGTCAATTTGTACAGACAAAAAAAAAATTCTAGATATAATCAGCTATGAGTTCTCAAGTAGACAGGGCTCTACGGTCGTGCTCCTGAATTATAAGAAACCAAACGATAATATAAAAATGAGGAGAAGGAAGAGAAAGCTTCGGACACGTTAGAGCATCCCTAAAAAGCGACCGGTTTAGGCAAGCGAGCCATTCGAATTTACTTTTTATTAGAACAATGCAAGCATACCACAGTTAAAAAGAAAGGAAAGGAAGAGAAAAAGATCAGGGATGTGAACCAATGAAAAGCTGAATTAGTGGGGGGAGAATTTGAATATATATTAGGGCTGATGTTGCTCTACCAGGAATGCTCTTTTTCCTAATCTGTGGGCTGAAAGCTGACTAGGATCTACCTTGGAGCCAATCAAGGCTCAGCTTTCTTGACAAATGAAGGGGATTTGATTTTTATATTCGATTTAATTCACATACATAAACATATATATATTCTTTTAGAAGCAAATGAGGGGAAGACACATGTCAAGGGCCACTGCAAAACCTAGCGATTATGACAGTGATTCTTGGATTATAAAAAAAACATGGGGGCGAGGGAGGGACAGGAACTCCTGAGTGGAAGGACAACACACGAATCGTGGACGATATTATATTGACAATCCAAACATGAAAAGCCCCACCCGGCAACCCCCCTCCCCCCCTCCCAAACGCACACCCAAAGAAAAAGAAAAGAAAAGAAAAGAAAAGGGGAAGGCCTTATCCAATGGGCATCCACTTTCTAGGGTTAACGCGTGGCATTTGCTCTTACTATTGGTCTTTGGCTTAAACTAATCTTTAGGGTTAGGTTTTGTTTTGTTTGTTGTTTTTAAATTGGTTTGTTAGCCTTCTGTGATCTCTCTTTTCTTCTCTTCGGCAGAGAAGGGTTTTTCTTTTGGTGGCTTTTACTTATCGGATTGTATCATGATTATTCTATCGATCGGGTCCTTATGAGAAAATCAATCTTTTATCTTCAGGGACAGTTTTTTAAATATCGATCATTTTGTCCACCACCCTCCTTCCTTCTTGATAATTGGTCACTCACTTTCTTTTTGTTATCATTTGTGTTCGTTGGCCCCCTCATATCTAGTTTAGGGCAAGAATTAGCAATGCCTACCCCTTACATGTTGCTCGCTTATTGGCAGTTCCCATGGTGCACTTGTGTGCTGCGCGCGCACACAATACTTTTAGCCCCCTTCGATGGGCCGTTTGCGCCGCGTGGTAGCTAATTAACAACCAAGGCCCGGGAGTCATGCTTGTCCAAGCAATGGTGGCAAGACCAGTGTAAAGACACAGATTAAGAGAGAGAGAGAGGCCCGGGGGTCGTGCTTGTCCAAGCAATGGTGGCAAGACCAATGTAAAGACATAGATTAAGATGAGAGAGAGAGCATGATGGGAGCAGACAAGCTAAGCCGCGATGGCGGAATTCCGACAAAGACAGTGATAGGCAATGGCCGGTGAGGACTCGTGCAGCGGCCAGAGAGCACCCAAAAAAGAAGAAGGGTGAGATTAGGTTTATAATTTGAAAAGTAATAGGGTATGGTAGGGTGCGTAGGTACCCGAAAAGAGCACCGATAAACCTAGCGCCACCCACCGAGCTAGTTCTTGCTCCTTAGCTATGACCTTTCCATTGTCAGTATCGACATCCGATTATATCTTGGCCACGTGAAATTTGCATAGCCCTACGTTGGATGCCATCATTTGTCATATCCCCCCAAAATCTCGTGAGCTATGGACACGCACATGGTAAGTCAAGATCAAAAGAGGAGGCGAGGCAAAGTTTCCGTTCGGTCATCGTTTTAATCGATGCAAGATCAAGAACAAAATCCTGAAACTTTCCGTCCACATGCCTCATGTCAAATTTTCCAAAGTGGGCGGAAAAGAAAAAGGAAAGAAACAAAACACAAGAGGCAATGGCAAAAGCATCTCCATAGTATGAACGCCCAAAACGTTTTTAGTCCACACATTATGCGCGTTTCGGCTAATGAAGCAAAAATGGTTTTGTCTTGATAGTTTATTTACTTCCGAACCTAAGTAAGTCCTTAAATTACTCTTTTTTAACCTCATACAAATCTTGACATCCTAGGCACAAACAAATAGAGGATAGAACTAGGGATGGGACTTGATAAAGATATTGTTCAAATTGGAGGGTTGGGTCATGCAATGATCGGCACATTAAAATAAGGAACACCATCCTATCAATTCATTAACAGGTATATTCATTGAACATATAGGGTGGCTCCCAGCAAGTGTCAAAAGATACTTGTTTTCAAGAATTTAAGGAGTATCTCTTAGGGTTTGATGACAAAAGCATTGCAATGGTATGAACGCCCAAAACGTTTTTAATCTGCGCTTTATGCACATTTCGGCTAATGGAGCAAAAATGATTTTGTCTTGTTAGGTTATTTGCTCCGAAAGCGAACGGTTTTGGGAGTCCTTTTTCCTCCTTATCATTCTTGGATTAGACAATCGATTCACTCTGTCTTCAACCTTTCGCTCTTTAAAGGCCAAAAAGAAGAAGAGGAAGGAGGAGGTCGTAAGCATGGTGTGAACGTGCGTGTGCGTTCTTTGCAAATCTTATCATTACACGCATAGCATTTCTGATTAGACTTTTCGTGAGATGAGATCAACTCATGATAGCACTTTGAATATGGGATTCGCTTTGTAATATAAATATATGTTTATCGAAATATTATTATTAAACTGTCACTTAATTTAATAGTGTAAACTTTTTATAACGGTCAACAGTAATTTCATAAAATTTCACACGATATTAAAGTATGAATGTCTGAGTTTGAATCTTACGAGGTTTTATGTGTCTATTTGACTATATTTGTTATATAAAATCTTACATGATATTAAATAAAAAATCTCGAGTTCAAATCATTCAAATTCTTCATTTGCCTCGACAGTTATAAATTTCCATGTCTTGGTTGGACGTGTGAGGAGGAGCCTTAAAATATTAATGTTAAATCAAATACTTATCTAATAGTTTAAGCTTTTTAAATAGATATAGATGGACAATAGGCTTGGAAGATTTTGCAACCTTAACTGCAATTTTTGATATTTACATAGCTACTAACCGGTTTAGTTTAAATCGATGGAACACTGGGAGAAATCATACCAGTTACAAGCACAAATCAAGTAATTATGGGGATGTTCGACAAAAAGAAGAAGAAGGTAATTATGGTGATGGTGTCAGATAAACGGATGGCTTAATATTCAAATGATGTTATATAAGTGATGGGAGTGGCTCTTTCGATGTACGACGTCAGTGATGGAGTCATTTTACTTGGAGGACAATGTGAATGATTGTTTTATCTACGGGCTAGTGCAAATGCCATTCCTATTGGCATTTTTCATGATGGATGTATGGCTGCGTAGATAGACATAGAATGATAGAATACGACAGGCCAAGCTAAAGTGCGCCGATGGGACGTTATTAGAGAGCAGTCAATTTTTGACGTTCTTTGATCAGCAACTTCCAGTACACCACTAAACTTTAGTACACCAAATATGATGCTAGATCATACACTTGACCCTTTCAACCACGTGATCAATTTTTGACTGACTGATACAATACGAGTGCTTTCTGATTTGCCAAATTTAGGTATTTTTCTACTTTCATAATTAGTCCGCATCTGGCTCCTCGTCATATTCGGAGTTATAATGCTTATGGATAGATGAAATGAATTTCGGAAACCTTTGGAAATGATTATGCTTTTGCAGAATCTATAACATCATCATTCGAAAATCATGGGTTTTTTAGTGGGTTAAAGGAGTAGAAAAGAGATTTTTTTTATTTATTAAAAAACAAATTGTTTCTATTCTCTTCTAACCTTGCTTTTGTGAATCCAAGATGGTGTTGGTGGGCTTAATAGTGTTCGTATAATAAATTCCATCTTCACACTTGGAACCCAACAAAATGTGTACTCCCACTTAAATTAAGCAACTGATCTCCCCCCCACTTAAAGTTGCAATTTAAATTAAAAAAAGGGCCCCTCCCTTTTTCTTCTCCTTCCTCCCACCCCCAAGTTGCAATTTTTATTTCATTCTCACCCCCCACTTCCTCCCTCCCTCTCTCTCTCTCTCTCTCCAAATTCAAGGCCGTTTTTGCTCTTTTGGGTTTTGCCAAAACCAACAGATGCCCGATGATCCCTCTCGGTCTTTTCCCGTCGCTTGCCTCCTCTGTAACCGTTCCCCTTATTTACTCATCTCGGTCCAAACTGCACTCAAAACTTCGTTTGACTTGACCGCTTCTCCTCAGGTGCGCCCCNAATTTCATAAAATTTCACACGATATTAAAGTATGAATGTCTGAGTTTGAATCTTACGAGGTTTTATGTGTCTATTTGACTATATTTGTTATATAAAATCTTACATGATATTAAATAAAAAATCTCGAGTTCAAATCATTCAAATTCTTCATTTGCCTCGACAGTTATAAATTTCCATGTCTTGGTTGGACGTGTGAGGAGGAGCCTTAAAATATTAATGTTAAATCAAATACTTATCTAATAGTTTAAGTTTTTTAAATAGATATAGATGGACAATAGGCTTGGAAGATTTTGCAACCTTAACTGCAATTTTTGATATTTACATAGCTACTAACCGGTTTAGTTTAAATCGATGGAACACCGGGAGAAATCATACCAGTTACGAGCACAAATCAAGTAATTATGGTGATGTTCGACAAAAAGAAGAAGAAGGTAATTATGGTGATGGTGTCAGATAAACGGATGGCTTAATATTCAAATGATGTTATATAAGTGATGGGCGTGGCTCTTTCGATGTACGACGTCAGTGATGGGGTCATTTTACTTGGAGGACAATGTGAATGATTGTTTTATCTACGGGCTAGTGCAAATGCCATTCCTATTGGCATTTTTCATGATGGATGTATGGCTGCGTAGATAGACATAGAATGATAGAATACGACAGGCGAAGCTAAAGTGCGCCGATGGGACGTTATTAGAGAGCAGTCAATTTTTGACGTTCTTTGATCAGCAACTTCCAGTACACCACTAAACTTTAGTACACCAAATATGATGCTAGATCATACACTTGACCCTTTCAACCACGTGATCAATTTTTGACTGACTGATACAATACGAGTGCTTTCTGATTTGCCAAATTTAGGTATTTTTCTACTTTCATAATTAGTCCGCATCTGGCTCCTCGTCATATTCGGAGTTATAATGCTTATGGATAGATGAAATGAATTTCGGAAACCTTTGGAAATGATTATGCTTTTGCAGAATCTATAACATCATCATTCGAAAATCATGGGTTTTTTAGTGGGTTAAAGGAGTAGAAAAGAGATTTTTTTTTATTTAATAAAAAACAAATTGTTTCTATTCTCTTCTAACCTTGCTTTTGTGAATCCAAGATGGTGTTGGTGGGCTTAATAGTGTTCGTATAATAAATTCCATCTTCACACTTGGAACCCAACAAAATGTGTACTCCCACTTAAATTAAGCAACTGATCTCCCCCCCACTTAAAGTTGCAATTTAAATTAAAATAAGGGCCCCTCCCTTTTTCTTCTCCTTCCTCCCACCCCCAAGTTGCAATTTTTATTTCATTCTCACCCCCCCACTTCCTCCCTCTCTCTCTCTCTCTCCATTACTCCAAATTCAAGGCCGTTTTTGCTCTTTTGGGTTTTGCCAAAACCAACAGATGCCCGATGATCCCTCTCGGTCTTTTCCCGTCGCTTGCCTCCTCTGTAACCGTTCCCCTTATTTACTCATCTCGGTCCAAACTGCACTCAAAACTTCGTTTGACTTGACCGCTTCTCCTCAGGTGCGCCCCCCCTCCCTCCCTTTGACCGGTTCTCCCCTCCCTTCCCCTCCCCTCCGTCGCTGTATTTACTGCTCTGCATGCGTTTCCTCTTTGACCCATTTCGATTTTCGGTTTCCTCTTCCCTGTCCGGTCATATCTTATTATATTGGTGGAGTCTGAGGTGGGGTGGTGTGTATGAGAAGTTCATACCGTGCTGGGTTTGAGAGGGTAGTGGGGGGTGGGCCTCTCCCGTTCCGCATAGGTAACTTTCTCGCAATGTTCGCACTCGAAGGGCGTGTTTCTTGGAACTCCGATGATTTGAGACCTGCAAAATCTTTTGGTGTCCTCTGGCTCCATCTCTGTACTATGATGTTTACATGCTTCAGTTCCTTGGTTTTGATATTCCCACTCTTTGCTTGGGTGGAATATGATGATGTCCTAAATCCCTGATGCTCATCACTTGGTATATGCATGTTTTCTCTCTTTTTTCTTGTTGAAGTTCTGGTTGTCAGCAGTACCCGGAAGGTGAGGAGTTAATCTGTTCGGAATTTTTCACCCCATGAAATATTTGCTCTGTTTTGCATTATCCCTTTTCTGGACCAATTACATGAAGAAGGTTAATTTCCAGTCTGTCTTGGTTCATCGTATGTGCGATCCTTGTGTTCTTTCTGTCTGTGTATCGTTTGTTATAAATCCTTGAGCGAGCTGCATAATGTAAAAATCGGGCGGCCTTACGGTGCAAGTGAATCATGATGCGCCTTTTTTCGATGGGTTAAGCTGTAATCGTTCAGTTTAAAATTTTGCAGAAGGCTCGGAGCTTTTCGAGTTAGTCTCGGCCAATGTCGAAAGGAAAGGACTTGGATGGTGAAGAAGAAAGAGTCAGCATAGGGGAGGGTTCAGATGGTGAGACTAAAAGGAAATTGGAGAAAAAATCGTGTTTTAGTTCTATCAGGATTGGTCGTTCCTCAGTTGTGGAACCTCAGGATGCAGATTATACTCCATCGCTCAGCGATGAGTTAGAGGTCTTGATACTGGCTAGGGTGCCTAGATCTTTATACGGGAAATTTTCCGCAGTCAACAAGCGGTTCCTATCTTTAATTAAGACCGGAGATATCTTCAAAATCAGGAGGGAGATTGGATTTAAAGAGCCATCTGTGTTTATGTTGGCGAGCGGGGAAACTAGTTGGTGGGCATTTGATCCGACTTCCGAATCTTGTCGGAATCTTCCTGTTTTGCCCTCTGACTCATGCTTTGCCTCCGGAGACAAGGAAACATTTTGTGCAGGTACTCACCTGATGGTTTCGGGCAAAGAGATCGATGGCCTTGTGATTTGGAGGTACGAACTGGCTGCAAATGAATGGTTCAAGGGCGAGTCCATGAAGAACCCGAGGTGCTTGTTCGCTTCTGCCACTTGTGGTAACTATGCATTTGTAGCTGGTGGGATTGGTACAGGCAGCAATAAGGTTCTTAATTCTGCCGAGAAGTATGATCCTGAGACCAAGTCATGGGATCGGCTTCCTATGATGCATCGAAGGAGGAAGATGTGCTCTGGTTGTTACATGGATAAGAAATTCTACGTGATTGGAGGGAAGAATGAGGAGGAAAAGAATCTCACATGTGCGGAAGCTTTCGATGAGAGCCAGAACAAGTGGGAAATCATCCCCGACATGTTGTCAGACATGCCTGTCTCGACCTTCCACTCTCCACCCCTCCTTGCTGTTGTGAACAACGAGCTTTACACTCTCGAGACTTCATCGAATGAGCTGAAGGTGTATATCAAGAGCAGCAACTCTTGGAAGAGGCTGGGGAAAGTTCCTATAAGGGCTGATTTCAACAAAGGATGGGGCGTTGCATTCAAATCTCTGGGCAGCAAGTTGCTAGTGATAGGCGCATCCTCGGCTTCGGACACTGGCAATGGCATGACCATCCTCACTTGCTGCCCCGATTCAGACAACGAGGAACTGCAGTGGACGCCTCTTACTTGTGGCAAGAACAGTTCTAGCCCCTTTATCTGGAATTGTTGTGTTATGATGGCTTGAACTTTGACTGGCGACTTGCAATGTGAGCACCCGAATAAAGCGCTGCGTTAGCGTCCGAGTAGCTGGTCTCGCTAAACCATATACACACAACTTGTTCCAAGATGATGGCTGTTATATTCAACTTGCATTATCACAGTTGGGTTAATTTCATGACTCAGCTGTAATCTTTCTTATGCCATTCTATCTCCTGACTTGATGACTATTTTGAGTGCCTGTGTCTTTCTAAATTAAGGGCAAGTGTTTCTATCCTGGTTTGCTGTCTTGCCGAACTTGTATTTAGAAATTTTTCATGCCTAAATGGAGATCTCCAGTTGTTGCTGGACCTAGGGAAGTTTGCACAAGATTTTCAGTTTATCTGTTCTTCGAGACGGACAGCAAAAAGCTTGAGCTTTTTGCACGTCACTTAGGTCGTATCCTTGATAACATGTTCCCATTTACTTCAATGTAGTAGGATTCCCGATATTAAAGCCTCCTCAAACGACTCACCTGTTGAATCTCTCTCTTTCTCTTGTCTGGCGCGCGGAATCATCTATGCTCGAGAGAACTAATCTGCAATGAAATGACAGGATGCTATTGAATACATATGCTTTCTTGCATTAGTTTCAAATGGTTCTAGAAAAACAAGGGATTGCAAAACTTGCTTCCCTCCTCACTGCAGATGCTTATTCAAGAAACAATACCAGACTAGACTTTGAAGATTGATGGTTCCTCAGAGAATTATATGAGATGCAGATTTGCTGTTTTTGGGGACAAACGACACAAAGTTCAGCAGAGAACAGACAACCTTAACAGATGAATCTTTTCAGCAGATGGACAACCGCAGATCACCTCAAGCAATGCATCTGTGTTTTTCCTAGAATAAAGCTCACGCTCTCTAGACTCATTCAATTCGATCCCGTTTAAGCGAAAATCCCAAACGGGTTATTGAATTGGAATGTGTACATTAGGTTCAATAAACAATGCCTCGTTTCTATGATGAATCTAGGCTTATCCATTGAGTTTGATAACGCATGCTGAGTAGGTAATTCTGGAAGTGTCGGACAAAGTCATCAATCCCAAAATGCCAACCGAGCAAACACGCAGTTTGAAACAACTAGCTAGGTTCACACGGAAATTGGTCCAGCGTTCTTATCTTTGGGTCAAATAGAATTCAGTTCGGGTTCATAGGTCCAAGGTTCTGTCGAGCACCGTGAGTGATAAGAAAATCGAAACCGGTCGAATCAGATCAAATTGATCTCTGAGCGCGCCTACCGTGCAATTGCATTACTTAAACGTGCCTATTCGTCTGTTGGTTACATTTAACTGCGTAATAATACTATAAATAATAATTGGGAGTTGTAATTTATTCGTTGGAAAATCCAGAGTCGAATAAAACTAAACAAATCCATCAAGTTCAACAATAATCAAATTCATGATATCAGGCACCAACCGGCCTTTGCCCATCTCATTGGATCGTAACCGGCCCGGCCCATTTACTCCCGAGCCGACCCGAGATGAGATCGGGCCGGTCACATTGGATCCGGGTCGCATCCCCCATTTGATTTGATTTTGACCTAAGCGCAATCCTGCGAGTAGAGAGAAGGGGCCGAAAGGAGCTGATCTCTATCTCCCTCCCTCTCTCTCTCTCTCTCTCTCTCTCTCTCCGCCATTGTCAAGCGAAAGCGAAGCTGGAAGAGAGATCCGAAACCGAAGCTCGGTCGCTACCCTCGATCACGTCAGGTGCTTCTCAACAAGTCGCTTGCTTGCTTGCCTCGATTCGCCAAGTTCGTCCCTTCCCATCCTCAATTTCAATTTCGATTTCCGTATTCTGTAGGGAACAGATCGGGAATCTGTTGTTGTTTCCCCTTCATTTCATGGTGCTTATGCATATGTCCTGACGGTTAACCCTAAGCTTGAGATCAATTTCTTGTTCGGAGGTGTGGCGGAGCTTCGAGTCTAGGGTTTAGGGCTTTCCCATTTGGTGGTCGAGTTAAACGCTTGTTTTACGACGAAGGAGCTGTTTTGATTTGCTGGCGTCTTTTTATTTTTAGTTTTGGGAAACTTTGGGATCTGTTTCGTGAACTATCCGAGATTCTTGTATGGGGGGCGTAGGGCCCTTGTGTGGCTGATGCTAGGTTTCTGTGGAGTGTATTTATCTTGGTGAAGTAAATTTCAGTTGGTGGGTACTGGGTGATGTCCATGAATAACAATAATAACCCGTCTAGAAACATTCCGGCTTCTTCGTCTCCTTTTGGGAATGCTGCCATCTTGAACTCGGCTATGCCGACGAACCCTGCGTTTGGGCAAGCGCAGGGTCAAGGTGGGCCTGGGTATCAATCGCCGTTTCAGCTGTCGCAAGCGCAAGCCATTGCGCAGGCGCAGGCGAAGGCGCAGGCTCATGCACAAGCCCAAATGCAAGCAGTGAACCCCCAGTTCCAAGCGCATCTGCAAGCCTCTCTCAGTCAAATGGGAAACCTTGGGAATTTGGGTTCGTCTTCGCCCTCCATGTCCACCCCTGGAAGTGGCAGCGCAAAGCGTTTGGCTCAAAAGCCCGCAATGCGACCTCCTGGAGTTCCTATAAACAACATGATTTCGCCATTGAAACAAATGGAGCTTGCTTCAGCTGCTCGCAAGAAGAAGCAGAAGGTCCCTGAGAAGCAGCTGCAAGACAGAGTGGCAGCAATTCTTCCAGAGTCTGCATTGTACACACAGCTCCTTGAGTTTGAGTCTCGTGTTGATGCTGCTCTTGCTAGAAAGAAGACTGACATACAGGAAGCCCTGAAGAACCCTCCATGCATTCAGAAAACACTTAGGATTTATGTCTTCAATACATTTGCCAACCAGATTCGCACAATACCTCAGAAGCCAAATGCCGAGCCACCTACTTGGACCCTTAAGATAATTGGGAGGATCTTGGAAGAAGGGGTGGATCCTGATCAGCCTGGAGTAGTTCAGAAATCAAACCCTTTATACCCGAAGTTTTCATCTTTCTTCAAGAGAGTAACCATTTCTTTGGACCAGCGGCTTTACCCTGAAAATCCTGTGATTGTTTGGGAGAACTCTAGATCGTCTGCTCCTCAAGAGGGATTTGAGGTGAAGCGGAAAGGGGATAAAGAATTTACAGTGACTATCCGGTTGGAAATGAATTACGTGCCTGAGAAATTCAAGCTGTCACCAGCTTTGATGGAAGTTCTTGGCATCGAAGTTGAGACTAGACCAAGAATTATTACTGCAATCTGGCATTATGTGAAGGCCAGGAAACTGCAGAACCCAAGTGATCCCTCATTTTTCAACTGTGACCCACCTCTTCAGAAAGTGTTTGGGGAAGAGAAGATGAAATTTACTATGGTTTCTCAGAAGATCTCCAATCATTTATCTTCACCACAGCCGATACATTTGGAACACAAAATCAAGCTTTCAGGAAATAGTCCGGCTGGAACCGCATGCTATGATGTGCTGGTTGATGTGCCCATTCCCATTCAGAGGGAGTTGTCTGTGCTGTTAGCAAATGTAGAGAAGAACAAAGAGATTGATGCCTGTGATGAGGCAATATATTCTGCAATACGAAAAATTCATGAGCACCGGAAGAGACGGGCATTTTTCCTTGGCTTTAGTCAATCTCCTGTGGAATTTATTAATGCCCTCATTGAATCACAAAGCAAAGATCTAAAGCTACTTTCTGGAGAAGCTAGTCGTAGTGCTGAAAAGGAGCGTCGATCTGATTTCTTCAATCAGCCATGGTATTTACATCATCTTTACAAATTTGGGCATTTTGTACTATATGCGTTTGGTCCTTTTTCAACTCTTAAAATTTCTTGCTGCTCTATGGAACCTCAGAAATATTGCTTTGGCTACACTGCACACCACTAAACCTGGTTATGATGTGGTCATGTCCCTGATTTGAGTTTCTGCTTAAGTGTGCGAAACATACCCCCTGGACTAAATGCTTTATGAAGATGGTTAATGACTATGTTTTTGTTTTTATAGGGTGGAAGATGCTGTTATTCGGTATTTAAATCGCAAACCAGCAACTGGAAGTGATGCTCCTCCAAGCAATTAACTATGGGTTGGAAGGTTTTGGGTGGGCCACCTCACAAACCATAGATTCTTTTTGTTTGGCGCCTGCAATTGTGCATGTTGTTGACTACTTGAGGTAGGAGGCCTGGTGGCGCAGCTTCAACTTTGGAATTATCGTTGATGGGAATCACATCCACGCACCTCCTGTTACATGGAGCTTAATATAATTTTCAGTAATGAAACTCTTGGTAGGGGAACTATTTATTTAGAAAGGCAATGCCTATTGTAAATAGTTGTGTGCCTGCTGCTTTACCCTCCTCTGTTGTTGCTGTCAGGAGATAACGGCGCCATGTTGCTAAGTTAACTGTTATACAATTGATTCTGCATGTTGTATGGCGTAGATGCTGTTCATGTTTCGTAATTAGTAAACATTCGGTTGACTTCATGGTCAGTGGTGTTGGTTGCTGATGTTTTTTTATTGCAAGGGGCCTATCTTTTGGGTTCATTGCAGTGAATGGAATTCATTGCGCGGAAGATGCTGGAATAAAGAATGAGACTGCTTTGTCCTGCGGTCGTGGTTCAACCTGTGAATAAGGAAATGCAATTCGAATGCAAATTTTGGGGGTGAATGCAATATTTGCAGTCGTGGCTCAACCACTTAAAGATTTTTGAGGAACGATTGAGATTTGTTTATTTGTAATTCAACTATTGCTGATCTGTGAGGACCCGAGCCCCAAAGAAAGGCAGTCAATGATACATCCAAAGAAAGGCATAGCCTCCCTGATTCGGGCCTAAATAACATCAGGTGTCCGGTTCATATCAGCGCATGCTTCGACCTCCCCGCTTAGTGTCTAGCGCATTGAAGCACCTGCTCCGTGTCAAGAAAATGATCATCTAGTTTCAATGTGGTACGGGCATGGCAAGCTTCAGGTTGGTCCCTGTCAATATACCCTAGGACCATACGTCGCATGGCATACAAAATGCGATTGGCCAGTTTGTGTTTACGTGTTTCGACTATTTTCTCTCATGGAGCTCGTCTAGACTCGAAGCGCTAATTTGGGTGGACCAGGACAAGTAGATTTCTTCTTGGTCCTACACTCATGTAGGCCCGCCCATCTTTAGAGGTGACTAATGTTTTCTTTTCTTAATCACAAGTGTTTTATGTAAGTACTTTTAAGCTTAATAGGAGTGTCATAACTAAACCAAAAAACCAAATTGAAATTGAAATCGAACCGAAATAAACGTAAATTTAGTGCATTTTCGGTTTAATTTGGTTCTCAATCTGAGTACAAGAAAAATAATCATTATTATTTCCAGTTTGGGTTATTTTGATTTTATTCAGTTAAAATGAATGCCAATTTAAAATCTCTCTTTTTTGTCATCCATTATTCAGTTCGGTTTCAATAACAGGGCAAGGAAAGGAAAACAAATTGAACCGAACTAAGTTTTTAGTACGGTTCTTATTCAGTTCGATTCAATTGTTCACTTTATTGGTTCACTTTAGATTTCCTAAAAACCCTAACTCAACCAAACCGTCAACACACCTAAGGCTCGGTATATTAGCTTTACTCTTTCAAGTTGGCTCATTGATCGAGTCTACCGATGAAATCCTAGTCAAATCTTATCTATGCAATCTATACAAGCAAAATTCGAAAGAAAAAAAAATCTATACAAGCAAAAAAGAAAGAGGCCCTTACCGTTGCAAAGGCCCATCTAACGTTGAGATGAGAAATTCAAAAGCCCGACCAAAAGGCCCGCAATGAAGATGGCGGGAAAGAGAGAGCCGAAAACTAAAGGCGACCATCTCCGCCATCCATCACCCGGAAACAACTCCTCCCTCTCCATCTCTCTCTCGCTCGCTCGCCGGAGAAGCTCGGAAATGGCGAAATCCGAGGAGGAGAAAGCGTGCTGGAGGAAGGAAATGGACGAGAAGCTGAACCGCCTCCACTCTCTCCTCTTCGGCGCCGACCTCGCGCTGGACCGCCGCGACTTCTCCACCGCTCAGATCCTCTCGCTCCGCCTCCTCGGCTTCCTCGACTCCCAGACTCAGACCGATGTCGACGCCGCCTTCATCCGCCCTATCCGCCGCGAGGCCTCCGCGAAGCTCGACGCCGCTCGCCGGGCCCTCACTCCCGACTCCGATCGGTAGCCTCTCTGTCTCTGTCTCTCTGTAGATCATTTTGTTCTAGATCTTTACGCTTCCGACCGTGCATTGTGTGTTCCGTTCGTCAATTTTTAGGTCAGAGTCTAAATCAGCCTCGGAACTTAGTTATGAAGCGGGAATGAGGTTTGATTTGAAGGGAGTTGGACAGCGCTTGATTGCTCATTGCCAAAAAGAAGTGGAATTGATTGACCTGGATTAGTTTACTTGATCATACTGAAGATGAATTCGCTGAATAATCAATTTCCTGTATTGACTGATTGAGCTTTTATAGAAACTACAACTGATTCTAAATTCTGATGTTGTTTCACTATTCTCGTGGAATATTTAAGTAATGCTATGCTCGAGATAAAGCATAAATTCACTCCAATTTCGGCCTTAGTCATTCTCATGTCTTGAAGGTTAGACATATCTCCGATCAATTTCGTTTCTAGGAGCGAGGATAGTAATGGCACTGGAAAACTGTCAAACTTCTAGTGGTACTTTGGAAGAACAATATAAATGCTCACCACTTGTCTGTTCTGTACTCTTATGATGGATTATTACCTTCAGCCGAGCATTCCAATTGGCAGACAGAGCTCCTGGTAGTGTTTTTGGCATGAAGGGTGGCATTGACATGGAGAAATTAAAGCAGTCGACATACTTTCGTGCTCTTCTTCAGCATTCCAAGGGAGATTCTAAACCAATGGTATGATATAATTATGTACATTATTCTGGAGTCCATCTCCACTTATTTTGTTATCTTTGCAAACTTTTGAAATTAAAGATCACCATGCTTAATTCCTACATGATGAAACGTTGCTAACATGCCCAATGATGTAGAACAATCATGTCTAACATAATTTTTTTCTGCCTTTCAGGATGACCAGTCAGATAAGAAAGACAACTTAGACAAGACAGCCAAAAATCTGAAACAAGCAAAATTGTCTTCTTTGTATGGAAACAACCTTTATAGACAAAGCAATGCCCCCTGCAAGAATTCTCCCAGTTCCAGGAGTAATAACTCTGAGGACTGTGTTATTTTAGATAAGCCCCATTCTATATACAGCCATCCCAAGAGTACTATTCTCTCATCATTTCCAAAGACCGAAGAAGAGAGATTTCATGGTAATGCATTAGGGGCAAAGCGTGTTCACATGGAAATAAGTAGCCCTGGCAATAATATTGGGAAGTTGCCATCGAATGATGAACAATCTAATGGTGATGCGGCGGGCAATGGATTTGTGACTGCAAGAGCCAAATTGGTATCTGCTTGTTTTTTGCAACTTGTTTCGCTGTTTAGCAAGATATTTAGCCTGTTGAGCTATTCATTTTTCTTCTTTATCTACTATGCACAGGATTATTTTCTTATTTGGGAGGAATACAGTACGTCTATCGTTAAAATGATGTCAGGCATAGCTGCACACATTAGTTTATGAGATTGAACCATCCTAAACAATGGTTATGCTTGTAATGCTTAATCCTCATCTCAACTGCTGGTGGAAAAAACTTTTAAGAAGATAAAAATTATTCTCGCTTTCCTTAAGTTATCTTCAGCGGGACTTTGCCTAACGTATGTGAAGTTCTTTCATTCGGCAAATAGATATTTTACTTTCTTTTGATTCCATATAATTTGAGCATATAAACAGATTATAACCAGGGGATGCCTATTCTTATGATGGACTTGATGAAGCTGGAGAGAGTTTTACTCAATTTTATTTTATCGACTTGAGGCATGAAGCAATTAGCATTTCTCTTATGTACCCCGATTAAAATTGGCTCTTTAGATCAAGAACATAACTGTGTGTTTAAAGTTTATAATGACAAAATGTGATACAAGTTTATCTGGTTTGACCATGAAACTTCTTTCGCTGTGGGTAATGGATTATGTCATCTTCTGTATATGCTGTCACATGGAGTGACCCATTACATAAGCTTTTTGGCTTATAGGAAATGGAGGCAAGGCAAAGGCATGGTTTGGCAGGGTCACCTAGTGCTTCTGTGTCTCCCCAAAGTGATTCCACTGGTAGGGGCTATGGAGGGAGATCATATGGTTCCTCAAGGCGCGGTGTTCGGGGTAATTTTATTCCCCCCATCAGATCCAATGGAAATAGCATGGGAAATGTGACTTCACGAGTTGCTGGAGGAAAGTCTGATGATGGAATAGATGACTCCACGAAGAGATGGTAAGTTCACAAATAGGCTGTACACTATAGGTTAATTGCGCACAGTGTTGCTCCTAGACATTTATAATTATCTTTATTTTTTTCATCATGAAGCACGCTTATCATACATGTGTTCTTATGCAAAGAATTGTGATTAACTAGTTGGGTTTTGTATGAACAGTCTGTGATCTCTGATTTTCCTAGCTCATGGATAATAAAAATTTGGCAGTCTTATTCTTTCTATTGCATGATGTAATCTCCTATTGCATTTTGTTGCATGATACAGTTTGGAAATGCTCTGTGGTCCTGATGGAGAGCTTCCAGAAAAATTGAGGAACTTAGAACCTCGTCTCATTGAACATATTAGTAATGAGATTATGGATCGGGATCCTAATGTTCGCTGGGACGATATAGGTAATACAATATTTTACATTCCTGTCTTGACGAGAAATGGGGAAAAATAAAGATTCAAATCCTTTTATCACTTCATAGTGTGTGAAGTTGTCCTAATATGCTTGGGCTGCTGGATAATTTTGTAGCGGGACTGGATCATGCTAAAAAGTGTGTGACGGAAATGGTCATATGGCCTTTATTGCGTCCTGACATTTTTAAAGGCTGTCGTTCTCCTGGAAGAGGTCTTCTTCTGTTTGGTCCTCCGGTATGAATTATTCCATTCTATACGATAAATGAAGGTTGATACTCTGATGAACTGAAACTGTGTGTATGATGCTTTACCCTTTTAGGGCACGGGGAAGACAATGATCGGCAAAGCTATAGCTGGAGAGGCAAAAGCAACTTTCTTTTACATATCTGCCAGTTCATTAACAAGCAAATGGGTATGTCTTCTAGCTGGACTTAGTTTTACTAATGTGTTTTTCCTCTGTTTTGCATGTAGATGGACCAGAAGTGAAGAAGTGTCTACAAAACAAAAATTCTGACTTTTATTGGTTTTTAGATTGGTGAAGGTGAAAAACTGGTACGAGCGCTTTTTGGAGTTGCACATTGTCGCCAGCCTGCTGTGATATTTGTTGATGAAATAGATTCTCTTCTTTCTCAAGTAAGATGAATTCTTACCACCCTTGACAGGCCTGGAGGTGATCATTGTTGATGCCCATTTTGGTGCCCATTTTGCATGTGCACAACTTTACTGGACTAAATAGGAGTAGGGTAAAAAGAGTATGTACGTCATTAAATTGAAATGCTTTGCTCATGCACAAAGTAACAAATTGCGCTCAAGCATTGTTCTGTCCTGTTAAATTGTCCTGGTAGAAACTGAAATCTATAGGTTAATTGCTGTAGTTAGTGGCAGAAACTAGAACTTCATCTAACTCTATAAATGGTTGCAGCGGAAGTCGGAAGGGGAACATGAATCCAGCAGACGCCTCAAGACGCAGTTCCTCATCGAAATGGAAGGCTTTGATAGCGGCAATGAGCAAATTCTTCTAATAGGTATTACTGGGTTCCTAAACATAGTCCAAATTTGCCCGTGGTTGAATTTGAAGACAATATACTCTCCAGGACACAATTGCTTTAAAAGGCTTGATCTCACTACATCTGATTGCTTGTTACTTGGCCACCCTTGGGTGGTTTGGTACATTGTCACATTCTATTTATGAGATGGGGCAAAATTTTAAAGTCAAAGCAATAAGATCAAGAATATTGGAATGAGCGAATTAAAGGGACGTCTCCATTAGGATGGTTTGAAACTGAAGTTGGAAGTATGTAGTAAGAATGCAAATTATTATCAACAGCCAATTGATCATTTTCAGGGTGGATATTCTATGCTAAATTGGAAACTCTTTGGGATTTGCTTTTATAATGTAATCATTCTAAAGTACAACAATATGTCACCCCCATCACATTGGATCTTGCGAAAGCCCACTGCGTTATCAACTTCCATCAATTAATTTTCTATGTTTAATTGCTCTTGGCCTTCCTATTCTGACATATTTACATATTATGTTATGAGTTCCTTTTTGCACAATATATTGAAAATGGTTTGGGATGATATGCTGTTTTCATAAATAATTAGGCGCGACAAACAGACCTCAAGAACTTGATGAAGCAGCACGGAGGAGGCTAACAAAAAGACTCTATATTCCCCTACCTTCATCAGGTGCCACTCATGCTTGGTCTGGCTTTCTGTATTTATTTCTTGAACATGCTGTGGTGTGGTTAACCGGTTTTTTTATATGGTTTAAAGAAGCAAGGGCTTGGATTGTGCGTAATTTACTAGAGAAGGATGGTCTCTTCAAGCTTTCGAGCGAGGATATCAATATCATATGCAACTTGACCAAGGGTACTAGCTCTAACAAATCCAAACCTGAGTTAATTAATTGTTTGCTGCATGCCCATTCATTAATGAGAACTTCCGAGTTTTGTTTTGGATATTGATCCTTACTCGTCTAGAACCTGTTATCAGGGTATTCAGGATCAGACATGAAGAATTTGGTAAAAGATGCGTCAATGGGTCCCCTGAGAGAGGCCCTTAGACAGGGCACAGAAATCACGAAGCTGAGAAAGGAGGATATGCGTCCGGTAACTCTCCAGGTAACGACATGCACAGCTACTACTGCCGCGCAAATACTTGCACAACCGGTGTAAGACACGTAGTTTGACTCACTTTTTGGATTAATTCAGGACTTTGAGGACGCATTGCAAGAGGTTAGGCCCTCAGTTTCTATGAACGAACTTGGCATCTATGAGGAATGGAACAAGCAATTTGGGAGCCTATCGCTTTAGAAGCCGTTCCTGCCAATGTTGACAGTGCAGAATGATAGCGAAGCTTGTAATCATACAAGTGACTTCATCCATCCGTCACGCCATGGGGAACCCACCGCAAGATAAGGATTAGCGATTCCCTTCTTTAGTGGTAACGCGTATTATCTTTTCCACAAGCATGCGTCCAGACAAAGAATGCTTGGCAGAAAGGGAAAAGTGAAACATGGGTCAAGAATGCACAGTTTGGTGAATAGTCATTATAGAATGTCCTAGCTTGCGTGGTTTAATCTATCCATATAGATAGGCATCTCCCTGGATAGAGAAGCAGTCTCTGTTCAAATGTTTTCTATCAATTGTTAAGCCAGCGACACCTCATCCATCGTTTGGACTGGTATGATTTGGCCCATTTAAGAGTTGAAAATGAAAAAAAAAGAAAAAGGTATAAAAATAATAATAACATAAAGAAAGAGTTGAAAAAATGAAAGAGGTCCTGCAACAGTTATATGGGAAATCTGTGATAAAACTAAAGAAAAAGAGAGAAGTGCTTGTCTCGGTTCACTTTCTTGTCGCTTGGAAAAACTTCCCTATGTGAACCTATCCTTCCCGAAAAGCCTATGTGCCCTCTTAAGCTTCTTTAGAAAAATCCAACCTTTTTTTATTGGTCGAAAAATCCAACTTGGCTGCTGACATCTTGAGCCACGAATACGTACTTTATTTTAGGCAACGAATCGTAACCTACCTCTGGATGACACATAGTCGAATCGGCACCTTCGACACATCACCTACAGTGTTTTGCCTGAGGGTGATTGATCTTTCGAAGACAATCTTAACTGGGAGAGTAATGTAACATGACTCCACTCTCACGCATGCACAGAAATAACAATAAGATCGTTCCATGTAGTTACGATAAATTTCCGAACAGGGGAAAGGGCTCTGCGTCTCAGAAAACAGTAAGTTGCAGCTCGGAGACGAGTTATGAGGGACAAAAAATTAGAATAACGTGATGTTACATTAACCCAATGGTCTAAAATCGGGAGCATTTGCTCCGATCAATCCGACAAATTCATTGCCATCGTGTTTAGAAATGTTTCTTTTGCGAATCCTGACTGGGAAGCCGCCGGCCATGTGGGCAGTCAAGAACGGCACAAAAACTGGACAACCTTGATTCACAGGTTCGATGTCGAACTGACGCAGAATCGAAGCTACCACGTACTTCATCTGAATAAAAGCCATCTCCTTCCCTATGCAATCCCTCGGCCCCGCCTGGAAAACCGGGTACTTGTACGGGCACATCTTCCTCATTTCTCCGGTCCCGTCCTTCTCCGGTTCAAGAAACCACCGGCTCGGTCTGAACTCGAACCAGTCCTTCCCCCACAGCTCTTCCATCCTCCCCATCCCATACGGGAAATAGGTCACCCTATCTCCTGATTTCACGATCGTGCCATCAGGCAAAACATCGTCTTCGACGGCATGCTTGGAGTCCCAAGCCACGGGCGGGTAAAGCCTCATGGACTCCAGGAGACAAGCGTTCAACAACTTCAATTCCTTGAGCGATTCGTAGTCCAAGGTGTTGCTTCTCTTCACTACAAGTTCGACTTCTCTCACCAACTCTTCCTTCATGCTCGGATGCCGTGAAAGCAGCCAGAAAAGCCATGTCATGGCGGACGAAGTCGTGTCCCTTCCCGCCATTATGAAGCTTATCATAAGGTCTCTTATCGTTCTCTCATCATGCCCAGCCAAGATCAGGCGAGATAAAAGATCGTTGCCGGAAGCTGCTGTTCCATTCATATCCGTGATCTTGCCCCTAATCACTCGCGACACAAACCCATGGATTTCTCGGACCGCTTCCTCCAGCCTCCGTTCTGACCCGACTCTGATCAATCTCTTGATCTTCCACGAGAGAGACAGAGTGGCGGCCCCACGACGAGCACAAATCTCCGACGACACGTCGAAAGCTTCCGCGAGCGGAGATATGGGAAACGTAGAATCCAACGAACGGTGTTGATTGGCAGTCCCCAACGAGACCTTACATATCATGTCGAATGTAAGTCTCTTTAGCAGGTCCTGCAAGTCCACTGCCTTGCTTTCTGTCGATACGGACTGCATGACCGGCGACAACCGGTTCTCGACTTCCTCCTGCAACGTGTTCATCACATACTCCCGCAGCGAGTTGGTGCTGAATTCATGGCTCACGAGCTTTCGCTGAGTTCGCCACAGCTCTCCATCCACATTGAAAATGCCACACCCGAGAAAATCTCCCAATATCTCAGTGAACGGTCTGCCCTTCGGGTAGTTCTTGAAGTTGGTCTTGAGCATGTACCGGACATTCTTCGGGTTCGCCGTCACGATGGTGCACCTGGCGCCGAGCCGCCGCACGACGATGGTGCTGGTCGGGGATTGGGACAGGAGCTGGGTGTACCAGTCCAAAAGGCGGTGCCTGTTCCTGTAGAAGGATATCAAGCATCCGATGACAGGGTAGGTCGGCGGGCCGTGGCCGGAGAAGCCGACGACTCGTCGAAAGATATTGGCCTTGAGCACATGGAGGAAGTAGAGGACGGTGAAGAAGAAGGCAGTTCTGAGAACCTGCAGCGCAACGAAAGTGAAGATCATGGCTGGTGTCTTTGCCTTACAGACAAAGAAGCAAAAGCTGGATAAGGAAAGTAATGGAGTGTACTGACAGGAGGATAGGCGATATTGAGCGGAACTTTTGTGCAGTATTGTGATTGGAGACTGTTATAGGATTCTAACATGTGAAGTTCATGCTAAAGATTAGGTGCGGGAAAGGCTAGTCTCTTCTTCATGAAAGGATGGTTCGTGAAGGCAAATAATGGTTTTTTTTTTCCTTTTTGGAGTCTCCGTGGTCGTCTTTAATAACAGAGGTATCTGAACATTTCAGTTCAACGAGCTCGAGTTGTTTAATCATCGAGCATCTCGATGACGCCCTTTGATTCTGCATACTGTTCTCGAAGGAAATCCAGGGGGGCATGGATCCGCGGATCTAGAAAGTCTATCGAAAAACACTGCAGATTAGGCGAGAGATCGCAGGAAAACAAGGCACAAACATGAGGGACCGAGCTCGTCGATCCTAGTGTGGTCCCTAGAACCACGCACTGCATCACCATCAAGGGGTGGCACGATGGTCGGAGGGATACGGCATGGTCGAGCTGGTCTGATCCATCACATAAGCGTGCCAGCAAACCAGATGAATGGGGTCAATGTGAACACGATTGGGAAAAAAACGAAGAGAATTCCGTGGATGGACTGCGTGGAGATTCCACCAATAGCAACACCGAAGGAGTTTGTCCCTATGCTCCTGATGGTGAACTGATGGTTTTTACATGTTCCTGATGGTGAATTGATGTTTTGTATGTGAATGTAAGGAAAAGTGGATAAATTTACTGAAAATTCTAAAACTTGTTACGAAAATATAATGAAATATTAAAATTTTCAAAAAATATAATTAATAGAAGTTCTTAATTGGACTTTTCGAAAGTTTTAGAACTCGACTATATTTATATAATATATTTTAGGGATTAAATAATTTTTTTTAAAAATTAGTATTTAATTATATTTTCGTGATAAGTTTAAATTTTTTTAATTTACTTATTCAAAAAGAAAATTACAATGAAAAGATTGGGAAGGGGAAATTAGAGTAGTCACCTCCTTTTAGCCCTACTATAAAGATTGCATCGGGTATGGAATGTTTGCTATATCTTCAGTATCGTCCATCGATAGGTGTACGAGCCCATCACCTAGGCTCTACCTATCTTAGGTCAATCGATGGCTAGTCAAATTGTCATACATAGTTTCAAATGCCATGTCTCTCCGAATCAATCACATAGTTACTTTTTAAGCAGAGGATCACTCATGGTATGTAATTGAGTTCTTGCTAGGGCAAAAAAGGCTGGTGATCTAAGTTACCATTGACCCATCGACCTCTTTTGGGGCCGCATCTAGAACAACCCCGCATGATGGGAATCGAAATTTCATGTCGCAGTCATCAGTCGTCGACCCCACTACGCCCTCATCCAGACCTCAAAGTAAGTACACAGTCACCCCTTACGAATCAAGACAACCATGGCATCGACATCAATCCCTATAGAGATACATCATCGCTCTTGAAACATTGTAGGCCTCTTCTATTAGGCTCTTGATCTTTAGAGCTATGTTGAAATATGTGCGTCGCTATGAATTATTTGATTGTTGTTTTGATATAAAAATGAATAGACCAAACGAGCTCACCGGCCAATAAAAATCGGGTGGATTATTCATCCAGTCGTGATAAATGATGTAATGGGGTGATTTGTTAGTGCTAGTGGAGCTCCAATCATGGACGGAAATTACAAATAATTGAGCTACGACTGAATCGAATGAATACAAAATTGGCTCTCATTTTCCAATGCCTTGTTTTTTGTTTTTTTGTACACTATTTTAAGGGTTGATTCAAGCGTTCACATCCAGAATCATCATCTTCTTTTGCATCCACACCGTGCAGGTGTGACTGAAAGTTTTTTCAATACTCTCGTGCTTTTAGGGCTGTTTATCCAAAGGATTGGTTGGGAAAAATAATGATGATGGTGAGATAGCTGTCCATCTAACAATCATGTCATAGAAGGTTGTGGGAAAGGAAGAAGAATGGAAATAAGAAATGGATGAGTTAATATATATATTTTTTCCCAAATTGTTTGAGAGGATATTTTTCTAAAAATTCAAGTTATCTTTCTATGGCAAAATAGGGTTAAAAGAAATTGAATTCAGTTTCTAATACTATGTTAGACAATATAATTGTAAACTTTGATCGTGTTGCATGGCGATCCCTTTGTGGTTATATTAATGTGTCAAGGGCATCTCTCAATAGAGGAAAGGGTAGAAAGAAATTGGACTCAATCTCTAATGCTAAATTAGAAAACAGATTATGGGATCAATCTCATCTAAGTATTTATAAACTCTGATTATGTTGCATAATAACTTTCATAATTATTTTCATGATATCATCTAGATATCTCTAGATCAAAAATAGTACATAGGAATTGAATTGAATTCTTAATGTTAAGATACAATATTAGATTAATCTTATGTGAACGATACATTCAATCGCCCTATTAATTATCTGAAAGATATAATTTTTTAAACATGTCAAGTGTGAAGTGCAGCCTGCATACGTCCAAAGCTCATTGTAACCTCAAATGTCCAATCGGCATGAGAAATTCAACGTAGAAACCAACAAAAGCCAATGATCAAGAGAGATCCATCAGCCTGTTGCCTGCATCTTTTAAAAGAGGGGGAAACACGTGTTGAAACTCCTATGCATTTACATAATATATGCTACGCCAGGAGGTTCTCGACGCCAAGATTGAATATATGAAACCCTAATGTACTTTTTAAATCCAAAAACGGACAACTCCCATGTGCTTCTTGGCAAATGTGTTTTCGGCATCCGAGAAAGGTTCGAATAGGAGTACAAGAACCCACACAGCTCAAAAACCAAAGATTTATTAATTAAGGTTTTTCAAAACGTGGTTTTTTATAGTTAATCAATTTGGGAAAAAACCACATCCAGGCTGGCAGGAATTAGATTAAAAAGATGATGTCCACTGGTTTGGTCGTTGTCGTATGCGTGTATTTTATGGAATTATAATATCGAAGTCTTGCGAATACGACGAGGGCAATGGGACGGGGTTTGTTTTCTGCTTGGAGTTTTGGAGGTTGGCTTTCTCACGGGTTCACATATTGTAGTGGCGGTGGCAGGGCATTGGCAGGTGAAGCATACGAGTTTCGAGAGATCGGAACACGTGCTGCGACAAAGAAGGCCCCGAGCGCAGACAAGAAAGAAAGAGGGAGAGAGACTCGTGTATCCTAGGAAGGTGCCAGACACGTTGGGGGCTCGTGTCATGTGCTGAATTAAGGAAAGAAAAGATGGAGGAACAGGGATTTTAATAATGGCTGGGATTGGCTGGCCTCATGTCGATGGGACAAGAAGAATTTTTTGAATGAAAAGATAATTGGAATCGTCTGATGATGATCATGTGGCGATCGTCTCGACAATTAACCTTCGTTTACCCCCGGGGAAATTTTCCATCCACTTTTCTCGCGATGGTCGGTCTCTTCTTTCTCTTGGCTGAGAGCAATTTCGAAAATTAATTTAGTTGATAAGACAACTCGAGTTTTGGCCCACGTTGTGGATCCTTAAGAGTAGTGAGACATGACGGGCATTAACCTATTTGATAATTGATACAACCATAGAAGTTCTTTTGAAGCAAAACACTTATTGAGCAACTAAATATGGAAATATTACGATTTTAATGTTCTGTTTTTTCTAGTTTGGCATGTGATAAATATTGCAAAAGTTGAAATATTCTTGATTAAGAATCCCAAACTAGTATCTAGACCGGAGCATAACTTTTGCAGTGACTGCGTGGCTTTTTCTGGTGATGGTGAATAGGTCGTTTTTCCAAGACAGCTTTGTCTTTCCTTGGAATCTTGCACAAGTCATTCAATCACACATGAAGGAAATCACCATCGCCTTATATGTGAACAGCTGGCTATAAAGTGGACCACATCCTTCTCCCACTCTAATCAATTGGGACCCTCCACCCACATGATGGATTAAACTGAATATGGATGGGAACTCTAAAGGGGCAACTTTGGATTCGCAAAGGCAAAAGGATTATTCATAAATGAAGGGGGACTATCTTAGAGGTTTTGTCTCTTTCCTTGGATTATTGCCGTCATTGTAAGTTGAACTTTGGACACTCTGGTCGGGGCTCAATTTTGCCAAGTGGCTCACAAGCTTGTCATTGATATGGACTTGAAAGTCATTATTGAATTTATCAGCAAAGAGATCGTGGTGAATAACACTGGATTTGCTCTGCCGAAAGACATTAGAAAAATGTTGAGCCTTCGTTCTGAATATATAGTACAACATCATTTACGAGAAGGAAATCATCCTGCCAATAGGGTTACCAATCTTGGAATAAAGAAGCGCTTTGATGCTAAATTCTTCTCACAGCCTCCTAGAGTGTGATTCATGCTTTGTTAGGTGATTAAGTAGGGATAATAGATTTTAGATGATAATTTGTATCGTGCTTACCTCTATTTACCAACAGAAGAATAACATCTAGAAACACTTTGCTGAAAAGAATCAATTACAAATTGCTGATGAGTTGGCCAAATTTTGCACCCCTCTACTCCCTTGGCTTTTAAAGCTTAGCATTCACTTTATTTTTTAAGTCAATCCTACTCTAACTTTCCTCTCTTTTTCTTAGATTTTAACTCTTATCTCTTTATAAATCTTAAAAGTTAAACCCACACCTGACACTAAAAATCCTTGTTCCACCCAATTCTCTTATTACTGGCCGAGAGCCCAGTGGATAGCATCCGTTTCTTATCAATTATCTTCCTTGCATCCAAAACAATTCTCAATTCCAACTTGGCCGTACTGGGTCGTGCAAGTAAAATACACCAACATCAAGCGCTTCAATTAAACTCACATGCACCAAGATCATTTAAGAATTTTTCATCTCCTTGCTCCTTCCAAGGCCGAATTTTTCAATTGGGCTCACGTGCACCATCATCATTTCAGAATACTTCATCCCGTTGCTCCCTCCACGGCCGAATTATCGTGGAAAAGTGCTATGCACACAATTCACAGCCAGAATGCTTATATCTTCGTCTCGGCCCACTTGTGGTCGTACTTGTTTGCGAGGCACCAAGGTTCGTTTCCATCATTGTGGATTTCTTTTGGGGGAAACAATATGCAGAATCGATATTTGCAAACACAAGGGGCCAACACAGGAGACTGCGCAAGTCTCGGACAATGCCATGAAGATTTTGGTGTACAGTGTAAAAAGATTCACTAAACTTGCATCGTTCAGGTGATTAAGGATGGAATATTATTTTTCAATAGCACATTATAGACAAACCATTAGACGCTCCCCATAAGAAAAGAGTCAAAGGCAGCATTTATTTCTCAGGGCGAGTCGATGAGTCATGGTAAAAGCTTAGCACGACTTGTCATCTACATCTTCGAGTGACCAACTCGTACCTGAACGCGATGCCAGGAAGTGTTCAGTATCCCTCTCAAGTTCCAAATGGTTTCCACGTTTTCTGGCTGGACATTAGCTGCAGTGTCAACCTGAAATAACAAAAGAGACGCATCAAGACATGCGAGTCGATCAGCAAGAGCATCAAAGAGAAGACTGATGGATACTAAAGCTTATATCAGACTTTCAGAATCATTAAGCTCTTAGTCAAATTCATGATTTAAAGGACCAAAAACAGCTGTTACACTCCTGATGAGTAGCTTCGCCTGCATTGCTAGGTAAATAATGCACTTTGCGATACCGATCAATACAAAACATACTCCATAATACCAACCATACAAATCAAGAAGAAATAACCTATGCTCACAAGCAAATAGTACCATGAGAAAAGCAGTGCCTGAAACAAACAGCATGTGTCAAAGTATGTCTACATTTTCGCTTCTCTAAAGCAAGATTGTATAAGTATCTGCCATCTCAATATTGTGAGTAGAGTGCAACAAGTGGTAATAGCCAGAAGATGATTCATACTTTAAGATTCATCCATTATAATAGGCTAACTTTGAGAGTGACGGGGGAGCTGCAACAAGCTGTCACATCAAGGAAAACATACCGCTTTTGCAACAATCTCAGTATTGTGAGGAATATCAACTGTAGCTTCAAAAAGCACCCATGCCCACTTGTCACTGCAAATATCACTAGAATCATAGGGGATGCCATCTTTTTGATATCTATAAACCTCCACCCAATTCTTGCCACCATCAATGGAAATGTCAACCCTCTCAATTCCACGGCCACCTCCTGATGCTGCATATCCACTAACCTTTACCTGCATCATGATTAATTTTTCTTTCAGGAAAATAATTTCTACAAATTAGGAAGTCCCTCAAATAGCATAAAAGGACATCATTGACTTGGGAGCATCAGGAATGCTTATTAACCTTTTAGGTGAAACCAAAAGAACAGGGGATTAGCGGATAGCGGATGGCCTATAATATTGACTAACCCAATGCTGGGCAGGGTTCAAATTCAGATTTCCCAGAATCTTCACTTTCATTTTTATATTAAGAAAAAGCCACTAAACATTTGCTTGTGACATAAAACACCAACTTGTACCTATGTGGTGCATTTATTCTCCATCAAGGTTCCGTTAGACGATTTTTCAATGAAAAAACAGCATTTTCATTTCACTTAAACCAAGTGGGCGTCATGTCAACACTGTTTGCTTTCTGGTGTCCATATAAGCAGATTTTTAACGGAGGATAAGTGCACCACATGAGTACAAGTTTGGGGATTTTTACCATCACAAAAAAAAGTTTAGAGTAAATGTGTTACAGTGGGCATAGTTTAGGTTTTGGTGCTTTTGCTATTTTATTTTACTTGAAGCCCCAATATTTGCTTTTCAAAAACACTCTGCAAGTTTGTATAAGAAACCTTTGATTATTTTATAGGAAATCCTTCATGATTACGTGAATGCTCTAGCCTCTATTATCCCTGCCCTGTGAAACAAATTAGAAATCCAAATGTAGTGATATCAACAAACTTCCCTAGTACCTAAGAGTCTGAAAACTAATAAAGGTAGGAAATGGAGAAAGTTCATACTAATATCAAAATTAAATCTAGCACATGGATAGAAATGAGACAAGCCCTTTTTCTTTGGGAAGATGAACAAAAGTGAGGTGCACGCCAGATCACGATAGATTCGTAAATAGTATGCAAATCAACAGAATTCTGTGCATGCCCAATTTACTGCCTAATGAACTGTGATATCTGTGCAAGTAAAACTGTTGATAATAATCGAACCTTTCCAGGTTGGATTGCATTCACATCCTCCAAGGAGCATATTGCACACTGCCAGCACAAAATCAAGCAATCAGTGCAACCATATGACATCAAAGCCAAAGGTAATAATCCACTATAGTTCAATGAAGGTAAAGTTCCATCATCCTGCACTATATCTGTAACTCTGAGATTAGTCCTTCTTATAGAACAAGAGAAACAAACAGAATGCGACATTGTTTTTGAGTGTTCGAGAGTAACATAAATTTTCTAACATGATGCAAAATAGAAACTGAATGAGGTGTCCAACTTCAGGTAGCTGTGCAAGTGTGGAGATTTAACATTTTCCAAGGCACGAGTTAATTCATAATATCATTACCTGAACGGGGAAATCCATCTGAGGCTTCCTTGTTGACCAATCAATATTATCCCAATCTACTGAAGGAGGAAACATCTTATAATCCTTTTGCATGAAGAAGCCCTGAAAGACAATAATTGTTACCTAAATCATATGAGAAGACAGAATTGAGCTGTATAAACTTTGACAAAAGATAACCTTGTCCGACCTGGCACTCTTCAGCGATTATGTTGATGGAGTCTAGCCATTTAACAGAGCGGGCACCTATAACACCCGGTACAACCACCCGCAATGGATAACCATGATCCCTGTTAAGAGTCTTTGGCAGGATAGGAAAAACTATCAATCCTAGACAAACAGCAGTGGTGTCTTAACAATATAAGGAGAATCAACAGAGAAAGTGATTTTGCAAAGAAGAGAATATGCAAATGAAACAGAAGCATAATCAATTATATTGTGATATAACACTGTGATGGAAATTACCATATATGCTTCCATAAAGACAAGTTCACTAACCTCACCATTCATCTCATAAGCAAGTAAAACATCAGCTTCAGGGTTAGTAGCCTGGCATAATGGGATCGATGCTTTGTAGGGCCCTCCATTCTCCTCCTAAAGGTTATCGTCACAGAAAATTTGGTATTTAAAAGTTCCAAACAGAGATTGCAATTCGTAAATAATTGCACATGAAACAGCAAAGTAAGAAGCTGCTTCAAGAGATTATTACTTCCTTCTAAATAAAGTACACCACATGCACTGAAAAATCCTCAGGCAGAAACCCAATAAAGTCATAAGCAACTGAGGAAACATTCTTCTGCATACAGAAGACAGCCATAATTATGAAAAAAAATTTCAATCTTACAAACTTAAAAAAAAAAAAAAAAAAAAGATCAGGTGAAAAAAACCATTTTAGTGCTTCCAATAACGTTAGAGTGAGTCAGAAAAGAACTCCTAAGGTTCACTTCTTTTTTTTCCTTGACATAAAATAATTGCCAAGGATAACTTGAACCTTTACCTTACATCTGTCAACGCTCACAAATTCAACATGTTTTCCACCTGATCTAGTCACACTTGTCAACTTAGGTACTCCAACAAGCTCAAGAACATCAGCCAACTTGGCACCACCCCACACAGCTGGACAAATCAGGATAATGATTAGTTTCAAAGTAAAGAATAAAGAAAAGAAAAAGAAAAACCTGACCAGAATTTGGGTCAAAATAAGGATGGAGAACTGCTAAAATATTTCTAAACTCTTAAGAGAATAAGGTGTCCACAATTCATACTGACTTTTCACTTACATAGGCCAAAGAGAAACTTTTCTTACAACATTTGTGATAGAAGTAATAGAACATCTAGATGCAACGAGTTTGTATTCTAACCAAAAAAAAAAAAAAATTAACTTGGGTCCTCAAGATTCTATGCATAATGAACATCATGATATCAAGACACAGGATCTTTTGTTTTTGCCTAGAATCAAGAAACAGGATAAAGCAGTATGAGTTAACAGGTAAATGTTCTTATAAGGAAGCCATTCTTCGCATGGACTTACCAACAAAAGGAAAATCGAAAATTTGAACTCACTGTTGCCAAGAATATGAGAGCAAAATTAAAGATTCAAGTGACATTGAGGAACTAGAAGAAAATTAAGATGTCTAAAGCCCACAGGCTTCTCCAATCAGATTATCATTTTTGTGACTCAATTATAAAGCCTTTAGGCAGCATATATAAGACAACTGAGCAGTATGTTATCATGTCAAGTACAATGAATTAATTGCCATTTTCCCTGATATGAACACTGCTTATAAGATAACTGAGAAAAACGTTAGAAGCAATCAGAAAGCACCAAATCATATATTCGGACTATCCCAACCATCATTCTTCACAAAGTAAAACCAATTATATGTACTTAAAGTGTCAAATGGAGCATCAATAGCCAGCATCCATCCTGAAATTTGATCCCACAATGGCCCTTGCAAACATGCATGACTTTATCAAAATTCAATTTAGAGCATCAGAAGGAGTATGCATCAATTTTGGTCAATCAAATTGATGTCCATTGTTTTGCACACTTTTGCAATTTACAAAACCCAGATTCCACGATAAGATACTATAGTATGCTGGTTACATGAATCATAATGCAGGTAGCTAGCATAGTCAACCAACAATTAAGCAACACACCATTTCCTATGGCAGAGATATCCCAGCCAACACCCCTCACTTTTCTGACCTTGCTCATTGCTGTCCTCCTATTGCCTGCACACTTCACAGCTCCCACAAGCCAAAAAAGACAGTCCTCAAACATTTAATCAATCAGAAAACTACTCATCCTCTTAATTAGAGGCACTACAATAGCGTCAGACTTGTGCCCCAGGAAATATGCAGCAAGCAAAAACTAGAAGATACCTGTAAAGTAGCAGTAACATTGTATTTCGGAAGAGCCCTGATAACAGTAGAAAAGTCAGTTATTACCCAGAATTTTAAAGAAAAAGAGAAAAACTGATGGAGCATATTAAAAGCGCTCTTATGGTCTTTTGACATTATTTACCAGCCAAACTTCAAATGAGCCTACATTTGGCACTCACCATAAATCTCTCATTGATATCTTCTTAGGACTTTCAATCAGCCCATGGATTGTGACATAATAGCTGCTCTGTCAGACAGGTGTGAGATCAGTTGTGGAAAGAAGGCTAAGAGTTTATTGTGTGATTCACCCACAAAAGAAGTATCAACCAATAGCCTCTATTGAATCGAATTAAGGAAACTCAACCTATCTAGGTCATCAACTAGAGGAATGGGTCCATGACTTCTCTTATAGAACAGATCCACCGGAGTCACGTAAGACAGAACTAACGCTGAGCGGGGTGGCTCGGCATTGAAAGGCTCCTGCACAGTCCGCCATGAGGAAAATTAGCACAAATTCATCTAATTAGAGTATTATTTTCTTGGAATCTGCAGAAAACTCCCACTGGCTAAACAGATCTCACTCAAACAACTTGACTGCCATATATAGTGGACCCAGATGGGGAAACGAAACAAAATAGCACTCAAGTTCCACACTTTCGGGCATTACAAGACACCAATTTCGATTCTCTAGTCCAAACAATTGCACAATTTAATATGGTCCGAGTAGCAATGCCTACAAGCCAACCACAGCAGCCGATCGTGGCTCAAAGTGAATCTCCCTCATACCGGAATTCAGACAATCACCTTACAAGAAACGCCAAGTGAATCTCCAGCGTTACCTCGAAACGGACAGGACCGAAATCGCTCCACATGCACATCAAAACATGATCCGAAACGACACAACGGAAAAGCCGCGGTACAGTTCCAAAATCTCCATACGTTTAGACGCTCGCACAGTGGCAAAGCAGGGGGAGAGAGAGAGAGAGAGAGAGAGAGAGAGAGAGAGAGAGAGAGAGAGGAACCTTGGAGTTGATGACGAGGGAGGGATGGCGAGGAGGCTCTCGCGAGTAGTCCGACGGTGCTCTCAGCCCTGGCATTTCTCCTTCTCCCTCCGGCGACGACTTCCACCTCCAAACTTCAAATTGAGATGGCTCTGCTTTCTCTCTCTCGCGACAGAGGACAGAGACAGAGAGAGCGCAACAGAAAGGCGGAGACGACAGAGACGGAGAGACAGAGTGACTTCTCTTCTGTATCTATTTTTTATTTTTATTTTTTTTAGGTGCTCGATATTTTTTTTTTTCTCTAATGAAATGCCGACTCAGATGCCAAATTCACCGGGGCCCGTGCCCCATTTCATGGTCGAGGATTGGCCTCGGTCCGTTCGTCCAGCTTGGAAAGAAAACAATCTAAAATTATTTTTAAAAAATAATTATCAGTATTATTTAATAATTAATTAATAAAAACATACTTCTACTCTTAATAATAATTTATGTATAAATATTTTCGCGAATGAGTAAAATGTCATTAGAGATTAAGAATTACAAAGAAATTTTGGACGGCTTCAAAACATACATTTTGTTTGTCTTTTTTTTTTTTGAAAATGTAATTTTTTCCATGATATTTTTTTTGTGCTACTCAATGACGAGCACAACATTCTTCTTCACGCAATATTTTTTAATCAATTTGTATTCAGCTGTTCGATCTCCTTTTCTTTTTTAACATTAAGAGAGAAATTATCGTTTCAACTTAAAATACTAGTTAAATAAATTTAAAAAATGAGCTAAAATAACAAAGCATTTTTCGTATTATTTTGTCACGGTTGATTTATTGTGGCAAAGTAAAAACCACAAAGGCATCAGGACAACTAGCTTTGGAATTTTCATTCCCTTTATTTATTTATTTATTCATTCATTCATGGTCTTGATGGAATATTATGAACCTTGCTCGTGCAATCCAGGCTCCGACAAGGAGATGGGTTATAAACTATGGGCGCCCTCAATTTTCTGACAATAAGATAACAATTTTGCTTTTTTTATTACCTATTCGTAATTTCCAAACCATTTTGGCCTAACTTGCAAATTATTTAATTTGAAGGTCGGACGAAAGCGGACAATTTTGCTGCTGTGTGGACTGATGTAATTGCCGTTACCAGTGCACGCGTGTTAGCATTGAAAGTATGTGTGATGTCAAACCCCTGCAGATCCACTCTTTTTTCCTTTTCAAAGATACCATTTGTCTATGTGTTTTCACATCAAAAATTCTTTGCAGATGAAAAGATATTAAAGGGCTTGCAAATTAGCGAAAATTACTTTTTAAGGGACCACAACAGATAATAAGAAGCTTCAAATAAATATTAAGTCTCCATTTATTTCATAAAAAAATTGAATGAATTAGCTGAAGGCTATCGTTTATATGATTGAAATAATTAATCAACAAGAAATGTTTTCATTATCAACAACAAAATATATTTCAATAATGCATGTCGTCTCATGATTTCGATTACTCCATTTTCTTTCTTCTCCTCTTCTCTTTTGTTCCTATCCACACTTGACCTCTATTAACATCCGAAGCAACCCCGATGGTATGATATTACTTTTTCTCGTGCATCACGTAATTACTTAAGAATAAGGGGTTTGTGTTCTTAAGGACTGTACTGGGGAACATGAACAGGTTCAATGCATGTTGTTTCTCTGACTAAGAATCAATATTTTCAAATTTAGATCTAAATGGCAGGAAGCATATAGAAAATTATGTGAAAGCTAAAGTTGTCCAATTATTTTTTGAATTCTTCAAATGACTGCGTTTTGAGTCTTGTAACGATAATGAGAGATGGGAATGTCCCTCACATGTCACACAACTAGTAAGATGGAGTCGCAGTGCCTGTGAACTGAACTTTAGTCCAACGAGGATGTTGGAAAACTTAGATTGTCCATGCTAATGATGCAGAGAGACAGGACTATCACTCAAGCAACAGGTGCTTTGTATATACCACTCGCTCACTTATTCATCAGGAATCGGAAGAAGCAGTAAGTGTTCAGGAGATAGATGCCGCTGATGTCTCTGTCATTGGTCTTTTGCAGATCTAATCCGGTTAAAGAACTTTCCAATGCTAGTTCTTTGCCTAATTTGAACTTGGATGAATCTGACTTTAAGAACTCAGCGACTGTACACCTCAAATTATGGTCAAGATCAATGGAAATTGGTAGTTCAAACCTCCCCCCCAAAAAAAAAAAACCACTGGAATGGAGTTGTCGAATTGCCAGTTTTGCAAGGACAGTGCGCGCATCTCCTGCGGGCCAAACCGAAGCCCTAGCTCATCAATTGTGCAGTTCATTTCAGGAGAAAGCCAAAGCCCTAGCTCATCAATTGTGCAAAATTTGATTGAAGACTGTTTACAGCCCAGACGAGAGAAGTGAGCATTAGTTATTGCTCACACGAGGCCAGCCAGCTGAGCTGATTGGGCTTGCCAAAGCCCATCGCAGAAAATCCCTCCCTTCCAATTGGTCGTGTTACCGCCCATCACCTATTTGAAATATGTCGTGTTCCGAGACTCATCCGTCACGTTCCGATGTTTCGCAACAATGAATGAAAGAGCCTTTCTTGGCCCCCCAAAAAAAAGAATGGATTAATTTCTTCATAAGTTCAAATATAATATTCTCAAATATTACTGAAACTTCTTATGCTATCTCTGCGCAATGTATGGGGGTTAATATTCTCAAATATTGGGGGCGAAGCTTATGCTTAGTGTCCATTAAACTATGGAGAACTACTAATACCCGATTAGAAAGATCGACAACTTCTTATGAGAAGAGGATGTAGCTCAAGACAACCTATGAACAGTTCCATACTTGCATACAGAGAAAGAAGCAGATGGATTCGGCCATTTGTTTCAGCATTATTCTCTGGACTGCTACCATTATATAAGCATTAACTTGGGATAGGAACCAAATTTAGAAGCACCCGTCTACCCTGCATTACGTTGCAAGGAACCAAAAAGCAACACCGTTTTTGAAATACCGGCAACACATTACTCGCAACACCATTTTTGGATGTATAATCGTCAAGTGATTCTTTGAATTCGCTTGAGGCAAAAGTAAAGTGACAAAATTAGGTTTCATCATTCATACTAACATGCGTATTATCTACTTTAATTGAGAGGATCATAATATAAGGTGAAAGTTAAGGTTTGGCTTCTCAATCACTACCCCAAATTTAAATTCAATGAACTTTGCTCTAACCACCGTGATTTTCACACTTTGCCCAAAACGCGTCACCAACCTAACATGGCTCATACGGAATAAGAAATCACCTATTTAGCTTGCTATAATAAGTAAAGTCACAAAAAGGCCAGAACAATGTGATAAATGCTTACTCCAAATTGAAGCAATTCCAAAGTATCGTGTGGATTGCTTTGATTTTGGGTGACAAGTATAATATTAGCTTGAACACTAATCTCCATCTTAAATTTGTGAATGGAGTTGTCATCATGATAAAACATTGTATGAGAGCATATGTATATATCTCACACCACGTCGACATCAATTGATGTGATTTGTGATCACTATGATCACAACGGGTCATCCATGTCTGAATAATTGGCACGTGGTGTGCAACACCGACTGGACATTTTTCTCCATCTATACACAGTGTTTTCAAGGATGCATGCGGTGCATAACATGATCGAACATTTTGACCTTCCACTTGCTACCTCGCGGAAGACATGCAACTAGCGGCCTACCTTACTCAATTAAGCCCTAAAAGTTGCAAATCAAGGCTTGAAATATGCAATTAAGAACTTACAAAAGTGTCAAAGTCCATGAATTCATAATCTCAAATTAAGTTTTCTTTTTCCCTATCAATAAAAAGAAAAACATTACTGCCGTCAGTGGACTTCAAGCTCGTGCATAGTTTGTTTTATTAATGCATAAAGTTTTATGTAAATTATGTAAATAATCGTTTAAAAATTTATGTCCTTGACATTGAGGAAAACCGGTTGAACCCTCAGTTGAGGCTCTAGTAGTTGTCCAATAAGAGAATTGTTCAAATAGAAAAAGGAGCAACGAAATTTACTATATCTTATCAATTTTTTGTTATTAAAACGAAAAACGTTTTGTTACAGTGCTTATTGCTTTAAAGACATGAATTTCAACCATCCTATTGCTTTGCTGGTAAATATATCGCGCATCATGTCTCTGAAGGGAGATTTAGCAAATCTCCCAATTTCCTAATCTCGGTCTGACTTAACAAACACAGGAGAAAGTCGAGACGCCAATCAAATCTTTTGCGATGACCGCTCGAAATTGCAACTTCAATATATGAATTTTTTTATAGTCTAATCTATACATGAATTTAAAAGGGGAAAAAGCAGACCAAGATCACAATACTAACAAAAGCAATAAAACAAGGGAAATTTAAGACGATATGAGTGCTGTCCCTCACAGATGTTCGCCACCCTAAAATGCAAAGTGACCTTTACCTGGTCATCAACTTAAGTTTGATGATTGATATCAATATTCCAAACTTGCTATTTAAGATATAAAAAGCATAACCAAAAGATCAAGGCAAGTTATAAGCATCCCAAAACATTTCCTGGTATTGAGGGCACTTATGTTTATGTAATGTTTTATTGTAGTGTCTAACACGCAAAGATAAAGATAAAGATAAAGTAAAGAAAGAGTCATGGCCAAGGAAGAACGTACCAGGCACCGCAAGACTCCTAATTTTTTGCTTGAAGTGAGAATCTTAACAAGGGTTCCCCTCTGCTCGCCGGAAAAACTCCCCGTGCAACGAAGACTTCACCAATAAATTATTGAAATAGTTTCGGTTTTCCAATCAATTAATCAAGTGATCTCTTTCAATAAGTGCCTGATATGTCTCTCCAATCTCACATCACTCACATAAGGGCTATTGCGCCGTTAAATATTAAACTCTTAGGGTGTTCTGGAATTTCATCAAAATATTAAATTCTGATGGGTCATTTTTGGTTATCTCTACAGCTCATGATCGAAATGATTAACTTCACACATAGGAACAAAGTAAATGATACAAAGATGCATCAGTAAGATTTTTATATTAAGCGAATCAATAGATTTCACGGGTAAAGAAATTTACCTGAATAGTTTTATAAATGAAATTTAGTCTTCTATCACAATTATTCCGGGAGATACTTTCTCCAGTCTCACGGTCAAAAAGTCGCACAAGCAAAGAATTAAACAAAGCTTGTTGGCGACAGGAGAGGCCATCCCAAGAAAAGCATAAAAAAGATATGTTGCAACAAATAAGTTTAATTCAAAAAAACAAGCCAGCATACACACGCGACCTTGCTCGAAACAAACGCATTGATCAGGCATGGCTGCTTGCAATGCTTGCAACACGATGGCCGCTTGCAACATGATGATCGCTGAAGCCGCCGTCGAGATCCTGTCCCATAAACTAGAGATGTTGCTCTCTCACCCAGTGTGTGTAAGGTGCTCATCGATGGAACAACTCGCAAAGGAGGCTAGGGAGAAGCTGGCCACGATCCAAGAGTTCTTTTCCACGCAAGACAGCCTGTCCATGAGCAAGGTGTTTTGGATGGGGCGGCTCCTCCAAGCCATGTACGACGCTGAGGAATTCATTGACAAGTTCCACCTCAGAGAGGCCCGTGGGAAGCACGAGGCCCTGCGCATGGCCACGAGGCTGCCAGCCGTGCTCATCTCCAAGCACAAGCTGTGGAGGGACCTGTCCACTCTGGTGAATAAGATGCGGGAGTTAAGTCAGGATCAGTGCTTCATGGACAAGGAGGCCGAGGGCAAGACGGCCTCCCCTGCGAGTGATCCAGCGCAAGACAAGAAACTGGTGAGGCTAACTAGTTTGTGGGCTTGGCAAGAGTCGATGAAGTCCATATGGCGGATGAGAAAGGAAAAAATACAGTGGGAGAATAAGGAGGGAGAGAAATCGGAGAATAAAGAGGGAGGGGGATCGGAGAATGAGGAGGGAGGGAAGGAGGAAGCGATATTAGGGAATGAGGAGGAAGAGAGATCGGAGAATAAGGAGGGAGGGAAATCGGGGAAGCTTGTTTGCACTTTGATTAGGGGTGAGTCAGGTGTCGGCAAGACATCCTTCGCGAGATGGCTCTATAGGGAAGCGAAGTACATGGGCTTCAAGTGGCGCGCTTGGGTCCACCTCACAGCCAGCATGGAGATTGAGGAGTTCTTGTTCGAGGTACTGAAGCAAATGAAGAAGCTGGCGAGGGAGCTGAAGGACTTGAACTTGCAGGAGATGACGGAAATCCCTCGCTTGGCCAAGGGGAAGAAGTTCCTCATAGTGTTAGATAACTTCGATGGCGTGCACGAGTCCAACGGGCAACTCTTGCAGGAGTTAGTGAAAATCCTGGATCATGGGCAGGGCCACATAATCATCACGACTCGAGACGACATCATAGTCCAATTTATGGGTCATTTCGTAAAGCCGATCGAGCTGGAAAAATTGGCCACACAAGACAGCCAGAAAATGCTCGCCTGTAAGTTGCATGGAGTGCCCGATGGTCAGAAGCTCTTGAATGAGGAGAAGGCTGTCCTAAATACGTGTCAGGACTCGCCGCTCCATATATCCTTACTTGGCGGGTTGCTGGCAAATGCTGGAGTGCAAGAACGCGCGGCGTTGGTCGAACATGGTTCTCAGATGTCATTAGATGATCTACTAAAATTGAGTTACCAGAAATTGCCAGCCCAGCTGAAACCGTGTTTCATCTACATGGTTCTGTTCCCCCGAGCAACCCCAATTCCGACGAGAAAGCTAGTGCGGCTGTGGTTGGCTGAGGGCTTATTGGATTCGCATTGTTACGATGGAGAAGGAAAACTGACAAGGCCACCTGAGGATGTGGGAGACACTTTCATTCTGGAGCTCGCGGAAAGGAACGTGATCGATGTGGTGAGCTGGAGGATGGATGGATCCCCCAAAACTTGCTACATGCTCAACTCTCTGTATGATGAGATCCGCCCAATGGCGATGGACGCAGGGTTCCTCTACGTGCATGATGCTAGGAAGTCGAAAGACAAGAACGACGGCGACCCAACCAGCCAGCAACAACAGCCACCAGCCCAACCGCGAGAAACCAAGGTCCGATGGCTTGCAGAGCACACAAACATAGTCAAAGACAACCGCGGCAGCAGCAACCCTGTTTTGAAACTCGGCTACACCAGCTCGTTTCTGTCCTTCTGCAGAAGGAGAGGCATGCTCACCAAGGATTTCAGCACGTTCCTTAAGAACATGACCTCCAAGACTGCCTATAGCTTGCTGAGGGTACTTGACTTGGAAGGTGTGTATAAGCCATCCTTACGTGGTGTGCTCCATAAGCTGGTGCTCCTAAAGTACCTAGGTTTGAGATCCACGGCGTTGCACTCAATCCCAAAAGCAGTTGCGGATCTGCAATATCTTGAGACTCTTGACATAAAGGACACCTACATCACTTCCCTGCCGAATTCCTTCTGGATGGCAAGGAACTTGAGGCACCTGCACCTCAACTGGTTCTACATCAACTTGAAGACCATCCTCAAGGCTCGCAGCAACAATGTAGCCTTGACACAACTCCAAACCTTAAGCGGGCTGGTTATTGGTGAAGTCAAGGAGAACTCCGTCCACATGGACAGCTTGACCAAGCTGAAGCTTTACTTGCACCAATTGGATAGGGTCACCTCAGGCTCTACAGGAAAAGCAGTCGCTGATTGGATTAGCTCTGGGCTCACCAATCTCCAGTCCTTGACCTTTGGGGTGACCAAAAAAGCCAAGCTTGTGAAAGAAGCCGAGTCCGCAACATCGCAGATAGGCCTGTTACCGGAATTGTCGTTGTCAAAACATCGCAAGCTGTTCAGGCTTTACTTGCTGGGCCAACTCGATAAACCCACCTGGACACAGTTCTTGCCAGTCTCCCTCCAAGTTTTGACTCTGTCGGGTTCGAGGGTGGAAGCAGACATGATGCCCGAGTTGGGTAGTCTCCTGAGACACCTGAGGACATTTAGGCTGTTGGCCAATTCTTTCCTAGGCACTAGTCTGAGGTTCGGCGAAAATGGGTTTCCGAGCCTCATGATATTGAAGATTTGGAAGCTGCCTAAGCTTAAGATGTTGATTATTGAAAAAGGAGCAATGCCAAATCTCAGAGAACTCGAGCTTAGGCACCTCGAGAGCTTCGAAACTATTAAAGGGTTGGAGAGCTTTGAAACTAGCTTTGAAACTATTAAAGGGATGGAGAGCTTTGAAACCATTAAAGGGATGACGGAGTGTGAGAAATTGGAGTATTTCTGTGCGGCAGTCAAAAAGGGTGCTCAGGGCGCTCTCGAGAAGAAAATAGGAACAGAAAAGCTTCGGTACAAAATGGAAGACATCGAGACGTGTGAATCGGACGATGACGAGGACGACAGGTATGGGATCAAATTAAATCTCAGACATGTTCTTTAAGCATAATGATGAAAATGTTTTTAGAGATTGACAATTTCAATAATTGCTTATTAGTAATTAAAAAGAGCCATAAAAATCATGGACGAAAAAGGAGATGATGTACCCGCATGTGGAAAAGGATACCAGAGCTTGGATCTCTGGAACATGTTCTTTACGCGTAGTGATGAAAATGTTTTTATAGACTTGGTAATTTCTCATTATTGATTAGAAGTCACAATTATAATTTTTATTGAATAAGAATTATGTTGGCTCATTTCACCAAATCAAGTCAATATATATTAAGAAACTAGGGAAAAGTACCAAAAAGTCCTTAAACTATTGTAATTATATCAATTCAGTGTTAAATATTTCAATTATATCAATTTAGTCTTCAAACTTTTCATATTTGTATCAATCGAATCCATCCAGTCAATATATGTTGAAAATTGATAACATAGATGTCGGTTGTTTTACTTGGCATGACTGGAGTTTATAACATGGACATTTTTAATAATTTTTTCTTTCTTTTTCTTCTTCTTCAATGACATGTGCCATAGCTAGTTTGAGCGAGGATCACCCTCACCCATGCTAGGACAACCTTGCTAGGTGCCACCTAAGCAAGGGTTAGCCTCACTAGTGCTTGCCCTCAATAGCCATGGCCAGTGCTGGTGCTAGTACAAGCAATGGAAGAAGAAGAAAGAAAGAAAGAAAGAAAGAAAGAAAGTTAAAAAAATAATGTTTACATTATTGCTAGCTATGTTGGCTAGATGGACTAAAATTGAAATTGATATGAAAAGATTTATGATTAAATTGGTTCAATCGACAATTGAATTAATACCAATGTAATATATTTAGGACTTTTTTGATATTTTTCCTTAAGAAATTATGAAGATTATAGTGAGTTTTAATAAATAACACAAAATCACATAGGCAATATCATTTAACATTTGTGGAACCTAACATTGGATTCAAAATTAACCCTTGGAACCAACCATACTCCCTGAGGGTGAGTGTGACCTAGGTTGGGCCAGTCTAGTACCTAATTCAAGGACCAACTTGGATAATGTTGGTCCCAAAAATTTGAGACCAAGGATCAACCTTATTGAACTTGAGATCAAGCACTGGACAAACCCTATGGGTCTAGTCCGATTTTAGAGTCAATCCAAGACCAATTGATTATTTTATTGATTTCATTTTTTGTATGCTTTGAAATGACAAATATACTATTTCATATTACATGTCCATTAACAATATGATACTAAACAACCAAACTATAAACATTAATATATATCAATCATAATATGAGATAAGGTAACGATAGAAATTTCAAATTGCTAAAAACAACAAATCATAAAAAAAGAACATGTGAGGCGAGCATGGAGAGGCCATAGGCAAATGAGGCGAGCAAAGAGTTGAGTGAATAGAGGCGAGGGGCAAGATGAGTGAGGAAAGTGAACAGAGGTGAGTGGCAACCGAGTGAGGTGAGCAAGGCCAAGGCAAGGGACCAAGGCCAAGGAAAGTGAAGAGGGGGGAGGGGGGTTTCCAGGATCGTGTTTCTTTCTACTTTCTAATTTACGAGGAAAATTGAACTGCGAAAAGACAAAGAATGAGAGACTAAGATTTAAAGTAGACAAAAATATATAATGTATCTAATATAATAATCTAATATATAATATTACAAGGTTGGTTTGGTACTCGTAGGACCGAGAACTAACTCGCACAATATAGGGTTCATGAGTTTTAGGACTAAGGATCCTTAGGAACTGAACTAGGACCAATTGGGTTGGGCCAGTTCAAGGTTGATCCCGGACCGATGCTTACCCCTAATACTCCCCATAGCTCACACAAGTGATACAAGACGATGAAGAAAAGATAACAAGAAATTTTTTTTTTAACACTAGTTAAGACCTTTTGCTTGCATACCATATCATTGCTCAAGAAAAGAAGCTTCTCATATAGGAACAAATCTGCAAGGTCGCTTTTTTTATTTTTACCATCCCGAGTACTATTAGGATATCTGCTTGCGCATTTGTGTATGTGTGTGTGAAGCCTACTTATTTGGTGTTTTCTCATTTCCTACAGTGGTGATCATAACTAGTCGAACAGCTTCTCCTTGAATACAAGCTACTACAAAGGATCTTCGGAGCTGAACATATGTACGTGTCTCATTCCCCCATCCCACCGCCCCCCCCTTCTTAGGTGTGCGAAGAAACAATTTCATGTACCAGTTATATTATGTGATGAATTGAGGTGATGTCATTACCCAATGCATATTAATATCTGAATTTCGCCGACAACGAATTATAAAAATAATAATAACAATAATATAATTTTTTTTGTCAAAGGCCCCAGCTAGTTGATACACGCTCTCTTTCTGAAATAAAAAAATGAAAAAAAGTTATGGCTTCTTCGTCGCGTCGGTAGCCTATCACGTCCTCTCTAGGTTCACCGTCAGCCGCCAGCTCCGCCGGTCTTCCATCTGCGATCACGGAAGATGCACGAAGCTCGAACCTGGAATCCTCTGGATTCCTCTCTCGCCTGAGGTACATTTCTGTCAATTCACGTGTTCAGACGTCTGCGCCTGCTCGTGTCAGCTTCTCCCGCGGCCTGACCATACCTCGAACTGAATCACCTCCGATTGCTGTGAAAAAAGACACCAAGAGTTGCGTGAATAGGCCGGTGGATTCATCGGCGCAAATGCTTCATTGAGATGGGAGACGGAAGCTGAAAGGCCTACAAGTTCCGTCGTCCATAGGCATCAAATTGCAAAGAGGCCGACATCACTGAGTTCGACGATTAACTCCGGCTCCGTTTCAATTGCTGTGACGTACGTTGCATGTTAAACGTGGAGAGAGAAGAATAGAGAAATCTTCGTAGAGGGCCAGTTTCTTAGGACGTTCAGGCGACAGTGGAATTCGTCAATCCATAGTCACACTTATCTGGTCGTTTCTTTCCCGATTACACTCGTGTATTGAATTTCGAATTCATTTTCAAATTTGTCTCTTGCCCTACGCTCTGTTTTGGTGTCTTTTCATTGTAAATACTGCATCAGCCCTGAGTCTATTGCTGCAAAAGAGTATTTCTTCGGTCCATGAGGTTGTTGGTGCCAATTGGTTCGAGAGTAGTGGTTTGAGTTCAATGCAGTGGCGTCGAAGTGTCGGAGGTGCCATGCGTTAGACGATGCGCAGAAGGTGTTAGGTGAAATTATGCAAGAGAAGGATCGGTAACGTTGCCTCGCAGAGTTTGATTATGCTTAGCCAGGAACTGTAGGAATGCGCTTATCTCCGTTGGAGGATTACGATTCCAACAAATAAGCCAAGTTAAACATCTCCTTTTATATATGATTATATGCGATTTCGTACTCACACTCCCATTTTGTCAACGTTTCCCGTTCAGAGTACCTCGCTCCCAACTCTTTCTTCTCTGCTACAAAGACCTTCCTTGTTTCAATCAGTAGCCCAAAGTAGTTCGTTAAGTTGAGAGAGACAGAGTTGCTCGCCTTTGTTATTCAAAGCCGCTACCCATCATTGATTACATGGAGTTAGATGTGGTCGATTTTCAATAAGATTCAGATCAGATAATGCGGCAAGCAAAATAAATGACCATCAAAGCTCCCTCATCTTCCTGGTTCTTGCTTCTCATCCACATGAAGTTCATAAATAATATAGCATTTTAAAGAGACTCGCATTCTGGTTGAGTATCCAGAAGCGTGAGTTTAAGTCTGAGTTAAAAATCTTGACAAAGTTTAGTTTTGACGAGCAAGGCCCATGCAAGTGGGGCTACACTCTTGACTGTCTTCTTTTTAGTGGGTATCATAGACTTTCACCTAGAGGCCTGGAACAAGGGCACATGCCTACGATATCATCTCCGTTACTGGCTGAACATGCTGGATTAAGGGCTATACCTGCAATTCGTATTCACTACACGCTGATTTCTTGGCTATGGGTGTTGTACAGGTTTAGAGTATGCTGATTTCTTGGCTATGAGTGCTGCATATGGTTTGAATATGTTGGCTTCAGGGCTATACATGATATTTTATGTTCAAAATATGCTGAATTCAAAGCTATAGGTGCTTAGAACTTGCAGGATTCGTGATTAGAGATGCTGTCCGTGCTTAAAACTTGGTGAATTCATTGTAAGTGTTGTTCATGCCTTGAATGGGCTGTGTTCATGATTATATAAGCTGTCCAGGGTTTTAATTTGTTTGATATATGTTCGTGTTTGTTGTCCGCAGCCATCTGTACAAGTAATGAAGGTTTGGTTTCATTTAGATATTATCTTGGCTATATAAATAAATGGGCTAAAGTATGCCTGAAGTGTCAAAACTTGGCATAAGTGGACACTTTAATACCAAAATTTCTGAAATGTACACTTAAGTATCAAAATCGAAGTAGAATGGAACACATAAGTGCCAGCAGTGAAAAAATTTGACCAAATGGTCGATGTGACATTTTTTCAACGAGAGAAGTGCAAAACAATATCGTTTTGCAAGTTGACATGACTAGCTAAGCCCAAAATGACGTTATTTTACGTCGAATTCGATTTTCAATATAAAAATTAATTAAATTAAATTAAAAACTTAAAAAAGAAGAAGAAGTAGCACGAGCAAGAGGGGCTCCCTTGCCTATGGCCAATGCCCCATCATTGGTGGGGTAGCGGCGATGGTTGGCGAGTGCTGACGACCCTCGCCCAAATCAGCGACCCTTGCCTAGGCCGGGGTGTGGATCGCTGGCCATCGCTGCCGCCCCACCAATGATGAGGTCGTTGCCACAAGCCCCTCCCCTTGTGCTATTTTTGTTTTGGTTAAAGTTTTTAATTTAATTTAATTAATTTTTATATTAAAAATCAAATCTGGGCCAAAACAACACCATTTTGGCCAAGTCTATGTTGAGTGAGCTTTCCAGTGAGCCATGTTAGTAATTTATATTATTAAAAAATGCCACGTTGGATTTCTAGGATCGATTGCCAAAGTTGGCATCAAAATGTCTCACTTTTCAAAAAGAAGTGACACTTAAGTCTACATTTTGGAAGTGTAACATCCTGAAAATCGACTCCATTTTTGGATTTTATAAAATAGTGATATTAGTCGAAGGCCTGGTCAATACAAATTTTCCAAACTGTGTGTTCATGGGATAATGGATTATAGAGAGGCGTCGATAGGAAATGATTCGCGTACGACTCGCAATTTCGATTAGGAACGAATCCTTCGACCATGAGGACCTGGGTGGGAACGATATCCTCTAAGTACTAGACTATTAAGGAAATGGAAATAAATTGATTCGGCAGAAGTACGAATTCGAATTGCGGGTGATTTCCGCATGACTTCGATACGAACTACGAACAACGTTAAACTAAATCCTTTTCATCTGGTACTTGGGATTATCAATTGAGCCTCCAGGATCATATGACAATCGAGAGACGTCTCTGACTCAAGAATTGACGTTAACATGGATCAAAGAATAATTGACCATCGGTCAAAAGTGAGGAAAGTCCTAAAAGGGCGCTCGATAATCCAAATTGTACTATGGTCGCGATTGACTAAATTTAGCCCCGATTTTTAATCCGATTTTGGGAACTGACTTCTTAGTAATATCAAGACTAAATATTTGGATGTCGCCTCATTTATTTGGGATTTTCCGTTAGACACGGAAGTGTCGGAAAAAGGGAAAATTGGACCGGGTTTCGAGCCCGCGGGTGGGGCCGGCCCAAGATCGGCAGTCCAATGGGCCTTGCACCCATCCAGCCCAGCCCAAAGGGGACCCAAGCTGGCCCATTCTCCTCTCCCTCCTCAGCCCATGGGCTTCTCTCTTTTGGCCTTTTGCTTTTGTGCCCAAGTGAGCTTTGTTTATGCTTTGTTTTTGCTTGCTTTTGATTGGTTCTTCAACAAGTGGCTTGCCCATTTGCCTTGGCATTATCCAAGTCTTTAGTAGCCTCTTCTCTCTCCTCTTTCTCCCACAAAATTTGTGCACCAGCCCAGCCACACTCTCTCTCCCTTTTTCTCTTCCATTTTTGCTGTTTCTTGCTGTCTTTACTATTTTCCAACTGGAAAACAGCCTTGTTGCCATCACTAGAGCCGCTACCACCACCCAAAGTGTAGTCTTGGAAGTTAGGAAGCCAGCCGCACACCCCCGGTCACCCTTGGTCGCCCCGAACTGCTCGTTTCGGCCTTTTCTGAAGTTCTGCGTGAACTGTGTTCCGAGGGCTGTTTTGGCCTGTTTCGGCCACCATTTGTAGTCCGTTGTCGTCCCCGAGCTTACCCCTCGTCCCCCTTTACGCGCTGGTGTCACCGAATTTCCGATCCAAGTAAGTTAACTTCCTAATCCTTATTTAGGGGTTAATCTTGCTTAGGGGTTAATTAGTGTATTTGTGATTAATTAAGGTTGACTGGTTAATTAGGCTGGTTAATTAAGATTGATGAGGATTAGTTAATTGACCATAGTTAGTAATAAAGTAACTTAGGTTAATTAATTAAAGTAACTATGGTTAGTTTTAAAAGTAACAAAGGTTAAAAGTTAATCATGGTTAGGTTAGATTAACTAGGGTTGAGTTAATTTGTTAACCATGGTTAATTTTATTTATTTTTGTTCATTTATTTAATTTCGGACGAATTTACTGTTCATGATCACTGTTCATACATAAGCAAATTTTGGTTTCAAATTGATGTGTTCTTGGTTGTTATGCTTTCTTGAAGCGCTAATTGTTAATAAGAGAGGGAACCTGGTGTTGCCAGAAGATCGCCGATCCTTATGGGGTTGAAGTGCCTATTGTTAATTATACTCGTGTATATTGATGAAATGCGTGATCGAGTATTGGTTGGATTTGGAATTTTGGAATTGTCAAGTGATACCGCATGACATATTGCGTGGGTTATCTGAAATGGCGTGTCGCATGAGATGAGCGATGTTGCATTCACGACAGAGCAAAGATATAAATGGATTGCTTGATGATGTGTTGTATGATCACATTAAGAGAGGGAACCTGGTGTTGCCGGAAGACCGCCAATCCTTATGGGGTTGTGCCGTGGCCAGTGGGTTGCCTGACTTCAATTGGGTGCCTAATAGAGAGGGGTTAACTTTGTGGGACTGCGGCATGAGAGTAGGTCCCGGGCCTCTGTCAATTACTGGGCTGCGATAGTGGGCGGGTCCTATGCTCCTTCGAGAATGCCGTCTTGAGAGTGAGCCCTTGACGAGGTAAAGAGGACAAATCTGGTTTACCCAGGAACTTCCAACCATAAGATTGTGCTGTGACCTAGGAGAATGGGTCATAATAATCGGAGCATGTGTGAATGTGAGACATGAGAAAGTTATGTGAGATGCTCTGATTATTCGCATGCTCTTAATGTCGTGATGAGTTAAATGACGGTTTCTGCAGGTCACGTGTGCTAAGGTCAGGTAGGATCGCTTGTGGTTGTGTTTGCTTATTGAACTATCCTATGCTTTTGTTTCTCTCTACATTGTGCTGACTGCTAGATTAGGTTGTATGTTAAACTCCTGAGGTGAGCGAAATTTCTAACCAGGGCTTAGGACTTTAACTTGCTGAATTTATCTCAACCCGTCGTGGTTAACCTTTTTCAGGCCCTAGATGATGCAGTACTCGAGGATTGAAGATAGCGATCCCTCCGAGGCCAGCGAGTAGGCACTTTTACAGTGTTAGATTAGCTAGGCTAGTCCCTTTTTTTTTGTAGGCCTTAGCTTGTCGTTTGTAGTAAGGCTTGTTTGTATTTGCTGGTGTGCTGGCTAACCTTTAGATATATAAAAATGGTGTTGCCTTTCCTCTGATGTTGTTGTTGATATCCCTGTTGTTTGGTTTGGGAGTTGTTCGTTTCCGCATGTGCTTAATTACAAGATAAAATGAATTGGTCGACGACAATACCTGAGACATCGTATTTTAAGATCTCAAGTGAAATGGGGTTGCTGCAAGCTCGAGAGTTGGGGCGTGACATTTTGGCACCAAAATAACCATCTGTGCCAAGTTTTGGCACACTAGCCATGCATTAGCCTAAATAAATGTGTCATTGTGGGAAAGGGTTATGTGGAATTTATGAAGATCTCTTAGTGATCGGTTGCACCTTGATGTCTTAAATACTCTAAACATCTCTTGAATGTTGGATATTCTTTATTGCATGTGATTTAGAGGGATTTTGGTTTCACTCAAATGTTATTTCATTTGCTTGTAATGCTACATTGACAAACCATTGATCCTTCACCTTTTGACATGTTTAGGCATCATGCTCATTAGTGAAATGTAGGTCATTTGCATTGGTAGCTTGCTGGATATTTTGAATTGAATGTGATTTAGTTGGGTCTTGAGATTGTTTGAGGGCATATTTAGTTGCTAAAGATAGTATGCAGATGTTCTATTCATTTCTCATCATTTTTAGCGAGTTTGCTGTCATTTTTTAAAGAAAAAGTTAAATGTGGTCTGTGATTGTTGGTTACTTGCTGGTTGTTTCCTCTCGGGTGTTGTTATGAAAAGATTTGGCTTAGTTTTGATGTTGCTTTGCTCATTACAATTATGGGGCTAATGTGTCATTGATCTCTTAGTCATTACATGTAGATGTAACTTTAGATCTAAATCGCAGACTGAATTTGTTAAATGTTGCCGAATGCTCCTCCTTA
>CM026412.1:26493854-26587539 GCA_014858505.1 Corymbia citriodora subsp. variegata | reverse complement strand
ATTTTGTTCGCTTCTTGTCAATACAAAGTACCGATATACCTGAATGAGAGGACTGACATTTCAAGTTTTGGGTTGGGAAGAAGTCCTGAAAATAAGACCATCACCTCGAATGACCAAATCTTGAAGCCGTCGCCGGCAATGAACCAAACAGAAACGTCATAATTACTTCAAGGTACAAGGAATCATGAAAACCGATGTTGATATCGTACAAAGAATAGCATCAGAGCCAATTACTAAGAAAATGTCATCCCTTAGAAGCTGTAAAAATCACATCATGAACGTAAACTAGAATAAAAAGGTTGACAGCCCATTCATGATTCTGAAGAAGGATTATGACCATCATTTTTCTTGTACCCTGTCCCGCAAGCTTTTGATCTTTTATAGATCCGTTTTTTCATTTTTTATTTGTGGCCAAAAGTGAACTAGGAGAAGCATAAAAGCTTGAGAATTACCAGAGCATGAAAGCAGAAGGAATTGCTAATTTCATAAATCCTGCAATCCCATTCAAGTGTCTTACAAAACTTTAGCAAATTATAGATTGCGTGAGACCGGGAAGCTTCCGATTGGTCCCATGCCACACATACCGGGTAATGCATCTATGTGCAGTAGTTGGTATGGAAAGGAATCAAATTACACGAGCAATCTGAAACATTGAGCTTGCGGTAGCAGAAAGTGGCAACGAGACGGGCAGGACCTGCATATAAAAATGAATTAAAGAATCATTTTATGGTGGAGTTACAAAAGAATCAATCGCTAGCTACAAAAGCTTATAAAAAAAAAAGGAGTACAAGCTACAAAAGCTTCAAAACTAAAGTGGATGGTGCATTAATTTCACGAAAGATCAACGAGTTGGGAAATATTTTTTTAAAAACAATTACTTGTATTTTTTTTAAAAAAATGAATGGGAAATATTTAGGCATGGACGGTTGTTGATAATGAGAACAATTTCAATTGATTATTTTTTCTAAGCGATATTAGATAATCAATTTAAGAAAAAAAACCAGATCTTCAAATATTCTTCTTTTCCATGGAAAAGGGAAGAATCAAAATAGAGTTGGATTAGAAAAACGTAAGCAAAAAGGATTAAGCATCGAAAAATAAAATAATCAATACTCAATAAAGCATTGATGGAGGACAGCTTGTTTGATGATCAATTACTTATAAAAATTGCAAACATTATGCATTTAAACATACTTGATAGTTCATTTTGTCAAATAGTATGCTACAAGTATTTTGTTAATACATTTCCTCACATTTTAAGGGAAACGGTCCATCTAAAATGGTACTACAGCACGCGTTAATGATCTAAATTCTGGCATTCCGGCTTTCGGTTCATCCAGATGGTGAGGTTAAATTTTCCTTGACTGTTTTTTTTTCATTTACTAACGACTTAACAAAGTGCTATGGAGATACAACTTCTTTTTATAATAAAAAAATCATTTTATAGATATATATTTCCCATATTTATTAAACGTTTAAACTTTTGAAAACCATTGGTGCCGGCTTTGCCTAAAAGATGTACGTGCGGCTGTCTGAAAAATGAATGCGGTTAAAGAGTCCGAATGCATAGGAACAATTGCAGTATAGTCATGCACGAAATTAAATCAGTCAGTGTAATCAAGGACCAAAGATGTGGCAATCATTATCGAACATGCACGCCACCTTCTCCGTTGACAATCCATACCTTACTAAATCCAACTACTCCCGAAGTTTAGTTTATAGATCACAACCCAATAAATCCCCATTCCTCCTTGGACCAACCTGAGGAAAGATGAATTCCCATCAGGGGACTGCCCTAATTCTAACACTCCTCCTAGCCTCAACATGCCATGCCCTCCCCAGAAAGCCCCCCGGCCCGACCCTAGCCGCTCAGTTCCTGGCCCCCCACAACGCAGCCCGCGCTGCCATCAGGATGCCGCCGCTCACGTGGGACCCGCGCCTCGCAAGCTACGCGGGTTGGTGGGCTGCGCAGAGGCGGGAGGACTGCGACCTGAGGCACTCGAGTGGGCCCTATGGTGAGAACATATTCTGGGGCAGCGGCACGGGGTGGAACCCGGGGCAGGCAGTGGCGGCATGGGCCTCGGAGCGGCGGTGGTATGACTACCGGAGCAATGAGTGCGCTGACGGCCAGATGTGCGGGCACTACACCCAGATAGTGTGGAGGAGCACGAGGAGGGTCGGGTGTGCCGTGGTGGTGTGCTTCAACGGTGGCGGCACGTTCATGGTTTGTGAGTATGATCCGCCTGGGAATTACATCGGAGAGAGGCCTTATTGAACAATTTTATGATGAAGAAATTTTGGATGTGCCCAAAGTGAATTGAGGGATTAATTGTTTCTATTTGTTAGGCAGTTTATTGGCTATTGGTGATGGGTGTTCGATTCTCTCTGTAATTAAGGTGCGTTGCTACTCTTTGGAGAGATGCGTACGAGCAATCTATGTGTGATTAATTTTATAATACAAAATATTCAAACCGATAAGCTCGACTAATCATTGCGAATGTTTGAAGAACCGAGTCGTCCGATTCTTGTTGTTTTAATTTTCTTTCATAAGCTGATATTTCATTTAGTAAATTGGCGACAGCTATCTTCACATTTATGTCAAATTACTATCCCAAAAGATGGTACTTCACTTGAGAATTGCGCATTTATCTTCTTACATATAATTTACCGATAATATTTTAACACGGAATTTAGAGAAGGCATGGTGAAAAATCTCTTCAAAGCCTATGTTGTATGCTAGTAAATAAACTCGGTAATAGACAAATAACAACTCGTTCAAGTTAAAAAGATCTTCAGATGTGTGCACACTGTCCCTTTGTACATAATATCATGAATAATATGTTTTATAAGGAAAGATATGGAAGAACTATGTGAAAAAAGCAAGACCACTTACAACTTGTCTGATGTTCCTTTTTAACCTATCACGATGTCTATCAAAAATTAAAATATTTTATCGACATAAACGATTTGATCTGGGGCACACCCTTTACCTACTCTATATAGTTGTGCAGATAATGTCAAGAGGACGACCTTTAACTGGATCAGTGATTTAGCAAGAAATGGTCGGAGCAAAATTTGCACGAGAAAAGAATTTCCTTGAAGAGCACTGGCCGAGTAGAATCGCATCTCCCATCACTTTACTCGACAAGAGCCACTTCTTTGTTGGTAAACGATGAGCTTGAGGAATATGAGCTCCATTTATAGCCTCTAGATTTCTCTTGAAAAGTCAACGTTTCCTTGGAGTTTATACGCTTTCTGCGTGCACTTTCTAAGAATGAATGGAACCAAAATATACCTTCTGAAAATACCAACAAATCATAGATCGGCCCCACAAAAAGGCGTCATCACTTTAAGGGTTGGGATAAATATACCTGAACTCTTTAAATGGGTCAAGAAAAGGCATGGACTTTTGGGTTTGGCACAAATTTAGCGCAAGTCCCTTCCCCTAACTATGTTTGCTATATAAGTTCTTAGGCCACATTTGGTTATGTGGATGTTTAGTCGAGATAGGTGTAACATCCTAAAATCGACTCCATTTTGAGATTTTATAAAATGGCAATGTTGATCAAATGTCTAGTTAGTACAAATATTCATAACTAATTGTTCAAGGGATGATAGATTATAGAGAGGCGTCGATAGGAAACGATACGCATACAATTTGCAATTTTGATCATGAATGAATCCTTCAACCATAAGGACTTGGATGGGAACGATACCCTTTGATACTAGACTATTAGGGAAACAAAAATAAATTAATTTGACAGAAGTATGAAGTCGGGTTGCACGTGATTTCCACATGACTTTGATACGAATTACGAACAACGCTAAACCGAATCATTTTTATCTTGTACTTGGAATTATCAGTTGAGCCCCTAGGATTACATGACAATTGAATGACATCCCTGACTTGAGAATTAGCTTAAACGTGGATCGAAGAATTGTCTATCACGGGTCAAACGTGAGGAAAAATCCTAAAAGGGTGCCGATAGTTCAAATTGTACTACGGTCGCAATCAACTCAATTTAGCCCTGATTTTTAATCCGACTTTGGGAACCGACTTCTCAAGGATGTTACGACTAAATATTTGGACATCGCCTCATTTATTCTCGAGTTTTTCGTTGGGCTTTAAAGTGTTGGAAAAGAAATTTTTGGACCAAATTTCGAGTCCACAAGTGGGCTGGCCCATGACCAATAGCCCAATGGTCCTTGCGCCCACTCAACTCAGCCCAATATGGGCCCAAATTGGCCTATTTTCTTCTCCTTTCTCAGCCCATGGGCTTCTCTTCTTAGCCTTTTCCTTTTGAGGCTCATTTGGGCTTTGTTTGGCTTTGTTTTGGCTTGGTTTTTCTTTGGCCCTTGGTTCAAGTGGGCTTGCCACTCACCTTGGCCTTGTTAGACATTGTCCAGCCCTCTCTCTCTCCTCCATTTCCAGCTCAGCCGCCCCCCACCTCAGCCCCTTTTCTCTCTCTCTCTCTCTCTCCCTTTTTTTTCCTTTTTCCTCTTCTTTTCTGTTGCCTCTTATTGTCCATTGCCGATTGTTGCCCTTGCCGCCATTGCCGGAGCTGCTACCATTGTCCAACATGGAGTCACCGATGTTTGAAGGCTAGCCACTCACCACTGGTCGCCCTTGGTCACTGTTGGCCGCCCATTTGGCCACCCCTAGCCGTTGTTGCCTTGTCTGCTTGAATTGAATTCCGGTGCTGTTTTAGCTGGATTCGGTCACCATCCGTTGTTCATCGCCGCCCTCGAGCTAACCCCGCGTAGCCCTAACCCTTACCGTCACTCCGGTGTTGTCGGATTTTGAAGCCACGTGAATTAATTTCCTAATTCCTTAGCTAGGGGTTAATCTTGCTTAGAAGTAGTTTAATTAGTCTAAAGCTTGGATTATATTATTGGATGAAGATTGATTAGATTATAATATTATTGATTACTTTGGCTTAAGTTAACCATGGTTAGAATAAAGTAATCGCAATTAGATTAAAGTAACATTGGTTGAGTTAATTAACCTTAGTTGGGTTAGGAATAGTAACCATGGTTAATATTATTAAATATTATTATTATTATTATTATTGGATTAAATAATAATAATTTATTATTTTGGTAATAATTAATTAATTACTTTATTATTTTATTATTTTATAATTTCGAATTATTATTATTATTTAATTCGGAATAGTAATTATTTTTGGGAAAATTAATTAATGGTAATTATTTATCGGAAACGGTGTTAATCAAGAAATTTTGTGAAAAATATGATTAAGGCTTATTTTTCCCAAGGTTAATTGTGATTAAATTCTTGATTATTAAAGGGAAATGTTTTTGTTTAATAAAGGTTTTGGGAATGTAATTAATTGTTATTAATATTAAGTGGATTAATTGTTTTAATAGTATTATTAAATGTCCATTATTTTATGGGGATTGTGAGATGTCCTTGATTATTAATTATTGTTGATTATTATTCATTGTTGCAGTATGTGATTAATAAATTGCTGATTATTGCAATTTTCGTGAGTAATTGGATTGTTACTATTGTACGTGATTGTTGGATATTGCTGCATTACATTATACATGTGTCAACTGTAATAGTATGTCGTGTGAGCACGAATTATGTTACATTCATGATAGAGCAAATAAAAGAATGAATTGCTTGATGATATATTGTATGGTCACATTAAGAGGAGAGCCTTGCGCTGTCGGATGATCACCAATCCTTTGGGGTTGTGCTGTGGCATTTTGGTTGCCTAACTTCGGTCAGTTGTCTGATAATGGTTAGTTGCGGAGTCGTAGTAGAGGCCAGACTCATGCTCTTTTGAAAATGCCGTTGGTGGGGGAATAGCCCATGACATTGTTGTGCCTCACGGGGGAGGACGATGCCTAGTTTATGACTAGTTGATCGCCAACCATAAGGTTGTACCATGGCCTAGAGGATCGTAATAATTGGAGCATGTGTGGATATTGAGACATGAGAAAGCTATGTGAAATGGTCTAATTATTTGCATGCATCTTAATCTTGTTATAAATTGAATGACAGTTTCTGTAGGTTGTGTGTGCCAAGGCAAGGTAGGGTCGCTTGTGATTGCATTTGATTTTTGAACTGTCTTTTGTTAATGCTTCTCTAAGGTGTGGTGCTTGGTTAATTGATGAGACTGGTTGTATGTTAGACTACCTCAAGGCGAGCAAAGTTCCTAACTGAGGCTTAAGACTTTAATTTGCTGAGTTTATTTCAACCCGTCGTGGTTAATAATTTTCAGGACCTTATAATGACGTAGTACCCGGTGCAATTCAGTGTCCCTGTGGACATGAGCACCATTGTTACCACGCAGCTCATCCCGGGCCGCAATTTTGTGTACGAACACCATGTGATGATAGTGTGGTGGACGAGGGATCAAGAGACTATTATGCACCGCACGTCTTTAAGGCGTAGTTCATCTGGATGGGAGGCATCGTGTACAGTCCCCTAAGGGGTTTTGATGGACTGATCCTGCTTGTGGGGCCAACTAATGAGGTTTAGGATCCCATGGTCTTGGATCCTCCTGATGGCGAGATCTCTAAACCAATGACTGGAGAGATTGATCATTCGGAGGACATCGAGTAGGTAGCTGTGGCCTAGTCTCTTTTGACGAGCCCTCCCCCACTTGTATAAAGATAGGTTAGCCAAACCGGCCCTTTTTTGAGTTGACCTTAGCATATCTCTTGTAGTAAGGCATGTATATATATGCGGTTGTTCAGGCTAACCTTGCAAATATATAAAAATGATGTTCTTGTCTTTCCTTTGCTGTAATTGTTGCTATCCCTGTTGATTGTTGCTTGTGGTGTTTGTTTTGCTTCCGCATGTGCTTAATTATAAGATTAACGAATTGATTAATGACGGTACTTGGAGCATCGTACGGTTAGACCTCAAGTGAATTGAGGTTGTCACGAGCTCGAGAGTCGGGGCGTAATAATAGGATTATATATAAATCCAAAGATTTTTCTATATTCTACGCATTATCTAGTGAATTGTAATAATAAGCCAAATGCTTTTAGATCATATCTTGTCTATTATTTGTTATGAATGCTTATTAATATAAATAAATCCAAAAATGCACTGATAGAGATGGAAAAAATATTTTACAAATCACCGTTAAAATAACTACGAATGCATAAATGGAGGTAACCTCCATCAATCAATCCATGATTAATGTATGAGCTAAATCTTGAACAGGAAATGAGCTATTGCAGCTTTCCAGTGCCACAATTTCAAAAATGACAAGAAATGTAAAGAAGCTCCAATAACATTGATGATGTAAATCAACCATTGAATGCCAAATCTAGTAAGAGAGAAGACGTGATCATTCACCTTCGGGATTCTAAAAGTGTTTTGACTCTTTGGGAACTTCGTGAAGCTTCAACTTGAATTACAAACCTATGGGGGAGAATGAACCCCGACTCTCTTGTTACTAAGGAGCTTCGACTTTCTTGTTGTATTCATGCAGCTTTAACGTGAACTAGAGAATCAAAGAGGAGTTGTGAAGTTTGAGCATGAACTAGAGATATGAAGAAGAATGAGAGAGAGACGGTAAGGTTTCATTTTAAAAATCTCATTGCCCCTTATTCTTCAAGAATTACCAAAAAATCCTTTTTTGAGTTTAAATTTGTTCATTTAAAACATCAGTTATTTTACTTTATTAGAATTTATTTATTATTTATTATTTTCCTCTCTTTTTTATTTATCTTTTATTACTGTCAATCATTCCTTAATAAAAATTGTATTGAATAATAAGCTAACATTCCTAAAATTTAATAAATATAATACATATATAATATATATTATATAATAGAAACAAAATTCAATTATACATAGAAACGAAAATTGGTGTTCTTTTGTTCTTTTGAGTTTTCTTTTTATATTTACCATTCAAATATTATTTATAAATAATTACTATTTTAATTTCATTATTTTTGTAAGAATTTTGTTATAGGAAATCCTTTCCACCTTTATTCCATTTTTCCCACGAGATATTTTTATCCAGCATATATCTCTCTTATACTCAACCTTATCTTATTTTGGATAGGAATGAAACACAATATCTTAACTTTTTTCCTGGCTATCAAACGTAGCCTTAATTTATTACAAGGTTTTTTACCATGAAAATCAAAAACTGGTATACCCACAATAAATTTACTCTAAACTAATATTTTTCATCACAAATTCAAACTGATGCACCTATGACAAATTTATCAAAATTAATTTTTTGACTACAAAAAATCTCAAACTAATATATTTGTGATAAATTTGCTCTCAGTTAGTTTCCATTAAATTAGATTAATATCACGAAAAATCACAAATTTATATATATATATATATAGCAGAGGATAAAATTCCGAACTTGTATACTTACTAATTGCCACGTGCATCCTAGTCAGTAATTTGATGGTATAATTTAATGAAAAGTAATGAAGGTTTTGACACCCAAAATCACTTGCCATCATGTGTTGGTCACAGGATGACTCCAGCCCACAATGGTCGAAAGATACCAAGATTTCAAGAACCTTTCGCATGAGTGTCAATAGGCCTTCAAATGGAGATGCGTGATTCGATAGTAATGTAGTTGATTAATATATGTCCAAGCTTTGTGATGCTATTGGAGGTGAAGAGTTCAAGTAGTATTGGTGTCAAAATTCAAGCGGGAACATTTGGTGCACAAAAGACACGTAGAATTATGGGAGCGGTTATTGCTTACTAGACAAGTCGCATGAGCATTATCAACAAGTCAGAAAACAAGAAAATGTAGATAAGGCGGTCAAGGAAGCAACAAATGACGTGGGAGAAATGAAAAGTGACTTTCAAGGAAGAGTTAACTGACTGATGGTTACTAGGTTATCGTATAAATACCGTTTGCCATCCAATAGAGAGCCTTCGAACAACACAATAATTGTCTTTATTTTATCGTACTTTAGCTGTACTTTTTAGATCCCCATTGTCGATTAAATTCCAACATATATCCACCTTTGGTTCAGTATCGTCAATTAGATTCCAGTGCTATGCCACAAACCAACGTTGTCGATTGGATTATGGCATTGTGTTTTCTATCCAAGGGTATTGCTATTGATTAAATTCCAGCTTTGCACCTAAACAAACCGTGTCATTAAATTAAATTTCGGCATGGTTTAGGTCTGAAGTTTTAAATTACAACAAGCTGAGTCTAAGTTATGTCACCGATTAGATTCTGGCATAGTTTATTCTTAGAAGAAGTTGTTAGTCGTCGAGTTATCTTCAGTATTGGACGTCGAGATTGTAATATACAAATTGGAAATAATATTTGCATTTACACTCTCTGTCTAGATTCAAAATAGAACCTGAGCCTCCTTTAATGAAATTGAAGTACACAATTTGTGAAAGATTTTTGTTATGGGAGCCAAAACCGATGAAACGTCTTTTTGGCATGCCTGGTGGGACAATTGTGCTGAGTTGAGAGGGTGCTATGCCACAAACCCGAAGTTGAACCAATTTGGATAGTGCTATTGATGAGCAAATACCATTGATGGCCAAGGACAACAAATGTGCTAAGTTTGGGAGGAAGGTGTCAACATTCTAAGGCAGCGTGCAGAAGAAAGTAAACAGAAGGGTAAATTTGTTATAAATATATGGGTTTGAGATTTTTAGCTATCAAAAATTAGTTTGGATAAATTTGTTACAAGTGTGCCAGTTGGAATTTTTTGGTGGTACTAGCTCTCATTATAAAGGATTATGATAGAGCATTTTTTTTTTCCTTCCTTTAACGGTGTTTGCCATAGAAATTCTTAAATTGTGGCTGGTACTACCAGTCCACTAATTTAACACGAGAACTTCCCATTTTAAAGCAAATGAGGGGGTTGGGACTAGCTTACCCTAATAAGAACAATCCAATTGTGAAAAGCACAAAGAGAGTTTGGGAAAAGGTAAAAAAATGACAATGTGGCACAAAATTGAAACTTGATCCAGATATAAATGAATCAAACAAAAGATCTCAAAGCAAGACATTTCATTGGTCTATAAAACATAAAATCACGATGACTGGGGTTAAGACGACTAAAGAAAGGGGTCGATCGTGAGGGACAATGTCACTTCATTTTCCTGAAGTGTTTATTGTACACTTTCGTGCATTATTAGCCACATTAAATTCTGTATCAGTTTTATGTTCAGTGAACTTAACGATGGATATTTTTGTTCACCAAGTAAAAGTTTATACATCGTTTTTGTGTCATTTTTAAAAATTATCATTGAATCAAGCCTATGACGTCATACTCTTTTATTTCTTCTCTACTTTTTCTTGAATAGTGGCTTAAGATACCTTTGACGGCATAAACTCCCATTAATTTTATCAATAGCTCCGGGAGAAACCGCTCTTTGTGAATAGAAATTCCAATTTTGTGTATTCTTCAATCTCGATAACCAGTCGACACGCCTTTCTTTAACAGATCTGATACAAGTTCATGCTTATATGGTCCCACAATATATCGAACATGTGGTAAACGGCTTGGTCAAAGAGATTAAGTGCAGTGTTAAAAGGGACAACTCGTTTCAAATCTTCACAATCAGCAATAACATGAGCTTAGATCATCAAGACAGATTTGTTAGGGACCCATTTCCATACAAGCGCATCTGCAGATTTCGTACTCTGTTTTTCTCAAGAAATAGCCGAGAACAGAGCGCTTTAGAATCGATCAAGAAAAGGATGTTTACACGTGGTGATTTCCGACCAAAGAAAATTTTGAAGGATGGAATCAGTGAAAGAGACAACGGAAGCTGCAATTCAAGCCTCCTCGCCAAATGTGGCCAAGAACAGAGTATTTGTTAACATATTTCTCAAATTTGAACTACTGAACAAAGCCGACCCAAGATAAATTAAGGGAAATTCCAAAAGTTGAATATTTATTGTCGGCCGCCTTGGAAATTTAAATTTCCGTTCAGCACTGGAGTCCAAAGTGACATTGGACTTTCGTCGTAAGAAGGGAAGTTATTATTGGAGTCCAAGTCGCAAGAGGAAGCAAATTTCCTTTTTTGATTCAAAATATTCAACGCGTGCGTTCTGAGGGCATTTGCCTTTCTGACGTGCAGAGTGCGTCTGTGTTTTAATATGTACTTGTGGGTTGTTCTGTTGCTCATAAAGAATTGACTAAGCGCCGATTTTGACTTATTGCTTGGCGTGGGTTCTTGTGATTTTCTTTGTTAAAATGCACCAATAATTTTAATGTTGAAGCTAATTAAATCTTTTGATAGGATTTGTAATTTTTTTTGTGTGAGATTGACAAGATATTGTAAGGCTAAATACTGTTTGAGTTTATTGGATGTAATTAGGAGTTGAGAAACATTAAAAGTATTTGACTGACTTAGGTGCGGTTGTAATCTCTCTCTATTGTATTGCTTGATCTATAGATGCATTCTTTACTTGTCTCCTTGTAGACATAGGTCAATCCGATTGAATCACGTACTTTTCGCAACAATTGGTATCAAAGTTAAGATTGACTAAGTTGAAGTGAATCGATAGCAACGGAAGAAGGAAAAGTGAGAATCCATAGTTTGATGGGAAGGAATTTGATTTCTAGAAAATGCAGATTGAAAATTACTAGTACCAAAGTAATCCACACTTCTCCTTGGAGGTAAGTAAGCGGAAGTGCTAAAACTTGGCATGGAGGGACACTTAAATGCCAAAAGTTACAAAATATACACTTAAGTGTCACTTTTAAAAAAAATGGATCACTTAAGTGCCAAGTCGCCGGAACCTTGCCAGAAATCCTACGTAGCAATTTTTTATTAATTTTTTTGCCTACGTGGCTCCCCGGAAATTGAAACGACGAAAATCAAGGCAAAACGACGTCATTTTTGCGCTGACGTGGATTTTAAAATCTATTAATTAAATAATTAAAAATATATATTATTTTAAAATTGATTTTATTAAAAAAAAAAGAGAGAATGGGATCGGCGAGGGCTGCGCCGTCGCCGCCCCACCCTCGCCGAGAAGGGCCGGCGACGGTGGGCGAGGGTCGGCCGGGGCACGGGCTTGTGCTTAGCTACTGGAGAAGGACATGAGTGCTTGTGCTTAGCTACAAGCATCATGCTATTGTAGGATTAGGGAGATTTTAGTCTTGATTGATAAGGAGACTGAAAAGATAATTAAGCATATACGAACTGACTCAAATCAGGAGTTTTGTTTAGAGCTGCTAAACGAGTTTTTTATAAGGTTTTAGACTACAATATTAAATCCTCGTGAAGAGATTTCCGATATCAACCTTGCTGTAGACCGATTTAACATTTGTTTGCGACTTTTGGCGCAGGTTCCACATGTGGCTCTTCCTCATGGGCGGCAGCATGAGATCAGGAGGGATAAGAACGTCTTTATTTCATCAATTCGCACTACGTTCAACGCCAGGAACCGGAGAGTCTTTAGTCTACCATCTGATTCACACGGTGAAATTTCTTCACCGTAGCTTTATGATAACGATCCAGCGGAAGGACTCACCGCGCTATGTACTCTGTCAGTCGCTTTCTTTGCCTGCAACAATGCCCAATGTCAAGTCCCAACTGTATATCGAATAATACTTTACATGATAAAGACGTTGGTTTATCAATTCACTGTAAATTACCTCTTTTTCCCAGTTGGTACGTCCTGTTAGGATCGCAAGTAACGATGCTTGCGCAAAGAGTGCGACTATAATCCCTGTCCAGAGGCCCTACAGCTCGATAAGAAGAGCAAGCAATTATAGGAATATTGATTGACTTTCATTTACTATGAAAAGAAAGGACGAATTGCAGTAGAATGGTAGGGTAACTGTGATTTACCTTTCCGCCAAAGTGACAGAAAAAAGCTAGGAATATGGCGACTGGAATACCCAGCAAATAGTAGGCACCCAAATTGATGAAAGCTCCAATCTTTTGCCATCCACATCCTCTTGCAATGCCTGAAAAAAATGTAACTTATAGCATAAAAAAAAATTCGAAGTACAAATCGGTTTTAACTTGAACATATTTGAGATTATCAGAATAACTAGTTAAGTTAAACTAGGTTAGGTGCACCATTAAACTGCAATAATAAGCAAAGTTCGTGCATACCTGAAAGCACTGACTGAATGCCATCGATAAAATGGGAAGTTGCGACTAGTACCAACATATCTCCCACATAGTTCACAACTTCTTCTTCTGTGCTATAGAGGTAGCCCCATGCCCTTCGACAGAAGATCATGAGAGTAGCTGCAAGCAAGCCTTCCATGGCAACCACCATTAAGGAAACATAAATTGCCAAACGAGCTACTCTTGGTCTTCCAGCACCCAATTCATTTGAAACTCTTGTGCTGCCAAAAATAAGGCCAAGAAAGTGTGAGACTCTGGAAAGCTGCTGCTTTTGCAAGATCTACTGAATTAAATAAAGCATAACCAGTTAGGATTACCTTATTGAACCACTGAGTCCAAGAGGTATCATGAAAGCCAAGGAGCAGGTGTTCAGGCTGAAACGAGCACAAGAAACTAGGTCAACATTGTTTAAAAATGATAACAACTGGTGCCCAGAGGTTAGCAATTTTGTTTGCTTCTTGTTGATACAACATACTGATGCACCTGATTGAGAGGACCGATGTTTCGAGTTTTGGGTTGGGAAGAAGTCCTGATAATAAGACCATCATTTCGAAGGACCAAATCTCGAAGCTGTTGCAGGCAATGAACCAAACAAAAACATCATAATTGCTTTGAGCTACAGAATAATGAAGACCCATGTCCATATTGTACAAGGAAGAGCATCGGAGCCAATTAATAAGAAAATGTAGTCCTTTCAAAGTCGTAAAAATCACATCCTGAACATAAACTAGAATAGAAAGTTTGACAGCCCATCCATGATTCTGAAGAAGGATTATGACCATCATTTGTTTTTTATACTGTCCCGCAAGTTTCTGATCTGTTATAGATATATAAATTTTGCCAAAAGTGAACTAGGAGAAGCATAAAAGCTTGAGAATTACCAGAGCATGACAGCAGAAGGAATTGCTAATTTCAGAAATCCAGGAATCCCATTAAAGGCCTCCTTGGAGAAACCAGTCCATGTTCTTTTACAAGACGGTGAAATTCTAACATATATTGCCAGTAACAGCACGTTTATCCAGTATGAGATAGCATTTGCCAAAGCAGCACCTTTGTTTCCAAGTCCTGACTTAAACACCAGAAACCAACATATGAAAATATGCAGGAATGTGGTGATTCCTGAACTGACCATCATTGGAACAACATTGTTTTGCGTCTGCAGAAACCTGACGTGGCACTGCAGGAGCGCATATGCGAAAATGCTGGGGATCATGAACCGAGCATAGGATCCCGCCTCTGCCGATATCTGAGGATCTTGTTTGAAGAAGAGAAGGATTTGGCCAGTGTTGAACCAAATGATAGCGAGTGGAATGCTGGCTAATAGGAGAACGATCATGGCCCTCTGCTTGTGGATACCAAGCATGTGGTATTGCTTAGCTCCATAAGACTGACCGCAAAATGTATCCAATGCACTTGCCATTCCTATCTGTTATGGAACAAGCATCTATAAGATGATGTTTGGAGCAATTCATAGATATCCACAAATAATATCAAAAAGTCTTGTCAATATATCCTCGTAACCCAAATTAGGCCTTGCTTGGAGCATCAGAAGGAGAGCATTGCCCATAGTTCACTCAACCGACATGCAGTGGAAGAATTTCAACAAGAAAAATTGTTTATCTCTTTCATTATTGGTTTGGGCCCCCAACAATCTTTTTTTAGTGCAGTGAACAAATGTTCTAATTTGTGACGAACAACGACGTTAACTTTCCAATCTCAACATTGCTAAACCTAGCTAGAGGGGATAAAATCACACATTCAGCACACCGAGCGTATTGAGAGATGACATGTTCAGTAGATCAATCTTTGTCAAACAGCAGTAATCTGAAAATGAGCTAAGGTTAATAGACAACCAATCTATTTATGGTACTTGGAAAGCAGGCCCACACGCAGTCTTAACTGACTTAAAAATTGCTAGACTCTGTTTATTCAACAGGAAAGAGAACTCCTATAATCATGTCAATAATAGAAGTGGCCCTATGCATCTTTCAAGATAAATAACATCCTGGAAGAAAACTTTCACAGAAGTTACATAGTATGATGCTACTTTCCGATTGTTAAAATCTTTCATCTCATAGTTGGTTTATCACAAGATTAAAACGGGAAGAGTTGTTGTCTTACCAACATGCTAAAGCCAGTCACGGAAGCGAAGGACGTGGCCATGGAAGCCCCAGAAAGTGCCAGCTCTCCAAGATGACCCACAAACATCACCGAGATCACCTGCAAACAATATATCATCAGGTTCACTGATACCAATGGCCCGGCCAACAACAGTTGCCGCTTCATTTCCGAGAAAATCTCGTCTTTCTTGAATCCATTCCCCGTTGTGGACGCCGCCTTCTCCTGGGAAACTGCTAACAGGGGTGACTCCAAATGCTGTTTCTGTTCTTCAACATCCATGCTTCCTCTGTGCTATTGGGCAGAGTAAGCCAAGCGGAGGGAAGAGACAGGGCAATTGCTTTAGAGATCCTGGAGATACTCTCGGCAGAAAACGACCAAGTTGATGCCTTTAAAGACATCACATGCTTTTTTTTTTTTTAGGTCGGTATCTTCTCACATGATGGGTGCAGTAGAATTTGACAGATTTTGTCGCGTCAGATTTCCTTTGAGTTTTAAATATCTCAATTGTATTTTCAACATACGGGTGAGAGCTTCTGATGTGTTAAATGGAAATAAAGTGAACCGAGACAACCAGCAGACCCCACTGAAAGAGAAAAATGTTGTGTCCTTTTCACAAATATAATGGGAAAAATTAGGGCGGCGGCCACCTTCGAAGCCTCCAAAAAGGGGGGGAGGGGGGTTAGTAACACAGATGAGTAATAAAAAGAGTTTTTATTTTTTATTTCTAAATAAATAATTTTTTTTACTTTTTATTTCTGTTTCAAATTTATTTTTGAATTAAAAATTTATTCTAAAAATAAAGAAATGAAATTAAGATATCAAATAAATTTTAATTCCAAAAATAAGTTTGGAATAGAAATAAAATAATTATTATGCATTCTCTCCTTTCTATTTTGCTTGAACTGGAAATCAACATTCTCGGATATTGAGCTTTTATTTTTTTATCTTCAATCAAGTCACTCTCTTGATTTTCCAATGAATGATACACTGAATGCAATCGCTGGAGTTTAAAAAAGAAGAAAAATGACAAGTTGACTTGTCGATAAGGGTGGCCTAAAAAGGGGTGTAAAAGGAGATCATTACAAAGAAGAAAGAAGGAAAAGGGAAAGGAAGAAGGACGAAAAAGAAGAAAGGGCATTCGTGGCCACATGCTTCAAAGGCTTCGATAAGCCGGACAACTCCATTTTATAGTGTCGGATCCGTACTTTTTGTTTATTTAACCGGAGAAATAGTTTAGGGTACAGTGGAGTTATGTGATATTTTTTCAAAAAGTCATGGGAGTTTGCACCAAGAAAATTTTAAAGTCTTGCATGCATTGCAAGGAACTATGATAAGAGGAGGCAACTTAAAAGAGATTGTCTTTTTGAAAAATTCAATTTTTTTTATTATTTTTTTTTCCATATTTTTGCTTTTCTTTGTTTTCAGCTTATCATTGGCCACAAGTGAGCCTTGAGCTAGCGAGCTTAAGACTCGTTGGCCTGAGCTTGCTACTCGTTGATCGCTGATCAGGCGAAGCCTAAGGTCGGCAAGCTTGAAGCTCATTGGATCGGCAAGTGTAACATCCTGAAATTCGAGTCCTTTTAGGGAGGAACGAGCGTTAATTTCACCAATGCATTGTTGGTTGATCTCACTCGGAACTGATCACTCCTGAGATACTGACCTTGAGGGGAAAGGCTAATGAGGACAGAACTCGTGCGACTAAAGAACTTGACCTGGGAAAACGACTAGACCGTGAGACTTGCGTAAGGACGATCCTGTAGATATGCAGGCCGATTTCAGGGACGACTAGAAGTCGATTCGCGGACAGAAATAATGGGACGACGGGTGATTCCATCTACTGTTATCGAACCCGCGAATGGCCCTATGTCGATCCTTGATAATCGTGTACTTAGAAATAAGAATCGATCCTTCGCAATTTCATGTAGTCAAGGACGTCCATGTGTCGAGAAGTCTTGAATGTGAATTGGCACGAGTCGGTTACGCGTGAATCCTCGAAGCCGCATGTCAGTCTGAGTAGTACAAAAATGGCATTCGGGCAAAATTAACATGGCATGAGAATCCAATATTGGACTTCGAATTTTCAGGAATGTTCGAGAAGGACTTTTGGACGATGCTTCTTAGACAATCGACACTGCCGGTTGAGCCGAGTAATTGGAAAAGGAACTTTCGGACCGAGGAAACGAGCTTACGAGGACGTGGGCCAGGCAAGAACAGTGTAGGCCTCACACCCAAAGTGGGACAGCCACCATGGAAGGCCCGAGGCAAGCAAGTGAGCCCGTTGGACCAAACCGACCCTTTACCTTTCCGAGCCCATTGTCTAAAACCGAGCCGATTCAAGCCCAATAAATTCCCGAGCCCATTCCTATTCATTTTCAAGCCCATTTCCTTGGCCTGCCTTTCCATTTTCAGCCCAAGGACAGATTGGGAAATGTGCAAGGTGGAAATGACCAAAATGCCCTTGGATATTTTGAAGAAAAGTCAAAAAGAAGAAAGAGAAGATGAGGTCATTGTTTGGCAAGTGGGGCAAGTATTGATGGCCTTGATAAGGCTTATCCTTCAGCCTTCACTTCACTCTCTCTCTCCTCTTCATCTTCTCCAAAATCGTAGCACTTCTCTCCCATGGTTTTCCTTCCTTTCTTCTGTTTTTCAGTTTGACCTTTCACCGAAATCTGAGTTGTTCATTGCCTTCCCGTTGGAATCTCGTCTCGTGCCATCCGCCGTTGTGTTCAGAAGAGAAATTCCGTTCAAATAGAGTCGGCCGATCACCGGAAGGAGCTATCGGTCAACCCGTATTCCGGCCGAAAGCCACCGCCGGCCTGACCGTTTTCTGACCGCCTGCTGCTGTTCTGTTTTGCTATTTCGGCCATTTTCCTCCCTTTCCGGCCAAACCACCACCCATCCCAGCCTCAAGTGGTTCCCCCTCGACCCCCAGGTGCCGCCAGTCACTGGCCCGTCGCTCGCCGGAGCTCCGGGTAGCCCGTTCAACTCCGGTCAGCAATTTTCCTCCTGTGCAGTCAGTTTTTCAGAGTTGCAGAGGGATTTCGAGTTTGTTGCTGCTGTTCTCAGCCCTGAGACCGCCTTGGATCGTCATGGTAGAGGTCTTCGGGTGTCGGGTTCGTCACCGCCGCCGCGTCCGTGTTGCCGGCCCGCTTAACGGGTGAGTTTAGCTCCTAATCCCTATTTAGTGCCTAAACTTGCTTAGGGTTGGTTAGTTAGTGTTAATCTTGGTTTAAGGGGTTTAATTAAGTTGTATTAGCCCTAAGATAAGTGGTTAGATAGATGGTTAAGATTAGATTAGCTTAATTTTGCTTATTAGGCTTAATTGTGCTTAATTTGGGATTAATTGTGTTTATGTGTTTAATTAAGCATGATTTGCTTTAATTGAATTGATTAATTGTTTTAATTAATGTTTTGTTTAATTTCTGGATTAAATGTTTTAATTAATTGAATTTCGGAAAAATCACTGTTCATAATTACTGTTCACGAGCACTGTTCACGATTACTGTTCACGGCACTGTTCATCCAGAAGCTAATTTTTTTCTGAATTTGATGTGCTATTGATTGTTATGATTAATTGAAGTGCCGATTGTTAATTATACTCATGATTGATGATGAAATGCGTGATCGAGTGTTGGTTGGATTTCGGATTTTGGAATTGTCGAGTGAGATCGCATGACATATTGCGTGGGTTTTCAGAAATGGCATGTCGCATGAGCATGAACGATGTTGCATTCACGACCAAGCAAAAAGCAAAGACAAGAATGAATTGCTTGATGATGTGTTGCATGATCACATTAAGAGAGGGAACCCTGGCGTTGCTGGAAGATCGTCAATCCTTATGGGGTTGTGCCGTGGCCGTTTGGTCGCCTGACTTCGGTCGGATGCTTGACGGGGGACATGTGACGGGACTGCGGTAGTGGGCGGGTCCTATGTTCCTGTCAGTTGCGGGACTACGGTAGTGGACGGGTCCTGTGCTCCTTCGGGAATGCCGTCAGAGGGAAGGGATGACCCCTAACGTCGCCGTGCCTCGAGGTAAAGAGGACGAAGCTGGTTTAGCTAGGAACCGCCAACTATAAGGTTGTGCCGTTAGCCCAGGAGGGGGCGTTAATAATCGGAGCATGTGTGAGTGTGAGACATGAGAAAGTTATGTGAGATGCTCTGATTATTCGCATGCTCTTAATATCGTGGTGATTTGTGGTACGCACGCATGAGTTGACAGTTGTGCAGGGTGTGGCAATGGCCAGGTGAGATCGCTTGTGACGCGACTCGCATGTGATTGATGAATTGTGTCATCTAATGGCCATGTGCCTTGCTTGTATTGTATGAGATTGAACGTGTAGGGTATGGCATACCGGGTAAGGTTGCATGCGAATCGAATATTGCTATGTTGGTTGCCCTGTCTGTTGTTTGGCCTGCTGTTTGCTGGTTGTGGGTTGTTGGGTTGAGTGAGGGGTGGTTCTGGAGAGATATCCCGGGTTGAGTTGGCATACTAACCGGGGCTTAGGGGGAAGAACTCGTTGAGATTTTATCTCAACCCGTCGTGGTAAACATTTTCAGGTCTTTAGAATGGCGTACCCGCAATGGAGAATCCTGCCCCCGCTTCTCCAGTGATTGACCTGACGGAGTTGAGTCCGATGGGTCCGAGTGACCGTGGTGATGAACCCGAGGGTTCATTTTGTATAGCTAGATTAGCCTAGTTTCTTTTTGGCCTGGCTTAGAGGATGGATCGGCTCCTTTTGTCGGGCTTGTAATTCGAAAGACGATCCTCCGTTGGTTAATCCAGTAATTTGAATAAATGAGTAGTTGATGTTGTTCTTGCTGTTCATCCCTCTATCCCTGTTTGATTGTTTGTTTGTCTGGGGATGGTTCGTCTTCCACTTGCGCTTAATCAAAGATAAAATGAATGGTCGTCGACGAGTCCTGGGACGTCGCTTTCAATCGACCAAGGTAATGGGGTTGCCGCGAGCTCGAGAGTCGGGGCGTGACAGCAAGTGAGAGCCCTCACTAGTGTAACAACTCTAATCTGGGGATCTAAGTTGTAGGTTATTTTTGTGACATCCCAGGTTTATTGCTGACCTGATTCTTTTTATTTTATTTATATGCATATGCGGAAGCGTCAACACAACAACCTCGACAAACACTACTGGAAGAGTTTAGGATGTAAGAATATAACATACGACTATTTTTCATTAGTAGTTTTATGTACAAATTAACTTCCATTTTACATGATAAAAAAAGGCTGGGATATCCCTATCTTCGCTGTAGCTACAGTTGCCAAAATTAGGAACCTTTCTCGTTACTGGTCGGTACTACTAACTAGAGTCATTCTGTTGGACATTGTCCCACCACTTGGATTCATCGGCCCTCTAAAACCATGAAGGGGATCAATAAATTGTTTGTTTGACTAAACGTACAAAGCCTCACAAAGGTGATGGACCAATTCGATTAGTCCCTCAGCAACCCACATCGTGGTGGTGTATCTTCGGTACACTATTATAGCTTTAGCATGTATTATATATACAATCGACTCTTCCATCTTTATAGGGAGACCAAAACATACAAAAAGTGGATTAGCCATGCTTACAAATTTGTAAAGGTAAAGGGGTAAGTTTTTAACTCTTGGCTAGTAAGACATTTCCTCATCAAGGACTAACTAGAACTACTCATGTAAATAGTGTCAATGGTCGATCAATTGCAAATTCATATGCGATGCCATGACTAACACAAGGGTTTCGCTTACTCACCCGTTGGCTAACATATAAGCACTTACAACTCAAACTTGAGCATAATTGGCATTCGTGTAGATCACTTTACATTGTTTTGGCTCAACCGGGCTTTCTCGACTCAACCGAGCTTTCCAGCGTCTTGCAAGGCTTCTTGGTTTAACTAGGGCATCTTGGCTCATACCAAGGCTTCTCGAGGCTGGCTTCCCGCGACTTCCAAGTGTAACCTAGGTATCCTGTTGCTAGGGGGGAGGGGTATCATTATCGTTCTCATCTTTCATGGGGTGATCACATAAATGTATCACTTATGCTGGTACTTGTCTTTTCCTCTAGTCGACTCATTCATGGCTCAATAGAGACATGCCCATACATAGTCTTGTGTGTCATACTTTCTATGACTAGATTCTAATGATACTGTGAATGACTCTAAGTTTGAGGTTTGGCCAACCACCAAGTACCAAGGATCCCGCACCAATTCAAGACATGAGCTCAGTATAGTTGGATGTCAACCAAGACCTTGTGGGTTTGAGTGATCCTCGTACCGAACGAGACTAGGATTCAACACGCCTTGATGTCGATCCAAGACCTCATGGCCTTGGGCGACCCTTGTACCATACAAGACTTGACTTCCGATATCTCATTACCGACTTAAGGCTTATGGCTTTAGGCATTCCTGACTTTCCTTGAACACAAGCCACGAACCCTAGCATCATTCCGATCATGAAAGACTCACCCATATGCATAAGATTCGTGTACAAGCCGACATATACATAATCTTCCATACAAATCATGGTTTGTCAAGAGAGTGCCATCTAGACTTAATGATGACAATGGCAATACTAGGGAGAAGTAAGAGATTCTACTTACCTGGACAAACCTCAAGAAACTAGAGAAATCAACTTGAGGGAGAGGGGTGGCTTTGCTTGGCTAAAAGAGAGATAGGAGAAAGAGGAGGCGTCTAAGGAGAAATGAGGAGGTGGATGGAAAATGGTGAGAAATGAAGAGGGATTCCTCTTATTTATACTTTTCGGTGCCATTATTACTAGGTTACACGGTCCACTCTAAAGTTTCCAAGTGGCCCACCTAAATCTTTGGGTGGCAAGCCTATGTAATCAAATATCTTGCCTAAGGAGATGAGTTGGCATGCCTAATTGATCTTGCTTGAAGATCTAGTTTCTAGATGTCATCGATGGAGGCTCGCCTTTCACCCTTTTATTGGACCACTTGTGCGCTCGCAATTATGAAAATTTAATGGCACAAGAAGAAACTAGGTTCTTCCTTGCCAACTTGGCATTCTAGATTCTATAGGTTCATAATGAAAGGTTCAAGTATCACTTTCCGAATGGTCCACGTGTGTGCTATCCCTTTCTTAGCTGTCAAAGATATTTTTGGCCTAATCATGGCCTTGGAAAGTTGGAGGCACACCTCATTCCCTTTATTAAATAAAGGGCTCTAGAGTCTACCATTCTTTTGTTTATTTCTTCCTCAAGAAGGTGGTCCATAGAAATCCATCGTCTAAATTGGTTCCGCGGTCGAAAGAGGGATTACTTGGTGTAACCTTAAAAATCAAATCACGTGTGCTTGAGGTTTAGCCATCACACCCCATGATTTGCCCAAATTGTCCTCTTGGGCGGTCAGTCACCCTAGAGGGTTGGCCCACTAGTTGGCATCTTCGCCAGCCTGTAGTTGACACAGTCGGCCTTGGTCGGGTCTCGGACTAGTCTTCGGGCTAGTCCCTAGGCCTATTGCCAGGCTTGCTACAACCATTTCCCTTATTACGGTCATTGGTCATTCGGTCGATTCAAGGCCAATCCTAAAGCTATCCATAGCCTAGCACTAAGCCAAGACACTTATAAACCTTAGAATTAGTGATGGAATCGTCAGGTTTATCTCAAGACTTATTCCATTCGGTACTCGATCCATCCGCATGGTTTATGGCCAAGGCATAATCGATCCATGATCGAACATCACTAATTTGAGATTCCCTTCCAATCACTAAGAATTAAATGAGGAATGACGCATTTTTGGTTGGAAGACGATCACATTTGGTCGAGTTGGATTGTCAATGTATTTGTGCATAGCCGAGCGAAATCATTCACGGCCGGACATGACTGGTTGGATCAACCCATGACCATTCGCTAATCCAAAATCATCCTGTGATCAATTCTCATGATCAAAAGTCATCTTATGAGCTGGTGATCCAATCCCACTTGTATAATTTGTGGCCAATTCAAGGTCAACACCTCAGCTAGTTCATGGCCAGTTGGTCGGTTGGACCATGACCTATCCTTGATTCCTTACAGATCGATCCCATGGCCAATGGTCTATGATCAATATATTTAGGACCTTATGGCCGGTTGAAATTGAGGGTGTTACAGCCGGCTTGCCCGATCGGCAAGCGTAAGGCTCGCCTGGTTAACACATGCAAGGCTCACTTGATTGGTGCGTGCAAGCCTAAAGCATCACCCATGCTTTCCGATTTGGTGAATGGTGAGTGAGCTAGAGGTCCTTTGGTTGGTCGCCAGCCATCGCTGTGGCCGGCGATTGGCCGAGGAAGAAGAAGGAGCATAAGAAAAAAAAAATAAAGGAAAAAAGAAAAAAGAAAAAAATAGAAAGAAAATTTAAAAATTTAAAAATTCGTTTTTATAAAAAATAAAAAAAAAATAAAGAAAATAAAATCTTTATTAAAATGAGTACACAAAGAAAAATCAAATCGAATTTTCCAAACCGAATAATGGAAATAATTTCTAGTTCATTTTCAAGTTTCAAACCAGAAAATATGATTATTTTCCTGAAAAATGGTTTTTTGGAAAACATTTTTCGGAAATACCATATTTTAGCGAAATGAACGGAGCCTATAAAATTGTTAGAAATTCATTGTATGGTCTTTAGAAAGTTGCTGTATAGTTGTTGCAAAACCGTTACAAAAATAATAACTTTTATGGCAGTTATAATTTTTCATAAATATTTCAAAATTGATGAAATATCCAACAATAGATAGGGGATATATGGTGGATACACTTAGTATGACAAGTTAGCTGGTGAATGGATCTCTATCGACCACGATTGGATGTTAAATTCCCAAAGATGTGTGGTTGGGTAATGTTACAAATTATTTTATTCCTAGAACATTTGTTTACTCATAAAATGTTTGAGTGAGTGATAATAAATTTCATGGGAGGGTATGAAAGTGCATGTTATTAGGCTATGCAAAAAAAAGGGTGGGGTTATCAGATTTTTAGCATAAAAATTACATTTGACGAGTTTCTGGTACTTCTAGATAGGAGTGATCGCAGTAGTGTTAATGCAGATCTAGATGGTGTTTGGTTCAAAGTGGAGGTGCAACGAGAAACTCCTAAGGTAACATGTGTAGTGGAGTAGTTAACATAGATGGTGCTTATAGATAGTTAGAGCTTGTAGAGCTAATGGCTACCGTGGTGGGTGTTGGATCTCCTCATAGATATGGACACAATAATAGTTCTGCTTTATTTGTGGTAAATGAAGTTATGTCAAAAAATCCTTATGGAAGGTGCAAGTGGAGTTGGTGCTCTAATGAAGTCCATGGTAATGGCGAAGTTCAAGTGAGTTTTGAACTTGTAGGATATCTATGGCAATTGGGCCCATGAGTGGCCATGGGATAGTAGTACGTTGGGGCATGTGATAGAAGTATAATATCTACACCTAGAGAGATAGCCAAGAGAGGGCACAAGTCCAAGCCCTTCAATATATTCAGTTAGGTTCACTTTCATTCAAAAACTTAAGCCAATAAGTTATGAATAATCTAAGATATATTATTTGTTCTACACCACACTAATTTTAATGTGAGACTTCTTTAACATAACTCATATATGCATACCTATGGTAGTAAAGTCTATATGTTCAGTGAAATGAGTGACTTGGTTCAAATGTTAAGCTAATGTAGAGATCGCTAAAATATGTCTCAATTTTGAACTCGTGAATAAAACTTGACCTAAGATGAATTAAAAGAAGGTTCGAAAGTTTATCATGGCTTGTACTATTTCCACCATTTATTGGCTTGCGTGTCACGCCCCGAACCCCGAGCACGCGACAACCCCTTCTCTTGGTCGATTGAAAGCGACGTCCCAGGACTCGTCGATGACCATTCATTTTAATCTTTCGTTATGCGCAAGCGGAAGACAAACCATCCCCAGTCCAACAAACAATCAATCAGGGATAGAGGGATGAATAACAAGAACAACCATCACTACTCATTTAGACAATTTATTGGATTAATCAACGGAGGATCGTCTTTTGAATTACAAGCCCGACAAAAGGGGCCGATCCATCCTCTAAGCCAGGCCAAAAAGAAACTAGGCTAATCCAGCTATACAGAATGAACCCTCGGGTTCAACACCACGGTCACTCGGACCCATCAAACTCGACTCCGTCAGGTCGATCACTGGAGAAACGGGGGCAGGATTCTCCACTGCGGGTGCGCCATTCTAGGGGCCTGAAAAATGTTAACCATGACGGGTTGAGATAAAATCTCAGCGAGTTCTTCCCCCTAAGCCCCGATTAGTACACCAACTCAACCTGGGGTATCTCTCCAGAACCACCCCTCATTCAACCCAACAACAAACAACCAACAACCCGCAAGCAACCAACAGACAGGGGCGACCAATTAACAATTAATCGGTTCGCATGCAACCTTACCCGGCATGCCATACCCTGCACGTAAAACCTCATACAGCACAAGCAATGCAACCAACAATCAAAAGTCGGTTCGCATGCAACCTTACCCGGTATGCCATACCCTGCACGTAAAACCTCATACAATGCAAGCAATGCAACCAACAATCATATAGTCGGTTCGCATGCAACCTTACTCGGTATGCCATACCCTGTACGTAAAACCTCATACAATGCAAGCAATGCGACCAACAATCATATAGTCGGTTCGCATGCAACCTTATCCGGTATGCCATACCCTGCACGTAAAACCTCATACAATGCAAGCAATGCAACCAATAATCAAATAGTCGGTTCGCATGCAACCTTACCCGGTATGCCATACCCTGCACGTTATAAGTCAGCACAATACACGCAATGCACATGGCCGTTAGATGATGCAGTTCATCAATCACATGCGAGTCCCGTCACAAGCGATCTCACCTGGCCATTGCCATACCCTGCACGTTATCAATTCATGCGTGCGTGCCATAAATCATGATGTGATCACCTCATGCATAATCGGAACCAGTGATACCATATTTCTCATGCACTCTTGCATCCACACGTGTTCCGATTATTACTGCCCCTCGGGCTACAACCGAACTCCCGCCGGTGTCTACTGGCATAGCCAGGCATCGCCCTCCCCCATGAGGCGCGGCTATGTCAAGGGACCCCCGCCCAAGACGGCATTCCCGAAGGAGCATGGGCCCGGCCTCTACCGCGACTCTGCATCCGGCTCACAACTGAGGCGCCACGGCGCTACGGCGCCCTTCCTCCACAGAGACGTAACTGTGCCCTTCCGTGCCCTCGCCGGGTTTCCGATAAATCGGACTATCACCCCCCGAACTTCGGCCGGGGCGGCGGGTTCAACTTAGTGATCACGCAAGCATACCATCACAACCGATTTATTATCTTTGAGCATTAGTCAATGCACACATGCTTGCATATAAACCTCAAATCCTTTCTCATAAAAGCAATCCATTTCCAATGTCCCTCGGACAAACCATTTTTCCCACATTTCTCATAAAAGCGGTCCATTTTCAGTGTCCCTCGGACAAATCACTTTCTTTCTCATAAAGGCGGTCCATTTCTGGTGTCTCTTGGACAAGCCATTTTCTTTCTTTTGTAAAAATCACACGATTCAAGCGGATGTTTATGCAATGCCACATCCAATTCACTTCATATGATCAACGCACATAAAATTATGCATAATCTCACTTTCGGATGAACAGTGCACGTGAACAGTAATCGTGAACAGTAATCCATGAACAGTAATCCATGAACAGTATTTTCCGAAATTCAATTAATAATAAATTAAATTCAGAAATTAAACAAAACATTGATTAAACACAATTAATCAATCAATTAAGCTAAACATGCTTAATTATCACATAAACCACACATAAGCAACATTTAAGCATAATCAAGCATAATTAAGCAAGATTAAGCTAAGCTAATCTTAATCAACTATCTAACCACCTATCTTAGGGCTAATACACTTAATTAACCCTCCTAAACCAGCATTAACACTAATTAACCCAACCCTAAGCAAGTTTAGGCACTAAATAGGGATTAGGAGCTAAACTCACCCGTTAAGCGGGCTGACGACACCGGCGCGGCGGCGGCGACGAACCCGACACCCGGGGACTTCTCCCACGACACTCCAAGGCGGTCCCGAGATGGAAATCACAGCAAAAGCTTCTGCTCACACCCCCAACTTCAGAAAACAGCACTGCAGGAGGAGGACAGGGGCTGACCGGAGTTGAACGGGCTGCCCGGAGCTCCGGCGAGCGGCGTTCCAGCGACCAACGGCACCTGGGGGTCGAGGGGGAACCACTTGTAGCTGGTATGGGCGGTGGTTAGGTCGAAAATGGAGGAAAGCAGGTCGAAAGGCGGAACACAGCAGAACTGGTCGCTACAGTGACGGTCCGGCGAGCAGGCGGCTTCCGGCCGCCGTACGGATCGGAAGGCGGCTCCGTTCGACGAACGGCCGACGTTATCCGTACGGATTCTCTCTCCCGAGCGTAACGGTGGGTGGCACGAGACGATATTCCAACGGGAAGGCAATGAACAACTCAGATTTCGGTGAAAGGTCAAACTGAAAAACAGAAGGAAGGAAGGAAAACCATGGGAGAGAGGTGCTGCGATTTTGGAGAATATGAAGAGGAGAGAGAGAGAGTGAAGTGAAGGCTGAAGGATAAGCCTTATCCAAGCCATCAAGGCTTGCCCCACTTGCCAAACAATGACCACATCTTATCTCTCTTCCTTTTTTACTTTTCTTCAAAATATCCAAGGGCATTTTGGTCATTTTCACCTTGCACATTTCCCAATCTGTCATTGGGCTGAAAATGGAGGGCGGGCCTAGGAAACGGGCTGGGAAATGGGTTGGAACGGGCTCGGGAATTTATTGAGCTCGAATTGGCTCAAGTTTAGACACCGGGCTAGGAAGGGTAAAGGGTCGGTTTGGCCCAACGGGCTCACTTGCTTGCCTCGGGCCTTCTATGGCGGCTGTCCCACCTTGGGCGTGAGGCCCAAACTGTTCTTGCCCGGCCCACGTCCTCGTAGGCTCGTTTCCTTGTTTCCTCGGTCCGAAATCCCTTTCTCAAAAACTCGGCTCAACCGACACTGTCGACTGTCGAGGAAGCATCGTCCAAAAGTCCGTCTTGGACGTTCCCGAAAATTCGAAATCCAATCTTGGATTTTCATGCCTTGTCAATTTCGCCCGAATGCCATTTTGGTACTACTCAGACTGACAGGCGGCTTCGAGGATTCACGCGTAACCGACTCGTGCCAATTCACGTTCAAGGCTTCTCAACACATGGACGTCCTTGACTACATGAAATTGCGAAGGATCGATTCTTATTTCAAAGTACACGATTATCAAGGATCGACATAGGGTCGTTCACGGGTTCGATAACAGTAGACGGAATCACCCGTCATCCCATTATTTCTGTCCGCGAATCGACTTCTAGTCGTCCCTGAAATCGGCCTGCCTGACTACAGGATCGTCTTTACGCAAGTCTCACGGTCGAGTTGTTTTCCCAGGTCAAGTTCTTTAGTCGCACGAGTTCTGTCCTCATTAGCCTTTCCCCTCAAGGTCAGTATCTCAGGAGTAATCAGTTCCGAGTGAGATCAACCAACAATGCACTGGCGAAGTTAACGTTCAGTCCTCCCTCAGAGGGCTCGAATTTCAGGACGTCACATTGCGATACCTTATTTTGTATTGAATTGACTACATTAACTCTTGTGGAGTCCATCTAGATTTAAAATTATTTCTTATTTAATTTTTTTTGTCTTTTTCATCTGTTTCAATTTTACAAGAGACAAAGTACCCATGCCCTTCTCAAACAATATTTATTAATATTGGGCCCACTCTTGATTTAAGATCGACGCTTGCCTTTATTTCTTCTTTTGTAATTTTTTCCTATTCTTTCTCAATTTAGAACGAAATTGGTGCACCCCTTTTTGAGAAATAGCTTATTTGATAGATAGCTACCTAAAGATTTCATTTCTAGCCAAAAATAAAATAAAATTGTTGATGATTTTTATATTTCTTTTTTTATATTAGGAAACAATTATTTAAAAAGTAATGTAAACACAAGCAAGAGGATAATCTTTGAGTAAATTGTGTGTAATGCATACATAAGCCACAATATTCAATCTTTAAGTAAATTTGTACCAAAATTCAAAGTCGAAAAATACACGATCAAGAGGATAATCTATGGAAATAAAGTAATCAATTTGCAATAAAATTAACATTTCTTTAGTCAAATATATGATTAGTGTCTTCTTAGGTTATAATAGTGGAGAATAAGTTCTAAAGAAGACAAACATGAAGGATACGTTGAAATGTTACAGGTGTTGATGAATCAACTAGGGTGAAAATAAAGTTGTTTGAAAGTGATGTAAGTAAGTTTTCCTTTTAGTAAAATTGAAAAACAAAGAGAGGAAAAAAGGTAAGATATAATATTAAACTAAGAGCGGAATCGCAAGGGAGAATATAATTAATTCAATGTGATAAGGGCTTAGGAGTCAATAATAAGGAGTGAAAAAAAAGTAAGAAACAATCTTAAATCATCAGTAGGGCCACGCAGGCTAATGTAGTTAATACAATATGACAAGGGGGTGTTAGGAGCTATTAAGGAAGTGGAAATATGGTAGCCTTTATTATTTTGTTATTGTCTCCCATGAAAATCTAAATTCCTCGGTTGGAATCCAAAGTGATAGTGGACTTTAACCGTAAAAGGGAAAGTCAATATTGGAGTTGAAGGAGGAAACAAATTTCCTATTTTTGTTTCAGAATATTCAATGCATGGGTTCCAACGGCTTTTGCTTTTTTGTGGGTAGAGTGCATGTATAATTAAATATGTACTTGTGGGTTGCTCCAACGGTCACGAAGATTTGGTGAAAGGCCATATAGACCGAGAGCTTGGCGGGGGTTTTCTTGTGATTTTCCTTGTGGAAATATATCCATGGTTTTAGTGTTGAAATTGATTAAATCTTGTACATTTCGTTACGAGATCGAGGGATTATTTTGTGAGGAAATATATATTGAATGTAATTAAGTATTAGAAAAATACTGAAAGTGTTTGAGTGATTTGAATATGGTTATAATTGAATTATTTGCTTATTTTTCCATGGACATAGATTATTTCGATGGAATCGTCTAAATTTAATGTCTCATTTAACTCCTCGTTCTATTTATTTTATTGTTTGATGGTATACATTTCGCAACAGTATCGAAGGTGTGGTGGCTCAGGGTCTCTCCAGTCACTAAGGACGTCAGCGAGGATCGAGCCGAGAGGATACTTTTTGCTCTCTGTCTCAATTTTGAGGGTGTTCTCCCAATGGTCCCCGTCTCTGTCACTGTCTCTCTCGCTCTCTGTGATGCGAGCGGTTTTGGTGTGTCCCAGTGTGGTTACTTCCTCTCAGAAAATATAAGCATTCCAATCCATTCACTTACAAAAATGTAGCTCGGCAGATTCTAGGGATCATCTCCTCGCGCTGAATTGCCTCCATCGCGCGTGCGCTCATAAATTTCTCCTTTCAGGACGAGAGAGAGAGAGAGAGAGAGAGATGGGCTGGCTCCTAGCTTTCATGGGTCTGGAAATCTTGGGGCTCAATTTTAAGCTCAATGTCTCTCTTCATTTCCTGCTGCAACAATTCTTTCTTTTTCTTTCTAGCTTCAGCAACTGCCGCCAGCAGTTTTCAGCTTTGCATTTCTCTTGATCCAGCTTGGCTTCCACTCCTTCATTTGCAGCAAATACATCAGAATTTCCTTCTATATTGTCATCTCACGTGGCCTTCAACAAAAAGCAGCCGCATTTCTTCACAATTCAGGCTTCGAATTTTACTATTGCAGCAGCCCATTCAAGGTGCAATTTCACGCCCAGTGCAGCGGTTTGTCCAGCTTGGTGGCCCTCCACATTTTAAGCATAGTTTCCATCAAGCTTCCCTCGGCAGAGACCCCAGCTTTCCAGCTCCTTAAATCAAGCCAAGAAGTCCGTTCATTCAGCATCAAGAGTTATGGCGAATACGCATGTTTCCTTCACATTTTCCACAGTTTTGCGTGCTGCAATTCCCCCCTGCAATTTTTTCAGCAACTTTGCCAGCCATTTCCAGCTTGATTCGCCAGCCTAGTCTCCTGCAATTCCTAGCCGCAATTTATGTCATTCCTGGCTTGTTTTCGCAATTCGAATCAACCTTTGGGACCAGCCTACATCGCCTATTCCAGCTTTGTCTCCAGATGCACATGGCTGACAATTGCTTCCATCTTTGGTTCTTGTCCTGTTCTCCAAACGCACATGGGTGGCTGAAGGTAAGAGATTATTTACATGAGAAAATGAGAGAACAGATGGGCTTGTGTAACATGTGAGAGAGAGAGGATGAACCAAAGGGAAAAAAGGTTGACTACTAAGTCCATTTAGAGTTTGAAATGTTGGAAATTTCCTATAATTGGCTTATATTAATTAATTAATTTTCTATTTTATATAATCGGGTTAATTGATATTCCAAAATATGTTAAATCCTTAAGTGATCTTATTGAATTAGGTTATGGCATCCATTAATAATGGATCTAATTGAGCAGCAAAGTGTAGGCAATTATATTTAATCGAATCCTATAATGGGAGGGACCTAGTTGACATACTATTGATCAGGATTTGCTAGTTCCTCTTTTTAGCCTATAAAAGGGTAGGTTATACCTATCAGTTGCTTGAATTCCATAAAAGTTACTATGCTTAAATATGTCATAGAGAAGAAGATCTGGCATTCCAATAGATCGTTAATTTCCATCTAATTTATTTTTTATCAAGTGAGGTTATGGCTCAAATGGGTATGTTTTAATTCTGTTGTACATACAAGTTTTGGTATTTTACAGTCATATATGGATCGAATTCGTTCTTGATTTACTAATTATTTGTATTGAGAAATTTTACATGATAGACTTGGGAGCTCTTGCGTTCTTGTCAATTTAAATTTAGATATCGAGCCCCAAGCGTCCTAAAGTTAGGATGTCTCTAATTGCTAAGTGCAGAAGAAATGCAATGAGATAAATAACAAGGTTATATAAATTTATTGCTTTCTATTATGAGTCAGACCTTGCTAATTATCAGTGAATTTGAATCATAAAATAGTTTTCTTTAAAAAATGTACGACAAACTTCATAGGCAAAATTCATGTGACAACACAATTGAGATTTTCCTAATAGATTATAAAGGTTGTCAAAGAGAAGCGACTAACTGCATCAATGTTGCTGATTTCTAAAGTCACAGCTGCAATGTTTTGTGAGGCACGATACAATACGAGTGACAACTACAGCAGTATCCGAAACACAATACTTTGGTAAGGATAAAGTAGATAGATATGTGATTGAATTTTGATATGTTATTATTAAGCTGTTGATGTGGGAATTATTTAGAGTGAAGTAAATTATCCTCTAATGTTTGAAAAAAATCAACTAACATCAAGACGATAACTGCTCTTAAGTTCCCATCTCTCTCCAACTAAGCACCATACAGAAGACACGTTATAAGATGCTTCGATACTTTAAAAGCACGAGAGGACTCTTGATTGTATCCTGTCCAACGTACGTAATGAGCAGGCTTTTGTCTCTAATTTTTCTATGAAAAAATAATTTTTTTAACGGTGTGAGTCCGGAATTCCAATGTAAATATTTGTTATGTGCATGCATCGGGTAATGTTAATTTGCAGCGAGTCCGATGAAAGGGGAAAAAAATAAAGGACGAAGAAGAGAAAAGAGAAAAATCAGAACTCAAGAGACTATTGTACCTCAGCACAACCACTAGGCCATTAATCAATTCTTGCTATTTTATGCATTACTTATATAGAAATAACAGATTTAAGGGTAAATGAGCACTTGCCACGTGGTGATCACAGAGAAGCCTTACCAATATGTGGAGTAATAATCTGGTTGAATTGCCACCCACCTGTACGATGTAACTGGCTGCAAGTGAAAAGCGGCTCTTCGTAGGGAGTGTCATTTTATGTCGGGAAAAGTATAGCGAGAGTGCTAAAAGTTGGCACGAAAGGATACTTAAGTACCAAAACTTACAAACGGTACAGTACCACTTTTCAAAAAAAATGGATCACTTAAGTGTCAGGTCGTCGGAATCCTACCGGAAATCTTACGTGGCATTTTTTTATTAATTTTTTTGCCTACGTGGCTCACCGAAAATTGAAATGACGAAAAATCAGTGCAAAACGACGTCGTTTTTGTGCTGACATGGACTTTTAAAATTATAAATTAAATAAATTTAAAAATAAAATATTTTAAAATTGATTAATTTTTTAAAAAAAGGGAGGGGAAATTGGCGAGGGCTGTGCAGCCCTTGCCATCACCACCGTCGCCGGGAAGGGCTGGCGACAGTGGGCAAGGGTTGGCCGGGGTCGCCGAGCCCCGGCCGGCCTGCGGCGATGTCCCGCAGGCCCTCGCCCAGATCTGGGGTGAGGGTCGCGACCCTCCCCCAGATTTGGCAAGGGTCACTAGCCCTCGCCTCGCCAGGCCAAGGGCCGTCGGCCGCCTAGATCCGACGTGGTCTGGGCGGCCAGCCGCCTTTGGCCCGGTGGGGCAAGGGTCGGCAACCCTCGCTGGATTTGGGGGAGGGTCGCGACCCTCACCCCAGATCTGGGCGAGGGCCTGCGGGCCCTCACCGTAGGCCGACCGGGGTCGCCGGCCACTAGCCGGGGCCTGGCGTCCCCGGCGACGGTGGCGGCAGCGAGGGCTGCATAGCCCTCGCCGATTTCCCCTCCCCCTTTTTTTTTTTTAATAAAATCAATTTTAATTTTTTTAAAATCTGACGTGGATAATTTTTTTTATTAAAATTGACACGTGGAATTTTTTATTTTGAAAAAAAAATGCTCCGTCAGCATATGAAGTCGCCGGAAAATGAACACGTGGCAATTTGGCCAGATTTGGCACAAGTGATCAATTTTGCTCCGATTTTGGCACTTAAGTGTACCATTTGTAACTTTTGGCACTTAAGTGTCTCTCCGTGCCAACTTTTGGCACTCTTGGGGTCCGTGTGTCTTTTATGTCTAAGTTTTTAGGGACACTCACTAAATCTTGTTAATATGATCATCTCATCCAATTCTTTCATACATTTTCCTAATGTTCTTTCCTCTATTTTTGATTAAATCGGGAACCATAAAAACTTTTTTTCCCCTTTGTTGTATCATGTATCAACTGCTCCTAATCGGGAGGATTGATCCTTCACCCTCTAAATCTTTAATTCTATGAAGCTTTCCAAAAACATTACCCAACAATTAGATAAGATTCCGATAGAAAACAATTTTTGAATGAGATAGAAAGTAAAGAAGATGACTCAATTCAGCGGTCAGCTCTGTGCTTGAAATTTTGCATGATATATGAATATTACCGAAAAAATAAAGCATGTCATTTCCTCTACATGATGAGCTTCTCTATCGCTTTGTGGCACAACAAGGCATTGTTCTGGAAAATGCCAATCAATATGGAAAGGAAAAATGCTCATTTGAAGAAACAACAGGCAAGAAAAGGAATAAAGTCAAGAAAATCAAACTTTTACTATAGTTAACCTAATTCCATCGCAATCCATCGCGTGACAAGTGTCCACACGATATAATTTTAAAAACCTCCTTAATGATTGCATCCAAACCGTTGAGGATATACGAAATGAATAAGGCTGTAGAAGATACATTTTATTTGCCTCGTTTGATATACAGGTTTATATAGCTTGCAAAATAAGGCCGGGATGATTCAATTCCGAATGCATATGCATTTTGCATCACTGAGGATTATTGGAACCGATATAATCATTTTTTGATTTTTATCGAATTTTTAGCTCTACTAATCTCCACTAAATAAATGCAAAAGGCCCAAAACCTTGGAGGAACTCTTGATTTGTCGGCTGACAAAGAAGTTGTTAACTTTAATTCACATCTCTTTATTATATAAGCAAATTCAATACTACTTTCTACCTTAATTCACTTCTCTATAAGATATCGTGGCAGATATCTCATAGAGAAGAAGCGGACATTAACAAACACTTTGACGAACTAGTGATTCAAAATGAACGAACACAACCAAATGATGATTGAGAATGAGACTTGTCGATGAACTCAATGTCGTCCTCCCTCTGGCTACCGAGCATGTTCACGATCAGCTTCAGCTGGTTGAGGCACTCTGTCCTGGGGAACACGGGCTTGTGCCTAAGGATCTCCGCAAAGATGCAGCCCACGGACTAGATGCCGATCGAGGTCCTGCAGTTGTCGCATGAGAGTAGGAGATCAGGGGCACGGTACCAGTGTGTGACCACTCCCATCGCTTTGGCTGGTCCGCGTGGGCCCAAAGTCACATATCTTTGAGTCGCAGTTGGCGTTCACCAAGAGGTTTCCGGGCTTGAGGTTGCAGTGAAGAACGTTGGCCAAGTGGAGATATTTCAGCCCTCGCAGTAACTGAATGTGCAGAGTCAAAATCAGAACAAGAATTAGAACTGGAAAATACCTGAGATGCACTGCAACAATGATGAGTTGGTGATAAAGACCTAAAAGACTGGAGGGTGGCGCAACTTCAATGAAAGGCGGCAGCATGTGAGTAAGCTATTCTCAAAGGCAGTACCTCTGCGAATCAACAAAAGAGGAACGAGGAACGACATGATTCAACTAAGACTTAGCTTATCGGCAACGCTTGCTTATTTTCCTCACCGATGATCACCACAAGCAGGACAACAGGGCATCATCAAAAGTATCACACATGAAAGCATAAAGAAATCAACTGGAATCAAATCTATACACTTAACAAATCAATTGATAGCAAGCGATTAATGTCAATGCGCTTTTAGATCTGAACATGTCATTGACTATTTCTCGGCTGTGCCTGTAAATGATTTGAAGAGTAGATTTCAACCACTTCTGACTACAAATTCATGGCCTCACTCTAGTGAAACTAATAGGTGATGCTTGAAATCAATAAAACCTGTTCATTCAAGTCCAAACACATGCTTTCACTGAGAAATTTAAATCTTGTTTCCAACTATGATTGAAATAGGGTAGAGTGGAGAGTTGGAAATTACCCGGTTTATCATCGCTTTGGAAGCTGCTACAAGCACTCGAGCCTATCATTGAAGTTTTCACAAATGACTACGAGCATAATTGGGACTAGTGAAGGGCTCCTTGAGCACTTCACAGCTTTCGATCGTGCAACAGAACACTACTTCCGGTGCTCCTTCAAATATGAGACCGATAGATGGCAACGAACAGCAACTAATAGCGTAATCGGTGCCCAGAATCGAGGTCTAAATCGTCAACAGAGATCCAAACATTTGAAAACTTTTGGCCACAGAATAAAGGAAGACGGAGCTTGGCAAACTGCAACCACAGATACTACTGAGAATGGCAATGACTGAAATTTTGTAGCGATTAATATCGATGACGACAAGTGAAGACCCAGATTTTATTTCATGTGTCTCGTTGCGTAGAGATAAGAGAGATCCGGGAGTCTCCCTCTTGTGCACGTTAAAAACCTTGAACATTAAAAGTCACCTTCTTTTCATCTCCATCTCCCTCATTTCATACCTTCACTTTAGTGTATCCACTGCAAAACTGCCCTGTCTCCTCCCGCGTTCATCCCTACGAATATGGCGTCATTGTGCAAAACAACTCCCAAAATCGCCGCTAACAAGAAGGCCCTACCAATGGTGATTGCATTGTACAGCGATACATACATCATCCATAACATTGCACTCACCACCTGTTTTACCGCAACATCGATTACACACCCCAGTGTACGCAGCCTCTGCGGAAAGATCTCTTTGAGCTGTGCACCCATGTGGTCGGCCAGAAGCCCGCGTAACACAACAGCAAGGTGATGCACATGGCCACCACCCACATGAGTTTCCTATTGCTCTGGTCGATCATGGTAAGCACATTCCAATGGAGGTGAGCAATATGATCTGCTCGCCGACACTATTCAACAACAATGGTTGCCACCTGATCGTTGTTGCGAGTAGTGTCGGTGGGATATGTGCCTCACCATCATTGACCAGAGCAATATGAAAAACTCAGGAATGGTGGCCACATGCATTGCCTTAATGTTGTGTTACGTGGCCTTCTTCTCCATTGGAATGTGACCAATCACATAACTATACAGCTCGGAGATCCTGCCACTAAGACCGTGTGCACTGGGGTATGCAATTGGTGTTGCCTTGAACCATGGGAGTGTTAACAATGATGTTCTCATCGTTATATAAGGCGATCACTATTGTGTTTATTATGGTCTTAAAATGTAAGATAACCATTTAACCAAAAAAACAAAATTGAATCATAATGCAAAAAATTATATAAAAGCAATCACAAAAAACACATCAAGAATATTAATGAAAAATAGATAAAAGGTAAGATTTGACAAAATAACCCCATGCAGTGTAATTACAAGGTCTCATCTTAAGTGCCAGGAGAGCAACTCAATGAGCTAAAATCAAGTGGAATCCAAAGTGTAATTCTAATTCTAAGCTCTAAAAATGAATTTATTGTTAATGAAAATCTATAGAAGAGAAAACACATCTATATGAACTAACCCTTAGATGCAAATCTATTATTAATGGGATGCGATTTTGATCTTTTCAATTTTATATAAATTTTTACATTTTTTTTATATCCATTTATTTCATCCAAGAAAAAAGATCTAAAGTTTGAATTTATTTAAAATATTAAAAAAAATCTCCCTAAACAAATGAGCCCAAACTAAAATAAAATTCAACTAACATTATAGCCTAAGATGCAACCACTTAACTGAGGCTTGCACTTATTTCTCTTTTAAAATATATATTAATTTTTATCCGTAAATATTATTTTATGATTTTTTATTCCCTTTAATTTTTTTTTCCTTTTTTCAATCTTTCTTTTAGGGCCAAACACATGTTGCACAGCTAAACTCTCTTCCATTTTCTTATTTTTGTAAAAATATTTTTTTAATATATATATAGATGAACTTATACTTCGCTCGGTTTCCCTTTGCCTCCTTCATTTATTCTTTCTTTCCCAAAGATCCTACAGAGACATGATCAACTCTTTGCTTTGTTCATTATTCACCTAGCTCTGCTCATGCTTCAACAAGTTAAAATCATAAAAAATCTTCATCAACCTCGTAACTCATTAAGAAGGCATTCTAATCATCACATATGTAATGAAATATGTTCAAATCACAAATAGGAACTCGATGGCAGAAGATCTTGAGGGAACCAGTAGTTATGAATTCTTTTCTTTCTTTCTCCAAGAATAAAGTATAGAGGTACTTACCTTGGAGATGCAGATGTTGATTTCGAAGGATGATCAAAATAAGAAGCTAATGTCCTGGAGGTGTAATCGGCATTGGCAAAGAAGAAACGAGTAAGAGTCGAGCTCTTCAAAGTCTCTAATCAGAAAACAGAGGCGCCATCAGTGAAGTTTGGCTTTTAGAATTAAGGGGCGATTGATGGAAAGATTGAACATCAATACCATTCACTAAATCGAAAAAGCCGAGTTGGAGAATAAGAGAGAACTTAGCTTTAATCTTGTCGCAGTAACCGGATGATGAAATGCTCGGAGCGGTTGATCCAAGTTCGATCTGAGTTTCAGTCATGGTTGTCCGATGAATGTTACGGCTTGGCAAAGTCCGGCAGGAGTTTCTCATGGTTGTCTAGCTTCGGGGTGCGAGCGGTGGACGGCTGGTCTGTCGCGGTGGAGGACTTGCAGGGGCTGTCGAGTCTATGGGGAACTCGCTGTATTGTCAGACAAGCTGCTGGAATTGCCAGACCCGCCGAGATCACCGAGGGAGTAACCGAGCATCGCCCTTGTCTCTCAAATTTTCTCGAACGTCTTCCCCTCCCCAATTGGTGTGTGGAGTGCTCGTTTGAATAGCAGAGAAGACTTTCCTCCCTCCTCTCCTTCCTGCATCCTCACCATCAAAAACTTCATCGCTCCAATCGACAAGAATCCCACCATGAAGAAGCTCTACCGCAGATCAGTCACCGCCCACCCCTCACCTCACCACCCCCGCCGCCCATCTCCGACCACAACCACCCCCTCTCAATGGCCACCATTCTCGCCCTCATCGCCCCCCTCTCCCCTCAAGACAGAGAGGTCCTGGCCTGTCTCATCTCCAACAACAAAGACTACGTTAACAACCACCGCAACAAGAACAAGAACAACAACTGCAACCACCCTCCTTGCTTCACCTGCGACTGCTTCCGGTGCTATATAAGCGACTGGGTGAGGTGGGGCTCGTCCCCGACTGAAAGTATCAAGGCCCAACAGCAGGCGATGACGATCTATTTCAAATGAGATAGCGACGATATTAATTCAAAGTGCCGATATAAGTTGGATCAACTGCAGGGGATGAGATGACGATATTGTTAAGATTTCTGGGATGTGTCGACCGATATTGATGGTGAAATCATAAGAATTCAAACTCAAAAAGAATTCTGTTTGGGTCCTTATCTATTTCACCGCCCGAATCTTTCTTAGTTATCCACTTTTTCGGTTCTTATCTTCGGCCTTTGACCAAGGATCAGTGCCTCCAATCTTCTTTATAACCTCATTCCAATATCTCTTCAAAATCAGCCTGTCTTATCCCTTTCCTACTCGGAAAGAGTCTCATTCTAATTTTCTCTCAAAACCTCATCAATTTCCTCGAATCCAGTTTTATTTCCCCTTACCTCCCTTCTAAAATCTTTTGACCTTTCCTTTGTCCCACGGGATATACCAATTATCATGGATGACAATATGGTTTAGCTAGTAATTCAACCAGTTTTAGCCATGAATAACAAGGCATATATTGCGAAGAGATATGGTGTAAGTGCATACGTCATTGATGCTATCACTGTCTGGAATAGGATCTATTAGGGGCTACAAATAGAACTCATATAAATAGAACTCATATTTAACTAGTTCACCATTCACCAAAGAAGCTAGCTCTTTTCAAGCAAAGTAGATTAAAAATGCAATTCAGCTTGATCAGTGCTTGATCAAATAAATAAAATTTATTCGCAGCAAACTTTTGTTTCACTTATTTCTTGGTAAATAACTTATCTGATTAAAGTTCGTTTCTTTTGATCATCAATACAAGTATGCAAAGTATATAAGAATTTTCCCCAACTCAAATGTTTTTATGTAAAGAAATTCCTTTAGTTTTTTTTATTGTCATAGGATGCAAACGAAAATCATGCCACTCATAGTTTTCCTATATCTCAATCTACTTATTTTGCATATTTTTCACGATCCTTTTTCAAGTATTTTTTCCTATATCATATATGCCTACAAAATGAAAAGTGAGTACCCATCTAAAACCATTCATCAATGTATACATGGAATAAAATCTAGTCATTACGTTACTGTGCTGAAGTGTATAATAACCACATCATCAAGGCATGGACATCGGGGAGAACCTAAACTATACTTTATTTGGGTTCCTAGGAATCGATTAAGAACTTACATAGGAAACATTGTTAAAGGAGAACAAAGATCCTCTGTTATAATTTCAACGTTCATTTTAGAGTATTATTGGAGGAATGAACATGTGATAGTGATTCAATTACTAGAAAGTACCAGTTACAGTAATTAAATATTAAACCACACGTTTATCTATAAGCTTAAGTTTTTAGAACAATTAGCAGTAGTTCCTTCAAATCTCACATAATATCAAAGCTAGAGGTCTTGAGTTCGAATATTTCCAGGCCTTATTTGCCTCCCCTCAATATATTTCTATGCTTAGTACTAAGCAAAAGACCAGACTAAGCGTGAAGGGAAATATTAGAGTAATTAACTATTAAATCATGCCTTCATTTACAAACTTAAATTTTTAAAACAATTGATTGTGATTTCATAAAATCTCACAGTGCCCTTGATTAGGTTTCTAAAAGATATAAGAAAACTTCCTTATTCATGTAGGCTGTTGAGAACCATTTGAATCAAATTAATATATTAAGTAGAAGTATAATAAAGAAAGGAGGAAAGAGAAATCAAAAAGTAGATTCAACCTCGGCAAAATTCGGGTGTTCTCCAATTCCATTTAGAAATAATATTATGAGAACAGAAATGTATCAAGGGCAAGAAGTTCATGCAAAATCTTTTAATGAAATACTTTAAATTGAATTCAATTCAATTCAAAATATCCCTAAATATTAGTTTATTATTTTACTTCTTTTTTTATTTCTCTTCCTTCTTTCGTAGAAAGTAGAAGAATTGGTTGAATAAAGAACGCAAAAGTGGTTCATGGCCAAGGGTAAAGATGTCTGAGTAACGGTTATTTTAGAATGTACCAACTATGTTAAAAAGGGTCTTGATAAGGAATCAAGGGGCGCTTTCAAATATACTTTTTTACAATTTCCTAAATCGAAATATCATAATCTTTTTTCCTATTCATGTAGATCACATATACGTTATTTGTCTCTTTTTATCTTATCTAAGTATATTATTTTGTGTTACACATACATTACCTTGGGCCTCTCTGGTATAATTCGTTCTCTGTAAGTACATTGGTCCAAGCTTTATTGTCTTCCTACGCCATGAATTCGAGCGAGTACGATAAGAGTAGAGATTAGATGTCGCATTTCTCAGGAGCTAATTTTGTCATAAGACAGACTTGAAGTTTATCGCAATCGAAACATATCAAGGGAATTAAACCATTGAAAACAGGGGGGAAACCGAGGCTAACCTATAAATGGGTGGGTTGGTTGACCAATCGAATGTGAATAAATGGTTAATGAATTTGAAAATTATTTGCTTAATATCTATAACTTGGTTAGTATTTGCCTGGGAGAAATTGGCGTGCCAATTATAAAAGGATATTTTAGCCAGTAATCAAAGCAGTTTCAGTCATAGATGGAATGACGAATATTGCGAAGAGATTACCAATGTAAACGCATATGTAACAGACGACATTATCATCTAGAAAAAGAGGTATGTAGAGGCTATAAATTGAGCTCATACTCACACTTCATTATTCACCAAAGAAGAAATGGCTTTTTCAAAAGCAAAGTGGCTTAGACATGCATCTCTGCTTGGTCAATGCTCCATCGGGAATTTTTCATCTTCTTTTTTCGCAGCAAATTTTTGCTCCGATTGTGTTTTGGTGCAGATCCAGCGTCATTCCTTTTGACAACATTGGTATCGAAAGTAGAGGACGGGATGCCCCTAATTGAATCATCTATGAAAGAAAATGAGTAAGTGTTTCTATATATCATAAATAGAATGACGCCCAAGTGTCAAAACTTGGTATGGATGGACACATAAGTACCAAAACTTCCAAAAAATATACTTAAATGTCTTGAAAATTGGACAATTAAATGTCAACTCTGGTGACACTTACAAAAAATCCAACATGGCATTTCTTTATTAATAAAACTGGTCTACATGGCTTGTCGGAATGTCCACTCAGCATCCTTGTCCCAAATGACGTTAGTTTGCCTCCAAATTCAATTTTTAATATTAATTTAATTTAATTTAATTAAAACTTAAATTTAAAAAGGCAGCAAATCAACAAGGGTCTACATGGCCCTCGCTGCCACCACCCCACCATTGCCGAAAAGGACCTCTGACAATGGGCAAGGGTTGGCCAGGGTGGCTGAGGCCCAGCTAGTGGCCGGCAACCTTGGCCGACTATTGGTGAGGGCTTGCACGCCCTCGCATAGGTCTGAGATGAGAGGTTGCAACCCCACCCTAGATTGGGCAAGGGACATTGGCCCTTACCCAGAGGGGCCAAGGATGTCATTTTTATCCAAATTTGATTTTTAATATGAATATTAATTAAATTAAATTTTAAAAAAAGGTAGCAAATCAGTGAGAGCCTCCATGGCTCTCGTTGTCATTGCTCCACCATTGTTGGAGAGGGTCAATGATCCTAGCTGAAAGCATTGGCCCATTTGAGCAAGGGTCAACGACTCTTGCTCGATCTGGGGGAGGGTGGCGAACCCTTGCCTCAAATTTGGGTGAGGGCATGGAGGTCCTTACCTGCGGTTGGCCAAGATCATCGATCGCTGGCTAAGGCTCAGTAACCTCGACTGACCCTTACCTTGCCGTCATTGCCTTGCCCCATCGTTGCCGACCCTTTTTGTTGATGGTAGGGCCATGGAGGCCCTTGTTCATTTGTTGCCTTTTCTTTTAAGCTTAGTTTTTTTAATTTAATTAATTAATATTTATATTAAAATCATTTTGGTTGGAAATTCTCACCATTGGCACTTAAATGTTAATTTGTTCTCCAATTTTGCACTTAAGTGTGCATTTGAAAAGTTTTAAAACTTATGTGTCTAACCGTGCCAAGTTTTGGCACTTGAGGTATCATTCTATCTATATATCATCATAAGATAAAATGGAAGATCACTTGCTTGCTTTTTGCTCATAATTTCTCCATATCTCCACTCTCCCTATATGACATATGATTCATGATATTCTTTCCCTTAAAATATTTGTTCTTCTAACCTTTTTAGCTTAAGGAGTGGCTCAAGTCCTAGAGCCTATAAATAGAGCTCATGTTCACCGCGTTCATCATTCATCAAAGAAAAAATGGCTCTTCTCAAGCAAAGTGGGTTAAAGATGCAATTTTGCTTGATTAGTGGTCTCTTAGGATTTTTTTTTCCACGATAAAATTTCGCTTCAATTATTATCTAGTAAGGGTATGTATTAAAATTTTTCAGTTCCCAAAAATAATTGATGTTTAGAAATTGTGTTGTTTATTTTTATTCCCTAGACAGTTTTTGAGTAGAAGAATGTGTTTGATAAATATACAAAATTTCTATTCCCAAAATAGAAAAAAAAATAAAAATGTGTATGGTACAACCCTAAAAATTTATATTCCCAAAGTTTTTTTTTCATTTAATTATAAAAATTTCTATAGAGACTTAGTAATTCATATTTGGATAAAACTGGACATTAATCAAGATATTCTAAGATGGACTTAAAAAATTTTAACGTAATAATTAATCAAAAATGGATGATTGAAAATGGTAGCATAGTCTCACTAGTTTGTAACTCACACTAATGAGAAGGTTTAAATAAATAGGTGCATAGACCTTTTGAGCTTTCTTAGTTGCAAGAAAAAAAAAGCAAATGTTGCCTAGTGGATTAGGTAAGGAGGAAACGACTAAGCATGGAGGCGATCCTAAAGTTGGTTCGATTATTTACACAAACTCATTAAACCTTCAAGTAAATGACATCAAAAATCATCGAGAATAAGCTTATGTTATTACTGTAAACACAAAACAAATAATAATGCAAAAGACTTGTTTAGAGCCATCTAATTTTCTATTAAAACACAAATTCAAATGATCTTAAAGGATGTTTCCAATAGGATCTTAAGGGAAAAAGACATTTTCTCTCAACAAAGTCACTAAGCTGTTATGACCTAGCATTGTCTCTAAAAGAAAACCGCATTGAAAAATCCATATGGTAAGACCCAAAAAGCTTATTCAAATTTGAATTAAATTTTCATCAAAAGATTCACATTTTTTTTGCTATACTAATTCTATACTAGAATTAACCCTAAGATCTTGGGGTGAGCATGGTCCGGGTTGGGCCGGTCCACTTCCTAACCCTAGGACCAACCCACACAATGCCGGTCCTCAATTTTTGGGACTAAGGACTAATCCTATTGAGCTTGGGACCGAGGACCAAACCAATCCAATAGGTTCACTCTAGTTCCAAGGTAAACTCGAGACCAACCAATAATTTTTCTATTTCATTTTTTTGTATTCATTGAAAAGGCAAACCTACTATTTCAAATTACATATACATCAATAATACGACATTGAGCAATCAAATTATAAATACTAGTATATATTTAACAAATTTAGGATAGGACAATAATAAAAATATCACACCTAGTAAAAGCAAGAAACCATAAAAGCAATTAAGATTGCTTATAGAGCCGCGAGACAAGCGTTGCTCATTAGCAAAGAAGGTTTCTAATTAGGGCTTTGTTTCCTTTTGATTTATTTGGCAATGAGTGAGGTCAATGAAGAGAGGCAAGCGGCGTAAGTGTCGAGCAGCGAGCAGGGTGAGCATCAAGCATCAAGCGATAAGTAGCTAGAGGCGAGTGGGATGAGCATCAAGCAACAAGCGGGGTGAGCATTGAGTGTTGAGCGGTATGCAACCAAAGGCTAGCAGGGCGAGGTTGCTCACAAGCATAATTTTTTTTTTTTATATTTTACTTAGAAAATTGAAGACTAAAAGGAAAAAGAATAAAGAAGAGAACAATAGTACTAGAGAAGGAGGACGTCATTTGAGCTAGGGTTTGCTCTTTACAATAGTTAAAAAAATATATTAGACATATAATAAAGAATATATCTAAAATATATTATATATAAATATATATTTGATAGTCAACATTGCTTCGGGTTGGACCAACCCTAAATTCTCAAATCAAGAACCAACCTGCACAGTGTTGGTCCTAGAATTTGAGGACCAAGGATCAACCCAGTCCTCTAGGAACCGAACCAAGACCAATAGGGTTGGGCCAATCCAGGGTCAGTCTAGGGTTGACCTTGGACCAACGCTCACCCTTACTAAAATCTAGTTTCTAATTTTTTTCCAAATTTTCTGATTCATTTTTTTTACCTTTTTATTTTTTATTCCAAACAATGGGGACTTGGATCGGGTTAGGAGAGCGGTTTGGATGTGGATTTCACCTGAACCTTTATTGATTGTGTATAAATGAACATTAGGTTATATTGAGCTTGTTTCTCTAAAATGATATTGTTTCTCTTTTTGTTGCTAGAAACAAAAAAAATTACATTTTTTTTACTTCTTATTTTTGTTCCAAATTTATCCCATAACTACTGATCTATTCTAAGGAATATAAAAATTAATTGACATACACAAATAGATTTCTATTTTTTTTAGGAAATAAAAGAATAAAAAAATAGAGAAATAGAACTATTACTAAACAGACCTTAAATTACTAATCCAATTAGAGTTCGTTCCTTTTGACAATATTGGTGCAACGATACAAAGGAGAGAACGGTATGTCGTAATCGAATAATTCATGTCAAGAAAATCATTTAATTTTTTGTCCATCGAGATGGTGTAAAAAGGAAGATCGTGCAACATGTGATTGATCTTGCTTTCAGCTCATTATTCTTCCATATCTCATCCACTCCCCTTATGTAACATATTGTTCATGATATTCTTCGAGAGCTTTTTCTGTAGATTACTTTGTCTTGTAACCTTAATAGGGTAAGGACTGGCTCAAGGAGAACAAGAGTGTGCCATTGACATATCTACAAAAGGTACAAGTGTCACGCCCCGACTCTCAAGCTCGTGGCAATCCCATTTTACTTGAGATCTAACTGCACGACGTCCCAGGTAATGTCGTCGACTAATTCATTTTATCTTGTAATTAAGCACATTCGGAAACAAATAACTCTCAAACCAAACAACAGGGATAGCAACAACAGCAACAGAGGAAAGACAAACACCATTTTATATATCTGAAGGTTAGCCAGCACACCAGCAAATACATACATGCCTTACTACAGGCAACAAGTTAAGGCATACTCAAAAAGGGACCGGCCTAACTAACCTAACATTGTACCAGTGTCTACTCGCTGGCCTCAGAGGAATCGCTCTCTTCGATCCTCGGGTACTGCATCATCTAGGGCCTAAAAAGGTTAACCACGACGGGTTGAGATAAACTCAGCAAGTTAAAGTCCTAAGCCCCAGTTAAGAACTTCGCTCGCCTCGGGAGTTTAACACACAACCTAATCCATCAAATCAAGCAACACCACCTTAGAGAAAATGACAGCAGAAGAGAGTTTAATAAATAGGTGCAATCACAAGCGACCCTACCTGGCCTCGACACACGCAACCTGCAAAATTGTCATTTAATTCATCACGACATTAAGAGGCATGCGAATAATCAGAGAATCTCACACAACTTTCTCATGCCTCACGTCCACACATATGCTCCGATTATTACGACCACTAGGGCCACGGCACAACCTTATGGTTGGCGGTCTACCGGTCGAAGACCAGGCATCGTCCTCCCCCATGAGGCACAGCGACGTCACAGGCTATCTCCCATCGACGGCATTCCCTATGGAGCATGGGGCCCGCTCACTGCCGCAGCCCTGCAACTGACCACTGTCAGGCAACCGACCGAAGTCAGGACAACCAAAAGGCCACGGCACAACCCCAAGGGTTGGCGGTCTACCGGCAGTGCCGGGCTCTCCTCTTAATATGACCATGCAACACATCATCAAACAATCCGTTCTTTTCTTTGCTTTGTCGTGAATGCACATACAATTCGTGCTCACGCAACATGCTATTGCAGTTGACATACGTATAATGTCATGCAGTACAATCCAATCACTCGTGAAAATCACAACAAATCGAAATTCAATTCCAACCAATCAACAATCACGCACATTCCCTAATTCTTGGGAATAACTCAATAAATCAAACACTTTCACTTCCACTCGGTCATCGATCATGCATTTCATCATTATTCACGCATATAATTAACAATCGGCACTTCAAAAAAAGCATAACAACCAAGAACACCACAATTTGAAACCAAAATTTGCTTCTGTATGAACAGTGCCATGAACAATAAATTCGTCCGAAATTAAATAAATAAATAAAAATAAATAAACTTAACCATGGTTACTAAATTTAACCTAACTAGGGTTAATTAACTCAACCATGATTAATAATTAACCATAGTTACTTTAGAAACTAACCTTAGTTACTTTAATTAATTAACCTAGGTTACTTTATTACTAACTATGGTCAATTAATCTAATCCTAGTCAGCTTAATTAACTCAGCCACCATTAACAAACTAACCCATAATTAACCAAGCACAAAAATTAAACTAATTAACCCCTAAGCAAGATTAACCCCTAAACAAGGATTAGGAAGTTAACTTACTTGGATCGGAAATCCGGCGACACCGGCACGTAGAGGGAACGAGGGCTACGAGGGGTAAGCTCGGGAACGAGAACGGACGACAAACGGTGGTCGAAACGGGCCAAAACAGCCCTTGGAACACTGTTCACGCGGAACTGACCAGCAGAGGGAAAAAGGCCGAAACAGGCGGTTCGGGGCGACCAGGGGTGACCGGGGGTGCGCGGCTAGCTTCCTAACTTCCAGGACTACACTTTGGGTGGTGGTGGCGGCTCCGGTGATGGCGACAAGGCTGTTTTCCAGCTGCAAAACAGTAAAGACAGCAAGAAACAGCAAAAATGGAAGAGAAAAGGAAGAGAAAAGGGGAGAGAGAGAGAGGCTGGGCTGGTGCACGAATTTTGGGGGAGAAAGAGGAGAGAGAAGAGGCTGCTGAAGACTTGGATAAGGGCAAGGCAAGTGGGCAAGCCACTTGCTTGAAGAGCCAATCAAAAACAACCAATAAACAAGCATAAACAAAGCCCACTTGGGCACAAAAGCAAAAGGCCAAAAGAGAGAAGCCCATGGGCTGAGGAGGGAGAGGAGAATGGGCCAGCTTAGGCCCCCTTTGGGCTGGGCTGGATGGGCGCAAGGCCCATTGGACCGCCGGTCTTGGACTGGCCCACCCGTGGGCCCGAAACCCGGTCCAATTTTCCCCTTTTCCGACACTTCCATATCCAACTGAAAATCCAAAAATAAATGAGGTGACGTCCAAATATTTAGTCCTGATATCATTGAGAAGTCGATTCCCAAAATTGGATTAAAAATCGGGGCTAAATTGAGTCGATTGCGACCGTAGTACAATTTGGATTATCGGGCGCCCCTTTAGGACTTTTTCTCACATTTGACCCGTGGTCATCCATTCTTTGATCCACATTAACATCAATTCTCAAGTCAGGGACGTCCCTCGATTGTCGTGTGATCCTGGGGGCTCAATTGATAATCCCGAGTAATAGATGAAAAGGATTCGATTTACCGTCGTTCGTAGTTCGTATTGAAGTCGTGCGAAAATCACCCGCAGTTCGACTTCGTACTTCTACTGAATCGATTTATTTCCGTTTCCTTAATAGTCTAGTACTTAGAGGATATTGTTCTCGCCCAGGTCCTCATGGTCGAAAGATTCGTTCCCTATCAAAATTGCGAGTCGTACGCGAATCATTTCCTATCGACGCCTCTCTGTAATCCATTATCCCACGAACACACGGTTCAGAAAATTTGTATTGACTAGGCCTTCGATTAATATCGCCATTTTATAAAATCCAAAAATGGGGTCGATTTTCAGGATGTTACAACTCTTCCCCTCTTACAGAAATTTCGTCCTCGAAATTTGAACTGATACACTAATCCTCAAAAAGATAGGGGTGCTGACGCCTCATGATTTCTTTGCTTTCCCACATACCTCCCTCCGTACCATGATGCTGCCAACTGACTTTGACCAAGGAGACTGTCTTGTTTCTCAGCACTTGTTCTTTCCGGTCCTCAATCCAAATCGGTCTCTCCACATACGACACCCTGTCGTCCACCACTATGTCCTCAAAATTCAACACGTGCATTGGGTCCGGCTCATATTTCCTTAATATCGACACATGGAATATGTTATGCACTTGAGTAAGTCTAGGCAATAACGCAAGATGATAGGCTAAATTCCCGATCCTTTCCAGAATCTCGAACGGTTCGACGTACCTTGTGCTCAGTTTTCCTCTCTTTCCAAATCGCGATGTACCTCGCATCGGCAATACCTTAAGGAACACATGATCACCCACTTGAAATTCCAATAGCCTATGTCATCTGTTCCCATAACTCTTCTGTCTGCTCTAAGCCGTCTTTAACCTTTCTTGAATCATCTTGACAGCGTCTAATGATTGCTGTACTAACTCTGGCCCTGTAATTTTCCGCTCGCCGACTTCGTCCCAACAAATTGGAGTCCTACACGGTATGTCGTACAAAGATTCGAATGGTACCATTTTGACACTCTGCTGATAACTGTTATTGTATGCAAATTCCATGAGGTGAAGTTGTTCCTCCTAACTTCCTTTGAAATCCAATACACAGGCTCTTGACATATCCTCCAAAGTCTGAATTGTTCTCTCTGATTGACCGTCTATCTGAAGATGGTAGGCTGTACTGAACTGCAGTTTTGTTCTCATCGAAATCTATAGACTCTTCCAAAATGCAGTCGTAAATCTACGGTCTCGATCTGAAGTAATCGTCACTGGCACCCCATGCAAACGAATAATCCGTCGCATGTACAATTATGCATACTTTTCCAAAGCAAAATCCTTGCGTACGGCGATGAAATGAACTGACTTTGTCAATCATTCCACTATAACCCAAATCCCATCATTACCTCGCTGACTTCTTGGTAATCCCGTCACGAAGTCCATCATAATGTGCTCCCATTTCCATTTAGGGATTTCAAGAGGTTGCAATAACCCTCCTAGCTTGCAATGCTGTGCTTTCACTTGTTGGCAAGTTAAACACTTTGCCACATGCTTGGCGATGTCTAGCTTCATGCCGATCCACCAATACTACTGTCGTAGATTCTGATACATCTCCGTATTGCCTGGATGCATACTATAGTCGCTGTGATGCGCTTTGGATAACAACATCTCCTTAATTTCGGCATCGCTTGGTACACAAAACCGTCCACGGAATTTCAAGATCCCATCCTCGGATACTTGAAAATTCGACTTTCTCTTGGTCATGTCCATTTGCAAAATCTTTCGGATCTCAGCGTCCAAAAATTGCATTGCCTTAATCTTGGTTTGAATTTCAGGTTCGATCCTAAAGGTAGCCATTAAACTGGAAAGATGACATACCTCGAGCCTGAATTTTGAATCACGGATTCCCTCCAACAGAATCCATTCCTAAAACATCCAGTCAACTTATGCTTAAGTTCTTGGAAACTACGCTCACACTTATCCATCCGTTCAAATTCTTACGTCCTTCATTAACCTTCGTACCAAAAGCGTAGCTATCGTAGAGAACCTTTCTATGAATCATTTGTAATAATCTATCCGACTTAGAAAACTTCGAACCTCTGTCACTATCATAAGTCTTGGTCAATTCATGATTGCCTTGATCTTGATGGATCCATAGAAATTCCCTCGTCCAAAATCATACGACCAACAAAACAACGTGAGTAAACCCAAACTCGCATGTATTAAACTTGGCACCATCCTCAAGTGTTGTTCGTGTTCCTCTGAATTCCTCGAATATCCCAATATATCGTTCACGAACACAATTATGAATCAATCCAAATACGTCTTAATCAATCAATCCATGAAATCCATAAAAGCAACTAGCACATTAGTTAATCCAAACGACAGTACGGTAATTTTGTAGCGATCACATCGCACACAATATGTCATCTTCAGTTTATCCTCCTTTTTAAATCCTCAACTACTGATAGTTTGTCCTTGGGTCTATCTTGGAACATATCGAAGCTTCTTGAAGTGAGTCAAACAAATCATCCATCCTTGCTTCCAGTAAACTCAAAACAAACCCCACCTAATGGGTTAAACTGGATTACCTTCCAATAGTAATCCATTGTAACTCAATACTTAGTAAGCCAATCCATTCCAACGATCACATCAAAATCGTATATTTCCCACACAATCAAATCAATCAATTCCTTTTGATTGCCAACGACCATCGTATAATCTAAACATGTGGTAGGATGTTCTGCCATAACATCGTACGATCCTTTAATTGGGTCTGAAATACTAAGAACCGCTTCCAACAGTTTTGGTCTTAACCTTCACCAACTTAACAAAGTATTCAGTTATAAACAAATGCGTAGTTCCAAAAACCAATTAACGCATAAATAGCATGATCACACTAGAAGTTGTACCAATAGTCACAACCTTCGAATCCAACACTTGGCATTCCAATTATACACTGATCTTCCCTAATACCATTCCTCCTATCATCAGCTTTTTCCTAAGCCAATGATTAACCATATAAGATGCAAACTCTGCCACGTCCTTTTTCTTAACAAACAGGACTAAGGCTTTCCAAGGCAATATACTTAGGCAAATAAAACCCTTATCTAAAAAAATTCCTGTATCTGCACCTTCAATTCCTTCAATTCTAACAACACATGTACGGTGCTTTCGAGATTGGTTCCGTCCTAGGAGCCAACTCAATTACGAACTCTGTCTCTTTGGCCGAGGGGTAGTCTTGGTAATTCCTTTGGAAAAACATCAAGATAATCTCGTACTACCACGATGTCCTCCAAGTTTGGTCCTTCTTTCAACATATCACTCACAGATGCTAAATAACCTCGACATCCTGACCCCAACAACCTGGTTGCTTCCAAAGAAGAAATCAAGGGAATCGAGGACCCTCCTCGGCTCCCTACAAATTGAAAACTACTAGCTCCAGTCAGATTGAATCGGATTCTCTTTTCCCGACAATCCATAGTAGCTCCTTGCTTGCACCGTCCTCATCCTCTGACCCCTCTGACCTGGGATCCTCAAACCAAGGGTACTCAGATCTAGACTGCTCATTTTGTAGGACTCTCCTAGCCTGCGTTCCAACTCCCACACACTGAATTAGAAAATGAGACAACCCTAAAACAATGGACCACGAAAGATCCTGCAGTCAATCACATGCAAGCAAAAAAATTGTCTTTCCAACTAACTATCCCTACACACCAACGCAAGACTTATCGCACCTTATCACTCCATCAGCCAACTAGGCTCTGATACCAAAATCGACGGGGTTGTCACGCCCTGACTCTCGAGCTCGTGGCAACCCCATTTCACTTGAGGTCTAACTGTACGACGTCCCAGGTACTATCGTCGACCAATTCATTTTATCTTGTAATTAAGCACATACGGAAACAAACAACTCCCAAACCAAACAACAGGGATAGCAACAACAGCAACAGAGGAAAGACAAACACCATTTTATATATCTGAAGGTTAGCCAGCACACCAGCAAATACATACACGCCTTACTACAGGAAACAAGTTAAGGCCTACTCAAAAAGGGACCGGCCTAGCTAACCTAACATTGTACCAGTGTCTACTCGCTGGCCTCAGAGGGATCACTCTCTTCGATCCTCGGGTACTGCATCATCTAGGGCCTAAAAAGGTTAACCACGACGGGTTGAGATAAATTCAGCAAGTTAAAGTCCTAAGCCCCGATTAAGAACTTCGCTCACCTTGGGAGTTTAACATACAACCTAATCCATCAAATCAAGCAACATCACCTTAGAGAAAATGATAGCAGAAGACAGTTTAATAAACAGGCGAATCACAGGCGACCCTACCTGGCTTTGGCACACGCAACCTGCAAAACTGTCATTTAATTCATCACAACATTAAGAGGCATGCGAATAATCAGAGCATCTCACACAACTTTCCCATGCCTCACATCCACATATATGCTCCGATTATTACGACCACTAGGGCCATAGCACAACCTTATGGTTGGCGGTCTACCGGTCGAAGACCAAGCATCGTCCTCCCCCATGAGGTACGACGACGTCACGGGCTCTCTCCCATCAACGGCATTCCCTATGGAGCATGGGGCCCGCTCACTGCCGTAGCCCCACAACTGACCACTGTCAGGCAACCCACCGAAGTCAGGACGACCAAAAGGCCACAGCATAACCCCAAGGGTTAGCGGTCTACCGGCAGCGCCGGGCTCTCCTCTTAATGTGACCATGCAACACGTCGTCAAACAATCCGTTCTTTTCTTTGCTCTGTCGTGAATGCACATACAATTCGTGCTCACGCAACATGCTATTGCAGTTGACACACGTATAATGTCATGCAGTACAATCCAATCACTCGTGAAAACCACGACAAACCGAAATTCAATTCCAACCAATCAACAATCACGTACATTCCCTAATTCTCGGGAATAACTCAATAAATCAAACACTTTCACTTCCACTCGGTCATCGATCATGCATTTCATCATTATTCATGCATATAATTAACAATCAGCACTTCAAAAAAAGCATAACAACCAAGAACACCACAATTTGAAACCAAAATTTGCTTCTGTATGAACAGTGCCATGAACAGTGATTGTAAACAGTAATCGTGAACAGTTATTATGAATAGTAATTTGTCAACAGTAAATTCGTCCGAAATTAAATAAAATTAACCATGGTTACTAAATTTAACCTAACTAGGGTTAATTAACTCAACCATGATTAATAATTAACCATAGTTACTTTAGAAACTAACCTTAGTTACTTTAATTAATTAACCTAGGTTACTTTAGTACTAACTATGGTCAATTAATCTAACCCTAGTTAGCTTAGTTAACTCAGCCACCATTAACAAACTAACCCATAATTAACCAAGCACAAAAATTAAACTAATTAACCCCTAAGCAAGATTAACCCCTAAACAAGGATTAGGAAGTTAACTTACTTGGATCGGAAATCCGGCGACACCGGCGCGTAGAGGGAACGAGGGCTACGAGGGGTAAGCTCGGGAACGACAACGGACAACAAATGGTGGTCGAAATGGGTCAAAACAGCCCTCGAAACACTGTTCACGCGGAACTGACCAGCAGAGGGAAAAAGGCCGAAACAGGCGGTTCAGGGCGACCAGGGGTGACCGGGGGTGCGCGGCTAGCTTCCTAACTTCCAGGACTACACTTTGGGCGGTGGTGGCGGCTCCGGTGATGGCGGCAAGGCTGTTTTCCAGTTGCAAAACAATAAAGACAGCAAGAAACAGCAAAAATGGAAGAGAAAAGGAAGAGAAAAGGAAGAGAAAAGGGGAGAGAGAGAGAGAGAGGCTAGGCTGGTGCACGAATTTTGGGGGAGAAAGAGGAGAGAGAAGAGGCTGCTAAAGACTTGGATAAGGCCAAGGCAAGTGGGCAAGCCACTTGCTTAAAGAGCCAATAAAAAACGACCAATAAACAAGCATAAACAAAGCCCACTTGGGCACAAAAGCAAAAGGCCAAAAGAGAGAAGCCCATGGACTGAGGAGGGAGAGGAGAATGGGCCAACTTAGGCCCCCTTTGGGCTGAGCTGGATGGGCGCAAGGCCCATTGGACCGCCGGTCTTGGGCCGGCCCACCCGTGGACCCGAAACCCAGTCCAATTTTCCCCTTTTCCGACACTTCCGTGTCCAACTGAAAATCCAAAAATAAATGAAGTGACGTCCAAATATTTAATCCTGATATCACTGAGAAGTCGATTCCTAAAATCGGATTAAAAATCGGGGCTAAATTGAGTCGATTGTGACCGTAGTACAATTTGGATTATCGGGCGCCCCTTTAGGACTTTTTCTCACATTTGACCCATGGTCATCCATTCTTTGATCCACGTTAACGTCAATTCTCAAGTCAGGGACGTCCCTCAATTGTCGTGTGATCCCGGGGGCTCAATTGATAATCCCGAGTAATAGATGAAAATGATTCGGTTTATCGTCGTTCGTAGTTCGTATTGAAGTCGTGTGGAAATCACCCGTAGTTCAACTTCATACTTCTGCTGAATTGATTTATTTCCATTTCCTTAATAGTCTAGTACTTAGAGGATATCGTTCCTGCCCAGGTCCTCATGGTCAAAGGATTCGTTCCTGATCAAAATTGCGAGTCATACGCGAATCATTTTCTATCGACGCCTCTCTGTAATCCATTATCCCACGAACACACAGTTCAGAAAATTTGTATTGACTAGGCTTTCGACTAATATCGCCATTTTATAAAATCCAAAAATGGGGTCGATTTTCAGGATGTTACAACAAGTATGTACCCATCTACATTTCTTCACTAATCTATACATGATATAAAATTAGAGGTGTCAAAATGAATCTTAAACCCATTTAAAATATAAATGGGTCAGTCAAATCTTAAAGAGGCTATTTAAATAAGTTTAAAGATTGAAAGCTTAGATTAAAGAGAAAATACCACCAAAACCCTAAATTATGCCACTTGTGACAATTTTATCCTAAACTTTGTTTTTTGCCACCAAAAACCCTAAACTATGTCACTTATGACAAATTTGCCCCAAAAATTTTAGCTGAAGGGCATTTTTATCCTTTTGTTTTTGTTTTTGTTTTTGTTTTTGTTTTATTTTCCTTCTCCTTGCTAGTAGAGGGAAGTCGCGCTGGCTACCCTCGCTTGCGTTGGAGTTGGGTGAGGGTTGTCCCCATCCACGTTGGTAAGGTTGACCCTCACTTGACTTAGGCAAAGGTTGCCCTCACCAGATTTGGCAAAGGCGACCTTTGCCTGGGTTGGCCGAGGCAAAGGCGGCCCTCACCAGCGTCGGGCGAGAGTTGCCCAAGCCATATCTAGCAAGGGCTGCTCGAGTCTTGCCCAACCCAAGCAAGGGTCGCTCTCGCTGAACTCAGGCTAAGGTCGCCCTCGCCAAATTTGGCAATAGTAACCCTCGCTTAGGTCCGGCGAGGCGAGGGCAGCCCTGGCTAGCATCAGGCGAGGGCCACCCAAGCTAAATCTAGTAAGAGTCGCCCTCGCCTAGCCCAACCGAGGCGAGGGTTGGCCTCGCCGAATCTAGCAAGGGTGGCCTTCGCCTAAGTTGGACAAAGGCAGCCCTTGTTGATAGCGACACTGGTGAGGGTGACCATTACCGGCTTCCCTCTATAGGCCATGGCAGAAGGAATGAATAAGAAGGAAAAAAAAAGAAAATGGAAAAAGATCAAAATGCCCTTCAGTGAAAAAGTTTGGGGTTTCTTGTGGCACAAAATAAAGTTTAGGGTAAAATTGTCACAAGTGGCATAATTTTGGATTTTTATTTACACAAAAAAAGTTCGGGGAAAAATTGTCACAATTGGCATAGTTTTGGGTTTTTGGTGGTATTTACTCTAGAATAAATGTGTCATATATGGGTAAGACTTAAGACCCATTTCTAAACCTATTTAAGTAGCTTACACTCTCATTTTCCCTTTTTAGCCTTATAAAAATATTCATTATAAAAATTGAAATTATAATTATTTTTCTTTTTTCCTTTTTATTTTTCCTTCTTCTTTAGCTGGTCACCAACCATGACGACAGCTAATGATCGGCTGGCCAAGGGCCTCAAGCGAGCTCAAGCTTGCCAACCCATCGGCAAGCTTGAGCTCATCGATCGATGAGGTCAAGGCCTCGTTGATGAGCTTAAACCCTCACCAACAAGCTTGAGCTCATCAATCTGTGAGGTCGAGGCCTTGCCAACAAGCCAACAAGGTTGAGGCCTTGCCGATGGGCCAGCAAGGTTGAGGACTTGTTGACGGGCCAATGAGATCGAGCTCCCTTGAGGCCGGGGGAGGAGTAGCTCACCGGAGGCTAGTTGCCAACTGTCATCATGGCTAATGACTGGTCGAAGGAGTAGGAAACAAGAAAAAATAAATAAATAAATAAATAAAATTTTGATTTTTTAAATAAGAATAATTAAATATTGATTTTAAAAAATAAAAAATATTAAAGGGTATACATGCAGGAAAATAAATAAGATTTTTCAATTTTTAATATATTTTCAATTTTAGGCATAAACCTAAAAATATTGTTATTTTTCTATAAAATGACTTCATAAAATCCTTTTTCAAGAAAAAACGGAGTCTGAATTTTAAAAAAATAATTATAAAACTATTTCATTAAATTCTAGCAATGCCATTAAAAAAAAATTTGCAAATATTTTAGCAATATAATTTTTAAAAAATTATAAGAATAAATTTTCCTAAATTTGGTTGAATATGGAAGTGTGGAATATGGGTCAAGTCGGGTATGGATCGGGTATGAGTTGAGTGGGGTATGGGTCAAAAAATTTATAATATGCTTAAATAGGTCATAGATGAGTTAATGGGTCAATTTGGATTAGATCATTTATGACCCGACCCAATCCACCCGTTTCATAGGTCTATATAAAGTCTTATCATTACATAATGTTGCTATTCTCTTTCCTTTCCATCCTCCTAGTAAAGATGGGAGTTATACTTGCATGATCGAAAATTTTGCAAAATTGTCATATGAAGCCATCAAGAATACATAAAAAAATTCACAATTGCTTTTTGTCGATGTCGAGCGCCACGGTGGAGGCATAGATGACGGAGTAGGGGTAATACCTGTACACGACCAATTCATTCAAGAAAGACCAAGAGTGCAGCCGCTACACGCAAATTGTTTAAAAGACAACGAGGCGGATGGGGTGCGCCTATGTGAAATTATGATGAAGAAATTTTTTACGTCTTCAACGGTGTTTGCTATATAAGTTCGCATTCGATTCATATCTGGAAACCAAATTTGGTTTACACCAAATTACATATATTTTGGTTCTCTCCTTATTAATGTCCTGGTCTATTTTAATCCCATCTCATTTTATGGACCTAAATTCTTTCTTAACATTTCCATATCTTTTTTGACGACATCACATTTTATGTCTTAACATAGTGAACCTCCACCTTGATTTATAAAGTCAATTTCACATCATTTTTCCAAGCTACCTAAACTAAATGAGATTCTCATTAGGCTTACATTTATGACGTTGATTCAGTTTTCTTATGTTCATTAAATTAATAAATTGATCTTATCTTATGCATAAGATCTTAGTAATTAATAACTGATCGCCTACAAGAATCCACACAATCTGAAATCAAAACGATATTGAAGTTGAAAAATATGTGAATAATGTTCAAATTTTTCTGTTCCAAATCTCTTTTCAATTAGAATTTAAGTTAGTACTTCATTCTCCTATCGTATGTCCAATAGACAATTTCTTTTGTATTTTTCACTCTCAATCGACAAATAATTCCAAATGACATACGTCTAATGTAAAACTGCTATCACTAATATAGAGAAGGAGAATAAACGCATGTAAAAAATATGTTTAACAACATATGCACGGGTCATGTAACTAGTTAATATATAAGGCTGATTTCTTATGATTTTTCCTAACTTCTTAACCTATTGATATTCTCATTAGGCTTAACTCCATGAAAATGGGCTGTGCCTAGTTATTTTATTCAATTAATAAGTTGATCGCAGGCATTAGAGTTTAGTCATTATGCAACCCACGGCCAACTCAAATGTTCTGCTAACCCATGAAATCAAAAACATTTTCAAAAATGAAAAAAAAATGAGATAGAATTTGGAAAAATGGGATTAATTTGGGACAAGGAAAAAAACGACAATCAAAGCAGAGGGAAAATAGTTGATTCGTATGACAACCAAAAACGAAATGCAAAGGCTTGCTTTATTAGGTGTAACATGGATGTACTATGTTTGACTTTTATTTACATAAGTACTTACTTGAAATTATAATGACAATTGACTTGTACATCATCACCTCAAGAGTGCTCGTATATAATAAAAAAGTTATGTTCATAATATTTCTCACACAAATAGACCCAGCTCCAGAATCAAATACGTTCAATAGGGTCGTTGCACGACTAGTTCCCCACTGAGTAAGTTTCCAAGTCATGAACACGTCCCGTCGTTGTAGACCACGGGGGTGCACCCGATCCGCTTCGTCGTCGTCGAGACGATCTGAGTGTAGTGGTCGTTGTAATACTACTTCTCCGCAGCCGAACCGCCCAGTGCGTCGCTCGGCGTCCACGACGAGCCGCTCCCCCCGTATATGTTCTCTCCTAGCTCGATCTCGCCTTCTTCGAACGAATGCTCCGCTTTGCAGTCCGACTTCCTCCTGTCGGCCCACCACCTGAAGTGCCTTTCTTTCTATCAAGTCACATTAGTTTTCGGATTCCATGGGAAATATATCATAGTAGCTTGAACCATATCTAAATGAGATTCTCCTTCTTTATTTCCCATTAGAATTTTAAATCTGCTCTGAAAGTTTCTACCAATTTGATTATGTATGAACCTCACGTAATTGGCTTAGTGATTAAGACATGGATGCCCACGTGTGTAGCGCACCGCACAAATTTAGTTACCCTCATCGTCAATTTTAAACAATTTCCTATTTAGACCAACCATCCTATTTTTTGCTCAGGTTCTATTTAGTCCATAAACAAAGTTAATAGTAGACGTGCCAGTGATAAATGTAATGCTCCCACGTTGTTCAAACAAATTTATGCATGCATGTAAAAGATCCCCGTGAGGGGTACCGAGATTGGTTTAAAAAATTGAATTATCAAGCGATACAATGAACTGTCAATACTTATATAATGTAAGAGCTTTTTGAGCATAACAGTCTATGGGCTACTTGTAAGAATAATACCTTGTTGTAAATCACAAATTCTTGAAAAAATGGATTATAATAATTTATAATTATTTGTTAATGATTTTTTGTCGTTCAAAACATACTGCTATTTTCATGGTATATGAAAACTATCACATAATCATTTCTCATGTAATTGTGCAATATCTAACTTGGGGTAAGATAAAGGAAATTCAAATTTCCTTGCCAAAGGATTTGGTTCACCTGAGCGGTTAAATAATGGGAAGTTGGATGAATCCAGGCCAAGTAAATCGGCAAGTTTCAAGCATGCGCTTGGGGCGTTTCTGCGGAATGAGATTAGAGACAAATGATTGAAGGCCTTCTCATGAAATCGCAGCAGGGCGGCCTCTGTTGTTGAGCACCCGTGAACTCTTGTCTTGTTCGCATAATAGGACAAGTCCATTACCGGTAGTTTATTCAGGATTCCAAACTCAATGGTGGCAACCATTTGGGAAAATAAAACTTCATCGAAGAGTTGATCTCCCTTTCGAATTCATCCGGCCCCCTGGCTAATTCTACTGTAGAGGGCAATGACAAACCTTATGCCCCGAGCAAAAGATGCACTATAATGATCGAGACCAATAGGTAACATTACTCCTATACCCAAGCAAATGGCCACTATGGCACCAATCAAAAAGACAATTGTTGCAGATCCCATTAGATTCCGGAAGCTAGCAGCATTGGTTCAGATAAACTCCAATTTATTACTTCTTTGGGACCAATAATGCCTACCCAATAGTATTGGTCTGGCACTAGATGTAGCCTTTCCCCATAGGCCATTCAAGAACCCTACGAATATTCACATCGCTAGAATGTTATGCCAGGATTTATTGAGTTAATGAGAAGTTTCGACACATCAAAACATTCGCAAATTCTCCTAAGGCGAATATGGTCAAAAGAGTTTGAATTTATATATTCTTTAATTGCTTGAGTTTCTTTAAGCATGGCAACCGAGAAACTTAAGTGAAATTAGCTATGGTTTCAAAATTCTAGATGCAAAACTCTCTTTAATCCTTGGCCTTTTTTGTTTGCTTGTGCTGACCCCACGGTGTAGTTGGACCTCACTCTCTTTTACTTGGCCTTGCCGCCATGGTCAATGATGGTGAGGCACATTCTAAAGGAGGTGAGCAAGAAAAAAATCTTGTTGACATTGTTCAACAGCAACCGCTGCCACCTGACCCGGTTAAGTAGGAAGATGGCAATGAGGATGGAACATTTTCAAAACTAACTGAATGGTCGTAAGGAGCTTCTTGTCAAAGGATGTGATGTCAGCTTTCTCAAAAATACAAGGCCTGTAAAAGACGATGACATTGATGCCAGAGGTCCCAATGACACAAATGAGGATGTGATCAAACAAATGGCATCAGGTGGAGAATGAGATTGCCACACCACTCCTTGATGCTCATATAGGTGATGTTGATAATGTCATCGTTGAACTCCTCAGGATTCTTGACAAGAGGTGAATGACATTCTGGAACCATTATCAAATTCTCTGACGAATGCAAGACGACATTGTCAAGGTCACCAAGTGAAGTATCGAAGAGGGTGGGTAGTGGGATCTCCTCCTCAACCCAACCCATTCATCTACCACATGCTCACTTGTGGGATTGGGATTGACTTTTTCCAAAATGCTTCCGGTATCAATGCTAACGTCCTCCACAGCCCTCACATATTTGAGAAGGCCAATATCATCCCATTTGACAAAAAAAATCCTCACAATTATTGCAATTGACTTCGTAAAGACAATGTTCATCTCATCCCAATCTTTTCTCCTCGATCGAGTTAGGAGGTAGCCATTTTTGCGAGTTAGCACGACAGGATGATCTTCTCACTTGCCTCTCCTAGAATGTGCCTCACCATCATCAACCATAGTCACCCAAAGCACGTGTGGGCGGTGGCCAAGTGCACCACCTTGGTGTTTATGTGGTCTTCTTCTACATCTAGATGTGCTGATCATGTGGGTGTACAACTTGAAATTCTTCCTATTGAGGCTGCTTGTGCAGGGTATGCAATCAACGTCACTTTGAATCGAGTGGTGAGTGGAGTGTTACCAAGAACGTTCTCAATCACCATCAACTGGGCCTTATTCTTGTTTGTGGTTATAGCAAGCATGTTCTTCTACATTATGATACTAGAAACGCAAGGATAGATGCTCAGAGGAGATGGGGCAGTTTATCGGTAAATTCAATTAGTGGAAATCTGCAACAAGGGAGATGAAGATGCAAAAAAAAACAACGGCATCCACAATGACGCGTGGAGACAGCAGATAGGGCTAGTTAGGGAAATGATCATAAGGTAGGGGGTATTTGGTAAAAATAGATGCCTTTGTTAGAGTATTTAGAGTGATTATACAGGATCTGAATGGGTGATATATGCTGAAGTGGATGAGGACAAGAAAGAATTACTACCATGAATTTTCAAAGAAAAAAAGCAAACAAAAATTTCTCAAGAAATTCAATTCCTTTGAGAATAAGAAATCTTTGATAAAGCAGTTCGGACTCTCTTTTTTTCGCCCATTTGAGCCCGGCCCACTATGCAGAAAGTTTTACTCATGCTTTGTTTTTTCCACTGTTAGTTGATAAGGTGGGAAGGACTTTTGGAAAGGACAACATTCACTTCGACATACGCACCATAATTTGGCATAGTTGTGGATAAGTTTTTTTTAAATTATTTTATGATTTTTTATTCCCTTCAACTTCTTTTTATCATTTTTATTATTCTTTTACGCCCAAATACATGTAACTTTCTCTTCCTCTTTTCTTTATTTTAAATTTAATTTTTAAATATTTTAATTTTAATTTTTATTATTTTCTTCTTTTATTTTCCTTCTTTTGGTCTCTTTCGCAATTCATCTTCTTCAGTTCATGAACTCATACTTCGCTTGGTTTCCCTTTGCCTCTTTCATTTATTCTTTCTTTCCAACATCCTACAGAGACATGATCAAATCTTTGCTTTATTCATCATTCAACTAGCTCTTCTTCATTGTTTTTCTAACTTTAAAAACTTAACATCAAAGATCTTCATCAATCAGGGAACTCATTCAATTCATAATTCATATTCCAATAATCACATATGCAATTAAACATGCTCAAAATCACAAACAGTAACTCATCTTAGATGACCTTCATGGAACCAGTAGTTAAGATTTCTTGTCTCTGTTTCTCCAAGAAGAGAGAATAGAGGTACTTACCTTGGAGATGCAGATGCTAATTTCGAAAGGATGATCAAACTAAGGAGCTGATGTCTTGGAGGCATTGGCGAGCAGGAACCGAGCTTCAAACGGCTCCTTGAAGCTTCTAATAAGAAAACATAATAAAACAGAGGTACAATCAGTGTCGATCAGTGGTGGATTTCGGTGTTAGGGTGGTGATAGAGAAGAAAAATTGATGATGAAGCCTCTGAAAATTCAGGAAAGGACTAAAGATCAATGCGATTGACTGAATCGAAAAAGGGAAGTCAGAGAATGAGAGAGAACTTAGCTTTGATCTTGTTGCAGTAATCCCTGGATTCGATGGAGAAGCTTCGATCAAAATTAGTGAGAGATTGATTTGCCATGGCAGGAAGCGAAGATCTCCCTCTGAAAGCAGGACAAAGACATTACATGACGGAGACAGCAGAAACTGCAAATCTGTGGAAATGAAGCTCCGGCTACAGGCTCAACTGGAAAGGGTCATCTAAGGCAATGACGGTGGCGACTTTACAAACACAGCAAGGGGTGCGGCAGCGATGGCAAAACAACACCGAAGAAACCTGCAAGGAAAAATCATGAACGTTGTGAACAACAGTGAGGCCACAGGGACACCAGGAGAGATCAACCTTTGGCAACAAAAGACTGCGAGAGATGTTGGGAAAGCTTGTGAGTTCGTCGCACTGTTGCTGGAACTCACTGCGGGAGGCCTTGCAGTAATCTCATTGTGGCAGGGATCCCCAACCAGTGCGAGCGTTGGTGGAGCGCGATGGCCGGCTGTGGCAGCAGGACTACTCATGAACGATCGTCCGCCCCTTACCATGAAGGTGATGATGGCCGCAGAGAGAGAGGGAGAGATTCAGTCGAAAGAAAATCTGAGCGTCTTCATCCGTTCCTCGTTTTTAGCCACCTAATCTCTCTTATTCAGTTGAGATTTTTTCAATCTCAATCTCCCACCAAATCTTATCTCTTTCTTTGCAAGCTTTACAGATAAAAATTGAGCGAGTCATCAGCGAGAGACATCTTCCTTATATCTTTATTAGGAACGGTTTTCATCTAATCGTGGTCCAATTATATCAAATGAAGTATAGCAATCCAAATTTAAGGAGTGTTCGATCCTCATAAAATGTGATACTTGATCAATTGCTGAGCATTTGCATGTCGTCAAAGGAATTGCTGACGAACTTGCCATCATCAATTCGTCCATTCTGATCATAATTTAATAATACATGTTCTAAGTAGGCTTTGCTCTGGATTAAAGGAAAATTCTGTCTCCATTGGAGCACGTGAATCACTCACTTCCTTTGAGGAACTCTATGACAAACTGGTCGACTTTCAGAAATATCTAAAAATGAAAGGGTGAATTGACTCGTTGCTGCAATATCCAAGTTGAAGGTTCAAATATGCTATGTTAAAGAAAAAGCGATGTATATTATGTATGTTATTTTTTTGTCGATGTCAAGAGCAATCATATGCACGCCTCAGCCAAATCCATATAGCTCTATCACATGTTCATACGGTACATTTACTATCTGTCCCACGACTAACCTATGGTATATCAGATAATCAATCATTATCAAGATCCCCAAGTAGATATGCCAAAACTTACCCTAACATTACATGACCTAAAGTGGAAGCAAATGCTTCTACAGGTTGTCTCCACATCGCCGAAGCCATTGGCACATGATATATTTAAGGACATGCATCAACGATTTAGAAGCGGTTGACATTGTGACATTAGCAAGAGAATCGTCTGAAGTAGAGTATATTCGATCGCTGATAAGCACTCCAAAATTAGAGACATTCATATGATTGTTGGCCGACTTAGGTCCTCACCGGGTCATAGTTGTTGGATTCCATGGAAAATACGTCATGGTAGCTTGAACCATATCTAAATTTGATATTTTTCACATTTATTTCCTATTAGAATTTCAAATCTGTTCCCTGAAGTTTCAACCAATTTAAGTATGAGTGAACCTGGCATAATTGGTGTAGTAATTAAGAAATGGACAGCGTACATGTGTAGACTATGCACACCGCACAAATTTAGTAACCTGCGCCACCTAGTGCAAACAATTTCCTATTCAGACTACTCATGTTCTATGCAGTTCGTAAAGTTAATAATACACATGTCCGTGATAAATTTGATGCTTCCTCGTCATTCAAAAAAAATTATGTTTGTATCTGAAAGATCTAGTGAGTAATACTGAGAATGATTTTAAAAATTGAATTATCAGGTGATGTGAAATTTTAAATGCCCATTTGATGTTACTGGGCAATATCTAACTTGGGGTGAGATATAGGAAATCAACATAAAATTTATAAAGCATAGTATATAGTCGATTAAAAACTACACCGAGCATCAAGTGACTAAGGAATGAACAGAACAAGAGTAGCGTCAGCCAAGCTTTCAAAAGGGGTAAAGTATTCAAGTGGCCATTTGAAGTTGATCTTTACTATCAATAACGTCGCGTTGTCCGGCTTTGACGAGAGGAGTTTGGCTTCGAGCTCCGGAAAGAAATAGGGAGTGGCCGAGATAACAGAGATTCCGTTGCTGCTCGTGAGGACAATGAATAGAAAGAGTGAGCGTTGATTGCCCATGGTTTTGTTCTTTGGGATGGGAACGAGTGTGGAAGTGCTGCAGAGCTCCACACTTCTGGCTTTATACGGATTCTGAGAAGAAGAGGTCTTGGGAACATAATTCCAATATCAATTATTTCTCAATATACAATTTTCTTCTCTTTCTCTCTCCTTTGCAGTCCTTAACCATGGTCAGGCAGCCACATGTTATCGATGTTGTGACCATATGCTCCTTATTTCAAACTGTAAGATTTTTTGGGACAACTACCAACTATTTTAAAAATTTAAGCTGTTAAATGAATGTGTAGTTTATTATTTAAATATTCTAATACACCCTTACATTTAGTTTGATCTTTTGCTTAGTACTAAGCGTGAAAATTTAATTAGGGAGGCAAATGGAGCTTGGTAAGATTTGAACTCAATACCTCAAACTTTGATATTATGTGAGATTTTTTGAGACCATTGCCAACTGTTCTAAAAACTCATGGTTAGATGAAAACATTGTTTATTATTTAAATATTCCAACACAAACAATGTCACTATCTTTCAATCTAATGTCATGTATGACAAGTTCTACATGGTGAGTGTCACAACTCAACTCTCAAGCTTGCAATAACCCCTCTTTCACTTGCAGTCATTTGATTGCGACTTTCCAAGATCCGTCGCCGACCATTCATTATTAACTTTCAAGTTATGCACATGCAGAAACAATTCAAACTCCATCCAATCAACAACAGCAGCATGGATAGCAGAAAGACACATCATCAATAGCAAAAAACATTACTTTATTTATTTACTGATTAACTCTAGGAAATTTACATGTGTATGTCCTTACAGTGGGCAACTTGTTATACACCAACAAAAAGGGACAGTAAAGCCAAAGTTAATCTACTCCTTTCAAAACACTGCAACGAATCGCACCATCAGTCAATTCTCCATCCTACGGACCTGAAAAGTGGTTATATAATAATTAGTGAAATAAAATCGCAGTAAGTTAATAGCTTAAACCTCGATTAGGGACCTACTTGCCTTGAATGCGCTGTAAACGTGCAAATCTCAGTAATTATTATTATTATTTTCGGAATTAATTATTATTAGTCTACCAGTCAATTCTCCATCCTACCCATGGGTAGCCTAGCTGGTTAGGGTGAACTTGGACTTCGCTGAGGTCTTGGGTTCGATTCCCCAAGGAAGCGCCTGTGATTTAAGTGGGGGGCCATGGCGGTGGGTTGCTGTGGTAGTCCCCCCCGACGAATAGTCGAGGTGCGGCAAACTGGCCCAGACACCTCAGTCATTAAAAAAAAAAAAAATAGTCTACCTGTTAAACCATTAATAACCGAACGAATAGGCCACAAGTTACATGCAATTAATATGTATGCATTCATAGGCATCCTTTCCTTTTGTGACATGCATAACCTACATGATACAGTTGATCATATGTCCAACTCAATGCAATGGCACATAAGATATTCAAAATACACTTCATGTTTTCCCATGCACCATGCATTCATTCGTGATCCAATTATTAACACCATAGGGGAGAAAAACTCCAAACCCGCAGTTGGTGTCTTCCGACATAGTCAAGCATCATCCCACTCCATTGGGCACGGCGTCATTCTAGACCTCATCCACTGAACGACATTCCAAAAAGGAGCATCTGTCCTACCTCTACCGCGACATGGCTTCCGACCCTCCAGCCAAGAATTGCGATAAAGCAGACTTTGTCAACCACAGTTCCCTCACTGGGTAACGGGCTCTTATGTGATCACGCAAGCGTATCAATCACCAGGATCATTTCATTTTCTTTCTCTTATAGCCAAAACATATGTGATTCATGCTTGCACTCCATACACAACAATTCATCGCACATTTCGAACACACATTCTCACACGAAGATGCTTAATAAATCAACTTTCCAAACATACCTTTTTTAGAATTTCCCTGCCCTAGTTCACACATGAATAGGTACTCATATACCATGTCACGCCCTGACTCTCGAGCTCGCGACAACCCCTTCTCTTGGTTGATAGAAAGCGACATCCTAAGACTCGTCAACGACCATTCATTTTTAATCTTTCGTTATGCACAAGCAGAAGACGAACCATCCCCAGTCCAACAAACAATCGATCGATCAATTAGGGATAGAGGGATGAACAGCGAGAATAACCATCACTACTCATTTACACAATTTACTAGATTAACCAACGGAGGATCGTTTCTCAATACACGCCCGACAAAAAAGGCTGATCCATCCTCTAAGCCAAACCAAAAAGGAACTAGGCTAGGCTAATCTAGCTGTACAAAGTGAACCCTCGGGTTCAACACCACGGTCACTCAGACCCATCGGACTCGACTCTGTCAGGTTGATCACTGGAGAAGTGGGGGCAGGATTCTCCACTGCGGGCGCGCCATTCTAAGGACCTGAAAATGGTTAACCACGACGGGTTGAGATAAAATCTCAGCGAGTTCTTCCCCTAAGCCCCAGTTAGTACATCAACTAAACCCGGGCATCTCTCCTGAACAACCCCTCACACAACCCAACCACAACAACCAGCAATCAGTAATAAAATAACAAGCAGGGTCAACCAACAATCAAAAGTCAGTTCGCATGCAACCTTACCCGGTATGTCGTACCCTGCACATTAAACCTCATTCAATGCAAGCAATGCAACCAACAATCAAATAGTCAGTTCACATGCAACCTTACCCGGTATACCATACCCTGCACGTTATAAGTCAGTACAATACACGCAATGCACATGGCCGTTAGATGATGCAGTTCGTCAATCACATGCGAGTCGCGTCACAAGCGATCTCACCTGGCCATTGCCACTCTCTGCACGTTATCAATTCATGCGTGCGTGCCATAAATCATGATGTGATCACCTCATGCATAATCGAAACCGATGATGTAATGTTTCTCGTACACTTTGGTATCCACATGTGTTCTATTGGGCGGAGGTGCAATGACGCTACAGCGCCCTTCCTCCGTAGAGGCGCAACCATGCCCTTCTGTGCTATTGCTACGGCGCCCTTCCTCCGCAAAGGTGCAACCGTGCCCTTCCGTGTAGGCCGAGGCGCTACGGTGCCATTCCTTTGCAGAGGCACAACCGTGCCCTTCCATGCCCTCTGAGGCGCAACGGAACTACGGCGCCCTTCCTCCGTAGAGGCGCAACCGTGCCCTTCCTTCAGTGATTCAAACTATCGTAGCCAATGCACACATACTTGCACATACACTTGCATTTAAATACTCGAGTCCTCCATCATAAAAGCGGTCCATTTCCAGTATCCCTCGGACAAACCATTTTTCCCACATTTCTCATAAAAGCGGTCAATTTCTAGTGTCCCTCGGACAAATCACTTTCTTTCTCATAAAGGTAGTTCATTTCCGGTGTCTCTCGGACAAACCATTTTCTTTCTTTTATGAAAATCACACAATTCAAGCATATGCTTATGCAATGCCACATCCAATTTACTTCATATGATCAAGGCACATGAAATTATGCACAATTTCACTTACGGATGAACAGTGCCGTGAACAGTACCGTGAATAGTGCACATGAACAGTGAAATTCCGAATTTAATAATTAAATAATTTAATTCAGAAATCACATAATTTAATCAAAAAATGCAGAAATTAAATTAATTAATTAATTAAAACAATTAATCAATTTAATCAAGCAAAGCATGCTTAATTAGCACATAACACACAATTAAGCATAATTAAACAAGATTAAGCTAATCTAATCTTAACCCTTAATCTAACCACCTATCTTAGGGCTAATGCATTTAATTAAACATCTTAATCAACCCTTAGTACTAATTAACCCAACCCTAAGCAAGTTTAGGCACTAAATAGGGTTTATGAGCTAAACTCACCCGTTAAGCGGGCCAGAGACGCGGACGCGGCGGCAGCGGCGACAAACCCGAAACTTGGGGACTTTTCCCACGATACTCCAAGGTGGTCCCGAGCTCAACAAAGTAGCGACAATTCGGATTCCCCACTGAACTTCACAAAACAGCACTGCAAGAGGAGGAGGTTGCTAGTCGGAGCAAAAACAAGCTGGCCGGAGCTCCGGCGAGCTCGTAGCCGGTGATTGGAGGCTCCTGGGGGTCGATGGGGAGTTGTGTGTGGCTGGCGTGGACAGTGAGTAGGCCAAAAATGGAGAGAAACGAAAGAAAAACCGAAGCTGCACAGGAGGCGCTGCACAGTGACAGACAGAGGACCGCCGACTTCAGGCAGCAGTACGGGATGGACGGCAGCTCCGTTCGGCGACCGGCCGCCATGAATAGTACAGAATTTCTATGCTAAACATTTTGATAGATGGCACGGCCCGAGATTCCACCGGGAAGGCAATGAACAACTCCAAATTCGGTGAGAGGTCAGAAGCAGAAACTGCAGGAAGGCAAGGGAAGAAGGGGAGAGAGGGCTACGATTTTGGAGGAGCTAAAGAGGAGGAGAGAGAGAGAGAGATGAGAGCTGGTTTGAGGCTCATTAAGGCCATTTAATGCCTTCACCAAGTCCCCAAGCAAGTGACATTATCTTCTCTCTCTTCTTTTGACTTTTCTTCAAAATATCCAAGGGCAAAATGGTCATTTCCACCTTGCACATTTCCCAATGTGTCCTTGGGTTGAAAGTGAAAGGCGGGTCTAGGAAACGAGCCGGAAAATGAATAGGAATGAGGTCAGGAATTTGTTGGGCTCGAATCGGCTCAAAATTTAGACAATAGGCTCGGAAGGGTAAATGCTCGGTTTGGTCCAACGGGCTCGTTTGTTTGTCTTGGTCTTCCATGGTGGCCATCCCACCTTGGGTGTGTGGCCCACACTATTCTTGCCTGGCGCACGTCCTCGTAGGCTCGATTTCTCGGTCCGAAAATCCCTTTCCCAAAACTAGGCTCAACTGACACTGTCGACTATCCAGGAAGCATCGTCCAAAAGTCCATCCTGGACAATCCCGAAAATTCGAAGTCCAATCTTGGATTCTCGTGCCTTGTCAATTTTGCCCAAATGTCATTTTGGTATAATTCAGACTAACAGGCGGCTTCAAGGATTCACACGTAACCGACTCATGCCAAACCACGTTCAAGACTTCTCGACACATGGACGTGAAATTGTGAAGGATAGATTCTTATTTCAAAGTATACGATTATCAAGGATTGACATAGGGTCGTTCATGGGTTTGATAACAGTAGACGGAATCACCCGTCGTCCCATTATTTCTGTCCGCGAATCGACTTCTATTCGTCCATAAAATCGGCATGCATGACTACAGGATCGTTCTTACGCAAGTCTCACGGTCGAGTCGTTTTCCCAGGTCGAGTCCTTTAGTCGCACGAGTTCTGTCCTCAGTAGCATTTCCTCTCAAGGTCAGTATCTCGGAAATGATTGGGTCCGAGCGGAATCAACTTACAATGCATTGGCAAAATTCACGTTCACTCATCCCTAAAAGGGCTCGAATTTCAGGACGTCATATACCATGTCTTATACAATAAACACAATTCATTCAACTGTGGGAAACCACTTGCAATAATAATCAAGTCTCAATCATTAAAGAAAGTTCAGATATTTAGCACATAATCCAAGTGGAAACACACGTATAACACTCATTCTTGAAGAATTACTTACTCAGAACGTCTCAAAATAATTCAACAGACGCCGCTGAATTATAATAAATGAATACCCGAAAATAATTAATTACTCAATTAATCAATTATCATCCAAACATAAATAATTAATTAATAATCCGAAAACAAATAACTAATTATTATTCGAAAATAATAATTAATTAATTTCGAAAATAATAAATAATTAATTCCGAAAAAAAAATAATTATTATTATTTCAGAAAATAATAAATTATTATTATTAATTGCTAACCATGATTAACTAAACCTAACCACATGTAAACCATGGTTAACTAACTAGCTATAGTTAATTAACCTAACCAATTACTAATTGTGGTTACTTTATTCAACTAAGGTTATTTTATCCAATTACAGTTAATTAACTCAACTAAAGTTATTTTATTCAACTAGGATTACTTTAGTCTAACTATGGTTACTTTAATCTAACTACGGCTTTAATCTAACCATAGTTACTATAACCATCTTCCTAACCAAGGTTAATAACATAGTTTAACGCAATGCAAGATTAGGCAAACAATTTAATGCTAATCACTAATCATTAATAGCACAAAGTAAGATTAGTCCTAAATTAATCAACCACAAATTGAGTTTAGTACCCTAATCAAGGATTTGGAAATTAACTCATGAGTTAGTCGGTTTTGACAACACTGGAACGACGATAGTGGTGAAGACAACGACCGACTCACTCGGGGATGACAACGAATGATGGATGTAATATGCTGAATTTCGATTCATCTTGAGATATACAAAAGGGTTATTTCTCAATGCACTGCTAGTCACAACTACCTTGAATTGATTACTCAATGGTAACTAACCTATTCGAAAAGGCAATTAAGGACCGATATGCATACGACCAGTGAATTTAATCAGGGATAGGCTGCTCGACCATAAGGATCACAGAGAAATGATACCACACTGTTGCAAGCCAATTAGCGAACGGAAATAAATCGATTCAGTAGAAATATGAGGTCGGATTGCGGGTGATTCTATATGACTTCGATATTGACTGCGAACGATGTTAAACCAATTTCCTTTTGGCCCTGTACTCAACGTGAGCAATTAACCCCATGTGATTACATGACAATCGAGGATTGTCCTGATTTGAATATGCACGATCATGGATTGAAAAGCTATCAATCACGGGTCAAACGCGCGAGAAATCCTAAAAGCCGCTTGATAGTTTAAGTCATGCTAGAGTCACAATCGACGGATTTTAATCCTGATTTTCAATCTAGTTTTAGGTATTGAACTTTCAAAGATGTCGAGATTAAAATATTGGACATTGCCTTATTGATTCTCGAATTTATTGGTAAGCCCGGGAATTATCGGAAAAGGATTCAATGGGCCGAAAAATTGGAACCAAGAGGAATTGGACTGACCATAGGCCCAATGGGCCTTGCGCCTATGAGGGGTCGGCCACATGGGCCCAAGCTTGCCCAAGTGGACCCAAGGAAGCTCAACTTCAAGCCTTTGAGCCCGTTAGCTTCTTCGAGCTCGTTTCCCTTCAATTTGAGCCCAAATCGATTTTCTTCTAGCCCGTTAGTATCTTGGCCCGTATACGCGTATAGTAAGGTATACTATACTTTTGGAATTTACCATTTTACCCTTTCTAGAAGTGGCATTCAATGTTGGAGGACAAAAGCCAAGAAAGTAAAGGAAATTGACGAAGGGAAGTGAGGTTTTGGAAGGGAATTTGGACTTGGCTTCTTGTCCTCTCTCTCTCTCTCTCTCTCTCTCTCTCTCTCTCTCTCTCTCTCCCCAAGGTTGCAGCCCCCTCCCACGTTTTTCCCCCTCTTACTCACTTTTTCTCCCTCATTTTCTCTCTTTTCCTCTAGTTTTCTTCTTGTTTCTTGCCCTTGGGTGCCCCTTGACCAACTAGACTGCCCTCGCCTGCCATCTTGGCCATCTTGCCACTGTTTTGGAGTCATCGTACCGTTGTGGTGCCGCCCATTCATGGCTGCCAAGTCGCGTCTCTTTCCTCCCTCTTTTCTCTTCCTTTCCCTTCCTTCTCTTGCTGTGCTTTCTGTTTTCCCACCGGAATCCAACCTTGTCGCTTTCACCAAGCCGCTACCACCGCCCAAAGTGTAGGCACGGAAGTCAGGGAGCTAGCCACACACTGCTGGCCACCCCTGGTTGCCGCCAACCGCTCGTTTCGGCTGTTTCTGCCTAGCAACTCCCTTCCACGTGAACAATGTTCTGCAGGCTGTTTTGGCCCATTTCAGCCACTGTTTGTCGTTCATTGTCGTCCCCGAGCTTACCTCTCGTAGCCCTCGTCCCCTTTCACGTGTCGGTGTCGCCGAATTTTTGACCCAGGTAAGTTAATTTCCTAATCATTGTTTAGGGGTTAATTAGTGTATTTATATATTTGTGATTAATTAAGGTTGATTGGTTGATTATGTTGATTAATTAAGACTGATAAGGATTAATTAATTGAGCATGGTTAGTGTTAAAGTAACTAGGGTTAATTAATTAAAGTAACTAAGATTAGTTTTAAAGTAACCAAGGTTAGATTTTGACTATGGTTAGGTTAATTTGTTAACCATGATTAGGTTTAATTATTTTTATTTATTTAATTAATTTCGGACAAAGTTACTGTTCATAGTTAACGTTCACAATTACTGTTCACGGCACTGTTCATATGGAAGCAAATTTTTGTCTTAATTTGATGTATTCTTGATTGTTAAGGCTTATTTATTTACTGATTGTGAATTATTCCCTAGAATTAGGGAATGTACGTGATTGTTGATTGGTTGGAATTGAATTTTGGAATTATCGATTGATACCGCATGACATATTATGTGGGTTATTTGAAATGGCATGTCGCATAAGCACGGGTAATGTTGCTTTCAGGACCAAGCAAAAGCAAAGACAAAAATGAACTATTTGCTAATGTATTGTATGGTCATATTAAAGTTGATAGCCTAGTTGAGCAGGATGACCGCTAATCCTTCGGGGTTGTGCCATGACCATTGGGTTGCCTAATAATGGTTAGATGCCCAGTCACAGTTGAAGCCGGGCCCATGCTCCTTAGGGAATGTCGTCGGTAGGGGAGAGCCCACGACGTTGCCGTGCTTCATGGGGGAGAACAATGTCTGGTTTACGACCAGTTGATTGTCAACCATAAGGTTGTGCCATGGCTTTGAGGGTCGTAATAATTGGAACATATGTGAATGTTGAGATATGAGAACATTTTATGCAATGCTCTAATTATTTGCATGTTTCCTACTACTATGGTGAGGTGGTTGACAGTTTCTGCAAGTTGCGTGTGCCAAGGCTAGGTAAGGTCACCTGGATGCCTATGGTAAGGGCTTGTAAACTTCCTAAGGTTAATCAGTAGATAAATAAATCAGTACTTTTGAATGTGTTCTTGTTGGATTTTCCTGTTAACCCTGCTTTTGTAATTGACTGGGGATTGTGATTCGCTTCCGCATGTGCATAATTATAAGATAAAAATAATAGTCGGCGACGCGTCTTGGGACATCACATCTAAATGACCACGAGAGAACAGGGGTTGCCAAGTGCTCGAGGGTTGGGGTGTGACAATGGATGGCGATCGAAACTTGACAAAACAGCTTCCAACGAAGCTATTTGAATGCTAAATAGAGGAAAACATAGCTTAGCAATGCTCGACAGCGGTTGGACAGCCGTTGGCTGTGTTCCGGACAGCGGCCAATAGCAGTAGAAACAGCAACAACCACAGCAATAGCCAGTAGCCGCAGCAGTAGCAATTAGCTACAATAGCAGCAATAACTAGAAGCTGGGACAGTAGCGAACAAAAGCAGAGATAGTAGCGGCCAGTAGTAGAAAATAGAGGAAATGAAGGGAAAAAGGGAGAAAAACAGAGAGAGTGAGCAAAGGAAGAGGGTGGTTAGCTAGAGGAGAGAGAGAGAAAATTTTGAGGTGGACAAATTGGTTTTGGCTTACCTAACCATGGTTAGTTTTGTCTAAAGGTTTAACCATGGTTTGGGGCCACAAACCAATCTTCTAGAAGCCAAGGGCAAAATGGGAATTTGACTTGTCCATGGGCCCTTGGTAGGTCGGCCCTTGTGGCCAAAAAGTCCATTGGGCTTTCGATTGGGCCCACTTCCTATGGCCCAATTTCCTCGGCCCATTATCCCTTTTTTCAACTTTTCCAACCATACCAGAAAAATTCGAGGATTAATGAGGTGATGTCCGTAGAATTTTTCGTGAAGTCCTTGCAAATTCGATATCAGAAATCGGATTGAAAATCGGAGTTAAAATCCGCCAATTACAACTCTAGCATAACCTAAATTATTGGACGGATTTTAGGATTCTCACGCAAAATTGACTCGTGGTTGAATGTTTTCAATCCACATTCGGTTCCTTAAATCCCCAAGCAACCCTTAGTTGTCATGTAATCTTGAGAAATCAATTTCTCATCCCGAGTACAAAGTCAAAAAGGAAATTTGTTTATCATCGATTATCATGAGTATCGAAATCATGTGGAATCACCCTCAATCCGGCCTCATACTACTCTATAATCAATTTATTTCCGCTTACTAATTGATTTGTAAGGGCATGGTATTGTCCCTTTTCTATCCTTATGGTTGAGGGATATATCCCAGATCAATTTCCCTAGCCTTACGCGTATCGATTTAAGATAATCGTGACTAAACAGTGTATCGAGAAATAGTTATTTTTATTAATCCCAAAATGGGTAGAAATTTCGGACGTCACAATGAGATTTAACATAAGAGAGAGATGCTCATCGGCCAGCCTCTATAATTTCCCAAATCTATCAATTTTTCTTGAGAGGTATTTAGTGAATCTATTGCATATACTAAAATGAATTTGAATCCTCATCAATCATGTAGAAGCCACATGATGATCCATGTTTGTTTTAGTACATGTAGCAGGCTTATCTAATGATTTCTCCTCGACAAACTAGGACAATAGCTGAGTTGGTGTCAGCACACTTCTCTTCTAAAGGAAAGTCTAGTAATGTTTACAGCACATTTGGCTGCAGTCATCAAATAAGACTATAACGTAATAACTATTACATTGTAGTGCAATAGAGTCGTAATAAGTTTTTGATTTGAGTAATGTGTTACCTATTGCACCGTTTGGTTACATGAAGGACATATATAATAGGAGGGAGTAACATCCAAAACTTCCAAAATACCCCTAAAATTAGAATTTGTGAAAAAAATTGTGATTATCATTTCAATACTCAATCATTATCTATAAGTTTAATAGCTGATATATATTATTAAGTAAAAGCTTTATTACATCATAATTATTTCTACTGTCATAATTTATATATGATATGAATATAAGTTAAGCACATAAATGTGATTGTGTTAAGCTAAGTATTACATTATATTATAGTGATTATCACTTAAATAAACAATTGGGAGGGTTATACCCCATACATTTTTGAATATATAAATTTTATCTAATTCTGATTATTGCATGATTTGATTTGATCATACGTAATGAAATATATTGAGTAATCACTGTTTAGTACATGTTAATAGTAAGATTAAATTACTATTAATATAAAAATTTTAGCATTGTTAATCACTATATTATGAACAGCATAATTTTTATTTGTTCAATAGTACCAATAGTAACTAACATAACATGAAATCTTCGCACATTTAGTGTGACTAATGTTTGTGAATGCACATAAAATCGCCTTTATATGGTAAAAACACATACTAGTTACGTAAGATTTAAAAATTGAGTGTATCAAGGCCAACCCAATAGAAGAAGGGTCTTCCATCGAGACGTAGATAGTCATCCAAATGATGTGAAAATGGTCATATACTCAATATACTCGAAATCCTACTTAGCCCTAACCCCCCCTGTGCAATCTTTAATTGTGGCGTTCCTTGATTAACTTACTCGAGATATTGTTCACTTTGGCCCGTCTCATTCCAAGCCTCACAATTTTATCCTTTTTAAAGTACAGGTGGGCATTTTTTTAGAAGGTTACCTATCTTGATAGTGCTCTAACCTGAGTTTACTTAACTTTGAAGTTTCAAAGTAAAGTTTGCTATTATGTCAAAATGTGCTACAGTGAGTTAATCCTAGTTTCTCATTTATATATATCCTAGAATCGATCTCCTCCTATTCACTACATAATTTGGTTCGTTCCTATCGCATGATTCATTCTCAAGCCATACACAATTATTGGAGGGGGTCTCGCTCCGATACCATATTATGACATCTCTAGATTAATTCAATCGAGATATTATCTACTTTGACTCGTCACATTTTGAGTCTCACGGTTTTATCTTTTTGGCTTATAGGCAGACACTTTCCTAGGATGTTACACCTTTTAGTAACGCTCTAGCCTGGGCTCGCTTAACTTTGGAGTTCTAAAGTAAAGCTCACCATTATGTCAAAATGCACATCCGTGACATAATTCCAATTTTTCACATATATATCCTAAAAATCACTATCCCCTATTTAGTGCATAGTTCAGTTCATTCATATTTTTTTCACAATCCTAGAAGCCTGTTAGGAGCCACTCCTTATCTAGTCTCTCTTTGGCCTCGGTGACCACTCCCCACCCTCATCGAACCGGGTTGTTACATTAATCATGGCCACATCAATTACTAGAGTGGCCATCATCATCGAGATCGCCAGGACATGCTCCTTGTCACCAGCAATATCATGGTGTCTCTCTAATGTCATGCATGTTGATTTTTCGATGGCAAGCCTCAATGAGATTAATGAAAATTTATCAATAGTAGTATTTGGAGATCTTGCAATCGATTGGGTCTTTAAATCTCCTAGTCAAAGCCAACTGAGATGTTTGGAGATCTTGATCATAAATGGACTCGAGATCACACCTAGAGAGATATAAATGAATCTAGTACATAATTTAAATGAATTTGAACCGTCAACCTTGATAGGTCACACTATTTTAACAATTTCTTCGTGGTGGACTATGAGGATCGGTGAGCTGGCCTCAGTAAACTTCCTTCTCTTTCCAAGGAAAGTCCACTAACATTTAATGGACTGCTATCTGGCATTTTACACAACATGGGCTAGTCGATCAACATTTAGTGGACTTGCATTTTGTGCAGCATGGAAATCATTTGCATAATACTTTTAACTTAGTAAGCCAATATTAGGGGTGTCAAGAAGGCCCGAGCCAACCCGACCCGATCCGACTTGGCCCGGCCCGACCCTAAATTTAGGGTATTTTTGGGTCGGGTCAAAATATTATTTGAGTATGGAGCCGGTATCATTTAGAACAGAGTCAAAACGGGTCGGCCCATTTCTTTTTTACACCGGCTCCCTCCGTGTGTTTTGGATAAAATAAACAAAGAAGAAGGAAACCCCCCTCTTTCGTTTGTCAAATGTATGATTCAGCAAGTAAAGCAACTAATTTCAGCCATCAGTAGCATGGCATATATTACCAATAGATTGACGCCAACACAATCTAAAACTGGTGTTATATAGAGGCTATAAATAAAACTCATATTCAAAATGCTTATCATTCACCAAAGAAGCCAGCTCTGTGCAAGGAAAATAGTTGGGAGTATGCATGTATCCCACGCAGTTCGCTCCTCCATTAATATGTACTCTTATAATCGAAATGACATGTGAGTTGAATCGAATACAATCATCGTCTTTCATCGAATCTCCGTTTCTCATGCAAACCGACAAGAAGGGAAAAAAACGTATGCTCTGGCATGTCTGCTTGATAACCAATGATTAGGATTCCGCAATTTTATCCATGGAGAGAAGCATACTGATGAGGATGGAGCTAAGGATTTCGTTCCACATCATCTCCCTAATCATATGCTCCCCTATGCTCTCGCCGATGTCAAGGCTAATCGGGTACTGTGCCAGCAGGTTGCATACAGACCCACCATGTAAGGATGCCGGACTGCCTCCGTCACCGTGATCCTCTTCCTCGGGTCGAACACGAGCATCCACTGCAGCTAGTCCATGGCCAGTGGATCAGCCTGCGGGCACAGCTGGAAGAAGTGGGTCCACCTTCAGAACGGCAGCGCCTTGATGTACCTCCGGGCCTTTGGGATGTCGATGAACTCAATGTCGTCCTCCCTCTGGCTACCAAGCATGTTCACGATCAGCTTCAGCTGGTTGAGGCACTCTGTCCTGTGGAACACGGGCTTGTGCCTAAGGATCTCCGCAAAGATGCAGCCCACGGACCACATATCGATCGAGGTCCTGCAGTTGTCGCATGAGAGTAGGAGATCAGGGGCACGGTACCAGTGTGTGACCACTCCCATCACTTTGGCTGGTCTGCGCGAGCCCAAAGTCACATATCTTCGAGTCGCAGTTGCCGTTCACCAAGAGGTTTCCAGGCTTGAGGTTGCGGTGAAGAACGTTGGCCGAGTGGAGATATTTCAGCCCTCTCAGTAACTGAATGTGCAGAGTCAAAATCAGAACAAGAATTAGAACTGGAAAATACCTGAGATGCACTGCAACAATGATGGTTGGTGATAAAGACCTAAAAGACTGGAGGGTGGCGCAACTTCAGTGAAAGGCGGCAGCATGTGAGTAAGCTATTCTCAAAGGCAGTACCTCTGTGAATCAACAAAAGAGGAACGAGGAACGACATGATTCAACTAAGACTTAGCTTCAGTGACTCTTGCTTATTTTCCTCACCGATGATCACCACATGCGAGACAACAGGACATCGTCGAAAGTATCGCACATAAAAACATAAAGAAATCAACTGGAATCAGATCTATATACTTAACAAATCAACTGATAGCAAGCGATTCATGTCAACACGCTTTTAGATCTGAGGATATCATTGACTATTTCTCAACTGTGCCTGTAAATGATTTGAAGATTAGATTTTAACCACTTCTGACTACAAATTCATGGCCTGACTGAGGTGAAACTAATAGGTGATGTTTGAAATCAGTAAAACCTGTTCATTCAAGTCCAAACACATTCTTCCATTGAGAAAATTAAATCTTGATTCAACTATGATCGAAACAGGGTAGAGTGGAGAGTTGGAAATTACCCGGTTTATCATCGCTATGGAAGCTGCTACAAGCACTCGAGCCTATGATTGAAGTTTTCACAAATGACTACGAGCATTATTGGGACTAGTGAAGGGCTCCTTGAGAACTTCACAGCTTTTGATCGTGCAACAGAATACTACTTCCGGTGCTCCTTCAAATATGTGACCGATAGATGGCAACGAACAGCAACTAATAGCATAATTGGTGGCCAGAATCGAGGTCTAAAGTAATCGTCAACAGAGATCCAAACATTTGAAAACTTTTGGCCACAGAATAAAAGAAGACGGAGCTTGGCAAACTGCAACCACAGATACTACTGAGAATGGCAATGACTGCGATTTTGTAGCGATTAATATTGATGAAGATGACTGAAGACCCAGATTTTATTTCATCTGGTTTTTCTCTCGTGTGCTTTGAATCTTCCTTGTGACGTCTCTCTGTGTCTCGTTGCGTAGAGATAAGAGAGGTCCGGGAGTCCCCCTCTTGTGCACGTTAAAAACCTTGAACATTAAAAGTCACATTCTTTTCATCTCCATCTTCCTCATTGCGTACCTTCACTTAGTGTATCCACTGCAAAACTGCCCAGTCTCCTCCCACGTTCATCCCTACGAGTATGGCGTCATTGTGCAAAAGAACTCCCAAGTGACACTCGCAACTGCCGCGAACAAGAAGAAGGCCCTACCAATGGTGATTGCATTGTACAGCGATACATACATCATCCATAACATTGCACTCACCACCTGCTTTACCGCAACATCGATTACACACCCCAGCGTATGCAGCCTCTGCAGAAAGATCTTTGAGCTGTGCACCCGTGTGATCAGGCCTATACTAATGAAGAAGAAGGCCATGTAACACAACAACGCCACCACCCACATGAGTTTCATGTTGCTCTGGTCGACGATGGTGAGACACATTCCAATGGAGGCAAGCAACATGATCTGCTCACCAACACTATTCAGCAACAAAAATTGCCACCTGATCGTTGTTGCGAGTAGTGTTGATGGGATATCTTCTTGCTCAGCTCTCTCAGAATGGGCCTCACTAAAGTCGAAGTTTATGTGGGCGGGCATCGCCTCATTATTATCAAACATGGCCTTTTACTCCATCAGCATGGGTCCCGTCACATAACTATACAGCTCGGCGATCTTCCCACTGAAGCTACGTGCACTGGGGTACACAACTGGTGTTGCCTTGAACCATGTGCATAGGTGGAGTGTTAACAATGATGTTCTTATCATTGTATAAGACAATCACCATTATGTTTATTATGATCTTAAAATGTAACATAACCATTTAACCAAAAAGAAGAAGAATCATAACACAAAAAATTATATAAAAGCAATCACAAAAAACATATTAAGAATATTAATGAAGAATAGATAAAAGGTAAGATTCGACAAAATAACCCTATGCAGTGTCTTGTAAAGAACATTACAATGTCTCATCTTAAGTGCTAGGAGAGCAACTCAATAAGCTAAAATCAAGGAGAATCCAAAGCGTAATTCTAATTCTGAGCTCTAAAAATGAATTTATTGTTAATGGAAATCTATAGAAGAGAAAAAACATTTATATGAACTAACCCCTTAAATGCAAACCTATTATTAATGCAATGAGATTTTGATCTTTTCAATTTTATATAATTTTGACATTTTCTACAATTTTTTATATTCTTTTATTTCATCCAAGAAAAAGGTCTAAAGTTTGAATTTATTAAAAAAAAAATTAAAAATCTCCCTTAACAAATGAGCCCAAACTAAAATAAAATTCAACTAACATTACAACCTAAGATGCAACTACTTAACTGAGGCTTACACTTATTTATCTTTTAATATATATTAATTTTTATCAGTAAATATTATTTTATGATTTTTTATTCCCTTTAATTTTTTTCCTTTTTTCAATCTTTCTTTTGGGCCCAAACGCATGTTGCACAGCTAAACTCTCTTCCTTTTTCTTATTTTTTTAAAATATTTTTAAAATATTTTTGTTTTTTAATGTTTTCTTTCTTTTATTTTCTTTCTTTCTTTCGGTCTCTTACTCAGTCCAGAACATGAACTTATACTTCGCTTGGTTTCCCTTTGCCTCTTTCATTTATTCTTTCTTTCCCAAAGATCCTACAGAGACATGATCAACTCTTTGCTTTGTTCATTATTCACCTAGCTCTGCTCATCGTTGTTCTAGCTTCAACAAGTTAAAATCATAAAAAATCTTCATCAACCTCGGAACTCATTAAGGCATTCTAATCATCACATATGTAATGAAACATGTTTAAATCACAAATAGGAACTCAATGGCAGAAGATCTTGAGGGAACCAGTAGTTATGAATTCTTGTCTTTCTTTCTCCAAGAATAAAGTATAGAGGTACTTACCTTGGAGACGCAGATGTTGATTTCGAAGGATGATCAAAATAAGAAGCTAATGTCTTGCAGGTGTGATCGGCATTGGCAAAGAAGAAACGAGTAAGAGTCGAGCTCTCCGAAGTCTCTAATCAGAAAACAGAGGCGCCATCAGTGAAGTTTGGCTTTTAGAATTAAGGGGCGATTGATGGAAAGATTGAGCATCAATACCATTCACTGAATCGAAAAAGGCGAGTTGGAGAATAAGAGAGAACTTAGCTTTAATCTTGTCGCAGTAACCGGATGATGAAATGCTCGGAGAGGTCGATCCAAGTTCGATCTGAGTTTCAGTCATGGTTGTCCGATGAATGTTACGGCTTGGCAAAGTCCGGCAGGAGTTTCTTGTGGTTGTCTAGCTTCGGGGTGCGAGCGGTGGACGGCTGATCTGTTGCGGTGGAGGACTTGCAGGGGCTGTCGAGTCCATGGGGAACTCGCCGTATTGTCAGATAAGCTGCTGGAATTGCCAGACCCGCCGAGATCACCGAGGGAGTAACCGAGCATCGCCCTCGTCTCTCAAATTTTCTCGAACGTCTCCCCCTCCCCAATTGGGGTGTGGAGTGCTCTTTTGAATAGCAGAGAAGACTTTCCCCCTCCTCTCCTTCCTGCATCCTCACCATCAAAAACTTCATCACTCCAATCGACAAGAATCCCACCATGAAGAAGCTCTACCGCAGATCAGTCACCGCCCACCCCTAACCCCACCACCCCCGCCGCCCATCTCCGACCACAACCACCCCCTCTCAATGGCCACCATTCTCGCCCTCATCGCCCCCCTCTCCCCTCAAGAAAGAGAGGTCCTGGCCTGTCTCATCTCCAACAACAAAGACTACGTCTACAACCACCGCAGCAAGAACAAGAACAACAACAACAACAACAACTGCAACCACCCTCCTTGCTTCACCTGCGACTGCTTCCGGTGCTATATAAGCTACTCGGTTAGGTGGGACTCGTCCCCGACTGAAAGTATCAAGGCCCAACGGCAGGCGAGGACGATCTATTTCAAATGAGATAGCGACGATATTAATTCAAAGTGCCGATATAAGTTGGATCAACTGCGGGGGATGAGATGACGATATTGTTAAGATTTTTTGGATGTGTTGACCGATATTGATGGTGAAATCATAAGAATTCAAACTCAAGAAGAATTCTGTTTGGGTCCTTATCTATTTCACCGCCCGAATCTTTCTTAGTTATCCACTTTTTCGGTTCTTATCTTCGGCCTTTGACCAAGGATCAGTCCCTCCAATCTTCTTTATAACCTCATTCCAATATCTCTTCAAAATCACCCCGTCTTATCCCTTTCCTACTCGTAAAGAGTCTCATTCTAATTTTCTCTCAAAACCTCATCAATTTCCTCAAATCCTGTTTTATTTCCCCTTACCTCCCTTCTAAAATCTTTTGACCTTTCCTTTGTCCCACGGGATATACCAATTATCATGGATGACAATATGGTTTAGCTAGTAATTCAACCAGTTTTAGCCATGAATAACAAGGCATATATTGCGAAGAGATATGGTGTAAGTGCATAAGTCATTGATGCTATCACCGTCTGGAATAGGATCTATTAGGGGCTACAAATAGTCATATAAATAGAACTCATATTCAACTAGTTCACCATTCACCAAAGAAGCTAGCTCTTTTCAAGCAGAGTAGATTAAAAATGCAATTCAGCTCAATTAGTGCTTGATCAAATAAGTAAAATTTATTTGGAGCAAACTTTTGCTCCGCTTATTTCTTGGTAAATAACTGATCTAATATATTTAATAGTCAAGGTTGGTCTGGGTTGGACTAACCCTAAATTCCCAAGATTGAGGACCAAACCGTACAATGTTGGTCCCAAAATTTCAAGATCAAGGACCAACCTAGTCCCCCTACTAATCGGACCAAGACCAATAGGGTTGGGCTCGTCCATGGTTAGTCCAGGGTTGATTATGGACCAATGCTCACCCCTACTAAAATCTTGTTTCTAAATTTTTTCCAAATTTTTTGATTCATTTATTTTTTTTACTTTTTTTATTTTTTATTCCCAAAAATGGGGATTTGGATCGAGTTAGAAGAGCAGTTTAGATGTGGATCTCACCCAAACCTTGTATTGATTGTGTATAAATGAACATTAGGTTATATTGAGCTTGTTTCTCTAAAATGATATTGTTTCTCTTTTTGTTGCTAGAAATAAAAAATAAAAAATATATTTTTTTACTTCTTATTTCTGTTCCAAATCTACCCCTAGCCACTGATCTATTCCAAGAAATAGAAAAATTAATTGATGTACACAAACATATTTCTATTTTTTAGGAAATAAAAAAAGGAAAACAAAGAAATAGAAATATTACTAAACAGACCCTAAATTACTAATCCAATAAGAGTTCGTTCCTTTCGATAATATTAGTGCAACAATACAAATGAGAGAACGGTGTGCCGTAATCGAATAATTCATGTCAAGAAAATCATTTAATTTTTTGTCCACCGAGATAGTGTAAAAAGGAAGATCGCGCAACATGTAATTGATCCTGCTTTCAGCTCATTATTCTTCTGTAACATCCTGAAATTTCTACCTGTTTTGGGATTAATAAAAAGAGTTAATTCTTGATGCACTGTTAGCTGCGACTGCCTTGAATTGATCACTCATTGGCAACTAACCTATTCGAAAGGGTAATTAGGGATTGATACGTGTAAGACTAGGGAAATTGAATCGGGATTTACCTCTCGACCATTAGGATCGAAGAGGGATAATACCATGCCCTTACAAAGCAATTAGCGAACGGAAATAAATCGATTATAGAGGAGTACGAGGCCGGATTAAGGGTAATTCCACACGATCTCAATACTCACAATAATCGATGATAAACCGATTTCCTTTTTGACTTTGTACGTGGGATGAGAAATTTATTCCTCGAGATTACATGACAACCGAGGGTGGTCCGGGGATTTAAGGAACCGAACGTGGATTGAATTTATTTGACCATGAGTCAATTTCGCATAAAAATCCTAAAAGCCGTTTGGTAGTTTAGGTCGTGCTAGAGTCGTAATCGACGAATTTTAAACTCGATTTTCAATCGGATTTCTGGTATCGAAATTGTAAGGACCTCACGAATAATTATTTGGATGCCGCCTCATTGATCATCAAATTTTTACGGTAAAATCGGAAAAGTCGAAAAAAGAGATCAGACCAAGATAAGTGAGCCGCGAGAAACGGGCCTAAATTAGAATTTTCCGCCACGAGGGCTGGCCCACTGGGGGCCTATGGGATGGGTGAAGTTCCCACTTTGCCCTTGTCTTTTAGAGTTTAGAAGATTTTTACCTTACAAGCTTTTTTTTACTTTAGTAGATATTTTTGGGTCAAACTTATCCTATCTTGCTCTTCAAGTTTGACTTTCTCTCTCCTCACTTTCTGCTTTCTTTCCCAGCCGCACACACTCTCTCTCTCTCCCAGCCGCACAACCATTTCTTTCTTCTCTCTCCTTTTCTTCTTTCCCTCTTGGCCCCTCTGTTTTTCAGCGCCTGTTTTCCCTTGTTTCCCCTGTTTCTCTTCTGTTTGCTGCTGCCTTGGAGTCTTGCTGTTGCTGGGGCGGTTCCAGCTTGCTCCTACAGCTAGGACAACGTATGCTTACTGACGTAGAGGTTCGGTTTTGCTGTCTCTGAGTTTTTCTGCTGCTGTTTCTGCATGTTTAGCTGCTGTTTTGTGCTGTTTTGTGCTGTTTCGGTCCCCGTTAGTTGCTGTATTTACCGAGTGTCGTTGCTGGTTGCTCATATTACTGTCCAGGACACGGCTAGCTGCTGTCCAGCCGTTGTCGGCTTTGTTTTCCTGCTGCTCAGTATCCAAACAGCCACACCTGGGGCTGTTTTGACAAGATAGTTTGTTCCCCGTTGTCCGTTGTCGATTTCGAGTGGACCGTTCGTCGTTCTCGCCGCTGCGATCATCCCGGTACCCTTGGAACGTGTAAACTGTGAGTTGATTTTCTAAACCTTGTTTAGGGTGCTAAACTCCCTTAGGGTGATTAGTTTAATATTAAGCTTGATTAGTGCTTTTGAATGATGGATGATTAGTGTTTTATTATTGTTGATTAAGCTTGCTTAGTATTAATCGTAATTAGATTAAAGTAATCGTAGTTGGTTAGAGTAATCACGGTTAGATTAAAATAATCTTGGTTGGGTTAACTAATCGTGGTCGAGTTAATTAACCGTACTTGGGTTAGATTAATAACCATGGTTAGAATAAATATTATTATTATTTTTGGAATAAAATAATAATTATTTATTATTTTCGGAATTATAATTTATTATTTTCGGAATTAATTAATTTATTATTAATTTCGAAATTGGTTGTTATTATTTTTGGGTAATAATTAATTAATTGTTTTTGGAGAATAATTAATTAATTAGTGGTGGATGATTAATTATTCTTGGATGTTGAATATTGATTGTTGGATAATATTATTCTTGGGAGTTGAATATTTATTGTTGAATAATTATTAATGGAATATTTTTGGAATAAAGTATTATTTTTTGGAAAGTACATTATTAATTAATTGTGTTAGTATCGATTAATTTCGGTGGATTACTGGTTGTATTTTCCTCACGTGAATTATATGTTGAATACATGTATATATGCTGCCTTTGATGATATTGTTTAATATATACTCGGTGGAGTAAATTTATGGAATACAATTGTGAATTAGGGTTGATTATATTCAGCATATTCGTATGACTACGTGTGAAAGGCATTTGTATTCGCGTGACTACGTGTGAAATATTATCGCATTACATGTAGAGTTTGCGATTAATTGATACGTACAAGAACGAATCATGTCTGCATTGGCTATTCTGAAAGATAATAAAATGAGCATGATTAATTGGTGTGCTTGCATGGTCACGTAAGAGCCCGTCACCCAGTGGGGGATCTGTGGTTGACGAAGTCCGTATTATCGGAATGCCCGGGCGGGGTCCGGATGCGGGTTGTGGTAGAGGCCGGATCAATGCTCCTTCGGGAATGCCGTCTGGGGGCCAGACGTAGCTGTGCCCAATGTAATGGGACGATGCCCGGTTATGCCAGTTGACTACCAACTTGTGTGTTGGAAGGAAATTCCCCCCAAGGTGTTAATAAATGGAAACAAGAAAGTGCATGGTACATGAGACAACTGCAGAGGTGCTCTGATTATTTGATATACTTGTTGCATTGAGGTGGACATATGATAGACTGTATCATGCAGGTTGAGTGTGGCAAAAGTGAGGTAAGGATGCTTGTGATTGCGATTGTTAACTGTTAATAATTGCATATGAGCCTTGGTCTAATCGTGCGTTTGTTAATGGTCGATTGGGTGTTATTCTGTTGTTGAATTGTTGGCGATAGAGACATTGCACGTCGGGGCGCACTCGAGGCGAGTTGGTCTCCTAACCGAGGCTTAGGATCTTGACTTACTGAGATTTATCTCACTAATTATTGAATAACCATTTTCAGGTCCACAGGATGGAGGATCGACACGTGTTACGGCTCGTGGCCGTTTTCGAAGGAAGTAGATTAACCTCAACTTGTTGGTTTCTTTGGCTCGATAAGAAGATGCCCGTGGTAAGGGCTTGTACTTGTAAACTTCATAGGGTTAATTAATAGATAAATAAAGTAGTACTTTTGAATGTGTTCATGTTGGGTTTCCTACTATCCCTGCTTTTGTAATTGACCGGGGATTGTATTTCACTTCCGCATGCGTTTAATTAAAAGATAAAAATAATGGTTGGCGACGGATCTTTGAGAGTCGCAAATCAAATTACCGCAAGAGAACAGAGGTTGTCGCGGACTCAAGAGTTAGGTCGTGACATCTTCCATATCTCATCCACTCCCCTTATGTAACATATTGTTCATGATATTCTTCGATAGCTTTTTCCGTAGATTACTTCATCTTGTAACCTTAATACGATAAGGACCGGCTCGAGGAGAATAAGAATGTGCAATTGACATATCTACAAAAGGGATGAGTGTGTACCCATCTACATTTCTTCACTAATCTATACATGAAATAAAACTTTATAGGTATCAAAATGAATCTTAAACCCATTTATAACCCATTTAAAATATAAATGGATCAGTTAAATCTTAAAGAGGCTACTTAAATATGTTTAAAGATTGAAAGTTTAGAATAAATGAGTCATAGATGAGTAAGACTTGGGACCCATTTCTAAACCGATTTAAGTAGTTTACACTCTCATTTTTCCTTTTTAGCCCTATAAAAATATTCATTATATTGCAGAAGTGGGGAGGTTCGAGCCACCGCGTGCACATTAGCACGACTTAAGCGGAGCACCGAGGGAGGTGGGTCCCTGTGCCAGTACTCCCTAGGGGTTTATGCCGAGCGCTCATTGTGAGGCGGTTCCTCAAGTCCCAAAAGAAAATTTTTCATTATAAAAAAATTCATTAGAATTATTTTTCTTTTTCCTTTTTACCTTTCCTTCTTCTTTAGCTAGTCACTAGCCTTGATGACGGTTGGCAATTGGCTAGGCAAGGGCCTCAGGCAAGCTTGAGCTCACCGGCCCATCGGTAAACTTGAGCTTGTCGATCAGTGAGATCCAAGCCTCATCAATGAGCTCGAGCTCATAAATCTGTGAGGTCAAGGCCTCACTAACAAGCTAGTGAGGTCAAGGCCTCACTAACAAGCTAGCGAAGTCGAAGACTTGTTGATGAGCCAATGAGATCAAGCTCACTTGAGGCTAGGCAAGCACCAACTCACTAAAGGCCAATTGCCGGCCATTGTTGTCGCCAGTGACTAGCCAAAGGTGAAGGAAATAAGAAAATTTAAAAATTTTAAAAAAAATAAAAATTCGATTTTTTAAAAATAAAATAATTAAAAATTGATTTTGAAAAATAAAAAATATTAAAAGGAATACATGGAGGAAAATCGAATAAGATTTTTCAATTTTAGGCAAATACCTAAAAATATTGTTATTTTCTATAAAATGACTTCCTAAAATCATTTTTCAAGAAAAAACGGAGTCTCAATTTAAAAAAAAAAGAATTATAAAAATTGTTCACTAAATTTTAGCAATACCATTTTAAGAAAAAAATTACAAAATATAATATTTAAAAAAGTTATAATAATAAAATTTCCTAAATTTGGTTAAATATGGAAGTGTGCAATATAGGTTGAGTCGAATATAGAGCGAGTATAGGTCGAGTGGAGGTATGGGTCAAAAAATTTATATTATATTTAAATATGTCATAAATGGGTTAATGAGTCAATATGAGTCGGATCATTTATGACCCGACCCAATTCACCTGTTTTGTAGGTTTATATAAAGGTCTTTCATTACATAATGTTGCTATTCTATTTCCTTTCCATCCTCCTAGTAAAGATGGGAGTTATACTTGTATGATCGAAAATTTTGCAAAATTGTCATATGAAGCCATCAAGAATACATAAAAAAATTCACAATTGCATTTTGTCGATGTCGAGCGCCACGGTGGAGGCATAGATGACGGAGTAGGGGTAATACCTGTACACGACCAATTCATTCAAGAAAGGCCAAGAGTGCAGCCGCTACACGCAAATTGTTTAAAAGACAACGAGGCGAATGGGGTGCGCCTATGTGAAATTATGATGAAGAAATTTTTTACGTCTTCAACGGTGTTTGCTATATAAGTTCGCATTCGATTCATATCTGGAAACCAAATTTGGTTTACACCAAATTACATATATTTTGGTTCTCTCCTCATTAGTGTCCCGGTCTATAATCCCATCTCATTTTATGGACCTAAATTCTTTCTTAACATTTCCATATCTTTTTTGACGACATCACATTTTATGTCTTAACATAGTGAACCTCTACCTTGATTTATAAAGTCAATTTCACATCATTTTTCCAAGCTGCCTAAACTAAATGAGATTCTCATTAGGCTTAAATTTATGACGTTATGTTCATTAAATTAATAAATTGATCTTATGTTATGCGTAAGATCTTGGCAATTAATAACTGATCCCCTACAATAATCCACACAATCTGAAATCAAAACGACATTGAAGTTGGAAAAAAAATGTGAATAATGTTCAAATTCTTCTGTTCCGAATCTCTTTTCAATTAGAATTTAAGTTAGTACTTCATTCTCCTCTCGTATGTCCAATAGACAACTTCTTATGTATTTTCCACTCTTAATCGACAAATAATTCCAAATGACATACGTCTAATGTAAAACTGCTGTCACTAATATAGAAAAGGAGAATAAACGCATGTAAAAAAAAATATTTAACAACATATGCACGGGTCATGTAACTAGTTAATATATAAGGCTGATTTCTTATGATTTTCCGAGCTTCTTAACCTATTGATATTCTCATTAGGCTTAACTCTATGAAAATGGGCTCTGCCTAATTATTTTATTCAATATATAAGTTGATCGCGGGCATTAGAGTTTAGCGATTAAGCAACCCATGGCCAACTCAAATGTTCTGCTAACCCATGAAATCAAAAAAAAATGAAAAAATGAAAAAAAAAATGAGATAGAATTTGGAAAAATGGGATTAATTTGGGACAAGGAAAAAAACGACAATCAAAGCAGAGGGAAAATAGTTGATTCCTATGACAACCAAGAACGAAATGCAAAGGCTTGCTTTATTAGGTGTAAGATGGATGTACTATGTTTGACTTTTATTTACATAAGTACTTACTTGAAATTATAATGACAATTGGCTTGTACATGATCACCTTAAGAGTGCTTGTATAAAATAAAAAAGTTATGTTAATAATATTTCTCACATTACATAGATCCAGCTCCAGAATCAAAGACGTTCAATAGGGTCGCTACACGACTAGTTCCCCACTGGGTAAGTTTCCAAGTCATGAACACGTCCCGTCGTTGTAGACCATGCGGGTGCACCCGATCCGCTTCGTCGTCGTCAAGACGATCTGAGTGTAGTGGTCGTTGTAATACTACTCCGCAGCCCAACCGCCCAGTGCGTCGCTCGGCGTCCACGACGAGCCGCTCCCCCCATATATGTTCTCTCCTAGCTCGGTCTCGCCTTCTTCGAACGATTGCTCCGCTTTGCAGTCCGACTTCCTCCTGTCGGCCCACTACCTCAAGTGCCTTTCTTACTATCAATTCACATTAGTTTTCGGATTCCATGGGAAATATATCATAGTAGCTTGAACCATATCTAAATGAGATTCTCCTTCTTTATTTCCCATTAGAATTTTAAATCTACTCTGAAAGTTTCTACCAATTTGATTATGTATGAACCTCACGTAATTGGCTTAGTGATTAAGACATGGATGCCCACGTGTGTAGCGCACCGCACAAATTTAGTTACCCTCATCGTCAATTTTAAACAATTTCCTATTTAGACCAGCCATCCTATTTTTTGCTCAGGTTCTATTTAGTCCATAAATAAAGTTAATAGTAGACGTGCCGCTATGGTCAATGATGGTGAGGCACGTTCTAAAGGAGGCGAGCGAAAAGATAATCTCGTTGACATTGTTTAGCAGCAACAGCTGCCACTCGACCCGGTTCGGTAGGAAGATGGTGATGAGGATGGAACATTTTCAAAAATAACTGAATGGTCGTAAGGAGCTTCTTGTCAAAGGAGGTGTTGTCAGCTTTCTAAAAAATACAAGGCCTGTAAAAGACGATGGCATTGATGCCAGAGGTCCAACAACGCAAAAGAGAATGTGGTCAAACAAACGGCATCAGGTGGAGAATGAGATTGCCACACGCTCCTTGATGCTCATATAGGTGATGTTGATAATGTCATCGTTGCACTCAGGGTTCTTGACAAGAGGTGAATGACATTCTCGAACCATTATCAAATTCTCTTACGAATGCAAGATGACACTATCAAGGTCACCAACTGAAGTATCGAAGAGGGTGGGTAGTGGGATCCTCTCCTCAACCCAACCCATTCATCTATCACATGCTCACATGCGCTGTTGGGATTGACTTTTTCCAAAATGCTTCTGGTATCAATGCTAACGTCCTCCATAGCCCTCACATCTTCGAGAAGGCCGATATAATCTCGTTTGATGAAAATCTCCTCACGATTATTGCAATTGACTTCATAAAGACAATGTTCATCTTCATCCCAATCTTTCTCCTCAATCGAGTTAGGAGGTAGCCATTTTTGCGAGTTAGCACGACAAGATGATCTTCTCACTCACCTCTCCTAGAATGTGCCTCACCATCATCAACCATATTCACCCGAAGCATGTGTGGGCGGTGGCTAGGTGCACCGCTTTGGTGTTGTCCTATGTGGCCTTCTTCTACATCTAGATGTATTGATCATGTGGGTGTACAACTTGAAATTCTTCCTATTGAGGCTGCTTGTGCAGGGTATGCAATCAACGTCACTTTGAATCAAGTAGTCAGCGGAGTGTTACCAAGAATGTTCTCAATCACCATCAACGGGGCCTTATTCTTGTTTGTGGTGATAGCAAGCATGTTCTTCTACATTATGACACTGGAAACGCAAGGATAGATGCTCAAGGAGATGGGGCAGTTTATTGGTAAATTCAAATAGTGGAAATATGCAACAAGGGAGATGAAGATGCCAAAAAAATAATAATAATAATGGCATCGACAATGACGCATGGAGACAGTAGATAGGGCTAGTTAGGGAAATGATCATAAGGTATGGGGTATTTGGTAAAAATTGATGCCTTTGTTAGAGTATTTAGAGTGATTATACAGGATCTGAATGGATGATATATGCTGAAGTGGACGAGGACAAGAAAGAATTACTAC